>OX376373.1:158265613-159465613 GCA_947369275.1 Nemotelus nigrinus
TATATCTTTTCCATGCCTCTGGGTAGTAGCACAGTTTCAGGCAGGCAGTAAAAATAAATGTAATGAATACAATCGCTTTTCTGGATAATTTTTTAAGTGCTACATTTGGAATTCGATCACCACCAGGAGCTTTACGTCTTTTAAGACTTTTGATTACACAGATTACATCTTTGGGTTTGCATAATATTTTTTTTATAGATACTGTTCCTTTACAGGGAGATTATTAGAGGCATTCTCAGCCAAGCTGGTGGTTATCGTGGTTCCCATGTGCCTAGTGGTGCTATGGACATCGTGAAAATATTTCCCAAGAGCTTCGGTTTTATCTAAGCCACGGCAAATTATCTTACCCTCGTTTTCAATTAAGAATGCGTTTACAGAGTGCTTATTCTTCAGAGCTTTTTGAATTTTCCACATTTTTAAATCAGCATGGCTCATACTAGAGAGGAAGTTGTTGAAGGCGATATTTTTGGCACGAGCAATCGTGTTTTTTATGCTTTTGTTTAAGCGATTTAATTCGATCGTTAATGCATAGTGCTTACATCGTTGCCACTGCCGTCTTACGTAATTCCGTCGCTGAATTAAGGCTATGTCCGGAATGATTAAATCTGAATCAACCTTTTGAAATTTTCTGCACGGATTGGACTCCAAAAGGGTGCTCGAGATTGAATTAGTGACATCATTGACAACATGATCAATCTGTTCAGTGCTAGTAATCGTTTCGAGCTATAATGAGTTAAGGCTACTTTCACTATTATATCTATAATAATTTGCGACGAAATCGACTCCAATCCGTGTTCTTGAAAGAAAAAAATAATGGCGGAGGTTTTGGTTTCATTGAAATGCGCTAAATCTCGGTGAAGACAGGGAAATAAGGAAACGAGAGTAAAAAATTAGGTTCCGAAGACATCAACTGCATTATCATTTATTATTAAATCTAAAGTTGATGACCTGCCACTGCCAAAATAGAAGGTGAGTTCGTTTGGAGCATGTATTACAAGTTGTTTATCAAATACCCTATGGAGTAAAATATTTCCTGCCATATTAGCCTGACACAGTTCCAGAATCGATGTCTAGTGTTCAAGTCTCCGCAAATCAGAAAATTATTAAAGAACACCTTTAACGTTTTCAAACCGGCAGTTTGGCTGGAATAAAGTTTCGCCCACAACATATAAGATCACAATATTATCAAAAAATTAAATCAACAATATTATATTTTTCCTCAAAAAATCGTATTATTTTGAACGTGATCATTTATTACGATATAGAAACAACTTAAAAACATAACAGCTGAATTTAAAACGTTATTAACACTCTGAATACAATTTGAATCTTATTTCAGAGCTAATATGCACCTATCGCAGTATCAATCATGTCATTTAAATTTTTTTTTTCACTTCACACTTATGTATCTAATTTCGAAAATAATTTCAAAACTATCAAATAAAGAAATATATATGTTTCGAGCAATATTAAAAGCAATTAAAATCTATCCATTTACACATCACCTCAAGTCTTCGCGTCTTTATAGATACACTCGATTTCTTGTCTTGAAAGACAGTAAAGCTGAAATATATGTAGTAAAAATCTTCAAAAATTTCCTCTTTCGTTCTCGTTTTCTATTTCTTCATCAATTTGTGATGATGGCTGTATCCCCCATGCACATAGTATGTAAATATCTACTCAATTTACTTCGTTTCTATCTATTACTGGAATTCAAATGAAAAATTATTGCGCTATAGCAACCAGTTCAACTAACCATTATTTATATTGCTCGACGTTCATAAAAATCTTTATATATTTTTTCGAATTTGAATCTTTTCGGGTATAAAAATTATCTAATTTTCTTCGAAAACAACACCACACATGGATAGAGCAGTCTTGGTCAGGATGTTGATGAAGAGTTAGGGGCCTGGTGAATTAAATACATTGAAAGAAAATATTTGACCATGTTTAGTTTCTAGTAATTTCTCGTCTTCGATAGCTGGTTGGGTTGTTTGTTTTCGATGCAGGTATAATTCCCAATTAAACAGTTTCGAGGTGAAATAAAATTTGCTGTTTTTTCGAATAAGTATATAAATGCATGAATTTAATTGAATTCCATTTCGAGTGGCTTGTATCAATTTAACTATGAAAAAGTCTATCAGTGAGGTATTTTGAGACAGACATTTTTTTAATGAAGCTGAAAGTAATGAGAGAAAGATATGTAATAAAATTAACCAAAATAAAATGCACCCATATGGGTCTAGTTTTACTGACTTTGCTATTGACGATTTCACATTGAAATCGAGCAAAAACGTGGAAATTAAATTAAACATTTTTATTGATATCAATTTGAATACTCATTAATTTCTCGAAAATACTAGTAAAGACCAGATTGCTAAAAGCAGCGGCAAAACAGATAGTATCCTTTTAATTAATACAGTGTACTTTGCAATGAGTTTTAATTACAGTCGAAAATAAATGATGCAAACAAATTTATTACCTATGAATTTCCGAAAAGATACATTTCGAATTTAATGTACGTACATAGATACGTTAATTACGGATGGTTTCCATTTTGAATTTATCGAATTAATGTTTGAATTTGTGCGTACGTTGAAAATAGAGCGAATGAGAGCATATTTGAATATTTATAGGTGGAATAAGAGATAATATACAGGTGTTAAAATGGCTCATTGAATCATCTGATTTTATTGCTAAGGTAGTTTTTTTTACATTTGGTGAGGTATGGTAGGAATAAAATAAATGAGGTGTGTGGTTTCGTAAAGGTTTTGTAATGAAATTGAATATCATAATGATTTGTAACAATTTTATATGATGTATCTGGCGTTTATATGGGAGTTCCGCAATGTACTGTTGGAGTGCTATTCGTGATGCAATGTGCTCAATTAGAATAAATAATCTCTCAAGACTATTTACTGTAAACTTTTGAAATATATCTTATTCACTCAATAGAATTATATAAAAGTACTGAGCAAGTTTTTTATACTAGAGTTCTGAGCAAGTTTTTTTTTTGAGCGCGTTTTGTCAAGAATACATAAATGGTAATTTATGTATAATATAATAGTGTAATTGATCTTTAAGTTAGATCGCACGCAAAAGTGAGGTTTGAAAGCACATTCGTTTTTGGGCGACTTAACCTGGCTCAAGTAGAACGTAGTAAAAATAAATTATGGGACTCTAACAGGAATTTCGGCTGCATTCTAGTTGTGTCACACTTATACAACTGGTAAAATAGCAAAAAAAAAAATAGAATTGCCCACCTTAAAAAAAATTGGATCTTCATGCTTATTGGTCATGAAAAAAGAAAAGTTTGCTTGGTTAAATGAATAAAATGAAATATTGGATATTGGACATATTGGATATTCTCAAATTTGAATGAATTGAAAAGGTTTTATTTCTTTTTCTTATCTGTACATTCTTAAGCTAGCTTAGAGTTAAATTATCAATAAAAACTTAAAATCTAGCGGCTATAGTGTTTAAGCCTACTGGTTTTTCTCGGTTTTATTGTTGGTATTTATTGTCTTTTGAATTTTATATCTTACACGTTAATCATATTACCCAGCCTGTACAAAAGCTGAGATTATCATGGCAATAATTACTTATATTCTATCTTATTTATAGCTTATATTCTATGTTATATACTATCTTGCACTTATTTGCAACTAACTTAGCCTAAACAGACCTAAGTCTTATCAAAGGTCTTAAATCTAGCCGCTCCTGTTCGTTGTGAAGCCTTCATAGGCAAAAAGCGCATCCATGAGCTGCAAGTTATCTTCGCGGGGCGCATAAATGGCTCATTCGAGCCACCTGTACGCCCAATTGACTGGATAAGTCCGTTCTCATGTCCGTCTGTCTGTCCGTAGACCTTTGCCGTTAGTTCAACAGCTTCGTTCCTAAGTGGCTTGACTTGCCTGGAAACCATATATGCCTGGATACCATTTGTGCCTGGATTTTGCTGTTTTTGATGAGATATCGTTTTGAAAATAATCATACTGACATGTAGCTAGTCCCCGATGATGAATTCTAGTCCCCGGTGAAGAATCAAAAATAATGGAGAGTTTTTCAGAAAGAGTTCCTGTAAATGGTTCATATAAATATTAACAAATTTATATTAACAAATTTATAGCGTCAAATATGAGTATTGTGTAGTAAGATCTGCCTCTAGTTGGCACATCTGGCTAATTATTGACTACTGCTTTCAATGACTATTGTTTTACTACTGTGATCAAAAAGTATGGTGAATTTGTCTATAAAATGTAAATTCTTTGTTTATTCTTCCAAATCAATTTCATCCCCTTCAAAGTAATCCCCGTCCGATAAAATGCACTTTTGCCAACGCTTTTTCCAGTCCTTGAAACAGTCGGAATAGTCCTTTTCCAGTATAGCCTTCAAGACCTTCTTCGATTCGGTTTTTATCTCCTCGATCGTGTCAAAACGGCGTCCTCGCATTGGCTTTTTGAGTTTGCTGAATAGCCAGAAGTCGCACGGAGCCAAATCAGGCAAATACGGTGGTTGCGGAACGATGTGAGTCGAGTTTTTGGCAAAAAAGTCGCGAAGAACCTATGCAGTATGACATGGTGCATTATCGTGATGAAAGGAACCAAGAGCTGTTCGCCCATAATTCCGGCCGTTTCAGACGAATAGCTTCACGCAAATGACGCATAACGTTCAAATAATATTCTTTGCTAACAGTTTGGCCCGGCGGAAGGAATTCATAGTGCACCACGCCACGAAAATCAAAGAAAACTGTCAACATGACCTTGATTTTCGATCGACTCTACCGTGGTCTTTTCGGTCTTGTTGCACCTTTTGCATGATATTCGCTAGATTGGTCGGTGGTTTCAGGGTCGTATGCGTAAATCCAAGTCTCGTCTCCAGTAATGATGCATTTCAAGTGGTCCTGATAGTTAGACACCAAAGTTTCACGCACATCAACACGACGCTTTTTTTTTCCAAAAAATTGAGCGATTTTGGCACCAATCGAGACTGGACGCGTTTGAGACACAAAACATCCTTCGAAATGGTTTGAACTGAGCCAAATGATCTTCCAATACTATCAGCAAGATCTCTTATTGTCAATCGACGATATTCAAGCACCAAATCTTAGATTCTTTGGACGTGATCCTCGACGGTAGACGTTGATGGTCGTCCAGAGCGCGGTTCGTCTTCAACGCGTTCTCGGCCCGCTTTGAACTCGTTGTACCACTTATAAAGGTTTTTTTGTGCCATAGTTTCATCACCAAAGGCCTTTCGCAACATTTTCAACGTGCCTGCACAAGAGTATTCGTTGCGCAAACAAAATTTGATGCAAGTTCTTTGCTCAACAAAATCACCCATTGTAAAAATCGAAAAATTCACTTTTGGTTGTTTACAACAACACGTGTAACTCGGAGATAAATAAACCTTTTGACAAACAAACACTTGGCAAATGTAATAGACAGTCTTTCCAACCTCGGAAAAAAAATTTATCTGCCTTGCTAATGCCCGGGAGTTTTAACTGACAATTTCACCTTACTTTTTGATCACAGTAGTCTATCATATATTTCAAGAAATCAAAAGAAAAAAATAATGAAAATGAAACTGAACACCAAAGAAGGTAAATATTTAACTATATTGAAATACAATAAATAAAATAGAGTTCTTGATCTCTTGAAATAAACCTTGATTCTCATGATCATCCTCTCTATATTTGAATTCTGAACAACGTTTCTAAGGTTAAAACTACTTCTATTCTCCGATTCACTTTTTAAAAACCTAAATATATTGCTTTGGGTACAAGGTTTAATCATATTTTCGAAAAAGGTGTTACACTCAAGCTTATTCTTGTCAAACTCAGGCCTATTCTTGCAAAAAAACTTGATTTTCCCTTGTACATCGTCGATGTTACAATTGTTCTTGAAACTAAAGATGACAAGAAGACAATCAAGTAGAAAAGTTTACATGCAGCTGCGAAAAAGGCAGCGAAGAATGCGATGCTTGCTGGTTTCCCCTACATCAAAGCTCCTATTACAGTCAATGATCCATAGTCCTTTAAAGCTTCCTTTGGTATTCGGTCTTTTATGCTTTTTCATGATACGTATACCTTCTTTCCACAAGATACTTATGAGCTTTTCCCTTAGTTTTCTCTTTCCACTTCCCATCATAATTTTTCATCGCATTAAGTTAGTTTTCTCTCATTTACCTGTGTGCTATCTTATCGTTGAACTAATCTTTTGGAAATCGTATACTTGATGAGCATCACTGACTCCGAAGCTGATGGCATTTCGAATCTTTAGGCCAAATCATCATCTTCTTTTTCTTTGTGTCGTTCTCTGTAATTTATTTTTAATCATACTCGTAGCATTTCAACTAGTATTTCCCAAACATGCTTCACTGCCATAATCTGGGTGATATTTTTTCCACCACCAATTTTCGTCCCATATCCGTATTGTCCTGTAATAAACATCTTGGAAGTTATTTGCAAAAAATGCACCCTTTAGTTGAGCCCTTTTAGGAAAGTCAACTATACCAAACTGAAGGTTGTTTATAAATACTGTTGCTTCAGCTATCGATCAACAAAAGCAAAAATATGGCTTATAAATCAAGTTTTCCAAAGCTTTCAATTCAATTAAACATATATTTTTCTCAAAACTAGCTTCTTTCTTTGTCTACAGCTTACCATTGTGATTGCGCTTGCATTAATACTGTTAACTCTTACTCTTCCGGATTCTTTCTTCCGTCTACTAACGATCTTCCATCTCTTATTAGCTTACCCTGCCTGTTGTATGCGGATACCTTGAAAAATTCAAAGTGATTGAGTCTTTTACCGACTGTTCGTTGTTATAAGATGACTTTGGTGTTCAAATTCTTTGATATACTACCAATTCCCCAACTTTAAATACTACGAAGTGCTATCAAATTAAATTTGCCTATAAAACTTCCCCTTAGTATCGTTCTACTACGTTTTAGGCTCTCCACTCAATGAGTTGTGTATGTTTTCAAGCACCTTGCAGTAATCTTTGGCTCTAAGCTGAAATTCGACAAGCATGTATTGACCTCGTTTTTTAGCGAAACACTATGGATTAAGGCACAAAGCAGATTCAAAGAGATGGCAATGTTAATAAAAAGTCTGGAGAATTTTTATTAATATTCACAATTCTTTACATCTGCTTTTCTATTTAATCAATAGTCTCTTAAAATATTGTTGCTAAATATGGTAACTTTTGAATTTATTTTTTTCAGTAATTTTTTAGTAAAAATTAATCTTAAGTTCTAAAGATTAATCTCAAGCCTGAAAAATGAAAAAAATTGCTACTAACGGTAAAATATGGTGTTCGTATTGAAACAAGGATAGCTCTTAACACACTAGTTGGAAAGGACAGGAGAAATTCTCACCAGATGAATAATTCACACCGCTTCTTCAATGAAAAAACTAATAGCAAGACTTGAAAGCCATCAGCAGTTTTCTGTTCAAAATCACATGTAGTAGTCTAAAATCAAAAGTGATTTTTTGTAGTCTAGAATCAAATATGATTTCAAATGATTTCAATTGATTTCAATCAATTACAAAAAAAAAATTAATCAAATGCATTTCGATTTAATTTTGACAGCATGTTGGTTTCAGTAATCCAACCGCTCGCTTGTAAAATTTTTACTTCTTAAAACAGCACAAATACCACTACCATTACTACTCAGTCAATCTTCGAAAACAATCGAATTGAATAAAATCAAATAAAAACAGGCCAATACCTGTAACTTTACTTCGTGCTTAACGAACCATCACGAAAATTGTCTTTCATTTTTGTGGGTTCCGGTCGAACTATTTCGATTTTTGGTTTATTTTGGTCTTAAAATGAAACCTCTCTTCACCTGACGGTCGTTTTACTTCTTCTTCATTTCCCCCTCGAAGTCAAACTAACAATAAAACACTTTTGGTGTTCGATGAATGTTATTTCTTTGATTTTCTTTCTTCCAATGCTTCTTTTTGACTAATTTCCTCTGTAAATTTGTGTACAGTTTCTGAATTGTCAGTGTTGTGTTTTTCTGATTGCATGTTGAGACTGAGACTATTGTTGTAGGGACAATTTTCTGCGATTCGAATTGGGTTGGTTGATGCAAGTTGTCGCTTAAAAGTAGTTTGATGGCACTGTTGCGTTGACATGGAATCGATGTGATTCCAGTTGATCATGGCTAGTTAGGTCAATTCAAAGAGGGTTTGAGAACAATTATTGGTTATGGTTGTGGTTGATGAACGAGCTCTTGTTTGTTTGAAGTGTTACGGAAGATAGAATAAAATAAATGATGATTTGAATAGAGTGAACAAACGGAGGAAGTTGGTTGTTAGATATTGTGAATTTGATATTGATTGTTCTCATGGGAGCTAGTTTGGTTGATTCGAGTGACTGTTATTTATTAATTAATTGATCGACTCAAAGAGATTTGTTGGTTTTTAGGTTAATAAATATTTAAAGTGAAAAATTGAATAATTCAATTATAGTTACTATTCGATTCGCGAATCATTTTCGTGAAATTTACGAATTTATAAGTAGAAAGTAAACAAATGCAGCAAATAATATTTAAAAAAAATATATTGAATGAAAAACCGATATCTTTGAGATCTATTTGAACATTTTTGAAAACGTCTGGGTGTTCAAAAAGACAGCCTTAGACTTCCTATATTTTATAATAAAAAAAAATTAGCTAATTTTGCTGCTTATTTAGTCTGCTCGAAATTATAGGATATGGTTTTTTAACATCTTATATTCCCACGACTTTCATATTTTGTTTCCCTGTTTTTATCTCTCCCCCAAAATGAATGAAATAAATAAAACAACTTATTCAAATATGATCCTTACATCTGCGTATTATCCATAATATGCCCACATATTCCTATTCTATCACTGAATACTCCATATTCCAGGATGTATAATGCCATTTAGTAAATATTGTAGCGACAGTCAATAGCGGCAGCGCGACATAATTCAAACACTTGAAAAAGGATGTTTGCTGGCAAGGTGAATTTCCTCAATGAACAATGTTTGCTAATGCTGTTTTGATGCTAACCGACTGACAGACTGACTGTCGACCAACACGAGTATGTTGATTTTATTTGATAATGTTGAAATGATAAAAATGATTGTCTTCCGGATTTTTGTATAATAGGGAGCAGCAATAGGCCGTTTTGATTAAGTTTTTGTGACATGATGATTGTAATGAAAATATAAAAAAAAACAACTACGTAGCCTAAATGGTGACTTAAAGGCAAATGCTGATATAAGAGCGTGAGATGATTTTTAGAAAATTAAATATTTCATTAATGATAAGGAATAAAGATTGCTAAAGATAGGCAGCTATGGCAGGAAGTCAATATGAATTTTAAATTCAAGCCTAGATCCATGCATATTTGGCAGGTTTCTATATTGAAAATTTGAAAATAGACTGAGAAGACCAAGTTTTGTACTAACTCAATCGTTTCGATAGAGGTTTTACAAGTTGATTCAGCTTCAGCAACAAATTATGTATGTTAGGAAGTCCTTCTTACCATGCTTGATACTTTTTTTCGGGTTTTAGGAGATGGTTAGCATTTGTTTCAGATAAACTCAATGTCCTGTATTCTGTCTGTTCATACTACTTTTACAGACTTGGCCCTTTTCTCATATCATATCTTTTTGAGCTACATCTAATTTTTGGAGCCTTCACGCTTTTTTATGGGTACTACGAAAGCGATTGTGATTTTGGCAACCATTCAATGTGTGAATGTTATAATTTTTTTAATTTTGTTGATTTTCGTTATTAGAGAATTTAGGATCGGTTGTTGCAAAAATTCTCTTATTTGCCTAGCTCAGTTAAACGAGTAGTCTTCACATTCGCACCTTTTGACATATTGTCAAAACAAAACCGAATTCAATATCAGAGTTTGCTAAACGTTTTTGTCAAAAGAATTTTACCCTTGCTGCTGTAGACCATTTGATGGAGTGATGTTTCTGTTTAAAGTATTTTTGTCGCTTTACTCACGGATTTGTCCCTCTCTGAAATTTTGAACCTAAACAAAAAGCAATAAACCAACATTTTGTGACTGCGATAATTACAAGCATAATAATCGCAATTAGGCTAAAATCACTTTGCTCGAAGAATGATTCAGACGAAACCACCCAGCTAAAAAAGAAATCAAAAATATAAAAACAAAAGCAGCAAAAAACAGCTCATCTGAACTCTTGAGGCCATATATTCCTAAAATAAGATAAATTTTTGAGACAGCAATTCAAAAATAAATATATTGGCAAAAAACGCGAGAGTGAATTTTCGAGACACAAAAAGTCATTGATAAAAAAATGCTTGGCCATATGTTAAAAAAATATTACAAAAAAAAATTGTCAAATATCAACATTTGTCAAAATTGTAATTTTCTCTGTTAAAGTTTATCTGAATATGAGTATGAATTTAAAGGTAATACTTTCAAAACTGCTGTGAAAAGACAATTAAACTGGTATTCCCCAAAAAGACCCGTAACATGATAAAAAATATACAAAATAAAAAATAGTACAAAAAAACCAGCCCGGCCACCTAGTTCAAAGCCAGGAAAAATCTTGCGGGAAATTGTAACGCTAGATCAAAACTGCCGAAGAAAAATGGGCCAACAGAATGAATTGTTTCTTTTACTCACAAAAACCGCTACTTAGTGAGCTTAGTACTGTTTGCTCTTGTGCGAGATCGATGAAATGAAATGAAATAATTAAAGTTCAATGAAAGTATCTTTTTAAGTGAAATCTTCTGAAGATTAAGTATAAACAATTTGTTAAAAATCCGTTTAAATTGAATACGTATGGAAGACACATCTAGAAAAATATTTGGCAATTTTTTCAAAATTTGCCCGCAAATAAGTTCAAATACTTAGACATGAAAATGCCTGGAAAAACTGGTTTTATCGGCGAAATGTAAACAAAGTCGTATAACCTGATGAAGAGTAAATCAAACACTTTATTCAGGACTGGAAGAAAGATTAATTTTTTGATGGCCATTCTAGATGATATGAAATAAAATTTCTCGGAACATACACAACAAAATATCCCATCAAAACTCATTTCGAGACTTGGACCAATCAACATTTTCATGAGTGTGAAATATTAAGTATTGAGCCTCATTTTACCCCTGGTTTGAATCAGCTATTTATTCACAGCTAAGTTCGCTCAAAGCAGGGTGCGTGGTCTTTTGCTCGTAATTGGATTCGAGCTAGCTACCAGACAAGTTACCTACTGAAACATTTTTTTGGAACATGAGCTGTAAAGCTTGAAGTTAAACACGTCCCACTGGTAATACATGGACATGGTTTTTAATCGGCGTAGTTTATTAATACCTAGACATGGCTTATCAATAATATGTGAATTCAAAATTTAAAGTAAAAAACAAAATGAATGTAGTATATCCACGCTTTGTACAGAAGTAACTCACCCTGCCTTTTGTATGCTGATGATCTTAAAATTTTCAGAGTGATTGAATCCGCTAGTAACTGTACCATATTGCAGAGCGATTTGGATACTTTGGTTAACTGGTGCACTGCTAATTCCCTCACTTTGAATGTTGCGAAGTGTCATCAAATGTCTTTCACCCACAAAATATCTCCTTTGCTCTTCTCCTACTGTGTCCTTGGTTCTCCTCTCAATTTTTTTTCTAATATCAAGGACCTTGGCGTGATTTTTGATTCCAAATTGAAGTTCGACTTGCATATTCTTCACGTCACTGCCAAGGCTTCTCGTTTTTCCGGCTTCATCATCAGATCCTCTAAACGTTTTGTTAATCTTTTCACTTCTCTTTATCTGTTTTTTTCCTTTGTCCGTAGCGTTCTTGAATAATGTTGCCAAATTTGGTGTCCACATTACGGATACTTGATCGATGCGGTTGAATCCGTGCAACGTCGATTCACCCGCTCGTTGTTCTATAAGTACAATATTCCGTATTACAGTATGCGATTACAGTATGCGCCTCTCCATCCTTCAAATTCCTTCCCTTGAGTCACGTAGAGTGTTCCTCGGCGAGTGCTTCCTTTTTAAACTCTTTAAAGGCAGTAATTGGTTGACCCCAGCATTCAACTTTCAGTTAGCGAACCGGGCCGTCCTTATAGAATATTATTTAACTTTAATGTTACATTTGCCCGCACCGACACCTATTTCTTCCCCCCCTTCTGCGTTTGCCTCGTCAGCACAATAGCCTTAACCTTGGTCCTCTGCCTCAAACGTTATCTGTATTTAAAAGTACTTTAAAAAATAACGTTCTTTCTTATAATCGAAATATGTCCTAATTTGCTTAATTTGTTTGTTTCTTTTTCGGTCGATTAGCTTTTTATTCATTTTTGGTTTTATTATTCCATTCTGAATTTTATTAATTTTCTTGGTTTACATGTTATTTTCTTTTTCTTACATTTTTATATACTGGTATGTATTTTTATTTTTTCTTCTTGTGTAATCTTTAATTGGATTTTGTTCTGTGGAGTTGGACAATAAATAAATAAATAAATGAATTCATCTTTTGATAACTAAACTTTTAAATGAAAGTTTGTTTTTCTTTTTTCTTTGACTAGCAACATTTTGATGACTACTTTTTTGTGAGGACTACCCCTTCAGCTGCCACGTTTTATATATTTTATGTAGCCTGGAAATAGGCTGCTGTTTGATGAGGCTAGTCTAAATTAGATAATTAGTTTCGAGGGAAGCATCATAAATATGAGATTTAAAACACATTTAAAGGTTATGTTTGGATTTGCATTGGAGTCCTATACTTAACAAAAAGAAAACAAATGGCTCAGAAATGCATTGAAAAACCGTGAGTTTGACTATCAAGTAGCCAGAAAATTAATGTAATCATATCAAATCATAGTATGAAACATTTGAATCATTGGGTCGACATTTTATGAGATTGTGTGATTGGTTCGGACTTTGAAAAGGGCTGTTATATAATGGAAGAAATCATAAGCGAATCAAATCGAATCTAACGAAAGAGTCGAGTTGCCTGAAGATGAATATATTCGGCATAGTGTGAAGTTTTGGGTCAGCCGCCCGTAGTTTTCCTATAGTTGCCAAAAATTTGGGAGCAAATTCGGATCGGCTGATCTTCCTA
Organism: Nemotelus nigrinus; assembly: GCA_947369275.1. Classification (NCBI taxonomy): domain Eukaryota; kingdom Metazoa; phylum Arthropoda; class Insecta; order Diptera; family Stratiomyidae; genus Nemotelus; species Nemotelus nigrinus. Next base: position 158,278,706 of record OX376373.1, read on the forward strand.
AAATTATTATGAAGAAAATCTGCCGGTTCTCTTTGTAAAGGACTTGGATTCTCTCTGTAATTTGTTCAGATTAGGGATCTTAATCCAAAAAGAATTAGCAACAGTTTTTTGATCCAGGATTCTTAGTTGTTAGCCTTGGTAGTATAATGCCGTCTATCTAAAACAAAAAAAAAGTTGGCTTATGGGCGGAACGCTGGGATACGATTGTGCCCAAGTTCAACGTGTCCCAACTTGTCCTCCCGGCAAGTGACAATTGAATTCGAAACTCCAAATCCATCAACCTAAGTGCTTAGTAGAGCAGCAAGACTGTAACTGTCGGTAGTGATGGGCAAAGGCACTGCTTTAAGCCAACAAGTGTAACGACTGATGTCTATTTGAATAACCTTGAAACGTTTATGTACCCTAAGAAAGATAGAAACTGGTTTGATCACTACAGTTATTCTGCATTCTTGAAAACATAGAGATTCTGTCCCTGCTCATCCAAAACTAAAGCAATGCGGATGATATGTAGTTAAGCGGAGAACGAATACCAGGGTGAGCTATGTTGTGTTCCGAATAAAACATCTGTTATTTGAACGCTGAAGGAATCAATAAAGAAAGGTTAGGCCAGGCACTTCTCAAAGAAGTTGTATTGCAGTCAAGAGTATTAGAAAGAACGATTTTCTTCTAGAGAGTGTTGGCAACAACGTCTTTTCAGCCAATCCAAAACATACTTGTGATTAGAGTGCAGTGCTATACATGGGCTTTCAAAAAGTGTCAGAAATAGTATAGAGGTTAAGATCTTATGAACTATATTTCTGTTGCGCGTCGCTTAGTTTGAGCCTAAGAGCTTTATCACTTTGATAAATGTGTTGCATGCGTCTTCCACGAGATCAGTCTTTGCATTTGAGTCGGGAAAAGACAGTAAAATGGCTTCTGCTAAGTCAGTCTTGACGTGGTCGAAACCTTTACCAGCTTCAGCTGACTAGACAGTTTTGCGCCAGTTTCTTAGAATCGTTAATATACACGTTAAGAAGTTGCTGCATCTCAGTTGTTTGAGACCGGATGTGACGGCAGAAGATTAACATCCTCAGAAATCTTCGTTGGTCTTAAACCGTCTTGAAGGGTTAAGCGACTCAAAATATCGAACCCAATCTGAAAGAGGTCACTTCTGACGAAGTTTCATGGTCTTGGAATCATCCAATTGAGGGTCGAGGGAAGTAGCGATTTTTCAAGTTTGTGATGAGACTATGATCCGCGTGTCGTTCGAATAGTTGTTTGAGGTGTCCTATTCGAAAGTCAAAGCCATCAAAAGATCGATCAGGTGAAGCAGAATTTCAGTCCGTGTAGGACTTCGTGAATGAACAACCACTGGGACGATTGGGCGGCATTGTAACATCTGAAATTTATTTGAGTGAATTTCAAGAAACTGAGGGAAGTGCAAATGGCAGCCTTAGGTATTTTGATCGGTTCGACTTAACTTGGCTGGTATGACTTATCAAGTCTATAGTGGAGAAAATTGTTTTTCCATGTAAATCATGAAACAAGTTTTAGATAATAGGAATCGGATATCTATTCGAGATAGTATTGGCGTTGAGGCGTCTATGATTGCCACAAAAATGCCATTTTTAATCAGCCTTATGAACCTTCTGAAGTGAAGGTAGCAAGCTGCTGTTTACGGCGCTTTAGATACCAACTGTTATAGGAAAAAATTGAATCATTTTTTTTTAGCAATCGTGGGCCTATCGTTAGTCGTTGCGATATTGATACTATTGGAAGACCAGTGGGTAGAATATGGACTGTGCCTGAAGTAGAGAATAAGTTAGGAAATTCATCAGGATAGTGTTTGCGAAATCGAAGGATTCTTCATAATGGCTGAAATCTGCGCCAAAAGTGGGTTTGAAAATATTGGCAGCTATGAAATTCCATGAAAACTGTCGATGTAGGACCCTTTACTCCCGTAAGTGTTGTTTGTCTTGAAGTTGCCAATCAAAAGGAGATAAATTTATGATTGTTGATGCTGGTGAAACTGAAATTTGTGCACCTGTAACGCTATGAAAAAATGGATTAGATAGTCAATCGAAAATAGTCAAGAGAATGCCGGATGATAAGTCACGTTGTCTCATCGTCAGAAAAGAACAGAGACTTAGTTTTCGACACTTGTTGTTATGGAGTTCGTCAAAAATTTCGACAATTTAGTCAGCTGTTTCCAAAAGATTGTTAAAGCTGACTCTATTTTGGAATCAACCTCAGTCAGATGATTTTCAACAAATAATCACCTGAAATAAAGCCATTGGGAGATCAACCAGTTTAAAAGGTCATTGGCCACCAATGATGAGGATTCACAAAAGTATGCGGAGCTTAATAAAGTCGCTAGTGTTCACCTGTGAAATGAAAACTCTCTTAAGGACCTTAAATAAAAAATGTGGATAAGATTCATCATTCGATAGATCTTTTTGTCTCTCAGGGCCTGAAGACTTTTTGAAATAAACTATTACGAAATTACAACTAAATGATTTGTAATTTTTGGGTCTTTCCCCGAATCTGATGGCTTCTGGACCTAAGTTCGCTAAGTACCAAAATAGTGTTTCAAAGCAGATGAAAAGCTTGGTTGAAAAACAGGTGGATGAATATGGACGATGCTCTTGTTCCAAACTTTTCCTGATAAAACAATCTACCTCTTTCGCAAATCTATCTCTTTGTCAAATGGAGGCAGTTTGATGTACTTGTTAATTACCTTTGTCTGATCAGAGCCTAATGAAGATGATGTAATTTCTTCTATGGTATATTGAAATTCCGTTGCATCAGGTTTGCAAACATTAATAGTTTGTTGCTTGTTCCACACAAACAAATCTAGAATCCGCCATAGAAGGCTTATTCATCTATATTTAGTAGTAATCAATAAATTCAAAATTTGGAAACCGCTTTTGCCCCCCTTACTTCTTTTTCTCTCCAATAAACCTCCAAAAAAATTACTTCGAAAAATAAACATCTAATATTTCTCATTTATAAAACCAATCTCTCGACTTGCTTCATAATTTTTCTGGCCTCGAAAATTTTCGTAAACAAAACCATTGACCAAATGTTTCTAAACAAACCTCCCTAAAAATATTGCCTGAATACTTTCTTTCCAATATCAGTTCGGACGAAAATCTATAGACCGACTAACCATTCAACTTGCTCCGTTTGCTATTCATTCAACTTGTACCTACAATAAAAATTAAAAATTCATATTTAATCAAAACATCCAAAGTAAAAGCTCAGACATGGATAAAAGGATCGCCTTCATCCACCCGCCCAGACACACATTCCATCTCGACCGATGCTCGTCTGTTTCGTCGACCTGTATGTCTGCTTGGCTACTTCTCTCACTCAAAACAACCAATCCGACTAGCCATCGTTGACTTGTCCATATCTCCTTGGCAATGGCTCTTGGAAAAAGGACGAAATGACGATATAGGACTCTGATATCGAAAGAAAAGCGTGGTTACTTGTAATTACCCGCAGGAAGAAAAGAATAATACAACCACCCTCAGGAAAGATAATGATGGCGTGGACCCTTTTTACCTAAGTATATTGCTCCTGCGACTCACGCTCAGGACTTTTTTCATGCTTTGGTAGCTCTGCTATTTCGTACCAATTCAATGTTTTCGTTTAGACTCTTAGTATCCTTCGGCTACAAAACACCGATTTTTCATGGCCTATCGCCGGTTACTCGTCATCGTCCCTCTACTCTGTTCTGATACCAGTTCGAAGGAATCCTATAAGAAGCAAGAAAATACCACGGAAAAAATATCTTGTTAGATAAAAATTATAGAAAAAAGTTTCAAAAGACCATAAAATTGAATCGAAACGCGATTTGGGATAAGTAAACCACGCGATTATTTTCGTGTTTCGACAAACATACTTCTTGTGTGTGAGTTCGTTGAAATCGAGGTGAGGGTAAGGAGACGGACTGACAAAGTGTTGGACGCAGGTTGGGTTTGCTATCGTGCAAAGAATAGAAAGAGCATGGGAAGTGCGGCGGAGACGAGAGTAAAAGTATGATATAAAGAAATGTAGAATCGAGCGTGCATAAATTATTGATGACCCCTAGGAGACGCTACTTTTTCAGCTCAGGATCATATCGTCTTTGTTTGTTTCATTAAAATTTATGTTATATGCCAGCGAGCTCATGCAAAGTGATGGAGAAAATGCGAGGGTTTGGAAATTTTTTTTTCTTCTAATGATAATTGCATGGAGAAATTTGATTTATGTTCGGGTATAGATTTTTCTGGATATTAATTGAAGATGCTGTGCTTCGACTGCGAGGGGTGAAAATTAATTAATGAATTTTCACAGTCGTAAGATAATAAGAAGTATTTTTCAAGAAACTTGCCATATATATCTAAAAAATTAACATGGTTACTGTCTTCAAATTAGTTTCAAAATATTCCCATTGAATACAACAGTCATTTCATCATTTAAAACTGTAACGAACAATTAAACTACATCTCTTCAATGATTTCCATTTCTATTCAGCCATTCACATAAAAATCTCTCATAAACTCATCTTTACAATCGTTTGTACCGAACACACCGATTCAAGCGAAACGAGAAATTAGCAAATTCCATTTCCGTTGTGAGGTTATTACTAATTGAATTAAAATTCAAACATTTGTAGTAATTCAAATTAACTCAGGTTTACAGCGCAATGCAAAGTCTTTCCGGTCCCGATGTTCATTTTCTGTTTTTAAGCCCGAAATTTTTCCTAATCTTTCAAACCGAGCTCCAGCAGGGGCCTACTTAAAAACATATTTTCAAATCGAATAATTTTTTCGCTAACCAATAGTAGAATTGCTTCCATTGTATCGAAACATTAAACCTCATTAACATCCGCATTCGAAATCAACCATCTCTGGTGGGAACCAACATCGCATCTCCATTTGAGTGCAACGAACATTACATTCATAGACACATCGTTCAATCCACCGTTCTCAACGCTCGGCCAGCCAGTTCAGTAGACGCATAGATCTTTTTCAGTTTTTATCTGCGAATTTCACATTCGATCATCTTCCGACCGGAGTGCGGCGGGAAAAACTGCTAATATAATTCAAAACCAAAACACATGAACATATCTATTGTTTAGTTCAACACCTAAATGACTTTTATCCATAAATTAATAGCTGTTGGAGAGGAAACGTTCACAGTTGAGAGATCACAGTGTATGTAATTAGAATTCCTTCTCGTTCTATCGAGACAACGAGGGAAACCAGTGAAGCAAACTTTTAACCAGTCAAACCAAATAGCTAGCCCAGGCCGGGCAGTTGGAGCAAGCGAAGAAGCGTTGTGGTAGATAGTTTTTCTTTTACAATTATATATTGTTCTTGAAACGAAAGAATGAAAGATACGGAAATTATTGAAGTGGAGATACAAACGCATTGCTGAACGCTTTAGGCCAACTAATGGTGTTCGCGTTTGGTTTGGCTGGTGCCTTGTCTTTTCCGTGGCTGGATGACTCTTTCAGATTAGTAAAGTCGGAAGACATTATCTAGTAGGAGTATCTTTTCACCGAAGATAAAGTGCGATAGTGTCGTTGAAGGTTCGAAGAACAGTTCAGGTCCAATGTGTCTGCCTTGCGGTACTCCATTTGTTTTGAGTTGAATTTGTTGAAAAGTTTGGTGGAACGTGATACAGTAAGATGGCTGGGTGTTTGGAAAATATCCGATGGATGATGGATTTTGTAGGAGTTTGACTGATAGTTATTTTGAATCGATTTTTAAAGGGAACATTAAGTTATTCAACCTTGTCTTAAGTCAGTTGATTTGTGTGAAAACCGACTGCGGGACTTCGATGGATTTGATTTAAACTGCAAAAATATATATTGACCATTGCAAACTAGGCAAAGAAAGAAGCTTTTAGATTTTCACGAAACTATCAAACTACATATTATCAACTGTTACCTTCACATATTAAGCTTCAGCCTGTTAGCAAATCTTACATATCAAATCAAGTGATGTACATTTACTCCTTACAATTGAGAAAGTGGAGATTTTGGACGTAAGAAGTCTATTCATTGATTTCGAGGCAGAGTAAAGCTTAGATATGTGATGCAAATGGGTTATTGAATAAGTCGAAAAAATGGGATTAGATGTAGGAATATAAAACGATTGGCGACACAAAATAGTTACTCTGCGTTACTGCAGGAACGTCTGCACGATTGATTTTGGCAATTGAAAGGATTGATTTTAGCAATTGAAAGCTGAGAAAAATTAAGATTCTTTCGGAAAATTGTTGGGATAATGCATTCTCGTATTTTCTACTGCGGCCTTTTATTTCCTTTGTAAACGTTCAAGATGTTTGAATGGGTCTGCTGCATTGACGGATGTGCTGCTTCCTAAAGTTGTAAGCTATATGTTCAAATCGACATCGAAACAGGTTTATAAGTAAGAATCTTGAGTCAGAATCACTATTGAGAATCCGTTCGAAGTTGATGAATTTGTTCAAGTGCTTATTTCAAACTTCAATGCGATATTTTAATAAAAGAACCGATTTTTCCTTTCGAAGCTATATATATTGAATTTTGTGACAAATATCGATATTTCGAGGGTAATCTGCCCTCTTCTTCAGTGTCTATCGGTCTGAAGAAGAGGGCAGATTACCCTCGAAATATCGATATTTGTCACAAAATTCAATATATCTAGCTTCGAAAGGAAAAATCGGTTATTTTATTAAAATATTTTTTTGAGCTAGGAAAAAATTGGTACACAATAAATACAATTCAATGCGATGTTTCTAGGTTTGTAGGTTTTCATTAATTTGAGGCATTAATACGTTGTTGAGACTCGTTTGAGTACAAGTTCGATTAAGTAATGCAAAAGTAGTTTAAACGCATTTGAATTTGTTAATTTTGATTTTCCACTTTATAGGCCATTTTTCAAAATGTGACATGTGAGCTCGCAAGATTCAGGATGTCATATGCGGATCTGAGTCGGTGCATTTCAAAGCGTTTTCATCTTCAAAAGTTGGTATGGTTGTCTCCTTACTTCCTGGAAAATCAGAAGCAAATATTGTGTAAAGTATAGGTCTTAGAACACTCTCTTGTAGATCTTCCGGATATACTTGATATTTGACAGTAGCAAAACTCGGTTAAGTCCGATGAAAAAATATCCTTTATCCGCCTTCACTAGCAATTTCTCATGGCATACCATTTGAAATTGCTAGTGCCGGCAGCCTATGGTATGCCATATTTGGTAGCATGCCATAAATCATAGGCAATATGGTATGTCATTTGCTTGGCTATCTGCCTGGCAATATTTTGACAGTTCTTGATTTTCAAAATGGTGTTGAACCGTAGTCATGCTCCGTTTCTTATAAGAAAATGTAGAAATTCTGAGTTTTCAGGGATTTTAAGCTCTCGTTGAGTTATCCAAATAGTTTACAGAGCATAGAATGGTGGAAAATTGCGAAAAATTGCGAAAAAGTCGAATGATGATACGAAAATTTTTTTAAAGATATTTTTGCAATTTTTAAGAATGAGTAAGTAAATAAAACTGCCTATTGATGTTCGGCGGACTTTTTTTTAATGACTTCTACCCCATAAACCATCGTATTCTAGCAAATAATATAATAGTTTCACCTAGATTTGAAATTTCACCCGCTAATTAAAAACAAAGGGATTTATCCTACACGCGGAGTTTTCATCAACAGCAGAATTCCCTCGGTCTCCACTTTCAACGGACAGGTAAAGCACACGTCCTCATCGTTTAGAGGCATTTTTGAAATGATATGGCATGCCATGAAATTGCCCACGCATCAGATGGCATACCATAAATTGATAGTCGTTACCGTCGGATATGACAGGGTAAATTGCCAATCGAGTCCCGGTGTTAAAATTAGGCTTGGTTTTGTAGATTAACCTTTGGCGCCAGCTTTTGTTGAAGACTTAGCTTACATTTAGAAAACTTCTGCTGCTTTGAAACCAGATCAAATTTTATGAGCTTGCTGAATAACACTATATTTTTTTCGGAATCCAACTTGTCTCGCATCAATCTGGATTGCATTTTACTAGGAGTACTGGTAGCATTTTGTGCAGTAGAAAATTTCGAAGTATTTTGGAAGCGATAGAAAGCAAGCTAATAGGTCTGTATGATTTTACGTGGAGTCTCCAACGTGCTTGGGAAACATCCAATTTTAAAGCTAGTACTCAAGAGGCACAACAGCAATTATACCAGATCAGCCGCAGCTGCTTAAGCTTGATATTGGTTATAAAATCAATGCATGAAGACTTTCTCGAATGATTTTTTTTCTCTAATGGTAATATTTTGGAGTTTTCAGCCAAAGTTTGAGTTAACCGTGTGTCATAAATATTGAATTCAGATAAAAGGTCTTAATGATCTGTAAAGGCACGTTATTGATTGTCTTCCACAAAGGAATTTTAGGTGTGAGTGTGATTCACCAAAAATGATCGAATTTTGTGATAACGTTAAGAATAAAAAAGATTTAAAAGTATTATAAAACCTGATTGAATTTGACTTTTGAGGCGATTGAAAATTGTGTTCCACTAATTTTTTTGAAATTTTTTGAATATTATCAAAACGAAGATCCAAGACAAATCAAAGTGTATGCAAAACTGCAAACATTTGCTAAAATCGTCTGCTTGAATTTAAAGATGCATTGAGTGTAGAAAGAATCAAATCATTAAAAGTTGAAAGATAAAGTATTTTCCTAGGATTAATTATTGAAAGGCGTAATCAAAAGACATTTAAATTGATGCAGTCAAAAATTTTCGGCAAAGGAATGTCATTAAAATGAAATACTAAAATTTGACCTTTCGATAACTCTGTCGTTGATTCTCTATCCGAAATTGATTTAGTTTGAGCGGTATATGCAGAAATTGAAATTGTGTATCATTATATTTGTATTGTTGGTTATTGCTGCAATTGTCATAAGGAGTCTATGTTTTTGGTGACTGCTATCTTTTCTGGCTTCTTTGTTTAACTTTATTTTCCTTTTTATTTATATCTTCTTCTCTTTTATTTTATTTTTTTTTTGCTTTCTTTCAAATATTCTTTTTAGAAGTTTCATCGTAGTTCACTATCACGTAGTTTACTATTTTTCCTGTAAATTCGAATTTAGGAAATAATTAAAACAAACATTGTTCAATACATACAAATTCTCGTAGAGGACGGATTTATCGATGTTCGATTCCCTTTTGTAGCTTTAGCAGCTTTACTAGTTACGTTTGCACGCTATTTGGGTTTCCTTAAGAATTGGGTTTTTTTTTTGCTTTTGCCCTATAAAAAATAGGAATCTTCTTCTACGAAATATTTGAGAAAAAGTAAGACCAGTCAAAACTTTCGGTTGTTATCAAAGTTTTTTTTTAAGAAATACCAGTAGAGGAGATGTAAATGCAAGACAAATGACACGCCAAATATTGATATCTTGCAAACAACTAAATTGTATCTTCTTTACAAATGAAAGTTTGGAAATCTTGGCGTTTGAAAGGATTGAAAATAAAAGCAGCTAAATTTAATGGCCAGAACTTCATTTTCACCAGCCCAAAGAAAATGTTTGTATTTGAAAAATAGCATAGTGAATAAGCCATGGATCGAAGAAATCACGTAAATAAATGCCTTGATATTTGTCGTTAATTCTATAAACTACGTAATTTATTAAGTTCACTAAAGATTCATTGCTGATAGTAATCGCACAAGACATACTCGTACTTATTGGCAAAAATTAACAAAAAAAATCTTTACATTTCTCAACGCCGATACGGATGAGACTCTTTATTAATTTTCTCATTAAAATTTTAAATTCTTTCAAGATTAACAGTCGTCTGGAAATTATCAATTTGAATTGGACTCACGCAGCTCTGTTGGCAGCATATCATTATTGAATTTAGCTCGATTGCGCTTGTGCTACATCGTGTCGTAGTCGCTACACCATTGCATTCATCGTTTGGCTAACCAAAACAATCGCTTCGACTTAAAGTGCATCAAAGTCGCGTGTTCGCTACAATTTTCTTGCACTATGGCACAAAGTCCGCACTCTCAAACAACATCCGTACCGCAATATGGGTTCGATTTTCGGGAACATGGAGGGACACGGACACAGGGAAGATTGTGAGGGCAAAAATGTTGGAGTCTTCATCATTGCCACGAGAATCATTGATTGATCCGGATTGCCAAGATAGATACATGTGTACTTGCTTGCATTGTATCTTTCAACTGTGTCTCGTATCTATTATCTGTGTTTGCGAGCTAAAATCTGATACAATCTGTAGACTTTCTAGAGCAAGCTGTAAAAATCTAAGTCAGTTTGTCTTCACATATCACGTTCAGTTCAAGCTTCTTCTAAGTTACAAGTCACAAGTGTTTCTCGCTAGATTAACTATGATTTATTAAGTCTACATCCTGTTTAAGAGAGATCAAGCGGATTTAGATTGATATGTGCTACACGAATAGATATTAGTCATGCGTATAGTAAGTATATTATTAATGTTGAGTGGGAGCCGCGTGGATGGAAAATAAACGATTCGATTGTGGAAGCTGTTTTAGTTCGATACTAATTAGATCAAATTAAAGATGAAATTGCATGATTTTCTGTGATCGATGCTGGTTATTTGGATGTGAGCTATGTTGGTTTTGTTGGGAGTTGGTTCGAAATACGTTTCACCATTTAGTTGATTTCAGCGAGTTTTTTTTAAATCGATTTCAAAGCCGATATATGACTTGATGCGTTGTTACTGCTATTTGACTGAAGCTAGGTAAAAGATTAAATATCGTGTTTGCTGCCATGACATTTTCGAAACAATACCTCTATCAAAATGTGCTTCTAAGCCACTGAACATGAAGAAATGCAATAAAAGAAGGTGCTTCTTTTTTTGCATGATTTTCATTGAACCTTAAAAAAGTTATTGCAGATATTTTTTCGGAAAAATCTTAAATAAATTCGTTCTCCACATTTTCAGTTGCCAAATCTTCATAAAAATTATATTTCCACTCAAAGTTCAGTCACTCTTCAAAATATCTTACGAAATGCTTTCCTCAAATATTTTCATCGCTTCGCACTTTAAAAGGTTTTCATCCCCAAAATCCATTCACCCAAATAAAATCGGTAAATCGTCCAATTACGCTCCAATACTGACAAAATACTCGATCAATATCATTTTAATTACATTAAAACAGCAAAAGTAGTAAATTTATAATTTCTTATCATTCACCCCAATCGGCTTGTCCACCGAATTCTGTACTTTTTAGCTCCTATCATCTTCTAACCCTTTCAGCACGCATCTTTCACTTACACGTTTCCCTCTCTGGTGAAATCTAAATCCATACGACCAAAGAAGATTTCGAAGCGATGAAATCGAAAATTTATGACTATTGTAAAGTTTTCTCTTAAAATTTAATTATAAACATTCGATGGAAACGGGTTAGAGTGGTTTGGGGCTGATGATACCGAAGCAACGGCTGCCACCCTTATATCGAACTCGTTGTTTGGTGCCTGGGGTGTTCGATGACATCAAATCGTAGAAATTTGTATATCGAGTACAGAATATAATCGTATCGAAGATGTTACCAAAGATGGCTCCAATGATTTTCATTAGTACTTTTCCCTTCGATGTAATTCTGTCTCCATTTACACTGTCGCCTTGGTGCCTGGGTAGTACAACACAAAGAATGGATGGGACCTCAAAATTCTCAATCGAACATAAGATTCCACCGAAATATTCCACTATAAAATTTCGAAGAAAATTCATTTTGGCAGTTTTGTGAACACTCACCCTCTCGGCAGGCAAGGACATGTGCCCCTTTGCTGATGTAGCAGACAGTCGGAATAAAGTAACTCTTTCGTTCGATTTTCACATGAAAGTGATAAAACTGATAGCAATTTGCGCGACTCAAATGTTTCCTTGGAGGAATATTAGTGTCAGCGATGAAAGGGGTTGTTTGCCGCTAGGCTAGAAATACGATTGTAGTGAATCGAGGTATTTGTGCGAGGGAGGTATGGAAGGGAAGAAAATATTTCCGTTCGAAGTGATAAAGATTTTAACACGGCAAATTTGTGACATCGATGACTTTATTGAATATTTAGCGTTTTGATTGTTATTTGGGGAGAGAAAGGAATGTATTTTACAGAAAGAGGGAGGTTTTGTTGGAAATTAACTCTAATGCAAGAAAGTTAGATGGAAACATTTAACATAGATTGTAAGGTTTCTTATGTTACAGTCAATAAAAATGAACTCTAACTGTCGAACAATGTAGCAGTAAACTATTTTGAACAGTTCAATTGTCTCAACAGTTGAATCAATCTTAAATCGTTCAAAAATAATTCTTACAAACGCTTTTTTTCAGTTCGTTTTGTCCCTCTTCAACTTTAAAAAAAATAGTTGTTCACCCATCATTACTTCCAATAGCCATTTTCCGCTCCTACAAAGATTAAGCCAGACAGAAAATATGTATGTCCTTCAGCATAGCATTTTCTGAATTTAAGTTTTTTGCATGAATTGTTTTTCTTCGAAGACCAATCATGATTTTTTCTCATTATTTAGCCAGACTTCTTGACCCATTCGAAAGCCAAACGACTCCTTGAATAATTCATTCTGTTCAACCCTTCGTGAATTGAATTAAAAATTAATTTTAATATACAATCTTAGCTCTTTTTTTCTATTCGTTGAATTCGAATGCGGCAAGGAACATCTGTTTTCTTTCGAAAGTAGGATTTCTTCGTTTTCGCAAAGTTGTTCGACGAAAAGAAACTGGACTTGTGTTAGACTGAGTGATTTTTGTATGTTGCACGATTCAGATTTTTTTATTTAAGGTATAAGGTCATGAAAATTCGCTGATTCAATCAGCTGTTGAGATTAGAAGTGTTATTGACTCTAACGAAATATTGGTGAGACTTGATACCCACACTGGGCGCTATTCGTTCTTAAGCAAATTATGATTTTCACTGAGGAAATCATGCTAAGAGAATACAACTGATATATTCTAATAGTTGTAGTCATAATCTAGTGGATATTTAATTGAGATACAAATTCAATATTTGAGTGTAAACATATTCATGGGGGCTTTTAATTACTTCAAGATTAACTACTTCATTTTTATTGATGCTTTTTTTTACTTAATTTGACGGTATGTACTCACATGGTTTGATATCTGGAGGCAAAAATAGTCCTTTTGTTTTAAACGGACATTTTTAGCCCTCAAGAGAGCCTAATTAAATGTTTCATGCCTGGAAAAACCCGATACATCTATATAGAAAATAAATATAATTGATAACCTTATAGTGTGTGCAGAGCGAATGAACGTGTATATCCTCAATTTGTAAGAATACCAGCATGTTTCTCCCCTTACATAAATGGGGCATAGAGTTGAATATAGAGTTCAAGTTTTTATGTGTTTCAGTGACTTGTTAGTTAGTTTTTATGTCAGTTGCAGGACTCAAAGTTTGAACTCTTATTTAGAGTAATTCTTTCTTTTTGGTCTGAGAAGTTTAAAAATAAAAGTTTACAAAACTCTTCGTTCGACTTTGGGAACCATTATTTTTTATTTTGAGAATTTAGAGAGAAACATAACACATTGTAAATTTTTTGTAAGAAAGAGAGGCTACGTACTTGGTGTTTGGTATGATTTTGATTAAAAACTTGAAAAAATTATCATAATAGCATTCTAAGTTTCCAGTGATATCTCTCAAAAAAGAGTAGAACTTTAAAAAAAATATTTTTTAACCTTCTGAAAATTTTTTGAGAAGGTAGAATAAATAAAAGAAGCTTGGTAGAAGATGGCTTGCCTAGTTAAAACTGTTGCTGAGAACAACGTTTTCTTGAAGCTAATACTTTCAGCACTCTAACTCCCATTGTCAAGGTAAGCGCCTTTTCAGCCCAACTCAGCTGTCATTCAAAGTTCCATATGTCACGTAGTGCAAAGGTTCTGCACTATAGCTTTATCTGCCGAAGACTTAAGTATCTCTCGTAAAGATGGCGTATGTTGTTTTTTCATTTGATTCATGGTACTATTAAGGGGCGGGGGTGGTTAAGTAAGGGCTAGCACTTGTGAAAAATCTTATTGTTAAAAACTTCAAGAATATATTCCCAAAAATTTAAGTCAATCAGAGTAAAACTCTCGAAGTTATTGAATACTTAGTCCCATTTCTTCTATCATTGTAGCTCTGACCGCTCGGAGTATAGTAGTCATTTTCTCAAAACCACTTTTTAAAAGTCCGTATTCACTGCTATTTAAAAACCACATTAACGATTCATTTTAAACTAAGCACACACTTTGAACATTAAGGGGGTTTTCTGCCAGTAGCGTGGCGTGATAATTTACCGAGGGGAAGCAATTGGTTCATGTCCATGATTGATTACGCGAATTCGTTACGTGTAATATAACCTCTTTATAAAATCACCCAGGAATCGGCTAATAGGTGAATTGCGGACGTGAGGGTAGACATTCTGTATTGCTATGAAAATAAAAGCTCACAGTCCTTCACACAAAAAGAAAGCATATCAATATTTATCAGTAAAACAATAACATTCCCAGAACTAGATATATAATATTTTTGAAAGCCGGAAATTTAGAAGAATTGAAAAGGTTTAAAATCTGAAACTTTTTAAGAATGAACTTCTTGAGTTTGTTTTAACGATTATGCTATCAATTATTTCGACATAAGCACGTGTAAAGAATGGTTCAACATTCTCATTGTTGTTGATTATGCACCTTACTGTTTTACGACGTTGTGGTGTTTTGCAAATCGACCATAATTCGTTCCCAATTCCCGTGAGCCTATTTCTTAAAGATTGTATTTGATCTTCAAATTTTGCCATTTTGTGAATATGGTACAGTATATGAACTTGAAACCATATTGCAAGTTCATAAAAGAGATTTTTCCCTAACTATTTTGTTTATCCAAACGAGAAGAAGGTGCTAAAAGATTTTTCCTTCGAATGACAAGAGACTTATGAATTTGCAATCATAGCAGATCTTGGTGATTTTTGCATGTTGAGTCCACTCCAATGGCGGTTCGTAACTTTTATGCTCAGAGAAGCACAAATATTTTTGCAAACTTGCAGAATAATCAATGAGGTAGTTCATATTATTCAATTTCCAATAGTTTGATTCCCTAGTTTTTCTATGAACTATGATCATTGCCAATCTCATAAATGTATAAATAATACAAGATATTTCAAAGTAGAAAAAAACCCTCATGTTTTTTAGATAGGGTGTGAAAACAGTGTTCCTGGTCACCACGAATCTTTGCTTGCTTTGAATTTGTTAGATTATGCTTTATTTGTGTAAAGAATCTTAATCAAGCGAAGCACTGCTTCCTTTGCAACGACGAGTCGCCTCTAGTCCACTCACAGGTTATTTGACCTCTGCAAAATTAGTTGGACTTATTTGAGAGTCTCGTGTTGTTGCAGAGGTAAGAGTTTGATATATAGACGCAAAAACTTATTCTTTTTAGCCAACCACATGCACTAGAGAGCAGTCCATGACCACAAATAAACAGAAGTAATCATCATGCTTATTCTCTTATTTGACTATTATATCTGAATTTAGGTGAAGCGTCTATATTTCCTTCTTTGAGGCACAGCAGCAACTTGGTTATCGAGGGTACTCCTCTTTCTATAAAGCTGCTGTTCGTTGTAGATTGTCATTCACTTCATCGGCTAATAGATGAATTGATCACCAAAAATCATCACTCAAAAATCGCTTATTGCTCGAAACGCACTTGGTCTGGAGATTGAGGCTGTGTGTGGCATGAGGTACCTAGCAGCTTTTAGCACTAAGAAATACCCATTGTATTCATACACCCAGCCAACCATAGTTTCTCAAATTTCTTAACGAAATCTAGGATCAATGATAGGTGGTAAAAACCTATCTTCTGCGTATTTGCCACATCAAAGCAAAATAATTGACATCTGAGACGTGCAACTCTGGGCATTCACAGAGGAAACTCTCCGCAATGTCAGTTTCTTCTAGGCAGCCTACCCTGTGCAAAACTTATTCGGTGCATGTATCTTCCTGGGCAGTTCTGTACAATTAATATGCTCTTCATGGCTCTTCAAACTTTCCTAGGAAAGGAATTTCAGGAGGAACCCCGCTGTTGCATATGGTTAGGCTCTGATAAGACCACCTTAATGTGCATGGCTTAGTGTGAGTATCAACTATCTACTTCCGAAATGTTCAGAAGCAGTCGACACACCTAAGGCGGGTTCAAAGCTCTTTAGTTGAAGTGCCGAACCTTATTTCATAATGGCGTTAGCGATTTCATTTCCCTCAATACCACAGTGCTCAGAGCACATGCACTCTCAAGATATCAAATATTAATGTGTGAAAAAACATGTTCTCCAAAAGATGAGGCCCACTTGTCATTTGATGAATGGAGATTGATAACGGCACTAAAAAGAAAAAAACTCTAGCGCACCTGAACCGCTAGAAACACTAATGTTCGAAGAACAGTAGCATATTCCACCACATGTGCTGCTTATTACGACCAAACTGTTTCAAATGCCACGTTTTACTTTGGTCTCAAGAATGCATTATAACTCATATGGTGGAAGGTTTCAGATATTACCACTGGCATGAATTTCAACGTTTATGAGAGCAAAACACGGGTTAATTATATTCGTTATCAGTTGCTTATTTCACATAATTTTGAAAGCAGCATCTCATATAACATCAATGAAGAAAATGCTCAGTGCCTGCAGCACTGTAACTGAAGTTGGTGTTTGGGGCTGTGATCCGAAAAATTTGCAGAACTTCGGGAATTGAAACATTGGTTATTTATTTTCATTGTAAATGTTTCCGGTATGAATACTAACTGTAAGCCTTTATTGATACATAAGTAGCACAACCGACTCGTGCTGGCAACCTTTTGCCAGTATCAAAGCCAATAATATATTACTTCTGCTTCACGTTGTTATATTACATTCGAAGTTATAGAAGTATAAAGAATTTTAGGGTTACCTGCAGCAAGTTTTTTCAAATAATCGAAAACTTAATATTTCCTGTTTATTGTCACTACAATATCATTACCATTTGAAAATTCTACGATAAAACCGCTTAATAAAGATATTGCAATTAAACACAAAACCAACAATAGCTGGCAACCCTATAGTGGCTTTTCAACCAAATTTGGCCTGAATAATGTTTATGACAGGTTTCATTAATTGTATGAAATTCGTATTGATTTCATGACTGCACTGGAAATTATAGTGCAAAAAGTTTTATTTTCCTGAGCGAATTTTCAAAACCAAAGACACAAAAATTACCATAGCTGGTAGCACCAATCAAATTTTTTCAACCAAATTTCCACCAAACAGAGATTAGAGTTAGGTTTAGCTACTGTGCCAATTTCATGAAAATCTGGTAATTTATTCACATTTCATAGGGCAAAAAGCAGTTTTTTTTCTTTGTGATTTTGCAAGATGGCACCACTGGCACAGACTTGCCCACAATTCAAAATCGCTTCTATCAAATCTGGTCTTACTTAAATCCAATGCATTCTGTAAATTTTAGCTGTATCTGATTATTGGTTCGTGAGTTTCCGTAAACAGAAGTTTTTGATGCTAAAAATATACGTTAACTGGGAGAGGGTTACCGTTCTAGTCCGACATGAAATTTCCAAAGTTTTATTTTGAACGTGTAGATAAAACATAAGATTTATATACAGATTGGTTTTATTGTAAGAAACGGACATTTTTTAGAATATTTATTTAGAATATTCGTTTGAATGTTTTCACTTCCAAATTTTTTTTTTCAAAATGAAGACACCAAAATTATCATAGCTGGCAACTCCAACCGAATTTTTCGACCAAATTTCTACCAAACGTGGCTTCAGGTAAGGTCCAGCAGTTGTGTGAGTTTCGTCAAAATCAAACGATTCAATTAGAATTTATAGGGCTAAAAACAGCTATCTTTTTTAGTAGTTTTTCAAGATGGCACCACTGGCACAGAATCACCTGCATTTCAAAATCACTTCTATCAGACCTGGTCCTATTTAAGACCAATACATTCTGTAAATTTCAATTAATTCTGCTCATCGGATCGTGAGTTTCCGTGAACAGAAGTTTTTGATGCTTAAAATATAGGTAAATTGGGCAAGGGTTACCAGGCGTGCCCGTTATACCATATCTTTTTTTTTTTTTTGGTTATGTAAACAAAGCACAAGATTTACATATGAGTGGCTTTTTTTTGAAGAAACGGCATTTTTTCAAGAGAAACGATGATTTGGAGGTTTTAACTTTCAGTGCCTGTTCTAGCTACAGGGTTGCCAGCACGCTCATTAAAAGCTACACAAATCTACAACTAAATAATATCAATACGTTATGAAAAATTCGTTATGATTCGTTGAGTTATCACAATTGAAAAATATTCAAATTTTCCCGTCCTCTTTTTAGGCACGCAGCGCACACTTAGGGTTAAAAAATTCCAAAGCATTATCCGATTCATATGTAAAACACGTTCGAAATTTATTTCGTTAACTTTGTTTTTGCGAAAATTATTTGTGCACGAAATAATAGGTATATTAAAAATATCACTTAAATGGCCGCCGGCGCCAAAACGTTAACAATAACTGACATTTAAAGAGACCTGGACCTATTGTGCATATACACCAATGTATCCTGAAAGTTTCAGCTCAATCGGATGGCGCGTTCCCGAGATTATCTCACTGAAATTTTTTGATGATATATAAATATATATATATATATATATATATATATATATATATATATATATATATATATATATATATATATATATATATATATATATATATATATATATATATATATATATATATATATATATATATATATATATATATATATATATATATATATATATATATATATATATATGGAAATATGAATTTTTGGCCGAATCGATTTTAATACTAATGTTCTTCGAACATTAGTAAAAACTCGTACAGACATCTGGGTGTTCCCAGTCACTTCTACCGAAGAAGATTACTTCGTATAGTCGAGTATGGCTACTCAAGCTTTCAAACACATCGCGACTATTGGAGAGGTTCACGTATCGAACCTGAAATAGTGCAGTGCCCCACATCGTCGTTTTCAATATTTTGGCCAAGCTGAATAATTCCTCTTTACCATACTTTCTCAATTTGAATATCGAGTGAAGGCAGATTGAGAATCACATTAAGGGCCGCATCCGAAGTAGCACCATGGTCCCACAAATACTCAGGCACATAGTCGTTTGCAGCTTGGTTAGCTTTTTTCGAGCATACAATAGCTTTACTATAGCTCACCACACCACGGATGCGTACGTGATCATTGGCCTTGTGATTAGATGTACATAACTACATAACTAGTACATAGCTCCAAGTACATAACTATAGATGCACATAGCCAGGGCCGGTTCCTCTATGTGTGCACATGGTGCTTTGAATACAGGCGGCACCATAAGACAAGCACAAAAGGCGGCAAAACAAAATATCTAATTCAAGAATAAAATATCCTAGTCTAAAATATCTACCATATAACCTTTATCTATGTGTAAAATAAGTTGCAGACATTAATCTACTGTTACTGATCGGGTAGGCCAGTTTAGACGGTGACTTTTGTAATATGTCGCTAAAGTCGTGGACACTGGTATCTGGTTACAATTTTTGCTCCTCGAGCCAGAAAACAAATTTAGATCACTATTTACTTTTGCTTTGGCGAGCCTGTCGCCGCTTACGCAAGAGTAAACCAAAAACTTTGTTTTGGCGAGCCTGTCGCCGCTTAAGCAAAGAGAGACTAAAGACTTTGCCTTGGCGAGCCTGTCGCCGCTTAGCTAAGTCTATATCAGTCTTCTACTTTCGTACAAAGAATAAAACAATTCTTTTTGTACACCTGGTCGCCGCTTGATGTTCTGGCTTACCAGCAAAGAATGTTCTTTATTGTTAATCATTCGATCTTTTATATCAATAATAGTACAGTTATAACAAATTCAAAATCTGCGCGAATCAAAAATAATTATCTAGTTCTGAGGATTTACCACCGCGTGCAATTAGGGCGCTCTAGTCGCCATCTATGTATATGACATTTCGACAAGTGTCGAAACGTCAGTTTTGTTTTCAAGTTACACAACACTTTATTCGGCCACTGGCACTCGCTCTGCCTGCAAGATGTCGATTGAACTTAGCCCAATCGGTGATTCTTGGATTTCTTCTCTTCACTAAATAGAACACCAAGCAGCGGTGATCAGAGACTAACACCTCATCCAATGTATTCTATCCAATGCCTAATAGCCTATATGTCTCTATATTTTGACAATTGTAGTCAAAGATTTGAATGAATGACAATCGAAGCAGTTTTTAGTTAGCATTAACGCACATTTAAAATAATAATTGCATAATTGATATAGCACTGAAAGAAGATTCAATCATTTCTGAACTTAACGGATATTATCCATTAAATTGGCTGACCAATTATTTTTCGTTATGTTCTACACACAAGATGATAGCAAATCAATCATTTACAGCAATTTTCCCCTGCATCTCTCCAACTGGTTTGTACTTTATTTACGAGTATATACATGAATTCATGACCAAACCGTGCCAAACCAATTTCAAGCCAAAACTATAGCCAATGATGATAATTATTTTTCCGTAGTTTTATCTAGTTTTATTTTCTTTGTTTGTTGCTTTGCTGTCATTTCGTTTGATGGTCTTATAAGTTGAGAATATACTCGTCTATAGTTGCATTGTCAAAAACGTCTTGATCAGTTGATAGGCATTGCGTGCTAGTCGTCGTCATATTAGCTGTTTCCGTCTTAATTGAATTTTTTGTATGATGGTTGTGTGATATGGATGAGATGGCGTCGTGAAAAAGTGGGTTCAATATATGCTATGTACATTTATGATTGTGGTGTTTTATTCAGATCATGGAAAGAAAAATGATTCTGATACAGAAAAATATGTCTTCAACCATTACGTAAGGCCTAAGTAACTGGGTCAAACCATTTCCCTTCTTTAGAATGTCACATGAAATCATGCTAAGACTCATTATTTTATTAAAAATCCCTGCCGAAAAAAAACCCACTTTATACACAAATTGTCATTCTCTCTACTCTCCTCTGATTCAAAGATCAATCAAAGCTCACGAACCATATCCGCTGAAAGCAATTCACAACATCTCTACCATGCATTCATCTTCCAAAGTTCTTCCACCTTTTATCAATTCAATCAACTCTCAATTGCATGCAAACCCATACAATACAGCACATATGACTCGCAACATTCATTGATGGATCAATTATAATTATGAAACAAAAGACATGCGATGCGACGTGAACTTCAGCGATTTTGACGAAAATCACCCTCAGGTCTGAGTCTTGACTACAAAACCACGTCTACGAGAACCACGCTATCGCAGTGCAACTATCTCTCATTCCCTTTCACTGCGTCCTCCATTCCATGTCCGAAATGACGATTATGAATGATTGAGATTGTGGAGAAATGAAGAAGATTGCAAAGTTACAATTATTATTGTTCGAACGTCAACAACAAACGTCGAAATTGAACCGGTCAAAGAAGGAAGACCTATGAAAATTGAGGAATCGAGGCAAGATGAAATCATGTCCAGAAAGCTGATGAGTGAATCGAAAATCGAGGGAAGTAAAAGATGATGTGATTATTATAACGACAGTTTTGCTTGTTTTGTTATTTAGTTGTTCGAACAGTAGTAATAGTAATGACGATGATAATAATAATCAGTTTCGTATGTGGGATATATGAACGAAGTATTAGACGTCTGGTGATGTGAAAATTGAGGTTTTGAGTAGGTGACTGGACGGGGCCGAATGCAAGTAGGCTACGTTGAACTGTTGCGTGAAATTATCGGATTCAGTTGACTGTGGGAAAATAAAAGATTGTCACCGATGTGTAATTTTGTAAGGAGTGAATCTATTGTTGATTCAAAGACGACTATAAGTTGGTCATGGTCCACCTAACGGTATTTGTTTTTTGGGGAAATTGTTTAGAGCTTTTTGGTAGGTTTGTTGACAAAATTGTCTATAGAGATGTCAAATGGATGTAGTTTGTTACTACTTGCTCCGTTTCAGTTGGTCTTTATTAAGCTGTACTATCTAAAAGTATATGTGCTCTGTGCCTATCATATTCTATTTGGAAATTTTCGCATTCTGATACTATAGAAAGAGTGCAGCATCAATTCTTACGTTACGTCAACTATAAGTTACATATACCACTTGAAAACTTGAGTTACGTATATTTACAAAATTTACTAAATATAAAAACCTTAAAAGTAAGAAGAACCTGTACTGATGCGGTTTTCTTGTTGAGTATACTTAATAATCAATTAGATGCCTCCGAAATTTTACAATCGATTTTTCTAAGAGTTCCATAAAGAACTACACGGTTTAAAGACATATTTGCTGTGAATACAAGTAAAATGAATTATATACGTAATTATCCTATCGAAAGATAAAAGCAAATCGGGAACGAGCTTTGGAATCACTTTGATTTCTTCAGTATAGATACAACCACATTTAAAAAAATCGTTTCCGACTACCCCCAAACTGTGGAATCAATTTAATTAAATAAAATCACATTCAGTGCAGCACTTGTTTAAATTTGTTAAGACAACTTTTAATTCTTGAATCTTTTATGCTTTGTAATTTTTCTTTTGGTTTTTATAATATTTTAATTTTGATACTATTGTTAAATTTTTGTAGGAGGACTTGATATGTGGAATGAATAAAAAAATAAGGAAATATGTAGGGTTTACTGAGCAGAGAATATTTTTGGGCTTGTAGTCTTAAGCTTTACTAAGATCATTGCGAGATGCACGATGGAATCTCTTATAAAAACCACAAATCAGTTCGATTTTTCTCATCACAGTGGCTCTAGATTGAGTCATTGTGTATATCTATTTAATTTGGCAAGCGTAAGTGAAAAACTTATGCTACTTCGATGTTCATAGACATTTTTTTTATAATATTTGAGAAAGTTGAGAAAGAGTCAATTTTTTTAGAATTACTAACAATTGAAATAGAAAATTTAACCAATATAACTTGCATAACCCTTTAGTTTCGAAAAGTATATTCAAGCGACTGGAAAGTTTGAATGAATTTTCTCAAACCAGTGTTAGAATTAAATAATATTATCCGAGGATAATTGACTAAGTACACTGAAAAAACACATAGCGCCAGACGCCATAATTTATAGACTTCTGGCGCCATGTACATAGTCGATTTCGGGATTGTGATAAAATATAGCGCCACACGCCATAGTTCATGGCGAAAAGTACATGGGAGCAGACGCTATGCTTTTAGTCCTCCACGCCATGTAATATAGTCATCCACGCTATGTACTATAGTTCTCCACGCCATGGATGACTATAGTACATGGCGTGGAAGGCTATAAGCATAGCGTCTGCTCCTAGGTACTTTTCGCCATGTACCTTGGGTTCGATTGCAAATTGAAAATAATTATTTTATTACAGTGAAATAGAAGCTCGACTTCAAAACAAAGCACTTACCTCAATTCATCCGAATCGGTATGACAATTGAAACCATATTACATGGGTCATGGTACTATGTAATATAGCGTGTGGTACCATAATTTCTGCGCCATGTAGTTATGGCGCTGGGAGCCATACTGCATAGCTCAGGGTACTATGTACCTAGCGTGTGGGACCATAAATGGTGCGCCATGTTACATAGGACCACGCGGCATGCAGATTCTGACATTATGGCGCTGGGAGCCATACTGCATAGCTCAGGGTACTATGTATATAGCGTATGGGACCATAAATAATGCGCTATATTACACAGCTCTGGGCGTCATGTGAGTTTTTTTCAGTGCATAATTTACCAAAACAACGATTTGAATTAGTAGGCTGAAAATCAGCCAATTTCTTTAGAGTATTATCACTTTTTCTTTGTACAGAATACTAAATTATTGTGTCCATTGCAGTGCAGATGCATGTTTTATTGTGGATTTGTCAATGTCAATGGGGCCTTTGCCTGATTAGTAATAGACAGTTGAGTACATGTTTTCCTGTGTGTTGTTTCAGTTATTAAAGCTACATTTATCACCTGCCAAGATAAAATTATATAAAGTAATTTCAGAAGCATTGAGCAGCCCGTAAGGGTCGCAGCATGCTATCTCAAGACTGCGCGTAGCAGACAACATGCAGTTAAAATAAAATGATTAGAAAAGAATTCTAGCATAACCTAAATCTTTTTTAAGCACAGCCTGATTCCTCTCCAGTTTTTGCGTGAGATGTCTGGAAAACGACATTTGACTCAGCTGAGATGCTGATTTGGTGCCACTTAACAACTTTTTTATGCTGGCTCGAGGCGATATATCATATGATCGAGGGATTTAAAATCAGCCATATACGAAGAAGGTTTGTGAACTCTGATTTTTTGGTCAAACTATCGTTATGGACGGCTGGAGTCAAGTGACCTTCCATTGATCGAAACTTCACTTTCTAGCTGGTCTCTTTGTCCTCTGAAAGAAGTTGTATTTTATTTTCGACACGCAAGAAAGTTTTCGAAACTCGCAGAATAGTAGCAGTTTCGCAGTTGTAGCCACTAGACGCAGAGTACGCACTTCATTTGCACAGTTAGAAATCTTCTGTCTTGTGACATTTTGCAGATGAAAATAGATAGGAGATGAATATCAGGATTTCACTGTTTTTGGGAAAGCATGAGGGCACAAACAGGATGAAATTATACCTGATAATCTAGCTACTGCTGAGAAGTTTTTAGCTGATATCCAGCGCGCTATGAATGAACGATGTCTGATTAAGATAGTTCATATATTTCTGGAAGAAAATTTTAAATTTTCAATGAAACCTTCGTCCCGAAACAGATTTGATTCTATTTTATTTATTTCCCAAATTTGAATATTTCGTTTCGGGTTAATTTAACTGTGATTTTCAATGGATTAATTAATCTACGTTAAGATAATGTTTGGCGTTTTTATTTTTATTGTAACATTTATTTCGTTTCATTGTTTTTCATTTATTTCAGGTAATTTTTTATTTTGAAGCTTATATGTAGGTAATTAAAATTATTCAAAATAGTAAAGTTTTTTATTCTTGAATTAAATTTGTTTCTCTTCTGCTTATGGTGAAATAAAGTGTACGCGCTAAGTTTAAATTACAAACAATTCCGACTGTATTGCCTTATCTCCCATAAATTTTCCTTCACCTAAGTGTGCGTTGTCGTTATGCACCTTATATTTCTTTTTATTTGCGTGCCGTAGCATGACAAAACCGTCTCAAATCCACGCTTGCTGGACTGTTTGGTGCGGAAAGCACGTCGGGCACATCAGGGCCTAGCCAGGGGCCTGAAAGTACGTGATTTATTGATGGAAGAGATTGGAAAAGAGTGAAGGAATTACCATCAGCTGGCACGTAAAAAGAGATAAACCCAAAACAAGATCACTTTATCACATGCGAAAGTGAGAAAATATAATGTCAAACGACAGGTGAGAATGTATATATCCGTGTTAGCTGATAGGTGAGAGTGTGTTGGCGTGCGTATAATCCCATCAAGAAACAGTAAGCGCCGCGAACATGCACTGCCAACAAACGAAATTCTCTGTATTGGGTTGCATAAAAGTGTCGGAGATATTCCTTTTACTCGCCAAATGGTATCGAAAGTAGTATTCCGCGTTAACTACCTTATCGCTTACCATTTTAATACTCAGAAAATGTATTAAGAAAAGCAATATTGCATAAATCGCCATTCGTTAAAATAGTCTCTTTGTCAAAGCACATGTATATTGCCTAGTGGGAAGGAGAAACGTATTTGATCGTAGCAGGGTTGCTTGGCGGGGTACTTTGTGTCTTTTTCCAACTTGGACTTAGATATTGCTATTTACTTCTCGCAATCAGTGGGGAATTGAATTGCAATTCACGTACTTTCCGAGCTATATATAGTTCTTAAGCTATGGCCTAGCCATAGCTTAAAAACTACATATAACTCGGAAAGTACGTGAATTGCGATACAATTTGCGATATTTCCCCACTGATTGCGAAAAGTAAATAGCAATATCCAAGTCCAAGTTGAAAAAAGACAGAAAGTACCCCGCCAAGATAAGACACGCCTCTTTTATACGATCAGATACGTTTCTCCTTCCCACTAGGCAACAAACATGTGCTTTGCTAAAGAGAATATTTTAACGAATGAGAATTTATACAACATTGTTTTTCTGAAAACCTATTCTGTGTATAAAAATGATAAGTGATAAGATAGTTAACGCGGAATACTACTTTCGATACCATTCTCCGAAACTTTTATGCAACCCATTACTAAGAATCTCGTTTGTTGCCAGCGAAAATTCGCTGGGCTTACTGCTTTGTGATGGGATTATACGCAAGCCAACACACTCTCACCTATCAGCTTACACGGGTGTACACATTCTCACCTGTCGTTTGAGAGTATGCTTTTCTCACTTTTGCATATGATAAAGTGAACTTATTTTGGGTTTGGTTCTTCTTAGGTGCCAGCTGATGGTTAATCCTTCACTCCCTGCCAATCTCTTCCATCAGGCAAATATTGCACAATACCGTTCTTTCCACGCTATTTATTAGTTCTTATACTATGGCCTAACTTCAATCATATTGTTGCACAGACCATAGTTCAACCAAGTCGTTTTCTGTTAGTTAAGTCTTTTATGTTACTTCTTCTTCGTTTCAATATCAAATGGAATTGTTTATGTTTTTAACTAGTGGTTTCAAAAAGTGCATACTTTCGAAACCACTTAGTTAAAATTTTTCATTTTTTGATCAACTCACAAAAACAATTCCATTAAAAGATTGTGAAAAAATGTAATCTATGTGCACTAAATATGAAATAATTGTTCCCTTGCTAAGATAGATTTTTTCTCAGCCGGTTTAGAAGACAGCAATTTAATAGAATACAAATGAAAAATGCGATCCACGATTTGCATTAATTTAAAAATAAATGGTTCAAAGGTAGATTCATAGATTGATTCTAAAGCTTCGGAGATTCGGTCTTGCCGGATCTTTACTTAACTGGCTGACTTCTTACCTTTGCAATTGAACATCATATATAAAACTTCAAGGACTTTTCTGGAAAACCGATTCTGCTACCTCTGGTATACTATAAGCCATCTTTACCAATTTCTTTATAAAATACCTACTTCCGACCTATCTGACGTCCTTGCAAACATATCTCATTTTCTTTATGTAGACAATCTGCATGTGTGTCACATATTAGAATCTAAATCGGATGCAGTCTTTCTCCAATCCAAGCTTGATTCACTTGATCATTGGTGCAATGAAAACAAGCTCTCTCTCGAGATTGATAAGTGCTAGGTCATTAGCTTTTCACAGAAATGGACGTTCATATTAAATACGTACTTCCTCGGCAATAATATGTTAGCACGAGCTGACAACATTATTAACCTTGGTTCTATCTTAGATGAAAAACTCCGCTTCACCTTGCTTTAGGATAAAATACTTTCCCGTGCAAACAAACAGCCACTTGCTGGAAGAATATCTACATTCCACTACACATGCCGCTAATAAGCCGATAAATAGATACTGCAGGATATTCAACACCACAGTCAATCTATATACCCTTACGATTTCCCAATTATCTTTCAAATCATTCCTTTTCAAAGCCATTCGTACCTTCTAATCATAATTTTAGTTATTTGTTACTTATCAAATTATTTTCATACTTTCCTTTTCAATTGTTATTTGATATTAAATATGTTATTTGAATTTTGCTTGGAGAATAAATAAACAAAATTAAATTAAAATTTAAATAGCAAATAAACAGTAATGGCGATGAAAATTAAAAGCAAAAAAAAAAAAATACATAAACAAATTTAGCTAGTTCTTTGTGTCTTCTATTACTATATTAAAAACACTTCTTATTTTCGTTTTGATTATTTCATCCTCGTTCATTTATTTGTGTTTTTATTTCAATTGTTGTTGCTTATGAAGATTACACAAGCAAACCCCGAAATTATTGTCAACGCAATATATCTTAAAATTTTCAATAATATAGCTTTGGAGTTAAATAATCATATTGACAGAATTTGCACTGTGTGAGCACCGCTTATTTTCTGCAACGAAAAATTCAAAAAATTGCATTTCAATCTCATTCATCTTCGTAAAAGAACTCACTGCATGTCATCTGACATTATCCACAGCATGTAAAAGGGATCTAATGGTCACTAAACCACCCGACTCGCACCACATTTTCCATTCTTCACATTTAATGCACATCCTTCGAAATCAAACCGGACGACGACATATTGCAGTTAAATCGGGAACTGAAATGTATCCGGAAAAACGCCACAATACTCAAACCTTATAGCCTAGTCCGATTGCATTCTTCATCCATTCATGTACAGAGTCATTCCACACTCGATGTTATTGCTACTACTGCCAACAATTAATTTGCCAGCTTTCTGTCAGTGCATTTATCGCCCGGGAAAATTTATCACCTTTACTTCGGGCCCCGGGGCACGACACAAACGCGAAAATGTCGAAAAATTCGAAATTGCTCCATAAATTGTTTATAAATCATTTAATCGTGAGAGCTGTGAGATGTGCACCGGCGGTATAGTGTATCGAGCTGAAGTAAGCGATGATTATTCGAGTCGACATGGTGGCGTCCAATGTGGGTACCGATTGCTGAGGTTTGGTGAAAGAAATGGTTATTTTTGAATTGTTTCAGTGTAGGAGGTGAATAGGAATTAAAGAATGGAATTACTGTGGGATGATACAAGTAAAATGAAATGTTTTATTAAGAATGCACGTATGGGTAAATGTATGATTTCTTGGGTGGATTTAAAGAATTTCAAGATGGATTAAGACTCTTAGATGGGGGTAATGTTGGAATGTGTTTGAGAACAACTGACAACGATAAGGGCATAATAATTCATTTGAGCTAATTTATTAGCTGATGAACATTTGCTTGAGCCATCTTTCCTTTGAATCACAGATCTTATTGGCAAAGTCCATTGCTATCTTTAGTGAAATACTAAAAATAATAGCAATTCAAATTTATGTATAAATAAATAAAAAAAATGAACGCAAGCATAGAACATAGAAATGAAAAGTCCAAGAACTTCAACATCTCATTCATTTCGAAACATCAACTGAAACCAACTTAAACATTATGGAATTTTTTGTGTGACCCCAACAAAATCGATGTCACCGACCAACCAAAAGAAATTCCGTTCCCAAGCTTCGAAGCCATGAACTGTCCGAAAATTCGGAGACCATCCACTGATCCCATTGCCTATTCTCCATTACACGTGTACATGCAGTTTACTTACCTTTACCTCAAATAATAACATAAATGATAATGAATACGAAACCACAAGTACATCGACTTATCGTGGAGCGCGGTACTGTCATTTCCACAAACAGTGCTTCCGGCATTAATGTATTGCTCATAGTCAAAGTTCTTCCAAATTTTCAGAAGCAATCAGCTTACAGCGAAAGAAAACTGCACTCACAAACATATGCTGGAAATGGAAAGTTCATCCTCTTGATGTGGCATGGTCTACATCGTAGATCTGAGCGAGGGGCTCGAAAGAGCGGCTTCTGGCTGTTCTGTTGTACTGTCTGTCTTCTTGTGTGTTCGGTCATCTGTTGACAAATTTTCCAACATATTATGGCTATTATTAATTGCTTATACGAAGCGCCATAAAAACCTGCTTGCGATTAAGCTGACTTCTTTTCGGGGCCACAATGGTCTCAGTTAGCGGCATTTTCGATGGTAATGGTTAACAATAATGACGGTGATGGTTAGCCGGTGTTGATCTTTTATTTTGCGTTACTGTTGATGTGTCCGCGGCGGTTCGTGTGAAAATATTCAGTGAATTGACCTCACATGACGCACGCTGTTTAAACTAGTAAAATATGGAATAAACGATAGCAATAATGCTAATGAAGAGAGAAACTTTGTAAATGGTTCGATTTCGAGGAAGTTTTCGTAAGGATAAAGCTATTTTTTGCAAAAAAACACCATTTGTTACTAATAAATAATACTTTTCGATTAATGACTCTGAAAGGTTAGATTTTTTTGATTGAAAATATGTGATGAATATACTTTTTGGTCCATAGTGATATCAGATAAGAAAACCTGGAGCTTGAGTCCAAGGAGTCCAAGGATCAATCAAAAACCCCAAACCTTTTCGCAAATCGTAGGCTATCCTTTAAGTTCTGCTTCACCATGAGTGTGAAGCCCAACATCAAAAGTTACCCGAAATTGCGTTGTCTAGTATTTCTCAGCACCGTCTCAGTTTCTTGGCATGCGCTGTTGTAAGACAATGTTCGACAATGATGCCGACTAGCTGATTGTAGTTAATACGGGTTAACGTAAGTAGGAAATCAGTATTAGGTAGGCTATGTGACCCTTATATGACTATGGTTATACTGCACACCGCAACCTGCAGCATATTGATTTTGATCAAATATTTTATCGTTTGGATAAAAACTGGAATACCCACTGATCCAACTAACGGTAAACTGGCCTCATGTTTGGTTAACGCATTCGATTTCTCATTCCCACTAATGCGCCTATGATCGGGAACCCAGTAGATTCTGATTCTTTTGTTGTTGCACAAGCTGTCAATAAAGTCGATTACGCTCCTCGATGTATATATATATATATATATATATATATATATATATATATATATATATATATATATATATATATATATATATATATATATATATATATATGTATGTATAGATATATATATATATATATATATATATATATATATATATATATATATATATATATATATATATATATATATATATATATATATATATATATATATATATATATATATATATATATATGTATATATATGTATATATGTGTGTGTATACGTGTGTGTATATTTTAGATATCTATGCTTTTACTGCAGCCTGACTGTCTGTGAAAATGTTCATCTTAGCATCTATAGTATCCTTCACGTTCTTCAATATTCTTCCTGGCGTATGCTGTTTTCCTTGCCCATTTTAAAAAGGACCGGAGTATTTGGTGTGTATTTCGAGACATAACAGTGCTGTCCAGCCTGATTGGTTATACTTGAGGGATCTAGTTTATCTTTGTTAAGAGTGCAAGCTTATACCAAGGCCTATGGCTTTGGCCTAGTTATAAACCAGTTCCAGAGCATACTTGTTAAGCTGGCCAAGAGTTTGCGGTAACCTACCACTGACTTTATTCGCAAAGTCTTCGTCATAGGTCACAATGGTGAGTTCTTCATTCTCCAACCTCTAAAAAATTGTATTTGTCATCAGGCTCCTCAAGAAATGTAGTTAGATAGTAGGTCGGGCGAAGACAATCTACTGTTTTCCTGATTAATCTGCAATATTTTTGAAATCGGCTGCGACGTCTTGGTGAGCCTACGACTCAACTTGCAGCTGAGTGGCGGTCGTTTCAACTAAATCAGCTTTGTAAGAATTCCACCCAACACTATTAGGTTCTAGAATGTTGATGTCAGAGTCTTTTGGCTGGTGTTTCTTCAGGTTTAGGTAAACTCTGCCATGACCGCCATCTTGTGATAATTAGGGTATGATAGTTCATCAGATTCCTTGTTCATTTAGAGAATATATACTTGCCGCTTTCGCTAAACAGCCAGCTTCTTTACGTCCAATATCTTCAGATTCAGTGCTTTAAAACCCAAGTTTTCAATCTTTAGCAGTTTTAGAGACCCCTCCGCCTCCACTACACGCAGTATTACCGCTTTCATTCTCAGTAGTGTCGTTATGCTCTCTCTGGCCACTATCTCCGAATAAGCTCAATATTTATTAATGGTATTTTAGGTAACTTCCAAACTACTGATTTATACCAATGCGACGTGAGCTCGTCGTTGCTTTTAATAATCTTAACACTATTGAGCCAGTTGCCCCTGTCAAACGAGGACATAACCAGTTCAAGATGTTTCTCGATACATTCAATCATTGTATTGAACAGGCCTGATTTAATGATCTTCCAGTTCGCTGGCAATAATTGAACCGAGGTGCTGCTACGGTCAGTTATTGCCACGATTAGCTGCTGTTTTGCTTTCATGAATCCTAATGGTTTCCAGTTGGGGAGTTCTTCGACCTCTTCCCTAGCACTGACATTTTTGAGCCTCGTGGTCAATGGTTTTGTCATAATTTGCAAACCTTTTTCTTTTCGCTGCTAGTTTCTTAGTCAAGCCCTGCTCTACTTTATTATGGAAGACAAAGTTCTCTAGCGCAAACTTATCCTTCCCGGCGACTGCGACTCGGTGACTTAGCCACTAGCGACTACGCGATTGTATTTTTATACAAGTGGTTTCACAGCAACTGCGACTGAGCCGGTTACTGAAGTTTCCTTGTTTTACAAGAGCGATTTGCAGAGAAGCGTTCGTTTATACGATTTTAAATAAGGCCAATGACAGATGCGGCGGTTCCAGTGAAGCATTTCCCGAGAGGAAAACCACGTCGGTTTGGCCGTGCATTCATTTAGCATTGTGATGACTTACTTACACCGTGGTGCGGACTGCCTCCCGGTTTTGGAACCGAGTCGGTAGACGGGAGAAATGACCCACTGACTCAGTTCTTCGAGCGTTTTTCGATTTGTCCAAAGCTGCAAAATTCGATTGAACTGAAATTTTCAGGATGCATTGACGAATGCATGGGACATGGGAATGAAAATCTGATAAACGAAATTGGTTTTTGAAGAATGGCTAGGATACAGTATTGGAAAATGTAAAATTCGTGGTCACTTAGAGTCTAAAAGTAGGCAATTACAGATTTGCGAAGAAAATTGGTATTAGAATCACTTGTAACTGAACCGACTTGATAAACGCTTCTGAGAACCGCTGTATGTGTCAACCGACTCGCCAAACCGAAGCGTTAAGCGCTTCGGTGGAACCGCCGAGTGTGTCATTGGCCTGACTAGGATCACTTTAAGTGAATGGATTGCATGCAGTGCTGTCGTTTTATGGCAATTGCAACATTTCTGTTGTAGTTTAATGTAGTTTGTTCAACATTGCATTTTACCGCCATCTGTTGCAGTTTTGCGAATTCGGCTCTCGTTTAATCTTGCTAGTACATTATTACTAGATGAATACTGAGTCGCAGTCGTGGTAAAACTGCTCATGTAAAACAGGCCTAACATTCCGCTAGATATCGATGGTTCGGAGCCTGATTGTGCACCCCAGATGACCTCGAGTACTGTGTATCTAACTCCAAGCACCGTAAGCCTATCTCATTTTTTGTCTTCGACATTCGGCTTTTGATTCAAGGTCGCCTTATGCTAGGTTTGCTCTCAGCAAAGCAGTAACATATTTGGCACTTGAATCCCTTTCCCTCCATTGACGTGAAGATAGTAGACCGTCGGAGAGACAAACGTTAACAGAATTGTTTTTACAGCTTCGTTGTGCACCAGTTAAACAGTTTTATATTGATTATATTTTTATGTTTTACGCACTTAATACAAAACTATTTTCTAAATGAAAGGATGGATGGTCCTTTATTACAAACTCTTCTCATTTGATCTGAAAAATTTTAGATCACCCCAAACTACTTAATTCAAAACTATATATTGATATTCATGTTCTTTATGACATTAAAAATAAATTATACCGCAGCAATTAAACAAAAACAAAATATTTTCACACGTGCCTCCTGATCAAATCATTTAAAAAATTATTTGGTTCATCGATAAAAATTAAAACTAATATCTAGAGCCGCAAAATCATCACCTCTACCAAACATCCCCAAGCATTTAAAATTTGTTTCACAAACAGTTGGAGCAAATATGCATTCCCACCGTATATCGCATGAAAGTTTTGAAGTGCTAATTGATTTACGGGGTGTCTTTGATAAACATTTGAGTAATGGACTCAGTGGCCCGGAATGTCTTCGACGAGATGGATTTATTACTACAGCAGCGCACTTGCATGATGCGATGTTATGGTGGTCAAAACATTCAGAATCGAATTAAAATCGTATAGAGACTAATATAAGCAGATGCCGTCGCCGCCACCGCTGCCGCCGGAAAAGATGCATGAAAAGATGTAGACGGACAGTCAAAACGGAAACAAATATCCGAATGAGAAAATTTTCTTTGGGATGGATCATATTAATTGGTGAGGAGATATTTTTATGTGAATATTATTTTGGTATTATGGATGCGTAAATTAGGCATGGAGGATGAATTATGATTACATATTTAATATGTGTCAAAAACAGGTTGTTTCAACGATTAAAATTAGATGAAAGAAATTGCAATTTGGCCAAATAGTAAATCAATACTAAAATGGTGATCAAATACTGTTTTAACTATCTATGTTTTATTAAAGCTAAATTTCAACATATTACTCACTAAACTTTAGATTTTGATGAAGCTTAGGTTTTTGTACACTATGTCTAATACTAAATGTTCCTTCGAATGTTGAATGCAAACCAAGTTTTGGTCTTGAGCCAACTTGTGTGGAACTAACCCTGTGCACGCTTTTCGGTTGATCAAATCTTCAGTCGAAATGCTACAAATTGATGTTTTGATATGTTTTTTTTTAAATTTCATTTTTGATTGATTTCTGAAAAATTTAATGGAATCTATGTTGATCACGAATTTTGACTGATCAATATGTCATTTATGACTTGTTTTATTTATACTTGAAGTTATTTTGTACTGATGACACTCACTTTAGAGATGCAACTCCGCTTCCAGTAAACAGAAGATCGTGAAGTTTTGACTGAAAGTCGGGAAATAATGTATTTTTCCAACGCACAGGAACATACAAGTGGCGTCACTAGAAAATGTCTTATTGCAAAATACCTGTTTACTATGAAACGCACTTTGTATTATTCGTTTTCGCAATGGCAAACTCTGCAGCACTATTTTAATAGGTAATAAGTTTTTAATTGAAATAGCTCCAGTTTTTTCAGAGCCGTACTGTTTTGGAGATTTTACAAAAGTCTGAGTCATTGTTGATGGTCCTATTTTGGAAGATTTTTTCAACTTTTCGAGCATTATAGGGATGATCTGATGAGTTTTGGTGCTTGAGAGATGTATGAATAAAAAATATTTCTAACGTTTAATTTTATTCGATCTGTTCGATAAATTGCTCCGATATTTTGACTATTTAAGAACTGTTGAAATCATAAAAATCTAAAATTTGTTAATGTGTAAATAACCCCTGTTAGATAATAATACTAAAAAAATAAACAAGGAAAACTAATCGAATAATATAGAATAAACCCATACAGATTTGCAAAGGAAAGAAACAGTTCGGTACCTCTAGCTATCAGTCAACAATAGATAGGCCGGAAACAATATAATAAGGAGATTCATTTAAAATAGTTAGTTTACATATTTCGCAATAATGTATTTTTACGCGGTGTGTTAAATGAACGCGTCTGTGTAAATGTGGTATGTTGATCAGCTGTTTAAATTTGAAGTTGAAAGCGTCAAAAGTGAAAAATGCCGAGAACAAGTGAAAAAGTTAAATATATTTAAACAAATTAGATATCGTTTGGGCTCAAGTGGTGAGGGAGCTTCAGCTTCTAAAATTACTAATTTATTTGGAATTGGTGATGGTGGAAAATAATAAATTATTGTTGCTTTTGATTCAATCTTAGTATTCAAATTTAGTATAATCAGAAAATTAAATTATTAATTTGAATATATTTCAGATTATCTCTAATACAATTTTCAAAGCGAAATTCGAAAAATAAATTTCTTTAATGGATGGATGATTAAGAGCGTTGAATTTTGGTGTCAGAATCATTTTCCGAATCGCCACATTGCTTTGGCTATGTAGATGGTATCGGAGTAAAATTGCTCGAAAAACCTTCTCAACATCCAGATGAGTATTTTTCTCGAAAACATATACATTCCCTGAAGGTTCAAGCTGTCTGATACCATAAGCTGCATATTCGTCACATGGTATTGGGATATCCAGGAAGTGTGCATGGTGCCACAATTTATAACAACTGTGATTTTTTCACAAAAGCACAGAAATTCTTAAAGGGAGCATAGTGGATAGCAGGTGATACTGCCTATATATTTCCTGGCACTATTATGGCTCCATTCAGATCAAATTATGTTGACGACTCTCTTTCTTTGCAATAACGCAAGGATTTCAACAAAATAGAACCAGAATAGAAAAAAAATAGAATCAGAATAGAACATTGTTTTAGTCTAATGAAAGAGAGATTCAATGGGCCTTTCCACACTTGTATTCTTGATGCACTCCTCAAATCGGTTTTCTGAGCAAGAGACGGAAGTATCAAGGGGAATGCTCTACAAAAAGTAGAGAATTCGCCTTGATTCTTCCGTCTCTTGCCCAGAAAACCGGTTTGAGGTGTGCATCGAGAATACAAGTGTGGAAAGGCTCAATAGTTTGAAAGAATTAAAAATTCAAACTAAAAATGATACTTCAATAAAGTAAGCTTGTCGCTGGATTTTAGTATGTGCTATTTTGCACAATATTTTGATAGATCAGAAAGAAAAATTTGTTTTTAAAATATCGGAAGATCTTGCGAAAGAACATGAAGGCGAGTGCAAGTCTGTAAGTTACAATCAAAATGAGCCTTCTGTTGAAGACGAAGTTAAGCGGCGTGTACTTTTGGAAATTAAACACAAACTGAAAGCATATATATTTTGTTTGAATAACATAAAAAAAAATGTAAGTTATTAAGATGTCATTCTTCAAGTTGTTTCTAATTCACACATTTGCATCTTTTCTTCGCCTTCACTTTGTATTTTTTTTTCATTTTATTTTTTCTATTTAAATTTCCATTTTTTTATTTCCAGTTACTGTTGTGGCTCCAATTTTTTATTTCCATTTGGTTTTTGATGTTCTTGTTTCCAATGCAAATAAGACATTCTTCTCGGTCCTTCCCATAATGAAATCGAAATATGTGCACAGAAAAACTAAGCTCCGCGTTTACAAAACTATCATACGACCTGTGCTGTGCTATGGTTGCGAAACATGGACCTTGACCCAAGCCTCCGAAAATAGGATCGACACCTTCGAACGGAAAGTTCTACGGCGGATTTTCGGGGCTGTTCGCGACCGAGATGGATGGCGCATCCGGTACAACAATGAGTTGTACGAACTTTATGATGAGCTGGAAGTCTCCAAGATCGTCAAATTACAACGTTTACAGTGGGCTGGGCACGTGCAACGCATGAATGACAATCGCATGCCAAAACGTGTCATGAACGCAAGACGAGTCGACGGAGCGAGGCCAAGAGGAAGACCAAGAGCTCGTTGGGAGAGCGCAGTGTATGCGGACGCCGAGCAATTATTGGGGCTCCAAGACTGGAGGACGCGGTCACGTGACCGATACAATTGGAGGAATACGATCCAGGCGGCCAAGGCCCGACGTCGGGCTGTTGTGCCACGATGATGATGATGATGTTTCCAATTCAAATTATTTGTTACTTATTCTTTTAAAATGTAGCAACACTTAAGGACTTGAATTCTTTGTTTTTTCACCTCCAGCAAGTCTCAAGTGCGGCAAATTTTTTCAACATATTTCACCACACTTGTCTATTTCATTGCCACTAATCATAAGACCGGCACCTGTTTTTTTTCCATGACACAGCAGATATATATGTAAGTCCCTTTCAAATATCACAGTTCCGCTTTCATTACACTCCACTCAATATTATTAAGTAGCGCAGACTTTAAGTATATCTTCTCATACAATTTCTGCTCAGTTGGTTTCTGAAAATACGAAATAAATCAATTGTAATAGTTCCAAATAATTATATTTGAGAGTAACTTACCTTAATTGATTGAGGGTGTCCTTCACTTCATCTGAAATCACTTACAGCAATCAGTTTGATAAAACCGCCGACGTTTTTTTACATAATAATTTACATTTCAAACTTTTGTTTTTACCTCAGCAGCTATATTCCACAAAATGTTTCACTTCAAGACAAACACTAGTCATAGTCAAACTGATATTTGGTGCATTCGTGTAAGTTTACTGCCAGCTTTTACAAGCCAAAATCGATGCATAAAATTATCTGGTTTGTGTAATTCAGTTTCCATACAAATTCTGACAGTTCAGTTAATCGGTTTTAAATTTACGAGATTTACTCAGTTTACGAGACTTTTACAATTTTAAATGAGTCCTCTTAATGTTTCTGACTAGTTCTGACTGAAAAATGACTAGTTTTTATCTACCTCAAATAGTTGAATCTAGCTCGGGGAAAAGGCTGTGATGCCAAAAAAACATACAGTCGCTTTATTGAGTAGGCCATAAAAAGGAATCTGGTAAATTTATAAATGTTTATATAGTCCGTCACGCATAAAGAAAATATCAATATTCGAGTACTTATAAAAAATAACAGTAAAATAACAAGATTACAATAACGAAAAACATAAATTTTTATACTTTTAAAATAACTGCTAATAAATATTAAATAAATGAAGTGATATTATAAATCGAAATTGATGAGAAAGTTCATGCATACTTCTATTTAAAATTTAATGCAATTCGTGCAAAACCTATTCAATAGACGTTATTGCCAAGTCACTTAGTTACTGTTCACCTGTACTATTCCTGAGATAAGTTGTAATCAATTTTAAACAAGAAAACCTGCACTCTGAGTACGCTCTTGTTACACTCTCTCTCTCTCTCTCGCACTCGTTACTTGTTATGTTAGAACCAAACAAACTAATTTACAGAATTGTTTTAAACTATTTTCTGATTTATTGTTGATAAAATATTCAAAAATTTCTTGAAAAGATTTTCTCTGTAAATCTGCATGAAAGTAAAGCTCAATGAGTTCAGTTTTTAAATGAATTCGAGTCAAATAGATTTCGCTAGTAAAGTGCCGAGTGCATCTCTTCGTCAGAGAGATAATTTCCAAAGTCGGGTTTGGTCGACCCATTTCAATAATGTCCTTTTAGTCCACAAAAGATTGAGATCCAAAAGTAAATTGAAAAAGGTTACTAATTATGCAGGTTTGATACATGCTATTTACGGAACAAATAAATACATTCACCTTTTAATTGCACTCTCACTATTTTAAGTATAAAACAAAAAAAATCATGCGATTCCAGAAAGTAATTCCACGCACTCAATTCTACGCAATTCGAATCAATTTAATTTCAATATTACTAAATACTGTAAACTATTAGTGAAATAAATACCTCCACCAATTAAAAATACGTTCACCGAATTTATATACGTATAAAATAAAGCATAAAAATTTCACTACCGCACTGCATTCAAGCACTTCACTACAGTGAAGTGATGACAGCTCGTCGAACCAGCACTCTCTAGCAGCCCTTGCCACATCTCGTAGTTCAAATTCGTTCAAAACTTCACATAGTGTGTACGTACTACAGCAAACATTCTCAGCCAAAAAAAAATACGTACAAGGAAAGTACAATGACACGCATATGGGGAACGTGACATTAAGTTCCACAGCAATCATACGGACGCGACTTCTCTCTCAGTTTCTCTCTGAGACAAAAATTCTCCCTAAAAAGCAATTTCTTCATTGCTAGTACAAGCACTTTTTTTTAATGACGTCACAACGCAGTTTCCATGAGTGAAATTAACGCTCGTAGAAGCAATTTTTTCGTTGCTTCCATGCGTCTTGTTCTCTCATTATTTTCATTCGGTGCTCCGTGACACCTTAGCTCCGTGAGATGTTTGCTTTTCGTTTTTGGGAAAATTTAATTAGAAAATTCGTATACACGATATTTTAAATAAATGAATTTCAAATATATATCAGCCAAATGTAAGGGAAGCAATGCTTCCCTTGCTTCCATGAACGCCATGCCACTGGATAGAACTGCCAGCTATGGTACTTTTTGTCTCCTAAAACATGTAAATTTGTTCAACAAAATTAAGAGCCAAAACCAAATAAATTCACTGTATCATATGCAAAAGTGTGAGAAGAAAATCTCAAAGCACAGGTGAGAATGCATATATCCGTGTAGCTGATAGGTGAGAGTGTGTTGTACATAAGGAAAATCGAAAAAAAGCTTTTTACTTTTCTATTGTTTTTAAATTCATACAAATGGTTGCCGTGGAAACATCAGGTCTGTTCCCGTACTTCAGCAAACAGCAGCAGTAACAGAATTTGGCAGCTGGCTTCTTTTTGCTGCAAAGTTTGGCTTGCATTTGGTTTGCAGCAAAAGTACGAAAACGACTTGCTGCGAATCTATTTTAATATATTATAATAGATTCGAGTACGGGAACAGACTTATTTATACCCTTTGAGTTTTGAGGCAGTTGTCACATCAAATTCATATATGTCCTATCTGGCCTCAAAGAGAATTTCTTCGAAATCTAGCTTTCTAGCGGTTCTGATGCGCTAAGGTTGTTTTGGATTTAGCACCTCTCTACTTCTGCGCAGCAAAATAATCACAAACAAAGAAATGATCCTAAATTAAAAAAAAACAAAAGTTAGAAATAAAAAAAACAATTAGAGTTCTGTATACTTGAAAAGCTGAAATAGAATATTGAAAAATAATCAAACTATCTTAACCCTCCGAGAACACACCTGTTTTTTCGATCATGGAGAACAATTGGGGTCAAATTGACCCCAACCACTTTTGAACGTCTGTAGAATCGCCGCCACTGAAGATTTTCATTTGAAAACATTTATAGATATAGACTGAGGCCTCTTTTAGTATATCTCATGCATTAGAAGTGACCTAAATGTCCTTAACAAACCTAAAAAAAATCGCGAAAAAAACAGTTTTATCGAAAATCAGCTTTTTTACAAAAAAATCGTACCTTTGACAATTTTCAACATTTTTGGCCAAAAATTTAGGGGGATGCACTCAAGGTATGATAAAATCATAAAAAAATTAGCCCTATAGTGACCATGGAAAAAAAGTACTTATTTTGCATATTTACCGTGGCGATTGTGAGGATTTTAAAATTTGTACATTAAAAAAAATCATAACGTTGTCAGTTTTAATATTTTGAGCTAAAAATGTATATGGATACTCTCAAGACATAGTAAGATAATAAAAAAATAGCCTTATATAAAGGCTTGCAAAAAAAGGTGTAATCATCTGAATAATCCGATTCTGATTGCTCCGAGACAATCTCGGCTTCGGAGGAATCACTGTCGCCAAAATTGTTGTCATTGTCTTCAGCTAACAAATTATTGCGTACGCTAGAACAAAGATTATATGTCATATTGCTAAAAAAATAAATAAAAGAACTTGCAAACATATTTTTTGGCTTTTTAAATTAATCTATCGATTTATTAAGTAAAAAAAATTGAATTTTTACCTCAAAATTGACGTCGAGTACATATGGGGTCTATTTGACCGCTTAATCTGCTTCAAAGGCTTCTCAACGACGACTGACGACTTCGGACTGTATGCGAACGGTGTAAACTTATAGTCAAGACACAGAAATACACTTAGGAGCCTATAGTACCCCCCTTTTCCCGCAGGCTTAAGCGCTGCAATCGGCCAAAAAGGTCACTGGGGTCAATTTGACCCCCTGTGTTCTCGGAGGGTTAATGATTTTGAGAAACTTTAATCAATGAGTTATTAGCAACTTTGCGATTTAACTTTTTCTAAGACAAAAGCCACTTTAGGCTCATTTTAAAAGAACCTTGTTGATATTTTTGT
Organism: Nemotelus nigrinus; assembly: GCA_947369275.1. Taxonomy (NCBI): domain Eukaryota; kingdom Metazoa; phylum Arthropoda; class Insecta; order Diptera; family Stratiomyidae; genus Nemotelus; species Nemotelus nigrinus. The sequence goes on from OX376373.1 coordinate 158,320,262, forward strand.
TTGGAATGCATCAAGGAGAAAAATTCGAAGAAAATATTTTGTGTAATTTTAGCTTGGAAAACAAGTTCGAAGCAATAAAAAAACCTAAAATATTCATCGGAAAAATGCTACATCTATTTCACTTGAATTAGTTTAACTATATAATATATTTCCACTAAATTTTTTTTCAATTTTACTTAAAATTATCTGCTAATCAGAAAGTATCAAATGAGAAAAAAATTATAAAATATAAACTACGCTCGAAAAATAATTCCGAAAGTATTTCTCTGATATATCCCGAAAAATATTAAAATGACAAAGCAGTAGGAAAGCAATACCTTTCTATCAAAATATCAAAACTATGTAATAATATAATAGTTATTATGGTCGAAATTCTTCCCTAAATCCCATTCCCTTCTACCATACTCTGCTTAAAAAAGATCACAATTATCATCACACAAATAGGTACTCGACTTAGTAATTTATAATTGCAGTTGCGCTCAAGTTAATTCACCTGTCTGTATGCGAGTCTAGTGGGATACACCTTTTAAGTAAGTACACAGACCGCGGACGGTTAGCAAGAAACGCAAAGGGGACTTAAATAATAGCCCGATTATGATCGGAACGATCTGAATTTGATGATCTGAGTGAGTTCGAAGAAGTTCAGTCAGCCAGTCCGACAATTGTGGTATGGATTTGTACATACATACGTGTAGTTACAATCGCTTGCAAAGAGACCGTTTGTGGCACGTCACCATCGCCATCACTGCGATTTTCGTGATAGATACACTTTTCCACATTTTTTCTTTCATTATTCGTTGAAAAACACTTGGTACTATTTCAACCGTTGCTTTGGAATCTTTTCGTTTTGTAATTATTATTTATTTATACGAATCATTTCGTTTGCTGTTCTTTTTTTATTTGTGTTGATGTTAATGCGGTCGTGGTAGTTGTTGTTTCCATCTTTCCTTATTTTTTTGATCGATGATTGTCGAATGATTGCTGACTGTGTCGTCTAGCTGCATGAATTTTATAGGTTCGAATGATTACAATTGCTGGTTGGATAAGAGTATCTGGGTGTTGGATATAAAGCCTGAGATAGTTTAGTGTCTTTACGATGTTCAGCGATGCGTATCGGAAAATTATTATTAAGAGAGTCGCTTCGATGGTTGAACAAAGTCACAACACTGATGGCGAATATTTTTAAGAAGTTGATTGCATGAATCGAGTGTATTCAACAGGTGATGGGTAATCGACCGTTGGTTGAAATTATTGTTGCGACTGTTGTGCTAGTGAATGAGAAAGTTTGGAAGCAACATTTTTGAATACCTGACCTAGTGGAGAGATTTCGGGATGGTCTTAGAGGTTCAGATAGGTTGAAGTGGATTTGAAGCAAAGTAAAATTTACCTTAAATTGAAATAGTACTAACGGATTTTCACCTCAAGCAATTTATAACATATAATTTCTAGATGTTGATTATAATTATAGTCGTAAAAAGAAAACAACTTTTCAAATTAAAATATATATCAAATAAAATAAAACATTTTCAGAGAGATAATTATTATACTAAAACGTGATTCATAATATTTTTCAGTTTTAAGTAATATAAAAGCACCTATTCCAAAAAATAACAAACCTCACCTCAAATCAAATTCGCAAATCGTTACATTACCAGTAACATCACACCTTAGTGAAAATTCATGTATCTCTTTCGCCTGCACAGAAAACAAAACGAACCCAACCAACATCAAACATCGAATGCTCAGAATCATTTTTCATTTTGTCCTGTATCGATTTACCTTATCAAGATTTTCCGATCTTGTCAAAATAAATTCTCACCGTTGGATACAACAATCGATAGCATCATTTGTTATTGTTCACTTGGTCCTGGCGCGTAAGATGCAACGGACTCGTTCAAACAGTCCGTTATTGCTTTTTCAGTTCACTGGCTCGCGTACAGTCTCTAGTCGGGGTCAGACGTGGCTTCAACTACAATATCTGCAAAAACGACCAGATCAACCTGGACCAGACCAGACCAGCAGCAGCCACTTTGATGCAATTTGTTTCCGATGTTCGATACCCGGGGGAGTATGTTCAGAAATTTTGCAATTGTTCAACATCACCGATACCTACAACGTTGTGTGTATTTAGCATAATTGATTTGACATAAAGATTGGTGGAAATGACATTGGCAGATAATGAATGGTGAATGGTGGATAGTGGTTATAGGTGTTCGAGTTGGGGCGAGTTTATGATCAATGTTCTCACACATTGGGTGCGATGTTGGGATAGTAGTTTAATAAATCTGGATAATATTGTAATATGATGGGTCATAAAATGAAATTAAATCATATGAGGAATTAGTACTGGATGGGAAGATTCGAGTAAATCGCACAGAACTGTATTTCATTGAATTTTTTTGAAGAAAAGTATTTAAATACAATGCTGTTTCAGGCAAAAAAATATTCGGACTAAAAAAATTATTTGAATAAAGTGGTAAAAAGATTGGGCGCCCAGTGTGGGTTATTTTGCATTTCATGTTTGTTTCTACTCTATTTAAAAGAAGTTCGATTTTTTAAATTTCAACCTTGTGCAAGTAAACTTTAATTTTTCATTGCTTTTTTCCCAAAAATAACGGTTCTATCCGAATCAAATATTTTTTTTTTTGAAATAAGTATAATTTTTACATAAATCTGTTTGAAGTAAAATATTTCAAATTTTCAATGAAATAAAAATGTTTAAAATTTGAAATTCGGTTTAGTGTTATTTTCGCTTGAATAAAAATAGCTGCATAAGTGAAAAATAAATGAAAAGAAATTGTTCAAATAATGCTTGATATATAATGAATATTAATAAAAACAGTATGGAAAGTAAGAAATCTAAATTATTTATTTCCAATCGATGTAAATCACATTTTCAGAACCAAAGGAAATAAAAGTTTAAATCGACTTTTTGTAATAAAGATGTTGACTATAATATGTTTGACTTATTTTTCATCAATATCATTAAGTTCATATTGATTACTTGATTATTTAGAGTAAAAACGGGGTTCGCCTTTTTTTACTCTTTTTTGAGGAAATTCGGGAGAAAATTGTTCTCTTGATAACATTCCAGCTACAATGCGTGAAAATCGGTCCTGAGAAGTGAAAGATTTAAGCGTTTTGCAAATATTAATTTATTTCACAGGTAAGACCTTAAAATCATTTTAGCTGCTAAAAGGTGTTGCCTTTTTTGAAAATTTTGTGATAGTGCGGATTTACTAGTAATCAAGCGAAAAAAATTATGTTAGGCATATTGTAAAAGTATTTGTAAGAAAAGTCCTAATGATTCCTTGTTTTTCTAATCCAAAAGTATCGAAATCTTTGAGAAATTCATGGAAGCTTAGAATGACCAAAATAGTTTCCTCCGTCGACTCTTTAAACAATTTCCTGAAATTTAAACAGTTCGCTAGCCGATAATCATCTAATACTTGTGATAAAGTAGATTTTCATGGATCCTCGAGAATAAATGACTGGTTCCAAACTGAGAGCTGCTGTTTACCCCCTTTTTCCCTAGTGACTACGGACATTGATAGGAATATAAAATTTGGCAACGTTGTGGCCTTATTTAAAAAGTTTTTTTCAATTATTTTATTTATTTTACTTTTCAATTTTATTTTTATAATCGTTTTCGCCTCCACCTGACACGGTTTTCTTTTATCGTTTTCAGTTTACATCACGCTCTTCTTGTGAAAGTTCAAACTTACTCACGTAGCATCTCATAAGCATTTTTGACGTATTTTTCTATTTCCCCCTTAACAAATATTAATGGCACTAGTGTTTATGTAAATTAATTTACCTTCTCGATTTTATTTCTTTTTTCTACAATATTTAACTCTGTGGAGATATTATTTTACAAAAGTTTCTCACCTCTGTATCGGCTTAATTTTTAACATGACCATATTAGGGCATGTTTATCCTGATAGGCCGGAATCGGTCGAAGTCGTGTGATAATGAAAGTGGGTACTGGGAAAGTACAGTTAATGTGCCAGTGAATAGGAGACAGCCAACGAGGTCGAACACAAATGACGTAGGGAAGTAAGTTGCTGTCAGAGTCAAAGCATGAAATATTCCTTCATTGTTTTGAAAGGAAAACATTACTTGGAATAGCTCGAGCCTTTCGAGAGAGGCAAAAGAGGCCTACAAGTACAGGTCGTGGTGATTAGTCAATATGTGTTCCGTCGTTTGTGGATGAAAGTGGTTTTATTTTGACTGCTGAGCTATTGGTTTGTTTGCCTACACTGGTGAAAAAGAAATACAGTAATATTGAGTGAAAAGAAGTGAAATGTAAAGCCCAATGGCTGGTTAGTTGACATTGCATCATTGTAAACTAATTCTCGCATTAAGTCAAACTCATTGGGCCAATCGTGTGGGGCATGGTATTCGATGGCGGTTTGGTGCTTTTTTTATTGGTTTTATCTCCGGTGACCTAGTTGGGTCCCTCCAAAAAAATTAAAATCTAATAGCCTTCATTCTGTATCTTTATAGTCTTGCGGTGTTGAAACGTTGGAGTGGTCCATCCAATAGCTCAATTTTCAGCAACATTTTCACTAGTTGTGGAGCTGCCCGTTTATTGACTTAGCTGTGGGCATTTTTCCAAAGTTCGTTGTATTTATAGGATCTTTCTTCTTTAAGGTAACGTACATATTTGGAGCTGCTACTGCCAGTTTTTAGCACTCTTGATTGAGCGAAAACAAAACTTTTGTCTACCTCATTTGTTTTTTGGAATGCATTTTTCTGCATACCAGAGCTAAGTCTCATGTTATAGATTCTTTTTGAAGAATATTGTGTAACTTTGAGTCGAAGTAATTTTTTGAGTCCTTTTGTCACGTGTAAAGAGCAAAAGCAGCCGTTTTAGAAAGGCCCGTTGTCTCCTTAATATATACACAAGTATGCTTACGATTTTATCAAGGCATGCCCAAGATTGAATTACCAGCTATCGATATTAAAACCTATACTCTTAGGGCTGTCAAACATTAAAAAACTTCCCAAATGTGACTTTTTGGCTGTATGTTGGAATTGAAGCTGCTTTGAATTCTTGAAAATTTTAGCTTCTTGGTCCATCAGAATATAGTAGCTATTATACACTTATAATTTCCAGTAAATTTCCAATGACACCAGCTCTCTTGCCATCATTTCTATAAGTGGCTTCGGAATCAGATTTTTCTCATCAGAGATTAAGATCATACAACTTTTCGCCAGTGCGATTTACTCGGAATTGATTTGCAAAGGCGCGTGTAAAACTGCGTAGAGCTGCTGAGTATTCGAACGAATGATATAAGGCAAAATCACAGGAAAAAATTCCAAAAAGTAAAATTAGATTATTAATGGTTATTTTTTTCAAAGCATAGTTGTATCGGTACAATCCAGTTAGGACCTTGAGGCTTGAGAGTGGAATATTTTACGAGTTTGAAATGACGGATGTACAGGGTGAACAGCGCAAGCTAAACTCACTTTTAAACACACAATTTTAACAGGTTTGGTTTGACAACTGTCATACAGCACGTTTAGGTTTCTCCAGTCAAAATAAGTTGTTGCCATAGAACAGTACAAAGCACCCAAACCGACCCAAAGAAAATACTGCGGCCGTACAGGCCAGGGTCGAGACCCCGCAAGAGCATCATATCGACGTCGTTCTGCGCAATTAGATACCACTTAAACCGTTTTACAGTGCATAATTTGTGCTAGTTTTTCCGACAGATCTTTTGATGATTTATTATCTGAATAGACTGCTTTAAGAACAAGCCCTGTCTAGGATCGTTTGCTATACTTCTGAGTTTTACGAGCATTTATTTATTTGTAAATACTTTTTCTCCGAATTCTCCTTGGTCTATCACCAAATTTTTCTTCATATTTTTCGTGGTCCCGTTTCATCCTCTTCATCCATCCTCTTCACCCAAGGTAAGTACAAAGAGTTGCTTCTCCTATTTGAAGCAACTTTTATTCAACACCCTTGAATTTTCTTGATGGCAACAATACAGTAAGTGCAGCCTATAGAAATTTGAAAGAAACATGCTTCGAAAATCGTTCATATATTTGAAACAGTTTTTCAATCGATGACATGATTGAAAAAAAAAATTATCAGTCAATCAATATTCTACATGAACTTGAAGATCTTTCAAAAAACTCTTTCATTTTTTTATTTATGTTGTTTCAAATATTATATCAACAAGTATGTAATCAAATATTTACTCAAACTTCTTTTGTTATAAAACAAACGTAATCAAATTGATTTCATCCTTTTGATTATGTGATTCTTTTCATACCACACAGGACTGCTCGCTCATAGGACTGGTACTGTAGACATGGTACATTGGCCAAACTCTGCAATGACCGCTCTCCGTGATCGATTTTTTTCAATGCATACATAAGACACCATGAAATTAAACAACAGAGCGGCTAAGTTAAATTGTTGAAATATCAACAACAAAAATTATATGCAGTGTAAACGTGTACAAACGTTTCGCAATGCAATTGCATTTGCACGACTATGGTAAACCGTATCTGATCGACCAAATAAAGTTCTTATAATCGAAAATTACTCTTCGAATATGTTTTGATGACGGCACGTTTTTCAATCATTCGTTTCAATCGTTTATGATGGGTGCAACAATTTGTACCTGTTTCATGGAAGAATTGAAAAGATGAACACCTGAGTTATATTTATGCTGGAGCGAAAATGGGTCAGTTGATTCTGATCGGGTCATTCTGAGGAAATGTAACTCTTGCATCATTTTTAAAAAAGAAATATTAATATGCGACCAGCAAGCTCCGATTGGTCTGGAAGATTTTGATTGTTCATTGTTTTAACATTGTCTCTTTTATCAGTTCATTAGCTCTCTCAAAAAATCATAGCAAAATAAGTGAAAGGTTCATTTTTGTATGCATTTATTCTGATTTTCTTCGCAATACAATTTTATGTATGTAGATAAATAATAACAGTCCTAAAACATGCTCGTACAATTATTTGACAATTTCACCAGTCTATTCTGTAGCCTTAGCTAATAAAATAAGCTCATCAGTCTCCCCAAAATCGATTTATTTCTTATCAATTGTGCTATTTTAACGATAAAACGCAAACAATAACATTTAATTACCATCCATTTCCATCGCAATCGACCCACTAAACCCGCAAAATAAAGTACCTTCAAATTAATTATTTCGAATCCATTATACGATTGGTAATTTGAGTCGAATGTGGTACAATTAAATTTAACTATCGATGATCCCACAGTAGGACTATAGTCAAAAACACTTCTAGCCTAAGAGACTAACGGAAAATAATCAAAGGACATCTTAATTTTTATCTAAGAGGAAAATTGAGTTGTAATGTAGCTGAAAAAAAAAGTCCCGGCAAAGTTGAAGTCTTCAATTTTACGTGCACTTGCTTTGTGAGTTTTTTTTCGTTGTCGCAATAGCAAATGAAATGACTCAATTTGATGAACGAACGATTTTTTTTTGGTCGTCGTCGTCGCTGGAAAATTGATACGCGTCAATCGTTCTTTGAAGGAAGTTTAATTTCTTTGAGAATCCGGGGGTTTTAATTGCGTTCAGGCGATTATTGCTGTTTGAGAGTGATTTTAGAGTTCGATGAAACTGCAGTTAAATGAATAATTAGGGGTTGATTAAATTTAGAGCTGTGGTGGTATTACTCGTAGATTTGGTTGGCGTGGAATTGGTAAAAGAGAGAAGTTGTCTAAATGTCAGATAATAATGTCAAACTGTTCTTAATTGAAATTTCACAATATTTGGTCAGTTAGTAAAATTTAATTGCACTCTTCAGTATTTTTGAGTTTTTATTCGAAAATCAACGGAGTAGTTTGTGTCTAAGTATCACGATTAGGGATAACTTCAAGTAAAATAGAACCAATAGAAGAACATCGAAGTACAGCGAATATTGACATAAACTAAGTTTATTTTGGTTTATGTTTTACATAGAAAATTTCCAATTTTTATTGTAAAATTTTATTTGACCAAAAGAAAATGCATAAATTTGTCTTACACCTTATGTGTTTAGATAATTTATTAGCTCTGAGTCGAATTTTCGGTAAAAACTCATAATATTTTTGAATCTAATTTATATTTTTCAAACCAAATTCGAAAATTTTCGTTTGTCGTTTTTTTTTTCGAGGTGTATTCATAATTTAGATTCGAAAAGATTATAATTTATGAATTTGATGCGCAAAATATGAACTTACTATAAGAACTTATGAAATTTGCTAGAAAAAAATATGAATTTGACTCGACAACTTATGAATTTGAACAAAAAATCTATGAATTTCACTCGAAATTGTCCATTTATTTTAGATCTAACAGTTTTATAACTATATCTAGATCTTAGCCTATTTTGAACAGCACTTGGAGAAGATATTTTAAGGGAAGTGAAAGAAATTCGGGATAGTGTTGGGATAAAAGGGAGGGAACGTAAGCTAAGGTCAAGTTACAGTAAAGAAGATTATGTCCAATTACGCCACGCCATCTGATTACATTAGGCCGCCGAGTATACCTATTACAGAGAGTCAGTAAACCTTGTGGTGTCAGTAGTGAGTGGGGCTTATTCAAGGAAAGGATGTGCGTCGATCTAACATACTTGTGGTGGTTTGGATCGTGATATGTGGAAAGGTCTAGAACAATTCGCAACACACTTTTGGGATGATCAAGGGATTTATTGAAGATTTTCAAAGACAGGACTATAATCTCAGGATTTTCGCTGTGGTATAAACAGTGAGGTTGCGAAGAAATTTGTTAGCATTGGACATGCGATGAAAAACAGTGGTGCAGAATCTTTCCCTTCGTTGCTCTCAGCTTCTCGATTTGGGGGAGGAAAGGTCGTACCACACATGAAATCGCTGTAGATGATAGAACAGCATAGTTGTTTAAAGCAATCAAGCTTGACAGAATTCTTTAAGTATGTGTAACAGTGTATAAGAATTTAGAGACCATAGTATGCATATAGGACTTTGCAAAGGACATTGTTTGCATGGGACGTTACGGATAACTTGGAGCTAAGAGGTAATTTCAGCGATATGAGTGTGTTTTGCTTAGGAATAGGGGTACTGTTCGATTTGAGAATTATTGTGTGAATATGTCGTCTGGCAGACCGGGAGAGTTTGACATTATCTCAAATTATCATGCATCAAAATTTGGATGGATTGGGTATAAAGCACTATGAGAGGAAGTAGTTCTGTAGTATGCCCCGTTTGTTTTCAGGTTTCGAGCTGGTAGATACATGATGATATCATCGATGATCTATAGGATTTTGAGAGATTGCTGAAGACGTGGAACATAGTTTTGGAAAACACCAGCTGTGATATAATAAAGTTTTGATAGGGCGTGAAGAAACCTGAAGAAACTGTAAGTGACTTTAAATAAATACAGATGAAAGTGGAAGGATAGTTTTTTTGCATGAGGTTTTTTTGCCAAAAAGAATCGGATGTCTTTCGGATATCATAGAGACAAACTGTGGATGTGAGTAGGGTTCTTGAAGTTAGTGATCAGCTCTGCTTTATGGCTCGGCAACAAAATATAACTATACATATATGCATATCCAGACTCATACAAACATATAAAGAAGTATTGAGTTCATGTAAAAAAAGCTCCCCTTCCCAGGGCAGGATTGCTCAGAAGACCATTCAGTTTAATAGGCTACATATATAACCACCACTCATAGGGCTATTAGCGATCGTAGCATCCGACCTGTGTAGTGTATTGTCGGATGCTGACGATATAGAATTTAAGTTTAGGTATTAATGCCAAATGAAATGCACCGATTTGTCTACGCGAAAACAAAACCGCCAAATACACGATACGGAATAGGTAACTGCGAAAATCACCTCATAACGAACTCATACGACCAACCGCACCTCATACGACCGGCCGCAGAAGATAGGAGATTCACGATTGAGGATTTATGCAAATCAATCCCATGCAGCACATATATCATAATTCATCTGCCTGAATTCCATGCAAATTCACAACGAGCAAAAACGAAAGCAGCTCGATTTAGAAGCTCTAAAATACAAATACTGATGTAGAGTGTCCGGTGAGTCGAACCTCACTTGACGGCTCGACGCTCATTTTTGGGGTGAGTGAGTGGCACCCACGAACCGTCTCACTGAGTTGGACCGCGACCTAAAAGAGCATGACCGGCGCTCGACCTCCTGTAGACAGGAAGGTAACAGTTTTGAAAGTAAGAGAGGAATGACTAACGGAGTGTTAAGGGAGGCTAGCGAATGGCAATTGCTGGAAGATTTCAAATGTGCCAGTATGTGATATTACCTGTTCTCTTATGACACATTTGAATAATTTGCTAGTAGTTCAGTGGAAGGATATGGGTCTGAAGCTTTAAGGTAAAGTTAGACTTTTATTCTTTTGGGGAATATGTATATTATTGGCAGTTTTCCAATTGAAAATAAAGTGATTTATCAGTTTTGATAAGAACGGAGAAATAAAGTGTTTACAGTTTTTCAGCATAAGGTTGGATATATTATTGGAACCAGATTAATTTTGATTATTGCGGGAATCATGAATAATGATATTATCTCCGAAGTAGACCACAGCATTCATTGATGAGCTGTAGAGCAGGGGAAATAGGTTAACTAAAGAATATTTAATCGACTGCTGTATTCAGAGGTATATATAATAGTAAGTAGTAAGATCTGACGTCCCTCAATTTATGAAAAGTTATTTGATGATGGTAAGCTTGGTTTGGTCATAGCGTAAAGATCATTACATAAAGCTGTTAAATAGCTGACTGTAATGAAAAATCTACGAACGATAGGCAAAAGATTTTCGTTGCATCGGTCTACGAAAATTTTTACACTACTGTTTAAGCTGTAACGACGGGAAAATAGTTTTGAGCCTCAGACACTGAAATTTAACATGAATATATAATGAATGAAAGAAGGAAATCATCATGCATTTGGCTTAAGCCATTAGCATTCCATGGCAGTTGGCTAAATTTTCTTAAATTTCAAAACGAAAACTACCTAGTGCTACACTTTTAGTAAATTATTAAATTAAAATCAAACTTAATCTATCAAGAGCGATAAAAACAGCGAGGATTTCATAATGCTCATTTAATCCCTAGAACTATTGAAAAAATTATGGAAAATCAACTGAAACACTGCAAATATACCAACCTGAAGTAAATCATCTGTTACTAGCCCACTGTTGTAATAATCTGCGCCCCAAAAAGTATCGCAATCACAATTTCTTAATTAACTTGCTGAACAAGCTCACTCGTCAGCAACTGCCAAGGAACTGATTGACCCTGTCTAGATTTTTCGAACCCTATCCTAACGGTGGCTTTTCGGCTACTGCAAGAGAATAAAATACTGAGCATAAAGAAACTTCCAAATGTTTCCAGTTTCCAATTTCAGGATTCATGGAATAATTCCAAAAAGCCGCTTTGCGGAACCAACTTTGTTGAATTTAACAATTGAAGAGTAGTTCGCGTACTATGAACATTTTTGATAATCCGATATTGTGTAATGTAAAATGAACCTATGTGCTTATTTTGCTGCAGATAAACTATTTTTCGTATTTATAAAACTATTAAGGGGAGCTTCTCCTGTAAACGGGGTTTTTCGCTCCTTAATTTCGAGTGTGGATTTAAAAAAAAACTATGGGTTGCCTAATCTTGAATTTTTTATGAAATTATTATTCTTTATTAGAGACTGCTACATTGTTAGTTTTATGTAAAAATATTGAGTCGTTCCTGAGATATGGTTGCTCAAAGTGGGACATGTTATTTTCGCAGAGGTAAATGGCGTGCACTGTAGAGCCTCAGGAGTTGATTCTGGAACAAACAATGTGATATGTTTTTTGTTTGTTTTTGAGTCCTCTATGGAATGACGTCTTTGTTTAAAAAAAAATGATTTTTTACAAAAACTACAACAAAATTTGCAAACTTTTTATTTTTTTTCAACAAATTTGTTTAAAAAAAGTGTGTTAAAAAATCTTTTTTTGCAACTTTCTCGACGATGTTCCATTCGAAATTTAATACGCTTTAATCTGATATATAAACTTTTAAAATTGGTCAAGCCGTTTTTTAGTTATCGTGCACGCCAGTTTGAAAAGCATGGTTTCGAGAAAAACGCGCTTAAAGTTTTTAGTTCCAAAAGAAGTATGTTGAACACGACGTGACAAAAAAACTCATAACTTCCACAATTTTGCGAACTCCAGCCTGAAATTTTACATGCGTATTTCTTAATGCATATATAATTGAATAACAATGAAAAAAAAATAACGATTTTTTAACCCATTTACAGGGGAAGCTCCCCTTAAAACAGTGGATTTTCGAATGTTTTGATACTTGTTGTATCAGCAGAGCCAACTACTTTTGTATGGTTAAATAAGCATGTAAAAAGAATCCATTCGTTAGTTCATTCGATAATTCTGCATGAATAGTTGCATTACTTTCAATAATATTTAAATCAATCACGACTTTTTCTTTCAGTGTAAAGTCTTTTCCATTGTCCTACTGGACTGGATATCCCCATTTTCACAAAAAGTAATTGATCTGCGTGAACGAAGCGTCACTCTCCAGGCAAATCAGAAACGGATTAAGCATAGTACTGAGTTCGATTTCACGTGAAATTTTCATACAAAATTTCACGTGAAATCTGTTTCGGCGAAAATTTAGCTTGAAAATAAGCAAGAGTGGTACTCTGTTCTTAACATGAAAAGTTGCTTTGAAGTTGCTTTCGCGTTGAAAACGTAGATGGCACTGAAACATGTCTCCAATCATTTCACGCCAATTTAGTTTGTGCAGTTCATTCTTTCGAGCGAAAAAGTGACATTTGGTGTTTCAATTTGAAAATGGAGCAGTGTAAATGTCTTTCCAATAAGAAAATCGATCGAAAAGTGAAATTTTTGTCATTTTATCCGTCAGAAATTAGCAGTGTCTCTGCTTTTCTCCATTGCCAAAATTTTCGCTCGAAAGAATGACAAGATAATCGAGACATGTCAAAATTTAGTTTCGCGATTAGCTCAGTACCAGCCTTTAGATGCGAAACAGTTTTTGCCATATTTATAGCCAGCCTCGAAAAAAATTGTTTCAGTATCCAACCGCCCTTAGAGACAATAATGTCGTCAGAACTCATCCCACCAATTAAATTTCACACCAATCACTCTTTGTCTCATGAAAGTTTTGACCAAGTTATCTCAAGAATTGTCTCTGCTAATCTGACTTTAGTTGACTTAGTTGTAGGCTCTGAAAGTGTTGTAACGATAGGGTGGACACTAATTTTCAAATTCACCAGTTCTTTGGTGGTTTTGGTCATGCTTTTTAGATAAAGCATTTTGTAAGTTGAAAAAGCATCAGAAATTATTTATCATTTATCTAGTTCTATACATAATGTAATATTTTAAGCAATATTACAAGTCAGATAGCTCACCAGAGCTAATGTCAACTAAGTAATTGAATAATATTTCAACATAATCATAAATATTTACCTGATGAAAGCTATCATTCATTCAAATCCATATCACCACACATCGCCTATTTCGACCCGTTCTGACGACCAGTAGTCACATGACATCTCGCGGTATTGTTTCATCTTTTTTTCAGTGTGCGGAAGACCTCATTAGAGATTATGTTTAAAACATTTTGCGGCATTGTCAGTGGACCTGTTCGTTGATGCACGGTCGCGAACAAAAATTTGTATGTAGCAAATCATTTTCAGTCTTAGTTCTATCCAAAATACCAAAAAACTGAGTCATACACGCACCATTGAATCTTAAAGCGAACGAACAACTTGTCACGAGTGGTGTTTTACGTTAAATTATGTCCGCGAAATGGTTTATAAATCATCGGATGGCATTAAATCTACAAGACGAATATTTAATCTAAGCATTTCGATTTTTGTTTCAGAAATCTAATTTTATTTTATATCACGAAAACATTGCTTTGACAATTCAGTTCAGTGGCCTGATTGCTGTCGTTGATGTTTTGGGTTTAATTGATTTGAGGTGGGACGATCTGACAAAGAGTGGAAATGTAGTGTGCTAACAAGAAAATATATTTATTGTTGATATTCAGATTTAACATGTGTTTAGGTGCTGGTTTTGAATAAAATAAAAAATATTATTGAGATCATGTTTTCGGGAGATAAATTGAAGTAACCTACTGAAGTGTAAATTACCTTTAACCTTCCGCATACGTTTTATTTCCAAGACTTTTCAAAAACGTTAAATATTATGGAGATATAACACAGCCAAATAAGTTGAATTTCACAATTCAATTGGTCAATTCGGCCTCGTGTATTAAGCTGATCTGCAAAGCCCAAGTGCTTGCTTTGTGCTGAAAGTTATGGCAAAGCGTGTCATGGTTTTGAGTTCCTTCAATATTTTCAAAGACTCATTTGACGCCAAGAGGAAACAACAGCGTAGAAAGTGATGGTTCTCCAAGGAAACCTGCAGCATTGCAGAACAGCTGACGAGTTTCTCTCGCAGCTTGCCTGCGAAAAAAACGTTCAGATTGTCCTGATCAGTGAGCCTTACAGGAAGAGGAACTCGCTTACTTGGCTTTCGGACGTCACTGGGTACGTAAAAATTTGGATCGCTGACGCTATGGTGAGGCCAAATGACTCAATGCAGGAATTCGAAGATAAGTGCAGTTCACTAGATGACACTCTTCGTAACATCGACTCTTCATAACATGTCATAGGCGGGGGTGACTTCAATGCTAGGGCTTTGGAGTAGGGTTTGCTCACCGAAAACAGTCGAGAGCAGCGTATAGTAGATAAAGTGTCGAGGTTGAACTTGCTGGTGCTAAACACGGGCTCTACGCCAACATTGCGAAGGCCCGGCTTTGGTGAATCCATTCTCATCGATGACGATCAAATCAGAAGGATTGGCGGCTCTGGTGATTGATAGGATGGTGGTGGAGTACTACACAGATAGTGAACATAGCTACATTACCTTTTACATTGCTGGGAGCAGATACAAGCAAGCACGCTTGGTTGGAACGAAGCCGGGCTTAACAGAAGTGAGATAGTAACGTCGATAAACCTGAGCCTAGAGGAAGAAGCTTCACCCGTTAGTGCCCCAGTCTCGTGAAGCAGTCAAAACTACTGTCTCTGGCACTATGGGTCTGATTTGCAGAGCATGCGATGCTTCGATGCCCTGACGGCAACCCTTGCGTAGAAGGAAGCAGGTTTACTGGTGGAGCGATGAAATGCTGAACTGCGACGCTGTGGTGACAAAAAAGGAACTGGCCAAAGCCAGCAAGAGGAGCAAGCGCTACAAATTTTAGGTTCTTTGGAAGGAGTTCAACTCAGACACGTGTGGTTAGGGGTACAAATTGTTTGCTCATAAACTTGGTTGCATGCGATACAGCGCTTCCAAGAATGTTGCAACTCTCGAATGTATCATCAGCTCGCTGTCCTCTCTTCTAGATCACCGCTTGAATGGCCGAGTTTGCCCAATTAAGGCTTAATCAAGTCATGGGGCAGATGGAACGGTAGATTATTGACCAAAGCCTGCAGCTGGCACTGTGGAAGAAAGAGATTGTCATGCTGACGAAACGGAAGATACCAACTGTCATCTTGATGACAGTGGGCTCTGCGGAGGACCAAACCAGTAAGTCAGTAAGATATCTGGGAGTGACGCTGGACACTAAGCTGTCCTACTGCGACCACCTCCGTAAGGTATGTGTCAAGGCTCTCGGAAAGCAAGTTGATGGCTTACAACGGTGGCCCCGGTGAAACAAAGTGGGAGCTGCTGATGGCGACGACCAACTTGCTTTACGGGGCAGAATTTTAGGTGGACGAACTTGACACGATTGTAAAATTATTTCAAGCAAGACAACTTCTGCACGAAGTAAAATTATACAACTAAGGTACCGTTTTAATACATAATTTACTAAACGAAACGTGAACCGCATTAGGTTCGAAATTTGCTATGAACTTTAACAGATTTCTCTAGATACTGTTAACGATTTCGCCAAGCTCAGATTCGTTCACACTTTGGTCGGAATTCGCTTGAATTCAGAGAAATATTCGCAACGAATTCCGAATGAAATCGAGTTAGTCTCTTTCAAACTTCAGAAGAAATTCTTAAGCAAATATTTAAATGTTTCTCAGAAAATCATAAACAGTCGCACGCCAGTGAACAGTTTTATTTATTTCTAGAGCTTTTTATATTTCTGTCTCTTTTGCTCACTTTCGGATTAGTCGTAACTTTATTTTTGAAATCCGAACTTTGCACGCTGGGGTCTTCTGGGGTAAAATTAACCCCACGTTGTATGGGTAAGGAATGATTTTCACGGTGTGTGCCTACGATCATGTGCATATTAAAAATATAGTTTTTAATTATTATATTCAGTAGGATTCTGCACAATCTCATGGCAGCATTATGCTATTTCATTGATATTTTTGCAGCATTTTGCTATTTTAAGTAATTGAAAGCAAACAAACCGAAAGAAGCTACGACCATATTCAAACAAGCAACATTACCTTTATCACTCCAAATTCATATCATAGATTAATCGGATGAAAAAAAACAGGGAATCGAGGTCTCCATAAAAACTGCAATTACGCTACAAAACCGAATCATCTAGTCTGATCGACAGCTGCCATAACAACAACAAAAATAACCAGCACACGAATTACCTCAACAAAACCCAACTAACATTCGTTCAAATACAACCGAAGAAAATAGAATCCAAAACAAAAACACATACTCGATAATTCGCTCCCTAAAAAATGAAAAGATAGCGCCACAATATGTATCTATTCATAATAAATATACCGCATAGCCGCAACAAAGATCTCGTTTACTTGATACCTCTGTTCGTCGTCATGTATCATTGTTCGAAAGATGAAAAGATATTCACCGAACTATTGCTGTTATTAGTTGATCATTCCCGCAGGTCAACCGAATCAGTCAGTTACGATATCGTATCAATCAAACTGATCGGTACTCCGACTAAATTTGCTCAAACTTCAAATTTGTGTCTCTACCAGCAGCAGATACTAGATGCTAGATAGATCGGAACGGTTCAATTCAAACGCGCATACGCTAATCACGCTATGAATAGCCCAAAGGTGAAAAATACTTTGAAAAACACGCCTATCCAAAAAGATTTTTCGAAATGATCGAAAATATGATCGACAGACAGCGCGCCCAACCAGAACGGATAGATGGATGGATGGATCATTGATCCCCATTTTCGATCGACGCAATGGATTTGAATCGGGACCGGAGTGATGGTCTTGATATAATGATCGACGAATATGATCACCTCGTCTAGGATGATTTCGATCATATGGTCGAGCGGTTAATGAGTGGATGGATAATGATCGAATGGATAATTCCAGGTGATCATGATCACTATTGTGGCCAAAGATCAATACGAAAGCGCCGGTAAATTGGCAATGATTTTATTGACGATCATCAAATGTGATGTGAGGCTTGAAGAATGATTTTCTCGAACGATTTTGTTTTTATTGAATGTTTGATGGGTGTTTTGTGAGTTTGGTTGGGAGATAATCGTGTTTTGGCATGATCACAGTGTATTTAGAAGCAATGTGTTTGGTTTCGACGATAATGTCATACGGAGGCAGATGGAAACAAAATAATTGCTGGATAATTTACTTCTAGACTAATTTTGCGTTTGACTAGAACTATATAATTCGCAATTTTTCCTCTGCTGGTTTTATTTACATTTGTCTGAAATATGAATAGCACTTCTTCATCTATCTCCATTTCTTTACACCTCCAATTGATTTAAATCACTTGAAAAATAATTTCTGTTGTAAATTAAATCGAAACGCTGAGAATGCAAACTAATGTGAATCAATTTGGGCCGGCGACAATGTCCTAGAACGAAGAAACAGGGAGCCGAAAATAAAAACACGTTCGGTTATGGTAAGTTACAACTCAGAAGAAGGAGTCTTTATTGACAGAAGTAAAACAACAGTGGTATGCAAAATTAAGTTCTGCTTGCAAACAGTAACATATAAAATTCAGTTCAACTTTAAATACCCTCACTGAAGTTAATTTTGTTAAGAATTCAAATTCCTATCATTCTACAAAATCAAAAACTTGTTATTTACATAATCCAAAGTCCCTAACAAAATGATTTCGCTTAAGATTATTCATCGGCTTTGTCATGACGTCGGCAATCATTTTGTCCGTCCGCTTACACTCCAATTTCATCACTCCATCCACCAATTTTTCTCGCACAAAGTAGTTTTTTTACATCCATATGCTTCGTCCGAAAATGAAACCTATTAATTGTAGCAAGCTGAATAGCACTTTATTATCGCAAAACAATTTAATCGTTTGATGAGCACCTTTGAATATTTCATATTCAAACCGCTTAAGCTATAATGACTCTTATATTGCCGCAACCATAGACACACGAGGGGGGACCCAAAAGTAATGGGATTGCTCTCTGTGTCCTCCTATGGGGGAAGGTGGGGTGATGACTGAGGTCACTTCTCCTCTCCTATATATCTGCTAGTGAGTTCTTTTATTCTCTCTGCGTGATTTCTTTTTCTACGTGATTTGTAACGTAGTTTTTTTTATCACGGTCAAAATCATCATGTCTAATTTTATAGAACAAAGAATTTGTTTGAAGTTTTGTTTTTAATGGGGAAAACGGCCACCTGAATACTTGAACAATTTTGGAGAGGAAGCTCGTAGTCGTGCATGAGTGTTTGAGTGGTTTTTTTGTTTCAAAGCACCAATGACCGCACTGGTCGCCCTTCAACAAGTAGAAATGAAGAAAGAGTTTCACAAGCCCAGGAAAATGTTAATGCAGATCATCTGTACACCATTGACGAATTATCTGAAGGTACTAAAATTAGTTGGAGCTCAATTCAGCGCACTTTAACTGATAATTTGGCCATAAGGCGTGTTTCAGCGAAATTTGTTCCACGGTTGTTCGCACAAATCAAAGAAACAACCGACTGATTGTTTGCCAGGAGCTGAAAAACGAACTTGAAAGTGATCTAAACTTCTTGTCTAGCGCCATAACAGGTGACGAGAGTTGGTGTTATGGTTACTACCTCGAGACAATGCGCTATTCCATCCATTTGATGAAAATACAGATTGAATTTAACAGCCATACCGAGAAGAAAACGAATAGATGAATAACGCACGACCAGTGCAAATGTTTCCTCAGTATTAATACCACAGGAAGCACAGTCTCTTTCCTAGCCCTTATCTCTTGTGTCTCTTCAGGACGTGAATTGACTGTCCTTTTATTTTTCCAGAGCTGAGTGATACCCAGAACAACTACGGGTGCTATCACTTCGGTCAAGTGGTGCACCGTTTGCATTTCTTGGTACTCTCTCTCTCTCTCTCCGCCTTTTGCCAGTTGGTCCGAAAAGCGGAGATAATCTCGAATGCTTCTTCCAGCTGTAACATGCAATCCTTCATCTGTATCGAAATATTTTTCTTGCAATGAAGCAGCCTGCAGCATTTCATGAAGGATCCGATTACATGCGACAAATATTTTTTCTTTGCCGATTCGCTCGTGTTTAATATAATCCTTTTTAGGAGAGTTCCCCGTAGTTGAATGACGGAATTCGGGTTCTCCCGGAATACCCACAGAATTTTCTTTTTGCCAACCTTTTGGCGTGTCAAGGGGTTGTTCAGAGCAGTTATGGGCCACTTTGGCCTTTTTATCACGCATGTTGCTTTCAAGTGCGATACCCTGAGCGTTTGCTGTGTGTGGAGAGGTCTTCGGGACACTTGGTTTCCTTGAAAATGCAAATTTTCCAATAGAGGCGTTTACCTCCTTCGATTCTTTCCTTTCCGGAGATGATGTAGGAGTTTCAACGGGTGAAGCGGCCTTTATTCTTCAACAAGTTCTAAATTACCCTTAAAATCCTTCAATATACAAGACATTTGTAAACCCGTATTTTTTTCAAGCTTTCAATGCATATAAAAAAATTTAGCAAAACTATTTATTTTCAGAACTTATGTTTGAAAACATTCATCAATGATTCTCACACTAAGCTCTTTAACGTCGAAACCAAAAAACACACAGCGCATAAAAGAGCATCAAATTTTCAATAGCGGATAGGGCATCAAAAAATCCTTTCATCTCCACTTACGATGCAATTAAATTCGAAGTAAATTTATCACACGTTCTAAAAACAAGCTCTTTACTCTAAACTCGACATATTTATGATCCAGCCAGAGGCCGCAACTAAGCCAGCTCAGTATTTGATTCTCCAGCTCCAAATCTATCCTCACCACCGTCATCATCAACTTCATTGCAACGATTATTTCTACCCTTTATTCATGCTCGTTTGTACCTTCGAGTACCTTCAACTTTTTCATTGAATTCAATTACCATGAAAATCGAAATGTGCGCTTGATTTTCCACGAGACCGTTTTATTGTTTTCCCTTTCGGCCGTACGATAATGATCCCATCGATATGCCGAAAATAGTAATTGTTCGATACATCAAAGTCCGGAACGATTGTATCCTTCCCGAGGATATTGCTTTTTGCTATTGTCACATTGCCGCCACCGCCGCTATAACTGCTGCTGCTGCCACGGTCGTCCAAAATAGGTGACAATTATTTTATGATGATGGTTGGTGTTGTTGTTGTTGTTGCTGTTTGTATTTTCTGTTGTTGCCTTTGAACGGGAAATCTAGATCGAAATTATAATCGTTGAGTTACTGAGTGATGGCCATGACATTGACGGTATGCTAGTGCACTTAGAACGAATGATGTAATGTTGTCTGGATGATAAAGTCAGAATAGTTAGAATATAAAAAAAAAACAACG
This sequence comes from Nemotelus nigrinus, assembly GCA_947369275.1. Taxonomy (NCBI): domain Eukaryota; kingdom Metazoa; phylum Arthropoda; class Insecta; order Diptera; family Stratiomyidae; genus Nemotelus; species Nemotelus nigrinus. The sequence continues at coordinate 158,341,036 of OX376373.1, forward strand.
ACATTGAAGATGGACTATGGAATGTTATCGGTGTTCGAGAATCATTTCAATGAATGGTAAATGGATTTTTAATGAGATTTTTATTGATACTTAGTTTTGCCGAATGATAGATTTTTGGGTTTTAATGAGATGTGTGATGCTTTGAAGTGAATTGATATTTGTCAGGTGATGGAATATAACTTTCAATGATAATTTGAAATGGGCTACAAGATTCTGTTTTTTGAAGATTTTATGAAACTTAAATAGTCTTGTGCTATGAGTGCTAACAGTCAGGGTTCAAATCACAGATATAACAGAAAATAGATACGAAATTACTGTCCGTGTACCCATATGTGAGTTAGCCTTTTTTAATACACGCAAAACGGTGCCCTCTCACAAAAATTCACTCAATGCACCACTTTATCGCACTCAGCACCGAAAACCCCCAATTCGTTCCCTTATTTACGAAAAATACTATGATGCGCAGAACAGAATAGGAACGCTAGAGACGCATGTGAAAAGGTAAGGTAAAATTCACATGTGACTTTTCTGATAGTAGAGCAAGATCGCATAAAAAGCATTTGCTTTGTATTTTATATCCTCATATAAAAATATGTGTAATGCATATTAATATTGCGTTAATATGCTCTATCTAGTATATACTCGTATATGCATATAAACATTTCAGAAATTTGATTCTTCTATTTGTAACAAAATTTTTATGTGATTGTTCACAGAAATCTGAGATCAACAATCGCATGACCGAGTCTAAGCGTTTGGAAATGATTCATTTGTGCTTTTGCATTAGATGTTCCGGTACATGCACATACATCAAATGAAACCAAGATACAAGAAGTTTATGTAATTGTTCAATGTTTTCACATACCAAAGATGCTCCCCTAATGCCGGTTTCGCTTGTTTCGCGCATTCGTATCTCATTCTCACACTAATAAACAGAAGGTCGAAAATTGGACCATTTCTCAGCTGCAATTTCTAATCCACTCTCTCTTATATCTGTGGTTCGAACACAATAAAAATTTTCTTACTTTAGAAATTTCCTAAACTACCCAGAATTTTTGGAAGAGTCTTATTTTTGAAATGAATTCAGAGGTGCAGAACATCGTATCGCAAATTTTCATTAATTTCCACCCCTTCACATAACGAAATAAAATTTAAAAAGAAATATTTTAGGTTCACACTCAGCAAGCTTTCTTAACAAAATGTAATTTCACTAGCCTTCTACTAATTACTGCCCAGCTTTAACCACCAGAACATCTTCATTGACATCCAATTTCATCTATCACTCAACCATCAATCGCAACCTCATCAATTCAACATCAGCTAACTGCATCAGTCACTGGCTAATTTATGACCCGTTCTTAAACTATTTATTGTGTTTCAACAATAGTTTTCACTTAGGGTCTCAATGGTTGAAGAACACATCAAAAAATACTATTTTTGCCTCTGGCACACTAAAGAATTTCCATTGGCCCTGCTTAGATTTGAATCAATGAGAGCTTTCCGTTTTCCTTCCTCTCCGAAAATGTTTAGATTTTAAATCCAACCTACCAAGCGTTACCTTCACTAGCAAAATTTAAGAAAAAAATTGACACCAAACAAAAACCAATAAATTAGTCGGACGGCATTTTTTGACTCCCGCATGTCAATACCAATCCTGATCTGACACTGTGTCGTTCCTCTGTTAAACTTTTCTCTTCGCAAGTATACGATTTATTGCCTTTATTCTGTACGCCGACTGTAATTGTTCTCTGTCAGACGACCCGTCATATTTTTGACTTTTTTCTTGGTTCCGTTTTAAGTCCAGACTTAAAGACCTCAAAATAGTTGAGCTCGCTGTGATGCACCACAGATTTTTCATCGACATGAATTTTACAATGAGTGACAATAGTCATTAATCATGCTATTAGTCTGAGATTGGTTAAATAAATGGACATGTCAATGGATAGTGAAAAGAGTGTTGAAATCTTTATTAGTGACCGAAAGAACACTTTTTTGTTTCTCCCCGGGCTCGTTTGTGATTTTTGAAGGAATGTCAATATGAAAAATGATGAAAAATTCTATCAGGCTTGTCCGGTAGTAGTGAAGTGTGAAAATTTTACGTGGTGGGTGTTGAATAATGGAAAATCAATTAATCAGTTCTTTAATGGATTGAGAGAAAACATAGCGTTGAGCTTGAGAAAAGAGAATGAATGTTTGTTTAAAAAACGTTGTGTTTAATCCAGGTTTAAAAAAACGATAATTATATATTTTTCTACTTAAATAGAGTTAAGCTACAATTCAACTAAGATTTGAATTTATGTTTTCTGGTTTACAGTTATTAAAGCCACTTGGCCTGAAGAATTTAATGAGCTAATGGCTGTAGAGTAGTAGCATGGTTTAATTTATGAGTGTTTAAAATAAGATCTGCCAGATGCTTTAATTTGTTACACTAAAAAACGTGTTTACAATTGAGTACAGTTTTTTTTTTATAAACTATTGAACTAATCTTGTATGCGTCAAATGTATAAAGAAAAATATCTGGACAAATAGTATTGCCTTGAAAGAACAGGTACTGGAGAGTACAAGATAAATTCAGAATTTGCTGGACTGATATGAGTGATGAAATCACTATATCTTTACTAAGAAGAACAGAGCTAGAAGAACATGATCGCTGCATGATGGTAACTAGAGGTAACTCATTCACAACCAGAAGGATTCATTTAAGATACAACCAGAAAGGGATATTTAGTTATTTTCATTGGCAATGATTTTATAACTTAGCTCCAGCGAAGCCAAGAATCCATAGTTAAAGTAGCAAATTTAATGTCAAATCTTCAGGGTTCTTTTGCTACTATTAAGTGTAGATTGGAAAAACGGGATAGGAAGACTTTTCCGTATGTATACCTCCTCCAGATCTTTAAACCATATGGTAGCATGCTATATAAAGGACAGAAAACTATAATAGTATTCATTCATCCAGGAGCTCTTCAACTGGCAACATGGAGTTGAAACCAGAAAAAGTACGACAGCAAATTATTTACAAATATATATAAAATTCCGAAATCAAGTTTTCGAAGACTGCTAAGAACTCTAAAAACCAGTATTACATGTGTACTAGATTGGGAATAAATGTCAGCCATATATTTTGATTGCTCTATGATTGATTCAAATATAAAATGCTTTCATCTTTATTGTTAGTCCTTTGACTGTGTCTCCTTCAACGCTGCCATGGTCTTATCAACCGCAGATTCCCAAAATTAACTTGCTACTGTGCGTGCTTGTGGGCCATATATTTTTCTCATTTACTTACTTTTACTAGTGACTGAACTTTCAGTTATTTAGGAGGCAGACGTGTGGTCCGCTACTATGACTAGCTTAGCATATTATTTTATTATCTCTGAATGATGTTCTCGATGATTTGACAGAGAGGTTCTTATTTTGGCAAACTAACAACACCACGGTTCGATTTGCCTCCAGGTTCGCTGGAAGCATCTAACGAGGGTCGGCTAGCTTACAAAGGCCTTGTGGCTGAGAATCAAGAATTCTTCCGTTTGATATGAGTTGGTCCCTTGCCACAACTTTAACTTTAAGGCCTCCGTGATAATTGACTGTACTTGCAATGTAGAGTCACATAGTGAACGTTGCAGTTTTTATTGAAGAAACCAGGGAAAACGCATGCAGTTGTCTCCACTAGCACGATTTCCTCACTTTTCCCCATCCATTTGAATGGTCAAGTCTTACATTCTTCGGGAAAACCTCCCGGCATGATGCCCTTTTTCAAACAATGCAAAGAGCTGCTGTAAGCTGTACGTCACTAATTGAGGTATTTTTGATAGTTCGGGCTCTCATCCAACCTCTCGTCTTCTTCAGCGGTCTTTCCGCAAGAGTACCATTCTATTGGCCTCTGGTGTTATTCGCACTCTGACAGCTCCGCTCAAGATTGCCAATGTTGGAGCTTCCTTCGATGCCTCCTCCGAAGTCACATCGAAAGGGTATGCCGTCAGAAGTATAGGGGGGTAACTTTGGGAGCCTCTGCTACTTTTCCTTCTTCCGGTTTACGTCTTGATTTTTGGGGTTTGGTGTAGGACTCTTAGTTCTTTGAGTTCTCCACCTTTTGATAAAAGTTTCCAAAACTGAAAAAGTCTCAAAATGAGTCCCCAAATTCAATGAGTTCCAAAAAAGGCTTAATATGTTTTCGAAAATTTCAAAGGCCTTGCAAAATTTGAGCAGCTAAACTTTAAAGAAAAGTTAAACGGAGTCTCAAAAAAATTCCAAGAGCCTATGAAAAACTCAAGTAGTGTTAGAAAACTAAATAGTTAATCAAAAAAGGACTTATGAAAATTAAGGTCACCAAAAAATTGTGAAAGTTTGAGAAAAAAACAAAAAGCTGCAACCAATTTAAATTATCGAAAAGCATAATAAATTATTTAAAAAAATCAAAGAAATATTATAGTTGTAATGTGGTATTTTTAGATTTCCTGAAGTTTTTGAGTAGCGGAAAGTAGTTCCAGGAAATTCGGAAAAGTCACAGAAAGTTGTTGAAATGCAAGAAAAAAAGAGGAGTCTCGCTCAAAGATGAAAAATCCTATCAGGAAAGGAATGAAAAGTATCGAGAGCTAAAGAGAAAATTTGCTCAACTCCTGGAAAGTTAGAGGAGTTTCTGTATGATTAATTGGGTTGCATTAATGCTGGAGAAGCTGTTGTGAAACTGATGGTGTCTCGCGAAAATCAGATATATTGAGAATCAGTGGAAAATTGCATGAATATCAGCAAAAATAAAGATTTATCTTTGGTAAAAAGCTATGTTTTGCTCCTACCAATTTTGCTTTCGTTTGGCAATAGGTTTTTTCGGTCAAATTTTTTTAAGATCTTCCTTTGGACTTGAGACTTGATTGGTCCCTTAAACACTAAACCACTAGTATGAGAAATTAGATGCCTGCTAAATTTTGTTTTGATCTCGATTGCAATGACTAATTCTGCAATCAAAAAACGAATCGTACTGATACTATAAGAGATGAGTTGCACTGATAGCCTACGCTTGTTTTATATCGGAATTGAATTGAATGGTCACTAGAACGCCTATTTTATTTTACCTAAAGCTGACGAGATAAATGTGATATCGTGTTTGAATCTGAAGAATCTCTTGCTACAAAATATATCATTATAAATCATTTCGCTTCTAATGAAGTTGACAGCAAATCCATTTTGTTGAGTCCTTTTATAATAAATCTAACAATTTATTTGTTGGTTTTATGTAGAATTTTGTCACCAATGGATAAAAAGTGAAGTATATTTATAGTTTTCCTAGCCATAATCGTTTTTAATGAAGAGAAATAACAAAGCTTACATAAGGAAATGTTAAGAATGAATTATCAAAAAAAAAAAAACAAAAGAAAAATAAAGAAATTGTATCTCAAGCGGCAGCCTTCGTATACATTTTTGGCAATATATAGATTACCTTGAGTGAAGAATAATATTTCTTTCTACGCTATCTAGGCATCAACTCATTTTTTAATGCTGTCATATGAAGTAAAGCGCTCTCCAGTAAGTGACTACGGCATAGACCGAATCAAATAATAATCCAAAGCGGTAATATATGTTGAACACGGCGAATTGGGTAGGGCTCATTTCTTTCCTTCAACGTATGTCAGACGCATTGCCATGCAAAATTAACTTCTTATGTCTATCGCATCATTCCGTACCTTTGTCTGGAATAACTTGTTTCAGACAGATTAGTTGAAATCACTAACGTTGAGAGTTGAAAGTTTCCGACGGTTTTCAGCAACTCATAGTAGAGCACGTCCGCAATGTCCCATTAAATGCAGAACATAGCTTTTGACCCGTGAATATTGCTCGTTGGGGTTGGTGGTCCTGTTTTGCCAGCCCGTTCTCCTAGTTTTCGATTAAGGCTACAGTAATTTATTCATTTTTTGTCGCTGACGTAAAAACTCTTTCTTCTTTATCGTTAGGCAACATTTTGCACGTGAGCGAATTCCTTTCAATATTCCTTTCCTGTAATTCGTGTGGTAACCAATTTCCTACTTTTTGAGCCATTTTGATCGCATATAGGCATTTTCCAACATTCAACCCTGCAGATATTTCTTCAAGAGCTGGAAGGATCAATATTCAGCAATTCCAAAATTCTTGATTTTGGAACTTATTTCGCTTCATTCATCGTTGACGTTAAAATCAACATATTTGAACCATTGGGACTAATATCTGCGAATTAGCTGTGATCGAGCATAGTCATCGTAAATGTCCACAAGAAAGCAGCACGTTTCCGTATTTTTTTTTTAGTATTTTTAAATATAGTACCTAGTATAGAAAAACTTCCGGCAATTGCTTTACTTTTTTGGAACAAATTCCGACATATTCGATACAATATGAGCACTTGTTTTTTCCACTCTAAAACAAAAACCTTATACTGCGTTTGACAGCTTACACAAACACCTTCTAAATCCATACTACGAAAGATTATTAAGGGTAAAGCCGATAATACTAATATCATCCATGAAAAAAACGATTAAAATTTATTTCCATACCCAATGCTTTCTAAGTTACTGAGTTGATGACTCTGCTTGCTTATAACAATAAAATTAACCTCCTCTTAAATCACGCTTGATACCCTATGCTTGATGTTACTATTCGCTTTTTGTTTTTCTGGAATTTATTAGCGAAGTGCTCGTGAGTCAAATATCATATTTGTGTCAAATACGTGAAGTGGTGGTGTTTATGCCATATCCATTTTCCAGAGGTAAGGTTATCTTCAGTAAAGTTTCCATACGTCGATTTACAGAGCCCTTGAATTTTAAAATGTCTTAATTAAAAAAACTTTGAATTGAAAGAATATAAAAAAAATATTTCTCTTTTTTAATATTTCTCTCTGCGATTGTCCAGCCCTAAATAATGAACACCTCAAGATTTTTGCTTCTTATCAATTTCAAGAGTTAGCAGAGGTGGCTAGTACCATCACGTTGAGTCAGCTGATTCAGTTTGGCGAAGCGGTCACTTGGCAGTTCTAACAAACTAGCGGAGGGTGGCAAATGGGCCCAAACTGGCGGCCTAATGATAGCCGCTACCTAGCCTAAAGCTCAATTCAATGAATCATCATCATCACACTTTTATCTCTTCCCATAAACTTACCATTTTACTCACCATAGAGTCACCACAATCCATATCACACTAGCCAGTGCGTCGTTGTTGACGTTATGTAGTTGTTAACCATGTCTCTGATAAGATCGCAACATTGACTTTGAAAATCTACCATCTACTGTCTTGCATAAACAATGGTAACATATCAAAGCGTAAATTGTGCAAATACTGTTCCGAACAGCAGACTACGGCACAGAAAAAAATTAAGCGAAACTAAAACGATTGACTACCCACCACGAAAGACACTTGAAAGACGAAGAGTCGCGAGCCATGCAAAACATCACAAACTGTAGACTATATCAAAGGGTAGTTGGTTGCAACTGGACAAATTATCGGAGGGATTTCACTTAAACTCGATATACTTGACTCGGAGTTGGCGCAATCATGGAATGCATGTATGTCGTCGAACCTGAAGCAAAGAAACATGACACAGGTCAACCGTAAATTCAATCTTTGTAGACGCTAGGCAGTAGCTGAACGTGGTTGCATGTCTGACATCGAATCCGTGATCGTCAATTTGTGATTCTTTCGGTAGGAACAAATTCGTACATAAACACTGGTAGTCGTATTGGTTTTGCGATTTATTTTTGAGGCTGCATGCAGAATGTTGGCTTCTGGACATGATCTAGAAGCTGAAATACTGATAATTCAGGTGCTCTGCTTTTTGGGTCCTAGTTTTTTCTTATAACCCTGGAATTGGCAATTACTCATCATAAGTTTTCAGGATCCATAACAAATTAGATCTTCTTATGGATGGCTTTCCAACGACTTTCCAAAAAAAAATCTCTCGACCACACATCAACAGCATCATCAAGTTCATTCAACCTTGTCCGAAAAACATTGCTCTTTCAAGATCGTAAACCAATTTGCTGAAAATGCCAATAGAATGTGGCAAATCGAACATCAAACATAACGAAATATGTTTGGCGGTATAAGATGAAAGGATCTTGCGAATATTTTTACAGACTTATCGCTTATTTTCTCTCATTGTCCCCACACACCATTACGAATTGACGCAAATATCATCGCATTCACATTGAATGTACCCTACCCAATGCAGACGTATTGCATTATTGCTTTTGCGAAAGTGCAATCGCAAACAAATGCTCATATAGACGACAGGTCGTAAAAAATTACGAGTATGACTGGAAATGTTATTGAATAAAGGTCATGCTATAGCGGTGATCACATGGTGGATTGATGGACGTTTGGTCAGAAAGAGCACCATACAAATCTTTGTGAAATTAATGGCCTAAAAACCAATTAATTGGAGTTTTAATCAAACTAAAAACTTTTGCGCTGCCATTTCAGCAGAGTTCATTTTCTAAAAAGAAAACTCAGACAGTATTACAGACAGATATGCAATACTCCAACTAACATGTATTAACTCCTAACCTTTATCACCCCATCTACTATTATCATTACCAAATATCTCACCAAATATTTCCTGTAATAAAATCCGAAAAAATCACCAAAGTCCATTCGAAACCCATAAACGATTCACATTAAGTGCTTCGGGAAAAAAATAATGGAAATTATCACCTTCAAAGGATGATCCTATGTCAATTAATGTCGTCGTTCATCTGAATCTCAACTCAACTCTGATTTTTTTCTAATTCACCTTACCACCTAATACATACAAATCATTTGCAGCTGCAGACTAGATCCGACAGTCGCCGACAATCAGAAAACAAGTACAAAGTATATTCGGTACTTGGTTAATGTATTTGAAACAAAATCCAATGAAAATACATCAATTGAATAAAAAATCCACAGAAACAGGTAAATCTTTTGTCGCTCCTTAGTACGCACTTCTCTTCCTGACATTTTTGGGCTTGTAGATTTTATTGAATTTTTTTATGTCATCTCAGAGTTCGGCACGTTTTTCAAATATGTTCACAGATATCTTTGAGGAAAAAAAATCAGAAACGTATGTAATGGAATATTGGATGACGCAAAGCGATATATTGACTTTAAATAGACAGCGAATGTGTCGAGTAAGTATGAACTGTGGCGGGACGAAACAAATACGAACGACATACGAAACGACATCAAACGTGTTGATTACATAAAATACGAGTATTACCGCCAGATGAATTTATGATGGTAATAAAAATGATGATTTCCGAAATTGTAATAAAAATCCATTTAATATCAAAATGATGATGCACTTGAAATTGTTTTTTTTTTCTGTGATCTTTGTATGTTTGATACTGAATGTGTGTTGAATGGTGACTTTTTTCGGTAATGTTTTCCATTGTTTTGGTGTTAAGCTCTAAGTTTCGAAAATCAAAGCAGAGAGAATCAAGGCTTACGATGAGTATTTTTGTTCAGTTTGATTGGTATCCAATTAAAAAATATGATTTTCTAGTTTTGGACCAAGTTGTTTGTCAGTTAGTCATCTGACTTTTTCATTTACTATTACAGAATGGTACATTTTAAGCAAAGCTTCTTCTCATCAGCAAGTTACAACCATAATTATTTGTTACATCCACAATCCGTCGTCGCTACCGACCACAGTCCAAAGCATTTAACTTCCATCGATCTGGCACCAGTGTTTGAAAAATAATTGGCATGAAAAGTCAAGAGCTTTGAAACGATGTTACATCACTGAATCATAATCAGGTTATCTGATTTCCTGACGTTTCTGACTCTGAGATTTAACTTTTGGTTGATTTTCATTTGAGTGAAAAATTACAGATTCTGAAGATAAAAATCTTAAAATGGTATCCAAAATTCAACGAGTCCCAGAAACACTATAAAGTGCTCGTACAATGTCAGAAGCTTTGGGGAGCCTTAAGCAGTTTTCGATGCATTCGAGGATTCCTGTGAGGTCGGAAGAGTATTCAAAAAATTCAACGAACTTGTCAGAGCCCAAGTAGTTTAAGAAAGATGTAAAATTATAGCACTCAGAAAGAATGAGGAAAATACAGAGAGCTGCAGATATATGAGCAACTCAAAAATCGAAGAAGATGATAAAGTATCTCTGTAGAGAGGAGGTGAATTTCGGGAAACTGTATAAAGGGAATCACCTAAATACCTGTTAGGTTTCTATTGAAAATACATCGATAGGTTGGTTACAAAGTGTCTGGGTTTGTCGGTGATGCGTTTATTGGATTTATTGTTCCTCCACTGACTGAATGTCATTGCGCGCCAAGAATAGGTATCTCCAATCCTCTTATGGTTAGAAAATAGCCACCAATATTTGGCTGGAACAGTTAGTTTGAAACGAGTATGGGATTTGTCCTTGTGCCCACGCCGACGGGTGCGTATAGTTTCACATTTACAATCCACGATGCATAGTTCATCCTTTAGGACCCTGTATAATCAGGTATAGTCAGTGAATCCAGGAGCTCCTTTAATAAAGAATGTTTTGTTGCGAGGTTTTTCAATGACAGTCGTGCTTACTGCCTGTTTGCACATTGTGTTGTTGGACAGCTTTATCCTCCTAATTCTGGCATCCCATTCTTGACGAGACCAAGAGTTCCAAATTTTAAAATCGGCCGACTCGAGGACTTGTCTGCAGCTTCTGAAATTATTTTGTTGGACATTCGTCTCAGCTGCTTCATTGGAGATGTTGAATAAACCACCATAATTGGTACTTCTGGTGTTACTGTTAAGTCTTCAAAAACTGCTCCTATCGTTGTTTTGGTGGCAACATCATTAATCACTTTAACAAGAGTGTTGAGATTACTATCAAGACTCTTAACTGTGCTTGTCAAGTTATCAAATAGGCCCATACCAGCATCCATTTCTCTAGCTAGAGATGATTCAGCGCGATCGGTAGTTGAATTTTCAAGCAACATTAGGCGCGTTTTTTTTGCTCCGGTACAAAGCAGAATAGAACTATGCCGCAAAAACAACGATCTAGTATAAAACAGCATTGCATTTGCTAAGACTGACATAGGTTGCTGTGTTCGCTGTGGTATCACAAAACAGCTGAAAATAAAGGGAGAAAATAACGAGTATACAGTAGCACAATCGATAGAAAATAGAAAAATAACTAAATTCTTTTAACTTTCTACACATTATGAGTGCTTTTTTTCTAATTTCCTAACAACCAAAACATTCAACATAACCTTGAAAAAACCAAAGCCACATCACAGCAAAGAAGACAACTTCTCATGAGCTTTTCTTTTTTCTATCAGCACATTCTATAGGTCAGCACGTGAACTACCAATGAGGAATAGAATTTCTGTACTAGTGAATTCACTTATACAGAAGTGTTGTTGTTTCCAATGCTTATACTCTGTTCTCTGATGGATAGAGGAGCAAACAACACGCCTATTAGGCTTTTAATGACCAAATTGACTCAATAATAATAATAAAAGCAAACTGTGCACTTGGCTTCTTAAAAAAACGAGCATAAGAATTCAATGACATTCGTATGACGAAAATCCTGTTCTGCTCTCTGGTTTGCCTTATCCTGCACATAAATTTCATTGAGTCTGTCTAAATGAGATTTTTGATTTTTGTTCTCAGTTCTTTCCTTTTTATGAAAACTGCTTGCTATTATTGACCATGGCCACCCTTGAAACTCAACGTCAAAATTTCATAGCTCTATTCACTGCGAAGTTACTCACTGGAAACGTGAACTCTGAGTATTGGTTTTTTAAAACGGAGCTTTCGTGTTTGCCACGGTGAGCGTAGACATCATAGCGCACTATCCATCCCGTTTGTTAAGACACATTACAGGCTGCCTCCACTAGCAATTTCCCATTGCATGAAATTTGAAATTGCCAGTGGAGGCAGCCTATGGTATGCAATATTTTATGGTCTGCCATAAATGGTAGGCAATATGGTATGCAATTTGCTCGGCAATCTGCCTTGCAATATTTTGACAGTTCTTGGTTTCAAAATGGCGCTGAACCATGGATATGCCTTATTTCTTATAAGAAGATGTAGGTATTTTGAATTTAGACGGATTTTTAGATGTCGTTGAGCAATGAAATGGTGAGAAATTGCGAAAAAATCGAATTTGCATTTCAAATAACTCCTTAAGAGCATTTGACGCTCAGATATAGCGCACGTCCTTCCCGCTCAGAGGCATTTTCGAAATGAAATTGAATGCCATGAAATTCTCCACGCACAGATGGCATACCATAAATTTGACAGTCGCTGCCATCGGAAATTGCAGAGTAAATTGCAAATCGAGGCCCGGTGTTAGGGATTAAATGAACCAACCTGCGCAATAGTCCGAAGCTTTAACTCAGCATAACAAAACTTTGACTTTATTCATAATGTCCAAATGTTCAAGTGTCGGCTTATCCGACCGTTTAATTCTCCTAACTTTGTACTTCTTCTTGCTAGTGTTATTAGAAAATTCAGGCTTTTGGTATTAATTCAAATTCGACTTTCACTTAAAAATCCAACGAATGATGGATGAAGAAAATACATGGATAAAAGTTTGATCGTATCTTCATTCTGGCACAATATCCCAACGGGAAAAATATGCTTACGGATATATTCGGTAAGCATTTCGCGTAAAGCGTGTAAGCATTACCGGACCATTACGTGTTGTTTCTTTTTAACATTGCATGTCCTAGGCTAGGAAGATTTTTACAAGGGGAAACTCATGCTTTTAGCTCTATAGCTTTATGTATAAGAGCTTTTTGGAAAGTACGACATCGTATTCTCGCATTTATACGGCTAAATATGAATTAAAGCCTTGGCCGGCGGCCGATCGTATCTCTGCATTTGTGGTTTTCGCATGCTGAGTAATTGTGACACTCATCGGAAATTCCAATAGCGCATGCTCTTTGCTACTAGGGGTAATTGGTACTCTTGTTTTTCATGCATTTTACTTACCTGTGATGATTTGAAATGCTCCGAAATGTTCATCTTTCCGCTTTATATAGCAGACTACCCATAGCCGATGTATGCTTGCAAGTTCTTTTCCCCTTGTTTCTGCGATTGATGTTCATTGGCCAGTCTTGGACTTATAGCATATGAGCTTTCTCCCTTGCAGCATTTTCCAAGCTCCAAGTCATGTATACGAGTATTAGGTTAATAACAATACAGCGTTTTCCGCTGCGGCCAACCCAGTGGGCTGCGGGAAGTGCTGTCAAAAATTTAGAATCACTCTTTTGTATGGTAACGCGCACAATGGCTGCGGCGGAATTTGCGGCAGCGGCGAAATTTGCCATATTTCTAATTTTGCCGCACCGCTAGCGGTGATACCTACCATAGGTTGGCATCACCACTAGGTTGAATTAACTCTGTTTGAATTAGGTTGAATGGTCTGGTGGAATAGACAAGCGATGGCTGATGAGTATTGTGATAAGCCAACCTAACCCTCGTACAAAAGGATTTAGCAATACAAAAGAAAGAAAAAAATGATTTGGGTTGGTGCCTTGGTTGCATTGACAGCGACATTGTCGCTGCATTGTGATTCACCAAATTCAACTGCGGTATTCACGCCTCCCCCTATGGAACGCTGCGTTTGCCGCAGCGGAAAACGCTGTATTGTGATTAACCTATATATCTTATAATTGCTGGGAAATAGCTTTGGAAATAGGAAATTCGCATTACTAGCATTGTTTGATTCATCCATTACGCCAGAATATCTTACGGTGATTCCCATTGGGATTATTCACCTACATACTACAAACATAGTTCTACCGCTGTAATGCATTCCGGACAAAATTCATGAAGCAAGCATTCTTAGCAATGAAAATGTAATCTGCTTGTAAGGGGTTTTCCAAAAGGCCATGACTGGCTAATGAACATCACGGGTAAGTAAATTGTATGAAAAACCAGAGTACATTTTCGGTCTTTCCAAAAAGTTTTTTTTTTATATAACTATAACGTTGAAAGCTCAAACATCCCCTTGTCTATGCCTTGCCAACCTAGAATGTTAAAAATAAATTAACAGACAATGAATCAGTAATGGTTCCATGCATTACGCGAAAAACTTGCCGAATATATGCCGACGCATTACATTTCCCGTTGGGTAGGAACATGAATTGATAATGGTTCCTGTAATAACAAACCGAATCCCACGTCAAAAGAAAATCAATCCAAAATAATTTGTTATAAATTTGTGTGTGAAATTGATCATTTATTAGTCATTAGCCACGTGATATTTCTTTGCAAGCGGCGACATGTATCGCATCTGTGTGGAATATGAAAGGAAACATTGGATGCATAATCAAACACGAGTACATGTTAGTAATCGCAACTCATTTGTATTATTTTCAAGTTCGCCATATAATCAATTAGAGTTTGAGGACGTTTTTTTCAACCAGCGGAATATGCGAGCTAAACATATGTATGAAACAATGGTATAGAATAATATGGATGAATGAATACGTTAATCTTGCTTACTTGGCCTCCAACATGCTTATTAATATTTGAGTTATAGGTGGAAAAATTATGCTAAAATCAAGTTTAAAAAATTTTGTTAAAATCAAGTTTAATAATAATATTTCATGTTAACCTGCAAAATCTCTTATTCTCAAGCTAACTTAATTTGATTCATTAATAGTTTTTTGAAAACATATACTAGCAAATTCAAATATTTGAAAGAAGATTATATTTTTACTTCATGCACTTGTTTTTGCGAAAATAACTTTATAAATCTTTTTCGTTCAGAAACAATTCTTTCAGTTAAGTTTTTTAATTCCAGTTTTTTCCAAAGTAGTATAATTTCATAAGTTTTTTTCCTCATCACCTAATTTGATTAAACCATCGCTGTCGGCTTGAAAGACTGCCCAAAAAATTAGCGTACACATTCCGTCTCTGCATTCGTTGAGTTTATTAAGAAGCGATAATGTAATTGATTTCAGTCATAAATCAGTGACATGCCTCAAGTTGGCTCCATCAGTTCTGGATGATAGTACGAAATAAGAAAAGTGAAAAAAATAACGATTTGATACCGTATTAATCTATAGATGAACATTTATTTAGTTTTGTCTTTAAGCTGAGGCTGAGTTCAATTTGGTTGGTCAAAAAGACTTAAGGTATATTGACGTTCATAATCTGGTATGATTTTTGAACGTAAAGGTGTTTTTGACGTAGGATAAAGATTATTAAAAATGAAGTAGATTTACTTGACCCTAGGGTCAATTTTCTTTGTTCTGGGAGATTTCGACTTTAGATCAATTTTTAATTGACATAATATTCTCCAAATTATTTTTTACTGATTTTTTTCAATTTCTAACTAGGTTCAATTTGAATTTGTTATTAATCTATTTTATTTTTAAATAAAATTTTATTTGATACTTAAGTACATCATGCAGCTAAAACTGATTTCCATTAATAATAATATGAAATGACATTAAATTAGTTTTTTTTCGGTACGAATATTCTACAAAATAAATGTTATTTTCGTAATAGAATCATAAAAAGAAAATTAGGGTTTTCAAGTGAAAATAAACCGAAAATTGCTAAAAAAATATTTAATGCTATAATTTCAACAAAAAATATCAACAAAGTGCAAACGGTCCCTTTAACCTTAAGTCTCTCTATATCTCTCGCTCTCGAAATGAAACAAGCGTGCAAATCACGCATAAAAAACTCATTATTGCGGCTGGCTTTGAAACACACAGATACTTCACTGGAGGTCTAATTTGTCTTTATTGTATAGACAGACAACACATTAAAGTATTGATGCTCTGCTTCAAACCGAAAAAAAAACATTTCATGAATAAGAACACGTAAGATAAATAGATTTGTAACTGAATGGACATCAGAGAAGAACGTTTGAAACAAAACGACGATTTAAAAGATTTTCATTTGATCACCGAATATACATCAACAAAATGAATGGCATGCATCAATCAATATGTTTGATTTTGTTTTCAGGCTATGAGAAATGGAAGAGGAGAGAGAAAAGAAATTGAAAGAAGAACCAGGTTTATGAACGAAATATTAACTATATGAAAAAATTGACAGTAAAATGTGACTTTTAAATGAGCTCAAGGTATGTTTAGGAGTAATTGTAACTTAACGTGTTTATGCTATCATTTAAATTTTTTTTTATCAAATTCATTTAAAATTTGGAATATGAGTAGGAAGAAAATAGAGAAAATCAAGTCACAGAAAAATCAAATTGCAATTGATAAAGTGAACAAAAAAAAGGAAATAGTGTTGGAAAAAGTGAAACAATTATCGCCTTTAATACTCTAATTGAATGTTTAATACTCTAATTGAAAATAGAGTTGAATGTTTATCCGTAGAAAACGACTAAAAAGGAAAATAGAAATAAAAATGCAAACGAAATATTAATATAATGATCCAGCTATATATGGTAAGCAAAATCAATGAAAATAATCCATCGCTTAAGAAAATATAGGGCAACTTATTTAATCAACTTTGGTTCATTTGTTCTTCTGATTTGCTTACTCAAACAAACTATCTTCTAGTGTTTTTATGTTTTGTAAACTAGTTTTCATTGACTATCACCATGTCCACTACAATTCAGCTATTTATTAATTATTATCATTTATAGGGTCTTCGCTAGTGCAATCACTTTGCACTAACCTTTTGAGCCTGAAACTACTTATAAGTTCGGCTGGCATATCCGGCCTTTTTTGGTCAAATCAAATCATAAGAGACTATATGCAATGATCGAAGCATTTAAAAACCACTACAGCTTGACGAAGCAGCGTGAAATTAATTGATACACCTCCTTCTATTAACCGCTCTGCCACTCCAACGAATTCCAATCTCGTCACCTTCACATTAAATTTTACTCTTTATTTGTGGAAAAAGGTGAACTTCGTTCATGAGAATGAAATTGAGTGTTTCTTGGGTTTTCAAACATGGGAAATCCATTTTTGAGGTTTTTTTTGCTATGTCATACGATTTTATGAGTTTTGTGTAGTCTTTAAGTCTTTTACACACGGACTTTTCTGTCTCAAATTGACCAAAAATGTTTTAACAAAAACTCAGACTTTCTTCTAACTATATTGTTTTTCTTTTGTTTTCTAAATGATATAAATCGAAAAATTGAACTGACAAATAAGTGTAAATAGACTTAAATATTATTTCTTATAATTGGGTGTTTTCCCAAATTATTCGCAACTGTTGCCGAAATGATAGTGATCATAAAACAGTGACAGTGATCATAAAACGCCCTATCCGATATTTTTCATTTTTGGGTTAGCACCGGATTTTGTGGAAGTATCTTAAAATCAATAGTGAAAGTAGTGAAAAAGGCCTATCTACAGCATATAGCAAAACATATATCATCGAATTTACAAATATTATCCTTGACCCATGCATGCATATTTACAATTTTAGCAATTGATACCTTGCAGGAAATTGTTTTGTACTGGTAAAAATATATTTTTGATATTGTTGCTTTGCATATAATTTCAATGCTAAGCATATACATACCTGAATTATTCTATGATCATACATGAATTATCATATGAACATGTATCATTGAATTGAATTTAGAAACAAGTTTGGGAAATTTGATGATTCTAAAGTACAGATGAATGGATAAATAAATGTATGAACAGCCAAATAAACATGCAGTATGAACACGATGAAAGGGGGAAAGCTAAATCAACAATGTCTTTCATAGCTTAAGAACGCTGTATTACTCGAAGGTATTTTGATCTTCATATTCTTTATTTAAAAATAAGCTCAAAAGACAGATGCAATTTTTGGCTGTTTTCAGTTCCTGTGCTCTTACCCTTAAACCTATGAAACCCGATTACCACCTCAAATGATGGGGGTCATATAGAACAATATTACCTCTAAGTATCAACATCATACGTGAAAGTCCATAATTTGAATAAAGTTCACCTTTTTCGAGAAATATACCACCTGATTTCTTTACAATATTTAACTTCTTAGCTTTCTGACAAAAACATTGCATCATCGTAAAATTTGCAGAGCGTATTGATGATGACTAAGATTTATTACACATGGATTTTCAAGATAGTGCGGGTAACCTTGTAGCTACGGCAGGCTCCTGAAAAAGTCCTTCAAATCATTGACCCTCCTGAAAAATTTATGATATTTGACAAAAAATTCAAATGATTCATAAATTTTGACCTTTGTCCATCATGTCAAATTGAGATTTTTAAAATTCCGATGTGCACAAGAACGGCAGCCCATCACCAAATTACCTCTATTTTCAGCACTCGAAAGTTCTGTTCACGAGAACTAACGACCGGATTATCCGATCATAATGAAATTGACAGGACATGTTGCTATTAGCTAGGACCAGGTCTCTTTGAAGTGATTTTGAAATACAGGCAAACCTGTGGCAGTGGTACCATCTTGAACAGCTTTTTGGCCTATAACTTCCGACTCAGCCATCACATTTAAACGAAATTCACACAATATTTGGACCTTACTTTAGATAACATTCGATGAAAACTTGGCTGAAAAATTAGAATAGAGTGGCCAGCTATGGTGATTTTTGTCTCCTTAATCTTGCGAATTTGCTCAGCAAAATAAAGCTTTTTCCCTATAGCTTCCGGTTCAGTATAGAAATCAAAACAAAGTTCATGCAGTAAGTGGACCTTAATGTAAGCCAAACGTTGTAGGAATTTCGTACAAAAATCATGAAAGGGCTGCCAGCTATGACAATTTTTGTAATTTTGTCATTCGATTTGCAAATGGGAATGATCCTGCAATGAAAATTAACAACAAATATTAACGCTTTAAAAATTTGAAAAGTTTTGAGGGTGGTAGCCCTAAAATTCTTTTCACTCGTATAACTTCCTGCGCAGTGATTCAATCGAAAGGAAATTTACTTGTTGGGTTCAACTTAACGTGAAGCAGATTTGGTATACATTTTGCTTTGCTGCTGACACAGGATAACCAGCATTAGCCACTCATATGCAAAGCATTTGCAATAAAAATAAGAAACCAGTTTTTAAATTTTCCGAGTTTTGAACATTTTTCGGATGGCAGCCTCAAACAACGTTTAACCGCTGAAACTTTCGATGAAATCCTCCGATGAGAACGAATTTCAAAGGATACGTTGATTTAAGTATGAGCTTGTTGTGGTGAACTTATTGATGCTTCGTTGGGAAAGTGTTGCCAGCACTGAACATTTTCATCATTTGTGTGGTAGTTGAGTTTTGTTGCTTTAGATTCTGCAAAAAAGTGTATTACGTCTTTCCACATTTTTTTGTCATTCAAAGACAATTTCTTCGAAAATTAGTTTTCTAGCGGTTCTGATGCGCTAGACTTTTTTTACTTTGGTCATTTGAACGAATAAAGGAGGTGTTTTTTGCGTATAATAAAATAAAAAACAGTTTAAATTGATTGAATTTGATCGTTTTCCTTTAGATGGACCTATATTGGAGAAAGACTTGCCTGATAAATGACCAACCATTGGAAAGTTACGGACAAGCTGCACAGACTAATGACTCGGTATTCTTTGAAGGTCATCTTGCACCATCACTATTCTAGCTTGGGAAAGTTGTGTCTGGAGGGTGGGTGAGGGCATATCAGTCCGTTTCATTACATCACTGCAAATCGTATGCATTGTATGTAATATGTACATACTTGAAACAGGTATTTTTTCGTACTCGTACTAGTTATACCTATTATGTGAAAATCCTGTATGACCTAATTCTAATTGTCGTTCAGCATAAAATTTGTTTCTTTTCGTTAACCCAAACTGTTTTTTTTTCAAACAGTTTTAAAAAACAGTTCATTTTCGTTTTTTGAAAATAACAGAAACGGCCATCACTACGGGGAAGTAGTGATGGGCGTTTCTGTTGTTTTCAAAAAACGAAAACGAACTGTTTTTTTTTAAAAGCAACTGTTTTTTTAAACTGTTTGAAAAAAACAGTTTGAATTAACGAAAAGGAACAAATTTTATGCTGTACGACAATATATATATTTGAAATGTAGTTCAAATAAGAAACATCGTTCATAGTTAGAATAATCTTGAATTAGTTCAATGCAATGGATTTTTACGTATTAGTTGTTTCTAATACATATTTGATGTATTATGTTTTCCTGTCACCAACTTAAACATTCATTCCTGCTTCCAAACTGAATTGATAATTGTAAGGTACCTATTTTCCATTATATTATCTACTTGATCAATCCTAAAATCATACATCAATCACTGTACGTAGTCGCAAAGAATCAACACACATGGTCGTATGCCATATGAAAGAAATCAAACCAACTTTTACTACAATAAAGAAGAGTTCCAAATCATTTCATAATACATTTATTGCATAATTTATCGTAAAAATAATAAAAAAATATATACTATTATTCTGTTGGTCAGTCTTTTCAAGCATTGCCATTCAAAAACATGATCATTTCAACTTTTTTAGATGTCAGACGAGTTCTTCTATCACTTATCAGGAATCAGGAACGGATGTCGCAACGATGTTACACTTTGTTCTGAATATTTCAGACAAATTTGGATACAACTGCCGAAGTTTTTTCCACCGGCCCAACGGACAGCTATGCATGCCTTTTTCATCAAGACGTGGTAGAATATCGTCTTTGAAATAACGGTTCACTTCTTTCTCAGCCCTTGTTTTTGAAATGTGAAATGTGTCGAGTGAATGTGTCGAGTGAAAGAGTGAAATGTGTCGAAAAAGCAGAGTTTGATCGTCAGAAAATATCGAAAAAAATATCACCGGAATCCAGCAAAGTTTGCTTTAGAAATTTTAGTTTGAATAGCCCTAATATTTTAATTAAAACTTAAGTGAACAATTACAAAAAAGGATATTTTTTCGTTGTTTTTGTTAAACCGTATAAAACCGCTTCATTCGATTCCAGGAATTTTGATGAAACCTAATTGTCCAAAAAGATAAAAAATCAGATACATATTTCAGAATTTATCTCTGACGTAAATTAAATGTATTCAGGTGTATCTATGAGCGATATTTTTGGAATATTTTCCCAGCAAAAAGAAACAGTAAATCCCCTTGAACAAGCCGCGAGCATGCAAAGAAAAAAGCACATTTTATTGCAACAAGTACATATTTATTGTTTTGACCAGCACGACCACCGAGCGGTAATCCATTCTAGTCAATTCAGTCACTTACAAACGAAGACGCCAAACAAAACGAGCGAAAAAGAAAACGAAAAAAAAGAAAAATAATTATATAAATTAAAATCGTGGGAAAAATTCAAATTTTTATTACCAGTATTATGATTTTTTTCAGATTTTTGTTACTCGTCGGGAACACAATTTCCAGTTAATAGCAAAGAAATTTATGAAATGTGAATGCAATGATGATTTTTGTGTGTAAGATCAAATAAATGAGCTACTGTGCTCATGAGCAACGATCACAGTCTGATTTTGACTATATTTTGAGAATTTTGAGCAAGCTGTCAGATACGTAAGTCGTCAACAAAGTGGAATCGTAGAGTTATAACAGCAAATGTTGGTAAGTACGAAGAGCAACTGCGACAAGTGAATGCATTAGAAATTTAATTTATTACTTCAAACCTGGCTGGTGTAATTAATATTTTGAGCGAAAATGATGACCTATCGAGGGGCGATGGAGAGAATGGGGGGATATATGTCTAGTGATGGTCATTGTTGTTATTTGATGTTGTTACTGTTGTTGTCACAGACCGTTTTTCATAGCTTGTTGCTGTTGCCAGTGCTGGTGGTGGAAGTCTGTTTGGTGACTTTTTCTTTTTCGGCAAATTTTCAAGCTTGGATGGAAACTTCCTATTGTTTTGACAATAAACTCAATGAGCTTTTACTTTGACCGCACTGAATAGATTTAGTTACATGTATGTACATATGTATGTAAGTTCGCCATTGAATCAGTCTGGTTTGTTTCGGATTTTTCGACTAGTCTTTTCTAAGCTAGCAGTAGACGATCGTGGGAAATGACCTGGTAAAAGTCGTTTGAATAAATTTAATTATATGCAAAGATGTTTTCTAATATGATTTGTAAGTGGGCAGTTCATTAAACTTGCGTGTGAATCGAAAAGAGTTCTCATAACGTATGTACTTAAAATGAAATTAATTAGGTGTGGTTAGCTTTGTCTGTATGCGGATGAAATTTTTATTGCGGTGATTGTCACTTGGTTTTGATGAATTTCATAAGATATGAAGAGATTTCAAGTGAGATCTCGGTGAATGGTTTGAATTGGTGAATATTTATGAAAACATATTTTGAAATGTTTGATAAAATCGTTGATTAGACGAAGGCGTCTATCAAATAAAATATATTGAATGACAATCGAATCTAAATCATTCGATAGTTGCACATCAGATTCATCAGTGCTCATTGACCATTCGGAAAATTAATTTTGAAGTTCCTCATGTCGACCGCAATCCATGCAACCAAACGACCTCCGATAATCTTAGAATCATACTAAAGACGATGTAAAATTTCGCGCATAATTTATTAAAGCGACCAATCAATTCACCAACTAGTCGGTTGAATCAAAGATCAGAAGCACATACACTTGCTGGGTGATCGCAGTTCAACCTCGACTGCAAAATGAACGATGATCAAAAACTAGACCCAATAAATTCACTAACGATCAAATTAATCAAGAAAATTGAATGCGTAGTGAAGTAAATCGATAATGCGATAAAGAACCTCTAAACGGGTATCCGAAAAATAGACGAATGCAACACTAAAGATCAGGCGATACACAGGGACATGCTAAGCAATTTAAGATGAATGAAATAAATTTCCCCGGTGATATTAATTTAAATTAGATCTGCAAAAAATAGGTGATTCGATTTGGCTTGTGTTTTGCTTGCAAAGTCATTTAGTACGATCGATGATCGCACAGTAGGTGATCATTAAATTGGTTGCTGCATGGGAGGCGATTAAATAAGTTTCAATAAATTCAAATGATGGTGGTTTTTGTTGTTCTTGAGTTCGATGGAGAAGAAATATGTTGTCAGTCGATATGTGGTGGCAGATGTTAAAAATGTCAAGAAACGAAGAGAAATTAAAATGATGTGCCAAATATTGAGAGCTTACTATTCGTGGTTACTGGCCGATGAGATTTAAGTAAAGATAAAGTAATTTGAATAATTTGTTTAGCTCATACTTGCAACTAGCGATATTGCATCAAAAATTAAGTACTTGAGAGCCGGAAAGAATGGAAACTATAACATAAACTATGATAAACTAATGTTGAACCCTCGATTGAAAAAATGTTTTCCCATTATGCAATCATACATAGCCTCTTTTCAAAGCCTCCTTTCAAACTAAAGCAAATAATCAAATCTTTACACAGGTAATTTTAAGCGTACACAGTGTTTAAAAAAAATCGTTCCTATTTATGCTACTATCGCAAAGTACTTAAGCTGAATAAATGGTGACGATTGATGAGCTTCAAGCCTTGCTCAACTTTTTGCGATTAAAATTCCATCAGCTTCAACCTTATTTAGTTTTTGAATTTGAGTCTTTTTTTTAATTCAATGCTTTCGTCTCCTTTGAAACATGAAGTATTTTATCCTCAACTAGCCATTGTATTTATAAATAACCTCGGGAAAATAACCGAGATTCATTAAATTTAGTAACGTGTTTTTGCACATAAGTTTCATATTTGTAAACGATTTTTCTAATAAAATTTGTGATCTTATTGCTTGTTACCCTAGCTTTTATCGATTTGAAACCAGGTCAAATTATTTAAAAAATAATAATTCATGGCAGTTTTGGTAGTTCAACATACGATTTTTTCCACATTTAACGCATATCTTGAAAAAATATTAATTTAATGTACAGCACCAAGTTTGCAATAAAATATAAGTATATTGTGTTTGCACTAAGAAGCTTTCAAATGATTGAACATAATTACCTTTTTAAGTAAATAGCTATTAGCTTTACGTTAAAGTTTCGGAATAGCATTCGCTACTATGCCGTGTTTGCGATTTCGGTCCTCAAAAACTTGTTAAGTATTTAAAGTTTTACTGAAATATATTCATGTGGCTTACAAAATGGTATATGCTGAAAGCAATTTTATGTTCAAATACATTTCATTTTAACTATCTTTTTCATTATTTCTCATCAAAACACTCAACCTTAAAAATGGTTAATTTTGTTTGAGTTGGTCTATAAAGAAAAAGACTTTTCTAAGTTTTTTCGCAATTTCGTCTTGTGAGTCGCCAATTTCCTGTTGAGATATTGATTGATAAAATAAAAGCAACAGAGATTGATAACTAGATATGATAGTAAATATAATAGATTATTTATTTATTTTTACTGCTTTGTTTAGATTTCAAAAGGAATTTAAGAACAGAAATGGTCTCCTAAAAAAAAGGTACGACCAATGATCCAAGAGGCCAACTACGATTGGAGAGGATCGGCAGCCATCTTTCTTTAGTTTATGAAAAGGAGATGACAGTTGACTGAATCAAAGGTTTATCAATAGGCTAAAATCAATATATATTACGTCGTCTTTCTTTTAATGGCCAAGAACGGGTGCAACTATATGTGCAAAGTAAAGCAGGAAGGATAAAGTAGGTTTATATTTGAAAAAAACCACGCTGCTCATGAACTAGAGTAAGTTATATATATAAGATTAGAGGCTCCTGTAGATATAATATCAGATGTTCTTGTAGACCACTATGTTAAGGATTTGCTAAAACAGCGAATAATACGCATCTAGGACCACCAGCTTTACGGGTTTTGAAAAATGTAGCCAATATTCCAGGCAAGTGATATATTGTCCAAAATACTCGTATATCTATTTAGCCAGAATATATATTTATATTGGAAAATATAGAAAAAGGAACGAACAATGACTTTGAAAGCAACTTAGCAGGGATATTTGGAATACCTTCGGGATCACTGCCAGTATTAGGATCCTCCAGCTGGCAGTTTCAAAGACAGAGATTGTCATGCTGACGAAGCGGAGGATACCAACCGTCATATCCATAACAGTTGGCTCCGTTGAAGTCCTGACCAGCAAGTCGGTCACCCTGGACATCAAACTGACGTATTGGGATCATATCCGCAAGGCATGTGATGATGAGCCGTCATTTCGCTGACTAGGCTAATGGCCAACGTTGGCGGACCCAGTGAAACGAGAAGGAGGCTGCTGATGGTGACAACTAATTCCATCTTGCTATATGGCGCCCAAATTTGGGGAGATGCGCTTCGGACTAGAAAGCTCTGGAAGTGCATTGCCAGTGTCCAGCACAGGGATGCCCTGCGAATTGCCTGTAGCTACCGCACGGTCTCAGAAGAGGCTGTGATGGTTTTTAATCCCGATCGACGTGCTAGCGCGAGAACGCAAGGAAGAGTACCTCTTTCGCTCAGAGCTGAACAAAACTGAGGCTTTGACGCACCCGCGTACACTAACCTTCCAACTTTGGCAACAACGTTGGAGTGAAAGTGATAAAGGACGCTGGACGGCTAAGCTAATTGGTCTTATTGAGCCTTGGCTTAACCAGAGCCGTGGGGAGGTAATCTTTTACCTTTCTCAATTCTTGACAGGGCACGGTTACTTCAGGAAATACTTGAACAGAATGGGTAACTGGTGACTGAGCTCGATAATGCTCAGCACACATTCTTTATGTGCAGTCGCTTCGTAAGTCAGTGCTGCGCATAAAATGGGAGTAGGGTCGTCTTACCGACCAATAAGCTGTGGTAGTTCTTGAAGGCCGTGGTTACCAATGAGTGAGTCAGCACGATCGGATCAAAGCAGTGCTTAGGCGGGTCCCGACTCGGAACTTCGTGGGCTTGTAGATGGTCCTTTTTTTAGTGAGTCAAACCTCACGTACCCCATGGTGATAGGTCACTCGAAGATCTGGTTAACGTATTTTTTTTTGCCATCTATACGGGAGGGGGGGGGGGTGAAATAGGATCAAAATCGTTCATCAGAGCTTAGATTTCTAAATTGTTTGTCCGAAGCAAATGTAATTCAGGAGATGATGTAGAGAAAAAACCTCCAATTGTGGTGAAAAAATAAATAGGAGAAACAACAAGGGAAGAGTTCATACACAGCATGCACATAAATGCATACAAGTTGAAATACTGGAAGAGCTTTTTGAACAAATGGAAGAAGTGAAAAGTTTCAGAATGATTTCGGCTGGTTAGCTTTTATTGAAGCTTCAACGCTAACAGTACAGATGTGTATTGCATGTATAGCAGTACATTTTCCCGAAAAGAGTAATTTTTGATACAAAAGTGAGTCAGCAAATTTCAAACTGCTGGTAAATTACATGGAAGGGAGGAAAGGAGGGTTTGAGGATCATCAGGAAAATTTAGAACTCAAGCGAAACATTATCAATATGAAGGCCACGAAAAAAACAGAACCAGTTTATTCTGTTTATGTGTATTCAGTATATTCTATTTAATGTTCATGCCAGTAAAACCAGCTTAGCGAAAGTTAAAGTAAACTGCAGAAGAAATTTCGTTCTTAAAATTATTATTGCTGAAAATCTATAGGATAATACGAATGTAATGCGGATCAGAAGGCACATAGGATGAGACATGTGCACTCTAAAAACGATTGAACGAAACGATTACGCTCGTCGAGTAGGTAGTTCGTAGACTATCAGAGTAATACTACGAAGAATATAGTCTATAGCGTCAGATTTAATAGTTTGGTAGAGATAGCATGTTAAACTGAAACATTAGATCCAATCAAAATGGAATGCTTTTGTCACGTATAAGGCTATTAATCTAGCATAGTTTTTGAGCCACAATTACTTTTAATAAACCCTATCACACTGCAAAGTGCATCGTTGGATAAATTTTTTTTTTGCATTTTCGCAAGCTACAGATGTGAGAGAAATGGATTGCAATTTTCGCTTTAAATCAAGACTTTTCTAGATTATGTTCGAAATGACGCCGTCTTATGAAGCTTTGTTCAACTGAATCTTTGTTGAATTAAAAAGGAGCTACTGATTTTTGGTGTAGTCTACTAGGAATTTTCTTAGTTTATGAGATAATAAAAAGATAAAAGTATTAGCGGTATCTTAAAAGAGTAAAATTTTCTAGATAAACCAGGAGCAAAGTGAGGCTTGAAACTAATCACTCGTAAAAATCTTGAATATGGAGCTCTACCAACTTCTTACTCCAAGACCTGAAAATAAGATGCGGTATGATACTTGATTCATGTGCAGACTTGCTTACGGTAATATTAACTTTCATGGTTTGTTTTCACTAGCTACAAAGTACGTTTCATCTGCGGATCAGTTTTTGAGTACCATGACAAATAACTGTTGATCTTTGGTGGGCTACAATTTTCAGTGTAGGATAGGTAGGAATTGATTGATACGATAATCAATGCGTAGTTCAAACCTTTTTTCTTCTCTGGATCAACCAGTTTCTACAACAGTAGTACTAACAGTTTTGTGAGTGGAGGTTGCAGAGTGTCGCTTTTGTACAGTTGGGTCATGTAGTCAAGTGAAAAGCCCACCGGCTCTTAGCGTGCAGGATGGCTGGTTCAAATCCAGGTTTGAAAGGAATCGCGCACCAAATTTTGGCTCAAACTAGCTACGAATGCATACTTGAGCTAAATAAGGTGTAAAGTTGGACGTGCAGCTAAAAGTAAGCAAATTGATTGTAAATTTGTGAATGAAGCTCTTTACCATAGGTTATCGTGGTATAACTTTACTTTAATTTTATTTTTATGTAATTCATTATATGTTTGTGAGCTGACTAATAGTTGCGAGTGCAGGAACCCTATTAACCTTTAACCTTTTTTCATTAAAATTTCATTACTTTATTTTCATTGAAATTTCATCTCTCAGTTAATACTTCTATTTTGGTAGTCGTTTTACTGACAAAACTACAGATTTTACAAAAATTCCTACTTTGGTTCGCAGGGATTGAGGTTGTTGAAGCTTTTGAATAAACTTTTATCATTCATCCGCTGACGAAGTTCGTAAAGAAAACATCCAAACTATTTTTCCACACATACTTTTCTTCAAAAGCTTTTAAATCGCATTACTTTTTGGCAGATTTTTTGTAATTTTCTTTTAGAATTTATTGCCTTGCAATAAATACCCTAAATCGAACAAAATTAGTATGGCAAATAATGGGCAACATTTATTGTTAAATATATTAGAGAAATAAAAATAAAACCGGGAAGTGGTGAAACCGGGAGCAAATATTTTAGCAAGAACTTTCAGTAAGCGAACCAGTTTGAAAACTGGCCATCTGAGACTCCATTTTTTTAAACCTTAGGACAGTTCAAAACTAAAAGTTTTCAAATTAGGTCCCAAATAAAAAACAATGCCAGTTTGTCGAATATAAATTCAAATGTAAATCAAAGGTTATGTGTTTGCAAGCCCATACATTTTCGAATTAAATAAGAGCTGTGAAACTAAGCCCGATTGGCGTAAAATTTCTTTTTTCAATTTTATTCCTAGAAAAACCATTTTACTTATTCTGTAAAATGCTAATTTGAAAAAATAGATATACATTTAATTTTTTGAAGTATAATATATAATTTAGAATCTGCTATAAGCATAAAATACTGTTCACAGGTGAATACTACTGAATTATCAAACAGTTAAACATTTTTCTTATTCGTTTTTTCTAATCAATGATTCTGTACACCTACCATTTGATGGTTGCCAGTATATTTTTGTTATACGCTCCAAAAATCTATTTGAAGAATTTCATTGACAAATCAAGTCAAGACTTACGGCCGCACATTTTTTTTCATCTGAGCGACATTTTCCTACTAAATCGATAAAACACTATTCAAATCACTTTCAGATCATAGACGAATCACACATAAAATGACTAATCAATTTGTCAGATCTATTCTACTACTTCTACTACCTTCACCATCATATATTCAAAAATATCCCCCGAACAATAATCACGTTCTGCCTGTAAAACGTTTAACGAGAAAACAATAAACCACGTAACATCAACAAGAAACCTTTCAGTACAGTACACTCTGAAAAGCCATAGCTCAAAGAGATGTTACAAAACGAAAAAAATAAACACAAAACCAGTCATTAATCGATACAATAACGTTTAGGTTTCATTCAATTCAAAGAAAAATTCGAAAGTGAAATCGTGACATGAAATTTGTCAAACACCTTTTGCCTTCACTCTTCCTGGGCCATCATCTATATTTTCGTAGGGTGCAACGAATTACCCATATGTACCTTTAGAAATTTTTAACACACATTTTCTTGTTCGTACGAGTAAAAAATCACTTCTAATAATCCAATAAAAAAATTGAAAAGGAATAAGGGAAAGTCTGTAGTAAAAATCACATGAAATGATAGAAAATCTATCTTTCTATCTATGACTGACCGACAGGGGCTTTCTCAGGAATTTTTCTTGGGGGGTGTGTTCAGAATTTTAGGAGGGGTGTCCCTTTGCAACAAAGGACACAAAGGTCCCTCTTTGTATTTAAATTTTCCGTGTTAGGGGGGTGTATGCTTTTTCCAGGGGGGTATTAGGGGGGTGTAAGGGGGGTGTAGGAAAATCTCTGCTGACCGACACGAACGAAGTACAATCTTCGGATATCAGTTGAAGAACGTGCAGAGTTTGAAAACTTCTAACAGATTTCATCAATGAGCCTTAGGAAGGAGTCTATTAGATGTTCTCCTAAATCTTATTATCAACGACATCCGATTAATTTCGAATTCAATACACTAACTTCAAATAGGGCCTGCAAGATAGATTCTGATCTCGATCGCCGTTATAGAGATTTATGATCATTATTTTAATAGGCCCAGACTGTGGTCAGCGGCACAGCACGGTTCCGCAGTGCAGTCAATATTGGTAGTGATCGGTTCTACTTGGTCGTCGGAGTACGCAAGGGCATGTTGATGCGTCAATAACACGGTTTCGGTTTGCAAGAGGTATGCAAGGAGTCGAACTAAAGAAATGTCTGATATGATAGATTGGAGCAATATGTTAAGAAATATTTGGTTGTTTTTTTTGGTATTTTTTGAAGTTGTAAGAGATTTCAGAATAGGTTGCAGAGACCCTTGGCAACTTTTCGTTAATATATTTGCAGGATAAGCATAATCATCTGTTGTCAAAATGTCATCTCTTGCCCCAGAAAATATAAAACAGCTACCAACCTTTCTCTCCAACTAACCAAATATCACTAACTATCCTATCCCTCTCAAATATCATCACACGACTACACCAACTACATCACACATTCAAACTACCTTTGAACTCCATCTCGAAATGATAAACGATTCCATCGATCGCAGAGGCATTTTCATTAGCACCTGCTGGAATTCGATCTTCTCTGGTGGCTTGAAAGGCTAAAAGGACAGGATGACCCAAACAAATTTGACTACTTGAACCGATCTTGATGGTGGTCGATCGATTTCTTTCACAGAATGCAATATGAGTCCGTATGTAAGATGAAATAAATCTTGAACTGACCGTATCTCATTTGGTGATTTATTTGTGTATATCAGAAGTGTTTGGCTCCTTCTGGCCACAATATGAAAGAGAGAAAAAGGAGAACAGTTTGCGGTGGGTATTCACATTCATAAAGGTGATTTATTTAGTAATTTATGAAAAGGATCTGTTGAAGGGAATCGTGTAAGGTGAATGATGATAGAGATAAAAAGTTGGAAAGGAAAGAATGGATCTGCATGCAAATGCATTTTAATTGAACGGGAGTAATGAAAATCCAAATGGTTTTCTTTTGGTGACAGTTTAGTTTAATTTGCTATTGGATTCAAGCTCTGCATACAGTGGCTCAACTGAATTTGGAGAGCAAGGCCGAGTTTGGAGAGCTTTTTAAAAAATTACGCTTGTCAGCAGTCGGCTTCTAGCTTTCTGCTGGCCCAAACAGGTGGAAACAAAAGTCACGCTCTTTCTATATCATGCTCTTATTTGCAAGTACTTATTGAGTTTACGATATCAAACAATTTCTGTAAGGCAATTCTTTCATATTTCGAACTTTAGTTTTCACCTAAGATCTTTCGAATACCAAGCAAGGCACAAATTTAAAATGATAAAAATACTTACGACACCCAAAAAGGTTAAATTCCCGTCAATTGAACCGTACCCGTCAATGTTTTTCTGAAAGTCAATATCTTATTAATTTAGTGACAATGCAATTTTTTGCGTGAAAAACGTAATATTTTTGTAAGTTTTGTCATGCAGAATAATTTCACCTAATACTTTTTCAGAAGCTATTTCTTTGATAACTTGTAAAAATTTCACCAACAAAATGTGTTTTATTGAAGCTATAAATATGTTTGTGTCACCCTGAAAGTGTATTCTTAGCTCAATGATCTTTTGAACACTTATGCGTCCTATAAATTTGGTTCGGGACAAATAATTTGTTGGATTTTATGTTGGACCTCATTTGTTGAAACAAGCCTTACTTTTCGAAACTTGCTGAATATTTTTATCAAATTGATGTCCTGTACTTCGCAATTTTCTTCTTTTGGTAGATACGCCCGATTATGCCATATTCTTAAAAATAGCCCCACACAGGCCTTATCTTCTAACTTTCCATTGCTAAACCACAAACATTTCATGTTTCATCTGGCAACATCAATCGCATTCGCTGGTTGAATTTCGAACTTTAGCATTGCGGCTGTCTTATTACAAAAGGTTTTTGGTTGAAAATAAACCCACTGGCAACTTTTCGCGAAAAATTTAATAATTTATAAACAATGTCTATAATTTTTTGTATCTTCAAGCAATATGTTGTTGTAAATAGCTACCGGTGACGTAATTTGATTGAGACAGAATTTTGAAGAAATTTTCCTTGAGGGTGAAATATCTTAATACTGCTGTTTAACCCATTGACTGCTATTTTTGTCGATTTTATACAACAATATGTTAGCTCCAACTTTCTTTACTCAACTTCTTACGTCGGGAAGATAGTTGCATACAATTTTTTGCTATATTCAAATATTTAACACTTAGACTTTTCTTCAGTTAAGCAGGCTGGTATAATATTGGTAAGTTTTAAACTTTAACAAAAAAAATTAAGTTTGTGTGCATTACTGAACAAGCATGTTGAACGAAAATATTTATTTGAAATTCTAGCTTTTCCTAATTTCAACGCCTTTTCAGTGACTAAGTTTTAGTTTTTGTTTCTGAAATCGAAACTTCATTTGGCTCCATTTTGTCATGCGCAATAGAAATTTTTAAAATTCTTGATTAGTATCAAAAATAAATCATAAATATTTCTTGCCTAGATAAAAATGATGAAATCAATGATAGTGTGTCGAAACTTTCGACGAAACAAATTCTTGCAGATGTCACACGTAATTTCTAAAACATAATGCTCAATGAAAAAAGCATCTGAAGTAGGTAAAATTTAGCAATTGGAAACCGGAACCAAAATTTTCGAAACATACCTGAACTGTTGGCGATTGAAGCTTTGAGTGTTGGTATCGTTTCAAAAGAGATACATATTTTAGGAAGCATTAAAGAAGGATCAAAGTGTGAAAAGTTGTAGTTTTATTGCCAGCATGATTTCCGTAAATTTACTTCTTTTGTATTTTTTGGTACATTGTTTTCTGGAATGAAAGCCGCCCATCAAATTTTTGGAACTCTTAGTTTTTTTACTGTGTTATGCTATGGTAATTTCTATGAGAGAAAAATTACTCAGAAATGTTATCAGAAAGTATTGATTTTTAAGTTTGAGGAGCATTTTCGCAATATTTTCAAAATATCGAATTTCTACCAAAATTTTCAGATAAGGTGTTTTTAGCCACTAAGCTACCTAGAGTTTGTAGTTGTTTTAAAGAGATTACCAGTGTAGAAAAATTTCGTTCATAGTTTCACATCAACACTCACTTTAAAATATTTTGCTTTTAATTATAATACTGATTATATTTGTTGGCCGCTATATATAATTTATTTTTTTTATATGTTTTAGACCCTAAAATTTGTTTATAGTTTGCCAAACCAAACTAGTTTGCTTTTCTTGTTTTTACGCCCGATTACGTATTGTATATTTTTTTCATTATTTTCATTACTTATTAGAAATTCAAAGGAACTGAAAAACAAAACAAAAACTCGCATACAGTTAGGCATCTGCAACTTGCGATAGGAAATTGTTTCCTTTAAGTCATTCCACATTTTGGGCTTAAAGTTGGTAGCGGTGGCATAGAAGTTTTACATGGGTCATTGGGATTTAAGAATGTTTGCTTTGATTGTGAGGCGAACCAGCTTTTAGGGCGTCCATATTATTAAACAAAAATCTGTATAAAATATTCTTGAAAAGTATTCAAAAGTATCAGACCCTCAAACTTTTATTTAATAAATCTCATCATATCAGCTTTCTCACTAGATGTCAGCTTAAGATTTAAATGTTACTTTTTCCTGTTTTGTCCGTTTTGAGGAAGAACAGAGATGATAAAGTTGTGTTCCTGATAAATGTGCTGCCAATATAAAGAAACAACAGTCGTTTCCAGGATTTTGTGACAAGCTTCAAATAGCAAATGCAGTAAATAGCATGTTTTTATCACTTTTTCAAGCTATCCTCGTTAAATTCTTAAGGAGCTAGAGGGAATTTTCAAAATGTAGATTTTTTTTGATGTTGCATGATGTTTCGGAAATTTGATCTGAAAACCTTAAGCGAATTCGATGAATAACTTTCGAGTTTTCCCACAACTACGATTTCATTTTCATCAAAATTTAGATTTTTCATAACAATAAACTAGTACTTATTTTCTTGAAATTTTGTGAGAAGCCACAGTATTGGTTTTTTTTAAAGAATTAGCTTGAATCAAATACTGGACTTATAAGTTAATGCTGGCTAATTATATTTTTTTTGTTTGATTTCCTTTGTTTTGATTTTGGACCAGCAAATCATGACTTGTGAAATAAAGTCTAACAAATAAGGCGATAACTTGGTCTAAAAAAACTTTCCTAGAAAAATTTGTTATCAAATGAAGTGAAACCACAATATAATAATTCTGTATTATTGGTTTGGCAAAATAAATTAAAATACTGTTTACATTTTTTTAAATAACGCATTGTTCACGACTCTTAAGTTGTGATAGTAACATATATCTAATAAATTCATTTAAAAGACATTGATTAACTATTTTCGCAAAAAAGGTTTCATTAAAAAAATTAGCTAGATATTAAATTTTTAGCCACAAAGCGAATAAATATGAACTTTTACAAACAACAGTTTGAAATTTTGAATAAAGACATTATTATATAGTCAAAAAGTATTTATAATAACTGACTGATTTTAATACATACTAAAATAACTATCATAAGACAGCCAGGATGTTATTTTCCTTTTTTGAGGTAAAAGAAGGTCATACTGCCGTCTATGGAGGTACGAGTATTGAAAATTTGGCAACTTTAACATCAAAAAATCCTTTAATCAAATAGAAGCATATTGTTAGCTGTTGCTTGTGAGTGAAAAAACGTCAAATCAGACAACCCCTAGGAAAATTATATTGTTGAGGGGACAAATTTAAATTGGTTTGAGTAAATACTTATTTAATTTTGTTTTTGGCGTTTATTTATTCGGGGTAAATCTTCAGTAAAGTTGATTTCTTGGCAAATTAGCTATATGTCTTATCATTGATTCATTGTCTCGCATACTTTTTAACGAGTAGAATCCGAGAAAAAGAACTAAATTCAATCACTTTCTCTCTTCTCATCAATCAACCAAAAAAACTTCCTCGAAAATTCACCTTACATTCGATAACTACTAAAGATTCATAGTCAATCTATCAAATACACCAGCCAGCATTCCAATCAAATTTCATTAAATGATTGATTCATTTCAATAACTATCCATACTCTCCTCTCCATCATCCCTTGACCATATATCGTTCACTTTGTGTTCGCAGATGTGTATGGTATTCATCCTAAGGAGCAACAATCACGCATCTGAAAATCACTCTCTAACCCTATCCGGAAAATTACAATTACGCCAATCTGTTCTGATCGATGACTCAATTTCGTCTCCGTTCAGCATTAACCCATTCATCACACTGTCGTCAATTAAAGTAACAATCAGCCGAACAATCGGTCACAGCAGGTACACATAGCTACCATACCACCATCATATTCATGCAGTTGTACTCCACAATCTCAGTACCATGGAGGACCCTACCTTGCTTAGTCTAGTACGAGTCATGTGCAAAATAGATGTGTATCTAATGAATAAAATATTGCCAAACTCTCTTCCATACTTAATCAAAATAACATGCAAGTCACATGCGACTTGTGCTGATTATATTGAGATATCCCGGTCGGCGATGCCGCAAAAGCAACCAGTTCGAGAATATAAATTTTTATTCATCGAATGTATTGATGATGAAGATTTGGATGGATACTCTGCATAGGCTGTTGTTTTTAGAATATCGGTCAACATTTCAAATCGGTCGGATAGATCATAATTGATATGCAGAACAAGAGTTCGATAGATATGTCTGAAGTGATGTTTTTGCAAGGAAGCCGCTCGAATTGTCGAAAATTCCCACGCTATCGATCGATCTTTTTTGTTTTCGCCGATCTGTCCGAAGAGGATCGCATACAAGTTCGAGGTCGTAATGTTTGATTTGACATGTACAGTCGATTACTCAGTTCATTTGTAGGCAGTAAACGATTGTTTTTGCGGTGGTGTATTTTGGGTTGTAGTTTGGAGAATATTGGCATCAATTTGCCGCTTTTCAATGTACACATTTGGAGTTGTTTTCTTACTGCTATTAAAACTAGCTTCTAAAATTTATGTTCCGATAACAAAGACAACCTAAATTTGAGGTAAAAAACATGGTTTTGCTATTATGACATGCAAATAAACAAATCGAATTGCAAATAAATTGATACTTCTATTAGTATGCGACTGATCTAGCAGGCTCAGAAGTAAGAACAATTTTTTTGAAATAACTCAAAAAATCTTAAAATGTGGGTCTCCTTTTATATTACGGCACTTATTGACTAAAAGGAATATGTGATGAGTGTTACATGATTTGGTTTTGTTCGAACATTCAGCAGCCGGTCTAATCGAATGTGAAATTTTATTTTTGAAATTTTTTTGAAAATAAATCTGGAATCCATCTGTATATTTGAAAGCATTCATTCAGTTTTTTTTAAATTTTTCTTCTATTGTCTTATGCCCGTGACTTTTGTAGTAATCTGTTTATATAAGTGATCGTTTAATTATAATAAATAAGTGATGGTTTAAGTAAACAAAAACCTGGTAAATTTAGGGTTCTAATTTGTGTTGTGTTTCAGATTCAATAATGGTGAAAACAGATTTTGTTTGCTTTACAAAAAATTAATCATGTAATATGACAATGTGCTGCTTCAACCGAATGAATACCTTTTGATAAACTATATCCAAGAGTTTCTAATTTCTTTCGAAATCTCCTACGAAAAATTACATTTTTTCTAGTTGGCAGCATGGAGTCTTCCATAGTTGACACATTTACCATACATAAGTAAGTGCCATTTATATCGCCGGATGCTAATGATTAAAATATAAGCTTCGATTGACTGTGAAATTTATTCATTTTTATATTTTGAGTAGTGGTTAACTTGAAATTACTAGTTGTTTCGTAGAAAAACCTGTTTTTCTAAATAATTTTTTGTCCCTTTTTTTAGGTTAAGTTTATCGACCAATTAGTAATTTACGGTTTTCAGCCTTGCTAAAATTTTCGGTTCTCAGATGTTCCTTTTAGAGATGAATAGCACATGAGCGAAGCAATCAAAATGAGCCAATTACTCGCACCCAGCTCGTGTGTCGACACACTCTATTCTGAGCGAGTTGCATTGCCTTGTTATCATAATGTGTTGTTCCCTGTTTCCGACACTTTTGCGCACACATAGTAGAGGAAGGCAAAAACATGAGCGATGCAATCAAAATAAGACAATCAAATGAAGCAATCAAATAAGGCTATAAACTGATATGGCTATAAGCTTGTTGTCTTTGGCCGACACATTTGTATACGCACAGGAACGAGTGAATCACTACACATCAGTATCAGAGAATAGTTTGCGTGGAATGCTCAGTATCGGAGCGCCTCACTAAGCTCCAACACAGAGTTGAGTGGTTTGAACTGCATAGAGTGTAAAACAAGTCTGTAGTTAATTTGTTATAAAGCGAACATAAAGAACGGGAGCTATTGATTTAAGCTTTCTTTTTGTTGACTGTCGCAAATTCTTTTTACTGATTTTCGATTATGAAATTTTCTAAGGTTATTGATATACACCCCCACCAGACAATTTCACGCATCTGAGATACTTTATGTATTATTGTTTTAAACAAATAGATCACTACTGATCTGTGGAAATTTCAAAAATATTTTGATGAAAATTTAAAGCTGAAATTTGTATACTCAGGGTGGATACAGTATCATACCAATTAATTTTTCCAGTAGATTTCATTACATTTTGAGATTCGAAGATTATTCAAGATTTCGTTATATTTGGTTGCATTGACAGTACCTTTTAAAAGCAATACTTCGCCAGCTTCATGTGCTGTGAAACATCCTCAAACCATGACATATGGGGAATGCTTCAGTTTTGGTGGTGCATTCACCAACAGATATGGTTTCTGAATTCACTGAAAGACTAGTTATTTGCAGAATTTGTAATCTATTGCATATAATGGCTAATTGAAAATAGCACAAATATCTAAAATCGCAGAACAGTTAAAGGCAACAATAAATTAAGAGTGAGGATGAATGAAAAACTATAGATTTTGTCCGAGTTTCTGAGTGTTTTGACTTTGGAAAGCTGAAAAATCAGTCTAAAAGCTAAAATAAAAAAAAGAGAACAACCGAAAGACTGAAAAGTTCTCCCCCCTTGTATTTTTTTTGAGAACATTTTGATTGTATCCATACATATATCGCCATATTTTATCCCAATTCATACCCATGCCTTCACCTTACGGGTAAGAAAACTTGATTGGGTTTTTCAATAAGGCAGACCAATCTTGCACGGGAACCCACATTTTCAACTACACTAAAAAAAAATTTATTTTGAATGATTTTATAGCAAGAAGCTTGGGAGAAGAGCATAAGATGAACACGATTTTAAATGTCTGCTAAAAACGGAGATAATTGTATAGGTACTGCAGCACTTTTTTTTTTTAGCAAATTTCAGAAATATTCAAACACTATTGAAAAATATATAATGCTCAATCTTACTTAAATCTGAGATCTCAAACGTGTCGCCAGTTCTTACACGGCAATTACTTTAGCTCACATTCGAATTAAAACTTACATTACTCGTGCGAAAAGTTCAACTTCTTCATACCCTCAAGACACATTCACGCACATGCAAGCATGTACGTAGTACTTGCGCTATTCTTGACGCAAAAAACACAAATCGACCAGGTGAAACGTGATGAATACGAAATTGTCGGCATCGTTTGACCGTCATCTATCGGATAAGCAATAAATTAGCTGATGAATTATTTTAAATTTTATTGAAACTTGACAATTTTTGCGTTCGGAAAAGAACTTACTCACAAGCTCTTCGAATCACATTTACTTCATGCGAAAATTGATATTTCCGTGAACATGTCCATTGCAATGACAACAAGAACGATCCAACAAGTTCTGAGTTCTTGATGTTGTTGCTTATCCACTATTTTGGATATCGCGATGCATCTATCAGATACGGATTTGAATTTTATGAGCTGATTCTAGTCAAATCACTATTGAAACGATTAATGGACGGACGGCGGGTGTTTTTTTTTATTGTTTGTGTCTTGGTTGGTGATTAGGTCGCTTGAAATGTTGCTTAGTTTGTGAAAAGTGATTTTTGCTGGGAATAGCGTGTCCCCGTCGACTGCCAACCAACATAACTGGCTGTAATTATAAGACTGCCAGCTGGTAAATTATGGGGTGTACTATTTGCTTTGCAAACTAATCGGTTTTCAGGTTTTGACAATGAGCTGATAGCTGTTGAATGGTTGAAGATTTATCGTGATATCTTTGATTTGAGAGAATTTATTGGAATTATTTGTTGAAGGTGAAGTAAGTGATTGGAAGACGTGGACATTGGTGATGAATATTGCTTCTTGGAAAAATTAATTTGAATGCAAATCACGAGATGTAGATACTTTTTATGAATATGATTAATTCTGTTAAATCTTTTCAATAAAATCTCATTGATAATACCACGGAGTAATTTTATGTTGATTTTTTCAAAACTGGTGTATTTGAAGTTATGTGCCAACAAAATCTGATACATAAAATAAAAAGTCTCGTTCCCAGAACCTTACCAACTAATTCCCAACCACCATCCACATCATACCTTGATCAAATACAGAAAATATGCATCTCCTCGAGCCACGCTCGCGACGACATCAACCATTAAATTAAACCATAGACTATTTTCAATACGTGCTGTTACGCTGCATCATCATCATCGACGTCCGATCTGAGCGTGTGGTAAATAAAATTAAGAAACTTGAAGTTCTGCTCAACTTCTCGAAGACGACACAATATCGGTGGCTCGAATCGATTTGCACAAATGCAAAATCTTTAAGATGTGCTTTCAGATTGCTTATACATCTCTATTGATATTTTTGTTTTCGATAGTTGCAAGTTGACGTGAAAGATCATTTTTCCTTTAGAAGTTTACCGATCGGCGGTGTACTACCGCGACTAAACCAAAACAAATGGCAAATAATCCAACGCGGACCACCTTCGATCGCCACTAGGTGACACATTCAGTCAGTTAGTCACTATGAGATATTCTGTGGCTGGGCGTTAATGGTGAACTCAGGAATCCGTATTGAGACCACTTTTGTTTGTTCGTGAAATTGTCTCCGAGGGAATTTCAAAGGAAACACGGAATAGCTTGAAAACCGTGAAAAATCAGTGAACGGTATTTTCTGGAAAATTGAAGGCAATGTTATTGAACTTGGTTCTGATGTGCACCATGCTCAAATATAGTTTGTTTGGTCATGTTTATCAAAATAACCAAGAATACGAGACAAGAAAAATTTAAATTTGCTGATTTTAATATTTTGCTATTGCTTAGTGTGTTTTGGAAACGATGAGATTTTTATAATATTTCCATTTCAACAAATTTACATTCAAACCAATAGAAAACACCCAAGCCAAATAATATCAGCTCCAATCCATATATCGCCCGTACATTTCTGAAAAATATATATCTCCAGCCATTTATTATTCCCGCCTGCTTAATTTCTTAATAGACTCACCGCCAAAAGACATAACGATCGTCAATAATATTTAATTGCACCAAAAACTACACTGCTTAGTTCTATATACATATTTCGAAAACTCATCCGTTGACAACTACCACCACTATCACACTCGACTTGCTCATTCCCATAAATCCCGACCGATTTAAGACCGCCCAACTAGTCAACGATGTCGTCCATGAATCAGGAAATCGTCCTATAACATTTATGACTTTGTCAATTTTTGGCCTCATCAAAATGCGATCGTTAAAATCTAAAAGTAGATCATGCGATCTTCGCATAGAGCCTTAAGTTTCAGAAAACGCAAAAGTGCATGTCTTAGTACTGTGGTTTTTGCGATACAATATCCTCGGCTGTGATGATCGTTTGTACCGCGAAATTGCTTTATTAGACATGTGGTCGATGTGCTGAAATCTCTCTCCCGTACTGAATTATTTGCACGTTTCGACAAATATCCGGCAAAGTGGCGTATTTTAGATCAGAAATTGTCATTTGTGATTTTATGAGGGTACTTCGAAGGCTGACTTTTTTATGGGATGTGTTTCCTGATTGAGAATGAATATGGAGGATGAGTTTTGGTTGGCGCCTTATAATTGTAAATGTCGATATGGGAAAAGATCAATATACATAAATATGAAGCATGTGAAATTTTCGAAAAGTATCAAAATAATATTATATTATATGCTGTATTTTTGAGTTCTAGTAAGATTATAATTTACAGCGGGGCTATGTTTCATTGTCGGTGGTCCTAGAGAGTGAAGTGAAAAAAGAGAAAACCCCTGGAAACCGAGTAGTACTCTCTCAGTTTAATTGAGTAAAAAGCAATCGATTAGTGAATTTTCTTCGATAAAAATCGGTGTGGTGATCATGCCAGTAGATGGTATTGACCTTCGATCGAAAGAAAAGAGAGGCTATTTCGGGGATCTTGCAGACATACACAAAATTTTCCAAGGAATACAATATTTTTTTTCGGAAATAATAGACTAACTTTTAATTATTTCATGTGTCAAACAGTAGTGGAGCTATTTAGACAATTTTGTTTATCTCATTAGTTTCGATTCATTCCATTTATCCATTCACAGCAAAACCAGTAAAACCTGCGATATTTTGTTTTCGTGGCATTTTTATTGAGTTAAGGGAGCTTTAACGTTAATAGTTAATATCTACGAAAAATATTCTTTGAATGAAACTCAAGTTTCAAGAAAGAAGAGCGCAAAATATGCGAGTGCCTCAGCAATGTCGAAAACCTTAATATAATAGTTCTAGTCAGCAGTCTGAGTCGATGTATGTATTTATTTAGTCTTGGAAAATTTATTTGAAGTTAATTATCAATCATTGTTTTCCTTATAATATCGCCAATTTTAAAATACATAATCTTGGCTTAAAAGTTTTTTATGTTTTCTGATCCCACCTTTCCTCTACAGCGTGAAAATCAATATCTTAGAAAGAAATAATGTACTCGCATGTTAGATTAGGTTATCCTGGCTGAGATTAGGTGTGACAAAGACCTTGGTCAGTGACGATACCAGATAAGAAGACCTGGAACTAAAATGCTCAGTCCAAGTGCTTATCCCAAGCCTCAGACCTTTTTTGCAAGTTGGAGGATATTGTGCTAAAGCAAGTTAGAATTTAGTAGCTGCGAGGTTTTATGACCCCTATATTATTTTGGCTCTCCTGCAGGTCTGCACACCGCAACCTGCGTCATATTGAAGTCAATCAAGTACTTAATCGTTCGAACCGGAGTCGGGGTGTCTGCCGGTCAACCTGGGGTCGACTGGTCCAATGCTAAGCTACCGCATCCGCTTTTTTATTCTCAGCAATGCCCTCATGACGAGGATTTCACTAGATTCTGACTCAGTCCAAATGCAGACTAATACGGACTTGGATTTATGTGTGTGAGACACCATTGATTTAGAAGTTACTTGATAGTCTGTGATCATTAGATCTTTAATGTCCTTGACGTGTGTTAAGTCTATGGTTTTTAGTACCGAAATATACTACAATGATTGGAAAGCCAGAAGTTTGTTTCTATATTGAAGTTTGCAGTGTATCGCGGTTTGCGGATTCTCAGCAATGTTATGCTCT
Organism: Nemotelus nigrinus; assembly: GCA_947369275.1. Taxonomy (NCBI): domain Eukaryota; kingdom Metazoa; phylum Arthropoda; class Insecta; order Diptera; family Stratiomyidae; genus Nemotelus; species Nemotelus nigrinus. The sequence continues at coordinate 158,383,246 of OX376373.1, forward strand.
TTAGGTGATTATATTCCTGCACATCTTTTATGGTCGCTTGATGTTTTCATTTAAAGGCAGTGATGCTTGCAATTCCTTTCTATCATATAGTTGTACGATAATCACAATAATCTGTTCAGCGCATCAACTTAGCTGATTTTAGCCGTTTCCAGTCACCAAACTAACAAGGATTGGCTTTGCTATCGCCGTATGGATCCAGTGCGTGAGAGCAGGGTTTAGACCACACCTTTTACCCTAAATGCTTTTGCTGGTGGAAATCCTTTCAGATAAGGTTACATTGATAAGGTAAATAACACTCGAGTACTCGGTATGCTATTTGAAACTTAGTCCAAATCTGATTAGCTCTATTTAAAGAATCTTGCATTTCCTCGTCAAAAGTAAAAAAAATCTATTTTGTTGGTGTTGATGCCAATGCTTACGGTTTTCACTTACTCATTAATTATTCTCAGACCATACTCGATGAGCTGGTCAAGGATGTGACAGAATCTACCCAAACCGGTGATTGCAATGTCATCGGCATCAAATTGTGTTTGCTACCAGGTTCTACAAGAAATGAGATAGAACTCCCCTTTGGGATTAACCTGCCACTCATTTCCTCGATACTGGCTGCTGCTCAAACATGACGTTTATCCAGCTGTGCAAACATTTCTCATGATGTATTTTGTATGCACTTTATTGAAATGTCCAAAAACGTCCCTGATGTACTACTCTTTGCAACGTCCTGTTATTTCTTCTCCAAAAACTGCCTGATGAAGAGAGATTTTTTTTGTGAATGCACTTTGGACTCTCGATAGATTTTGAAATCTTAGTCTGTCCTTAATGTGGAGATCTTTTGAATGCTTTAAGGGCAAAAAGAAGTAAGGCAAATTGACCTATGGTCGTTCAGGTGCGCAAGGTTGCTTTTACCAACTTGGGTCCTCTAGGCTGCAGGTACATGTCTTAGCACTAAGCCGCCTTTAATAATTGGTATTGCTAGTCCCATATCCTGAGTCATTCTCTACCCCTGGAGCATTTGGTATCCATGGAGCATTCTATACCCCTGGAGCATATCAGTCGAAATTCCATCTGGACCGGGGATTAAAAGGACTTAAAGGTGTCGAGGGCTCAGGACTAGTTTCTACGTGGTCACAACTTTGAGTATTTTTTCTGCATAATGAAGGTCGAACTCCTGTCCACCATTAGGTGTGTGGGTGGAGTCACTCAAACTACCCGGAAAATGAATATCTAAGAGGACATTCGACGTTTTCGAGCTAATGATTGTCGATTGCGTGCTAAACTAGGTGTGACAGGGTATTTAGCAACCAGTTTCCTTACTCTCGCCGTTTTCCAGGTAACTTTAATTCTGCCCTACAGATCCTTTGAAGAGGTCTACATGGCTTTTCGTATTTCTGATTTATAAAGTCTTAGAATTGAATCTGGAGCAGGAGCGTTCAAAAGCTTTCATAAGTTTCGCCGTGAGTGTATTTAATGTTAGTTTGTGTTCGTACGATTATGAAACGGGCCATAATTGTAAGTTGAATTGAAAAGGACACTCTAGTGCTCTCTCCAGAAAGATGTTTAACACGTCTATAGGTAGAAAACTTTCCCAATTTGCTAAGATTAGGTTATAATTGATAATAAAACAATATTGAGACTCACGTGTTTCGTTAATGTTCTTGCTGGCACATATGGTGCGATGCGCTTTGGCACTTGCTCTTATGAACTGTAACCTCTTTTTTCTGAGCGGCTCAGTTAGGAGTTTCGCCGCCTTGTTTAGCGAAACATCCCTGTCGTAAGCCAAGTATTCGGTTGCCAGGCGTGCAGGCGTCTTTGTGTTCCCTGCACGCGACGACGGTAAGATCAACCGTGATGAAATTACATAGATAATAAGCGTAAATATTCTTCCTCAGAAGGGTACAAATGATTGAAGAACCGTGATCCAATCCAACAACCGGGCTTTCCCCAGATATCTGTAACTCCTGAGCTAGTACCACATGAAAATGACCATTTTGATGAGTCTGCAGTAGTTTGGCCAAAGCCAATCTGTTGTAATGTAGATAAATCGGCAGGATTTTCATCTTTTTCTGCTACATCATCCTTACCCTACTTGCTGGTGACTAGCAGCTTTTTTCTCTGGACCAACTATAACTAAATCTCTCCCAAATTCACTAGTCTCCAGGACGCAGTGCTTCTTTTTAGATGGCGCTTCTTTAGACGTAGTTACAGACTACTTCCACTCTATATCACCCTGCCATAGCGCGAATACAGCCGGTTGTCAGACTTCTAGCTTTCCTGTTTTTTTTAGCTTTTTTTTTAGAACTTCAGATTCCATAACAAAACCAAGGTAAATAAAATATGAAGTAAAAACTTTGGTAAATTAGAGCCTGTTTTTACTCAGAAACAAAAGAAAATCAGAACATCGCGCTTCTTTTTGCGTTCAAATGTTTTTCCACACTTCGATCGCCTGATAAATTTTTACTGATTTTCGAAGAAAATTAGTATTAAACTCGTTTCACCGAAAATTTATATATATATATATATATATATATATATATATATATATATATATATATATATATATATATATATATATATATATATATATATATATATATATATATATATATATATATCAGCAAAATGACTGAGGGAGATAGTCTCTGGAGTGGCCGATCCGACTAAGCCGATCCGATTATAGTGTGTAGAGCCGTGACTTGCTAAAATTAAGGTACTTTTAACCCTTTGGCAGCGGCGGGCATTTAATTGAATTTTCAAATTACTGCTTTATTTTTTACTGCTATAAAAAAGTATTGGAAATGAAAGCTTGTTCTCTTTTTTGATTGCCTATGGTAAGCAATTGAAAATTTTGGGCCGTGTATGGGTGGTGAGTGGATATTTTATTTCAAACTTTGATTTGTCATAGCTTCTGACAGAAAACTGTGCGGGCAACCCTGTAGGTACGCCAGGCTCCTGAAAAAAATCCGTCCAATCAATTGACCCTCCTGAAATTTTTTTTGTTGATGCCAAAAAATACAAATCATTGATAAATTTTAATCTTTGTCCACTATGTCAATATGAAATTTTTAAAATTCCGAGATGTACAAGAACGTTAGCCAATCACCAAATTACCTCCATTTGTAGCACTCGCAAGTGATTTTGAAATATGGTGCCACTTCCGATTCAGCCATCACATTTTAACGAAATTCACACAGTATTTGGACCTTACTTTAGGCCACATTTCGTAGAAATTTGGTTGAATTACCAGCTATAGTGATTTTTGTCTCCTAAATTTGGTGAATTTGCTCAGCAAAATAAAGCGTTTTTCCCTATTACTTCCGATCCAGTCATGAAATCAAAACGAAGTTTATGCGGTAAATGGACCTTATTGGAAACAAAAGGGTGGTTACCCTAAAATTCTTTTCACCCCTGTAACTTCCAGCGCATCGATACGAGATTCACAGGGTGGGGTGGGTTTAACTTAACGTGAAGCAGATTTGGTATAGTTTTTGCTATGTTGCTCAGTCATTTTCGTAAATATTGTACCAACAGATGCTTCCATTACATATTCATATGCAAAGCATTTGTAATAAAATTAAGGAACCAATTTTTAAATTTCCGAGTTTTGAAACTGAAACATCGCTGAAACTTTCGATGAAATCCTGGGATGAGAACGAAGCTCGAAGGATAGGTTCATTTAAGCATGAGCTTGTTATTGTGAACTTATCGCTTCATCATACAACACTGAACATTTGCATCATTTATGTTATAGTTGCGTTTTGTTGCTTTGGATAAAGAATGGTTCATATGATACTAAAAAAAAGTGTATAACGTCTTTCCACATTTTTTTTGTCACTCAAAGACAATTCCTAGCGGTTTTGATGCGCTAGACTTTTTTAATATTCAAGTGGGACAGAAAATGAGGAGGTGTAACTTGTTACTATCCGCAAGGATGTAAAAGTTGCAGATTGGAGTCTCAAATTTTTTATCCTCATGAAAACCTGTAAAGATTTTGCGAATAGAGTCAATCATCAGTTGAGTGAACTGTAAGCATAATAAAATTGAATATCAAAAGGCGCTTTCCAGCGTTAACTACTTTTTTTGTCAATTGTTCATAACGATTCCCTAGTGAAAAGTAGCATAGAGCTTAGAAAATCTGACCATAAAATAATTAGCCGCGAATTCAAATCAATACGAATATCGAAATACAGAAATTTCTCATTCTGAACCAACATCTTATACTAGTAACGAAAATTCCCAATCCATTTCAACTAAAAAACAAACAAAAAACAAATATTCGCTATCCATCGACCATCGTTCGTTCCGAACAATTGAAATTCGATATGCTTTTCATATTCCGTGACCACCTTACTCGACGGGACAACATTCGCGAACTTACAGATAAATCAATGATTAAAGGTCGCTTCTCGCTCAAGTTTGACCAAGAAATTTTGCCATCAGTACAATCTAGGTAACCTGGTGGTGGCATGCGTCGTTTGTCAGGTAAAGTTCTAGATTTATTCAAGAAATAGTTTCAGCTTTAAAGTCCACGCTGTCCTCTCGGTCAGCATGCCAATATAAGTATAGATACTCAGAGGGGGTAGTAAGCGAGTTCCTGGAACATTTTTGTATTTATGTTTTTGTGCACGAATGTGCCATAATTTTCCATTGACTAGGCTTGAATGAGGTGAGCCTTGTGTTTTCGCTAAAGAACCATATGCAGTATATTGGCTCTATACTGAGACTATAGATCCTTGAATCTGTTAGGAGACTACGAATGCTTGTCCATACCTCAGGATCGCAGCAGACAAACCAACACCAACGTTAAATGCATATACCATCGAAAAGACTAAATTATTAACGAACAAATATCAGATACAAGTCGAAATTATTAATACGTTGAGGTGAAGTTATTGGCTGTTTGTTGGATTTGTGAAATGTTTATTGGATTTCATGCTACAGATTGTTAATTGATAAGTTTTGTTGTTGTCCGTGGTTTTAGAGGAGTATCTGTTGTAGTAAGTATTGTATGTGATGACCAAATGTGATGAGAATCGTGTGTGTAGAGGTTGAGTGGAAGGATTTTTTTTTTATTAATTTTACAGAGATTTTAAAAACTGATCAAAATTAAACATTTAGTCGTATGCTACATTGTCTTTATGAGCTGATGTTTTATTTCGAACTCATCATAAACTTAATAATGTAGCTTTTTCAAGCTAAGTCAGGTACTGGAATTGGAATAGGGCTGCTGCGTCAGGATCTTTCAACATCCAAATAATAATTATGAACTAACACATCGTCAAAAAAAAACTGATGAAAAATTTAATTATTCCTCTGAAATTTTATGCCATTTTGACAAAGACTCTCAAACTTTCGAGAGAAAGAGTTGAAGAGTCGAACATATTTTTTAAGAGTTCCAGAATTCATAAACACTCCCAGTTGAAAAAATATCGGGTCGGAAAACTTTTCCAAAATTTCAAATATGTACCAAGTAAATCCAAATGGATAAATCTTCACTATACAGTGTCATTAAAAATTGTTTGGCATTCATTTAATTTTTTCAAAAAAGTTCAATTGACCGGATTTGCCTCGAACGGCAACTCTGTTTCTCCAAATTCTCTTCCGAAAGAATTCTAGTGCCATATGAGTTGTTAGCTGCGTGATGTTCAGTTTCGAACACGTTTTTTGGCTTCTGTAAGAGATTCTTGTCACCGTTCTACGATCTTTGGATGCCTCCGTTTTTGGACCATTCTATAGTAGGGGTTCTGTGACTGCTTTGTGGTTTTTTGCTGGTCTGTACCAACTTCGTTCTGGTCCGATCGAGGCAGCAGCATAGAGCACAGTGTGCCGGTCATCAGAGGTAACATATCGTAAATAAGAAATTTATAAACAAAACCGCGAATAGCAGCAGGAATGCTTGATTCTTGGTTTCGGATTTGCTCCACCAACGAAGTACGAGTATCTCCTCATGTCCATTGGGTTCGACCAAAGAGCCTGAGTCTGATCTGCTGAAATCTTACGAATGTGCATGGACAATTAGTCGCTGAGGCATAAAAACATTATCGAGATAAGCGCATTGAGATCGCTCGCTCGTATGTCACGAAGAATATGCATAAGGTTTGATGTCATACCAATTACCTTTTGTCGAATTTGTTTTCTTTGGTATGCAAAACGAACAAGTGGAGGACTAGTGGATCTCGTCTTCTCACGTAGGGATCCGGCACGATTTTAGAAAAAGGTGGAAGTTATTGATCTTATGGTTTTCGTTGTAACAAAATATAGTAGCGATGTAAGGTATAAATATATATAGAGTGGAATCCGTAAAAATCGAATTTTGGTGTAAAAAAAAGATTCTACAAAATGAATGAATGAGATAGTGTTAACTCATGATTAAATTGCAAGTTTAAATTGATAAAGTTTTGAGCATTTCCGATTGACAAACTGAGAACTCGAAAGAGAATTCAGGCGTATAATAGAGTAGATCGTACGAGAGATGCTAGCAGGGTGAGCACGATTTTATAGGAGATTGTCATATCCTGAGATGATGTAAAAACTTTTTGTACTGATTGCGGGCAAAAGGGAAGAGTGATATAACAATAATATGTGAGTTGATCATCAAACGTCGCACCAATATCTTTCCTATGAAAGAAAAATAGTAGTGAAATTCACTTGCCAAGCAAATGATTTCATTGTTTTACACATATTTGTGTTCAAAAAATAGAAGAAGCAAGATAAACTATCATTGTTTTTCCAAACTGGCCAAACACAAGCTCAGGTTCCACAACACATTTGTCTACGAAGGGATATTGCATTAGAGAGACCACGCTGGCAGGAAAATGCATCGTAGACATCCAAATGATGTGGACATATATCAAAGAAAGAGTTGCATATGCTTGCAAAAAGGTTCTATCACATCAGTGGAAACAATTAAGAAATGACTCAAATGACGTGGAATATCAAGATGCAATAAAAAAAATGTCGTTTTTAGCCCATGCTCAACGATCGAAATGTCAAACACAGATCAAGAAGGATAACTATAACATCTTGTGGCGTCTGTCGAAGAAAGTATGTTTAAAGAAGGAAAACATGGTGTAAAATGAATCAAACGCTGCGTATTTCTGAATTAAGTACGAATAAGAAGAATAGAAAGTACAAACAAGCCTATGCGATGATGCCTAAAAATCGCTCATAAGTAGTCCAGTTAATATTAAAGGGCTACTATCTTTTCAACAGTTTTTGAGCCCAATACCTACTTCAACTGTGGAAACTTTAAATGTTTTAAGGTAACTAAAATCTAACGATGGGTACAATACAAGGCAGCCATACCTAACCTCAGGAAAATAAAAGCTCATGAAGAAGATGAAATAGCGGGCCACGGGCGTTGTCCTGCCTAGTAGCACTCGCAATGGACGTGTTAATTTGGGATCGCGGTTCTTTTCTTGTCTATAAATTAGCATAGACAACATATGTATATCGGCTCTAACGCTTATCAAAGCAGAGAATATTAATAAGTAGAACCAAATGGAATTGTTTTTGTGGGATGATTGAATTTGAAATTTTTTTTTCTAAGTTGTTTCAAAAGTATGCAATTGTTTTCATCAGATATCAGCTCAAAGTGCATACTTGACTGATGTGACCACTTGTAGTGGGAGAACTTTAATTTTTATTTCCAAAAAGTTTCAGGTAAAAGTATCAGTGACCAAAAAGTAACAGTATCAGCTTGTACCTGATTCATGAATTTTTCGTCATAACTCTTCACTAGTTAATAGTTTGCTTCAATTGTGATGACTTTTCAGCGAAGCCAGAGAACGACAGATTAAATACACGTTTTTCTCCGCCAAATGAACTTTTTTGAAATCAATAAATGAATAATTAATGATATTGCCGAAAAAATCACAACCCTTTATTGTAAATAAATGGAGGAAGAGCCACATATAAAAATATAATTCTTTGAAGGTTCTTCGGAAAAAATAAATAATTGGCAGCTAATAATAATCATAATTTTAGCGAATTGACTGCTAGCTGAGTGTGCGCTATGAAAGAAGATAAGAAGTTTGCGCTATGAAAGAAGATAAGAAGTGAAGCACTGTTTGACATTGCTCAATATCACAAGGCATTTCAAATCAATAGATTCTCTTTAAATTGTATACGTAGGATAATTATCATTTCTAGACGAAGCTAGTATTTTTTCAAAGTACCACAAATGATATGCAAATTTCTTAACTTCCCTTCATATCGGATTCAAAAAAGAATACCGAAAACATGTAAGATGTATCTTATTTCAAAGTTGTATCACAATTTTTTCAGGTTTAATCAGGCTATTGATCTTTGTAAGGTGAAAATTGGGGTTGAATTCGTGCCAGAAACTCGAAACTAAGTGGTCCTAATCGACCTTTACCTCGGCGATCTGTGCTCTAGCGATTAACAATTATCTATAACCGCGTCTCGGTCAAAGCTATCTATTAAAGTAAGTTCCTAAAATACTGGCGTTTTTTGCTTAAAGAAGTGTAACTAAAAAAAATCATTTTGTGTGCAACTAAACACGATTTTCCATAATTAAGCTGAGGATTATTTGCTGCTCATGGCCAACTGTGTTTGCCACCAAAGTTTCGAAATGGCTCAAAATTGTCAGTGGGGTCTGAAAATGTTTTTGCCAAAACTTTGTTCTTTTCTGTTGAGTGGGATTTCATTATCCTACCTTTTTAGAGTAAACCTAGTGTTTGTCTGAAATAAAATATTTGAGCAGATTATGTATTTTTGGGCGATAGTTTTAATTTTCTTTCAAGTTTTGTCACCTGGTTTTGAGCTTTTTTTGCTGCTTTGAAATACTTTTGTGCTTAATTTCGTTATATCTGGGAGAAAAATAGTTTTTGAGTAGGCGGACTTTAAGCAAATAGTTTGTAAAAGGAGCGAAATAGTTACAAGACACATATTAGTGGTAAAAACTGCTCAAAATGATAATTATCTGACCTTTTTCTGCATGTTTTCTATCAAAATATTTTGTTTAAAAAATATATAACTTAATTTATAACAGAAAAAAATGAGATTAGGTTCACCATAACCTTTTATGGTGCTATGAATAATTTGAGCTGATTTTATAGTCCACTAGATGCAAACTTAAGAAAATTGTCTGAGGCTTTTTTATATTTTTTTAATCATCTTTTGCATATGCTTCTTATTGCCGTCTGCGATGCCAAAAGACCGATAAAGGTTCAATTTAAATAAAAACAAGTTAAATACAGTAAATGAATCATTCGAAAAAGTTAGTAACACAGTAAATCCGATCGTACATTTTTCATGAACAATCGTATAATTTTCTAACCAGAAATAACCAACCAACTTGGGAATCAATGTTACTAAGCATACCTATTTATATTATTTGGAGTTGATTAAGATTGTTTTTAAATTTGTTGGTATTTACATAGTTTGCAATGCTCATTTGGGTTATTTCGTGGCTTATAAATATGGTAAAATTAAATTTGTGTGAAACATTCTCTGAAGTAAAAAGCTGATTGAGCCCCCAAATCGTTTATGCAACAGATTTAGTCCTTTACATGTATGGTTCTTTAAGCACGTAAAATACGAGTATATTCAATTTCAATTAAAAATATAAATGATGCAATGAGGCACAGCTACTGGACATCGTTGTTATCATCACACTTACATCTTTATGATTTTTCCTAAAACCAGAAACATTTACATACAATAAAATATTGGATTGAAATCTATCCTTTGCATGGTCGAACAAAACTCCTCAAAACCTGATAAATTGTCTCCCAGACAATAAGGCTATCGAAATACAACATCATAAATTCTATAACAATAACTTGATATCCGTTCGACTCGATCTCATATGAAACCCATACTATATATAATGACTCCCTTTTTTGATAGTTTTATGTGGCGTTTAATATAGTATCATACCCAATTTCGGACTACTGACAGGATTTTGTTGTTGTTTTCTCTTTATTGCTACCAATACCATATCGTTTATACTGTTCTTGATGACCTGAAGAAATGGCCAGTGGCACACGCGATAAACTGCTTCGATAAGAAGACCATGCAGAGAGAGAGAAAGCGAAATGAAGATGGTTATCCAATCATCCGAACAACAAGCGAACACAAAAGTGAATTTGTAAAAGTGCTCGTAAAATTTCGAAAGGATTCAATTAAGTAGAAGAGCTGAGATGTATGTGCATGTTCATTTGATAACCTTTTGTGTAGGAAGACGATTGTTATGTTGGTTATATGGATTTTCGTTTGTTTAAAGATGTGTTCGGCTCGAAAAGGTGGAAGACAGAAGCACTTTCTTTTGAAGGATAGGTCGTAAAAGTTAGAACAGTTTCGGAGAAAGTGCAACCAGTTGCATTTTAAATAGTTTTAGAGTATCTTGTGAGAATAGTTTTGGTACTCACGTGACGTAAAAAGAGTTGCCTACAAGAATCAAACCCCTGATTTGACTAGTTCTTGTCCCTTTTGGTAGCGAATATAATTCAAAATTTTTTTTTACAATATTTTAAAATTACAATGACTAATTGATAAGCTTGTTCAGACAACTCATAGAAGCAAGGATTTAAATTTTGGCATATCATTTGGAATCATCATGAAGTAAGAAATAAAAATAATTCAACAAAACCAAAATATGAAATGAATAAAAATACGAAATAATATTTTGAATGAATATTCAAAATATACGAATATTGTATATCTAATGCGGTATAAATCAGTTGATTAAAGAAACGTTTTAGCAAATCATTAAAATTGATTCGATGCTGCCAGGACTTTAAAAAATCCTTAACAAGGAATATCGCATTAAGCGATACATATGATGCTTGTCAAATTCTTCGACGTTCGTATTGGTTCTCTTTTTTATTGAGAATAATTTTGAGGGGCAACTTAAAAATTATTCTCGATCGTAACTATCAAGCAGCTGACAAGTACGTTATTTGGCATTTATTTGAAAACATCGTTTGGTGCTGATTATGGAGCAACGGTTTTGCGATTTAAATTTTTTTGCCGTTTTGATTGCGATTAGGTTCCTCCTCTGCTAGAGGAAATAAATCTTTTTGGTTTCGTACGAAATTATCTCCAAAACAATATTTGATACCGGAAAATGATTCACGGGAAAAAACAAGTCACTGCGTCACTGGCGTCTACTTGAACCGCCAGGGGTCATTGATTTATGTTTCTTTCTAATCGTAGACAACGACCCATGCTGCCCCCTTATAGTTTTCGGCGCCGTCTTAGTGGTTGGATTTTAATAGCCAACTGAGTGGCTTTCGATGTGTCAGCTGCCGGTTTGGCTACTGCCGGCAATAATAGATGCCAAATCTCTGAAAAACAGAAGCCAGCTAATAAGCTCTACTCCGATATTTCCCAAGAATACATGGTTCAATTGAATTCATTCGTTAAATTCAATAAGGTGCATTTGATTTGGGTTCTCGCATACTGCGTTGTTGAATGAAACAAGATATATTCAGGTCCAAGGTCCCGAGCACCCCTAAAATTGGCAAACTGCATCTCCATATTCCATTTTTCGGATAGATATCTGTCATTTGATGTGAGGGGGTACACGGAGATCTTCTTCTCAAAATCTGATCATGGGACTGCAGAGTTCCTTCTTCACAAAGACAAGAAGAATCGTAGAGCCACGACAGGCATTGACAAGTTACAACGACATTGGAGGACATATGTAATAAATAGGTGCTGCACGTGTTAATGTTTGCTCATCCTACTCAGAAAGCTTTGGTCATTCTAGCCTGAGTTCTTAGAGATGCCAGGTGCGTCTGTTTCAGCCTACACTCAATTACTCCGCTGCAAAAATATGCGACAAGTCCATACTGAAAAGTGACCAGCGACCTATCGTATAAAGCCTCGTTTATGAAAAAGTCCTAGTCACTGTCATAACGGTCTCGGTATAATAAGTATGACCTTGAATTGAAAATCTTTTGAACGCATTTTCTGGTGAGCCGAATTCAATTATGAATCTTGACCAAAGTTCGAGCTGCAAAGTCTACTTCCAAACAGAAACTAGAGTCAAGTGAAGAAAAACGTTATCATGATGCGACGACTTTTTTTCTGAACGCGTGTCGAAAAACCTGGTTATGTGATTCGTACTCACTAAAAAACATCACCCGCTGACTACCAGAACCGCTTTCGCAGAACTTCGACTCGGCTGTGTCTCGACTACTTTTTCTCTTTCAGAAGGAGCCCGTAAAGCTACACTCTTCTCTTTTCAAAAGCAATACCGTTTCTCCGTATACTGAAATGCGTGCCCAAGCATCTTCTGAAAGTAGCATCGCCTTCACTATCGTCTCTGGTGACGCAAGGCCGATTGCAGACAAGAGCGTACCCTTAGCCTTTTTTCCAAAGTTTAAGCGTTCGCGCTCATGTTTCAGCGGCTGCAACTTCTCTTTTTACTTTTAAACTATTCAGAAAGATCTCCCTGCACTCGTTTGTCGAAAAAATTACTGTGATTACCTATATGACCAAAACCTGACACCCTACTATTGCTGCCTGCAATTACTAGCGCCCCTTTACGTTAAACCCTTGTCATCCTTACTCGATACTTTGCAAATTTTAAAGCGGTGATATCTGCGCATCATACAGCAGTATTGAATGACCTGACGTTATAAGCAATTTGCGTCCACTCGTGCTAGGAGCGCAAACGTTCGCCATGAGTTTGCTCAGCGAGATAACAGTCCCCAATGCCCTATCGCATGTTTTTCCAATGTGCTCTCATAAGTAAGCTTGCAGTCAAGAGTCACTCTGAGATACTTTGCAGATTTTTTGGTTTCGACTACTTTGCAGCTGACCGTCACGGGTATGTCAGTTGGTATCCTTTTTTTCGTCAGCATGACAATGTCAGATTTTGTTAGCGCCTGCCGGAGACCATGGCTTTCCTTTCAGCCTTCAACTCTTCTCATTACTTGATTTAATTTGACTTGAGCTAGGTGGGAGTTTCTGGAGGTAATGATAGCTGCTGCATTATCAGCGTAAACTACCAAGAGCATATCTTCTGACATTTCAAAGTGCAGAAAACAATTGTTTACAGCATTCTACATGTCTGGTTCGAAAAAAGCTCTTGCACTGCTCCGGCAGTGATATTTTTCTGGACATTTCCCTGTTCGTCTCATATTTAAATCGACAGTTTTTCAGATAGTCTCGAACCATGGCTAGAAAATAGTACTGATAATTTCGCGCAAAGGCCTTCTCTATATGAAAATTCCGCTCAAAGTCCTCTTAAATATTTGTCTATCTCGCTGAATTAAAGGGTTTCCGGAATCCAGCGTTACTAGAAACACAATTGGCTTAGCCTGGCGGCATCTAGCTTCGGTGCGCTACACTGCACCGATTATTTCGTAGATGGCTCTGATTGTTGAGTGGCCGCTACAGAGCTCATGTTTATTCTTCGAAGATCGGCCCTTTGTATTGCTGCCTGTATTCGTGGTTCGAATAGGCCTTCCAGGAGTTTCCCCGACATATCAAGAATACAAAGAGACCTGTGTGCAGATCGTGTGATGATGTGCAAACTGTCATAGCCTTATTTACTAATACATAAAAAATTACAGGTTCAAAAGTTGAAGTAAAATAATTTCAGTAACATTTTTTTACGGTAGAGATAAACATGCTCACAGTTAACCGAATATTTGAAAAACGGTACCGAAAATTGAATACTTCTTGAAAATAAACAAAATCATCACATTTACCGCTCCGATTCATCTCGATACCTACTCAAACACTTCTCAAATTCTAACCAAAGATCGCCTCCACACTTCAACTATCATCAGAAAAATCTACACATTAAAAACCTTCAAAACATTAAATACCTTTCATCGAAAAGATCAAATTCGTGTTTGGCATAATCTGAAATTCGAAAATTAAAATCACCATTATTCGTGCCCCCGAAAAAACCATCACACTAAATCTTTACAATACCAAGTAAGTAAGCAAGCCAGTCAGCCAACCAAGCCAGTCAGCAACAGATCTTCCAAACGAACCGCATATCCATCCAAGCCGGGGGACCATCCAGATAATCTTCAATTCCATTTCATTTCGTCAGGAATGAGTTCAGATACTCTTCGCCATACAGTTAATTAAAATTATTACTACTTCGACCGAAATGTATCTTCTATACGTAGTACTTACTTATATTCTCGAGAAAGAATCAACGTACTTTCAATCCATACGTACGTTCCGTTCATAGGTACTCATTTGAAGTGTTTGTATCTATTCCAGTTAGGTTTTATGGATATCTCTTTGTGCCGTTTTTAATGTGCTTCAGATGAATATTATACGATCCGTGTACATTTGATCTTTGGATGGTCACGTACAATCACACTTTTTCATCCGTCTATCCGATCTACAATGTACATTAGTATTATGGTTTTAACCATGGTTTTAACGAAAAATTGAAATTGAAATAAAAGCACGTATATATCTCGAAATGTATGTTTTTGGGCAACAAGTCAAATACTAGCAACCAGTGTGACGTTAGATACCACGATCCGATACTCCAGCCAAGCCGAGGGCAAGCGACATGCCGAAGAATCAATTGAACTCTTTTTTCGGGTCGTACGATGAGAAAATCAAAATACGGACGAGGACCAAGAAACAAAAGTAACCACACAGTTTGAAAAAAGTCTAAAGTGAACATTAAACGGAGCTATAATAACTATAAACGTTAATTTTAATGTTAAAGTCTATTTTTAATGGATTTTGAATATTTTTGAATGTACCTATCTACGATATAGATGCGCTACATCTACATTACGTTCATTGCATTATTACGCTAGTACAGCCAGTTGAGAATGGAAGAATGGACAGGTCGTGGTGAAGCATTTTCGAATATAGAGCGCGGTACAATGGCAATAACCAATTTACTTTTACGATAAAGACCGTTTTTAATAGTTTTCATGTGATTGCTAGCTACTTACGTGTGTATGAAAATGAACAGATACACGGAGCAAGAAAAAATATAATTATAAAGAATTAGATATCCATTTCATCATTTCTTTCGTGAATGTTGTTGTAATGATTTGGTTATTTTATTCAGATTGAAGTGAAGTTTGGTGAACGTAGTAAGTGGGTATTGTTAAGATAGTGATTTTGTTTGTGATGTCGGAGAAATAGAATTCCGTGGGAATATTTGCAATAAAACTAACTTTTTCAATGGAAATCTCTCTGAATTTAGATTGGTCAATGGGAGATATGTATGAAATTCTGCTTGCATATGAATTGTTAATGCAAGCTTCAATTGAATTTTGAGTGAAATGTTTACTGTCGGTTGACCCAGTTGGTAGGAATAAAAATATAAGACTTTCATTTGAAGGTGAAATCGTATTATATTTCTGTTGACTTTGGATTTTTTCCATAAAATAACTTGAAAATAATCTTTTTTGAATGGAATGTTGGTTGAAAGATACTAAAGTTCAGTTTGTTTTTTTCACCGTAATGTAAATTTTGATCTTAGTTGGTTTTTTTTCCCCAGATGATTGATTTCGAAAGATTCAACTGCCACACTTTTATGGCTCAAAAAATATGTAGTAACCACTGAATTTTTTTTAATGTTTGCAGTTGAGATACGATTTTTTTACTTTGAGCTTTTCGTTTCTCTGTAGCTGGCATTTTTTATAATGAAACAAGCCAAATCAATAAATTATTCATTACAGCCGTAATCATGTTTGAAGGTAAGGTCGGTGGATAATTCATTCACAATCAATGTATACGACTAGTGAAAGCAGTACCTGCCTTAAGGTCTTCTCTGCGGGCAAGATTTCCGGATATTTCTCATTTTCCTCGTTTATGTGAGCTAAATATCCAGCCCACAGTAGTCTCTTGAGCCTGATCTTAGCAGTGAACTCATGTTCACGATATCGCTCATATATTTCGTTGTTGTATTGGTGATGGAAATACCTATCCTCATTTATGGGGCCAAGTATCCATTGAAGGATCTTTCTCATGAATTCGGATAAGAGGTCGCAATTTTTTAGCCGAGAGCCCATAAGTGTTGTTTTACTTGTGAAAATTAGATTGTAAGGTTCAATCAAAATATGATATGTTCAAACTTTTCATTGAAAAAGTAGCATTCAAAAAATTGTGCTGATGACAAACAGGTATCATTATTTGCAAGTTGCAGGACAGTTAAACTAGCTTAAAGGGTTACATGGGTTTCAGAGAAAAAAAAACGCAATTTTTAAATGTTTCAAAAATAAAAAATAATGTATTAAATTATTCGAAATTATTGTTAACAACTAAAGTAACTCTTGAACTATATGTAAAAAAATTTTTACACAAAAATATTGATAATGCGCCCTCTGGCAGCTATTTTACGAAAAGGCTCGAAAAAAATGCGTGCCAATGATAACTCAAAAACTAATGCACCAATCTTAACCAAATTTCGCACACTTCTTTTAAATAGTATTTTCTTGTACTTGAACGAAGGAAATTGTGTTTCGTTCATTAGAATTTAATTCACATGGAATTATTTATTGAATTTTTGGGTCAAAAATTAAATTTTTTACTCGCAACGTTGCCGTAGTCAGATTTCAATATTTTTACAAATCCTTCGTTCAAGTACAAGTCAAACTTATATTCTAACAGAAACAATTTGATTTTTTGTTTCGGATGAATCCAGCTCAAGATATCGTTGGCACCGCATTTTTCGAGCCTTCTCGTAAAATAGCTGCCAGAGGGCGTATTATCAATATTTTTGTCTAAAAATTTTTTTACATATAGTTCAAGAGTTACTTTAGTTGTTAAGAATAATTTATAATAATTTAATACATAATTTTTTATTTTTGAAACATTTAAAAATGGCGTTTTTTTTTCTCTGAAACCCATGTAAACCCTTAAACACGTCAAAATTCTACAGCTAATACTGACAATAACCCTAAATGACTTTTAACAATGACTCTTTTTATTTAATCTAGAGTCTACATTGGCCATGAGCTCTGCCATATGCGATGGCGACGAATGTCAGTTTATGGCATGTCATCTGGTGCCTGGGCAACGGCATGTCATGCCATATCATTTTGAAAATGTCGCTCAGCAGTGAACATGTGCGCGCTATATGGTGTTTGAAAGCACTGCAAAGGTTAGAGGAAGCGGAATATGAGGAAAGGCGTAAATTGAGGAAGAAGCGAACATATGATTCCATAAGCAATCTTTTTTTGTATTCATTTGGTATTCGTAGCACTATTTCTCTCGACGTCGCCATTTTGAAAATGAGCAACTGTCAGAATATGGCCATACTCATGGCCATGCAAATGTCTTGCCATATGGCTTGACATTTATGGTATGCCATCAAATATGGTATGCCATGCATCGTCTACATTTTCCATTTCCATGGCAAGTCGAATATTATGCCATCTCCCATGGCCAATGTGGACGCGGCGTAAGTGCCTCTGCTATTATCCTTTGAAGAAAAATCAATACAAAATGTGAAATATTGCGGACCCAGTTAAAAACTACAAAATTATTGAATTTTAGTGGTTCAAGAAACAATATATTAAACATTTAATAATTTTGAAAGAAACGATTCTTAAAAAGTTAAGATTTTACGTACCAAACGGTGAATCATATAATGTTTCAAAATTATATTCAACCAAGAAATTTCAGAGACCTTAGAGTGGTCCTTGGAACGGTGAACGGTAGATTGACTATAAGCTCTGGGAACTGTCATATTATTGGAGCTAGTGCCAGTTTTACTTCCCTTGGTTTCGTTCCTTTCTCTGGTTAGTAAAGCCTATTTTTCGCTTTCTCGTAAATCTGCTTATTTATGATCTTAGTGTTTTTAGATTGAAGGAAATATAATTTTCGCTTTGCTCTCTACATTCTAAGATAATAAGAGTACTATTGGGATGTCTGTCGATTTCGTGAAACAGCTTGAGAGACTTGACACAAATGTAATTGACTGTGGTTTCTATTCGTGAGTCCTTGTGTATCTCAGTGTTTCTGATGTACCAGAGTACCATTGTTAATTTTCTTTCGTTTGTTGATATCGTGTGTTTGATAAATTATAAATATAATAAAAGGTGCTTCCGTCGGCGATGGTTGGTCTGATGATCTGTTTATATTTGTAGATAAGGGCTTGGTTCTTAACATTTACCTTTTTTAATGAAAGTTATGGGTACCGCTGGTTGAGTATTCCGCTGGTAGTTATTCGGTTGTTTTGTATCTGCGTATTCCAAGAATAACTTGTGCTATTGATAAATATTTGGCTATTGCTTTCTATTCTACGGGATTCTGGTCAACTGTCAACTTGCCTCGATTTTGTCTTCGTTGTTGCGTCACAAAGATTTTTTGCGTTTCTTCCGCGTTGATGCATATCAGTAGCAGTATATAAGATATATAAC
Organism: Nemotelus nigrinus; assembly: GCA_947369275.1. NCBI lineage: Eukaryota > Metazoa > Arthropoda > Insecta > Diptera > Stratiomyidae > Nemotelus > Nemotelus nigrinus. Next base: position 158,401,578 of record OX376373.1, read on the forward strand.
GATTAGTATATAAGATATATAACAGTGCAGTATATAAGATATATAACAGTGGAAAGAGTGGGGAAACTTACGGAACTCCATCTTCTTTTGGCCATGTTATAGAGAAGTAGTCGTTAATTGGCCGGAAAAAGCTAAACCTTCAAGAAATGCTTCTGCCAGTTGTATTAGGTGTTTCGAAATGTAAAAATTGTACATTTTAACAATAAGGCCTGCATGTAAGATCCTATCGAATACCTTAGCAACGCTAAACTTGACATGACCTGTTAACTTTTTTCATTCAATCAGGTTATAATGAGTTGGGTCACCTTAAGTAGCTGCAGCCCGGTAGAGTGGCGGGTTTTGAAGCAAATTTGCTCTTCTGTGATAATGAATTTGTTGGCGATTACTTCATTGAGTCGTTATAGTTTTAAGAAGCGAAGATGAGAGCAAAGATTGAAATCCCGCTTTTTATAGCAATTTCGGCACATCAGAGTACATGCAGTATGGTAAATGAGGACATGTGAAGTGTGGTATTGTCTTATAGATTCTCCTTCTGTTTTAAATGATTGTCTCGACTAGAAATTAGTTTTTGTATGACTTTCTTAGGCAACCTTATCTACGTAAAAGTTGGAAGGGACTTTCGGCTTCCTTGCAAACGATGCCATAAGACGATGTATTTTTTTGTAGAACGACACTTTCTTGTCTCGATTTGGCTGATCCTTGTTATTGTATTACGTTGGTGTCGACCTAGTCAGCGTATTTCTTCTAATTATCCTGTTTTTTTTTATCAGTTACTTTATGTGTGTTTCGTAATGCATTTGTAATTTTGATAAGGTATGACGAAATCTCTTTTTATGATTTTTTTTCAGATTTTATAAAAACTGAAAACAAATAAAAGCTGATTTCATTTGTGGAAGATTTCACATCTCGTAGAGATCGGAGCAATACCATCGTAGCGGGCAGTGCAAATTTATTGCAGATGGTCGCAGGGCAGTGATAAGTTGCTGCAACTGCTGATTGGTCATCTGCATAAGCATTATTGACTGCAGACGTTCTTTTTCAGCATAATGGTTGAGCTCTAAATCTCTAAAAAAAAGTTGAATTAATGCATCAAGGCCTAGGTTCAAGGCTGTCGGATTGGGGGTTTCCCTCAGAAATGGGAATTCGGAAGTGTTGTCGGGGGTTTTGGAGTGTGGTTAAATTTTCAAAACAATATCTTTGGGCAAAGATCCAAAAAAGTAATTAAAACTAAATGATGACTTTTGAATTTAGACCTACGAGTATATGCTATGCAACACCAAATGTTGTATATAGTCTAGTTTTCTCCAAAATGGGTGGCACTTACTGAACGGCATATAGGGAATGGATTCAGGGTCTCACATATCTCTTTTAACATACATTGTCGTGATTTAAATCTGAAAGAAGTGCTACAGGTGTAAATAAGGTGCCGAAATTTCCTAATTAAGACGCACCATGAAATACGAACTAGATTACCAGGAAATGTAGAAGTGGAAGATTCAGTGTCAAAATTGTCTACGAGCAATGCAACTAAGCTTCTAAACCCGAACATAAGTTTTTATTATCACTATTTCAAAGAACAAGAAAGGAATGTGCTAATATTAGTGGAGTGACAGGAAACCACAGCGAGCGAAATCTTTTTAAATATGATTTTACTGAAATGACATAAAACAACATAAGCCAGCTAGCTTTGATAGCTCTGACTTTACCACTTTTAAATGCTGCCGACAAAAGAGCATTAAAAGAGGTAGCATAATCAAAGATAAACTACGAAACAAAATGGCTTTCAAAACTGCTGATTGCAATATCAGGATTGAATATAATCTTTGAGAACCAGGAGTTTGTACAAAATTTATACTTACATGGAAGATGACTCATAAATTTCACGATTAAACTGTATAAGGCAATATTTATATTAAGAAGATATTGTAATTGACGATGTATGGGACAATCAATATAAAATTTTACATTAAATGGGTAACGGTTTATCTCTGCCTAGCACTTTTGAAATAGTGAGATATGTTTTGAGCTGAAATGATACTATTTTTAAGGTTTCAGAACCATTCATGGAAGTTTTTTAAAATCTAACTGCCAACATTGCCCACATTGGGCGCCACTGTGATAAACGATTTTAAGAAAGTAAACAATTAATAACATGAATAGTGAATTAGATAAAAATACTATATACCCAGGAGATTTCAGGGACCCTAGAGTACTCTTGAAAACGCTGATCGATAGAATGAATAATATCACTCAAAGTTTCGCTTTTATGACTTTTTACGCATACGCATCAAAAGATATGAAGTGTGGTCGAAATAACCTTGAAGAGCTGATTTGTGATATAAATATCAATTTGTAGCAGTCATAATATTCATTTTACGAAATAATGCAGACATAACTGGGCTAGAGAAAATCATATTCTTATAATAAGGGTTGCACCTGTGTAAATAAGTGTGAAAATTAATTTCAATTATCAGCCATTTTATACAAATTTACTTATTAAATTGAATTCATCGAACAATTTTACCTTTTCATGACGTAGCTTCACTTTCAAATATGTTTAATTTGTTTGTTTGAATCACAAAATTTTAAGACTAGGAAGATTAAATCAAGCATTACATTATTTTCTGCCAATGAATATATCCGCCTACAATATGCAATAAATAGATTGTATACACAATGAAATATGTACACGCATATATCGAACAAGTTGTGCATGACCACCATGCACCCACTCAAGTCAACCGCACAAAAATCATTTCAGCACTTGGCATCCATTCGACATGCCAAATTAATGGTATTTTTGTGCATAAATTTTATGAGTTTTTAGCGTCAGTAGCGCGGAAACTGGGAAAATTATATTATATGGTTAAATATGATGAATTACCGAATACTTTTGCAGATCAGGAAAAAGTCATACGTGCTCATTATCATCATAATCATGTAATATTTCTACTCATGCGGCCACATCAATCTACCACCCACGAATGCACTTATCAATGTTTGGTTATTCCATTAGTGATTTCCATCATGTGCGTTTTTGATGAAAATTAATTTTTTATGATTCTTTTAACGCAAAGGATCTCATTAGTTCTGCATCAGTGATGAGTATTGGCTTTTAATTTTGGATATGGCTGTGAATGTTGGAATTCAAGGTAGGAAGTTGTTTGACTATTGATGTTAAACCGGACAAATAATAATTAGGGACTCATTGGCTGCATATGGAACGGTGTTATGATATCAATTGCGCTTTCGCAATCGAAACACGTGGAAGGTCACAACATTTTAATGAAAAAACGATTCCTTGATATACTTCAATATAAATATATGAAGAAATCATTAATTTATTAAATCTACGTGGGCAAAGCTTTTTTTAACTAAGATATTTAATTAAGACCCAGAAAATACGATGACAAAAAAAAAATATTAGCATTTTTTTGTCTCAAAATGATTAAAATTACTCAAAGTGGCAAAATTAAAAGAAAACGTGTTGTCTTAGGAGTCATTAATATGCCATGGAATACATATCCAAAAATCCTAATATTATCACACAAGCATCAACAATGCATAAACTCATTTCCATCGCAAAACCTGAAACAAAAAACTCCTACAATTTATTCTGCCAAATTCAATTTGCAAAAATACTGTCAAATAAAGTCGGTAAAATAATGCTCGCCATCGAGTGATTATTTACACCAGACAACGAAAGTAAAAAAAAAAAATATTTTGTATCTATGCGTTCAATCTTTTATTTTAAAAGTCATTTAAGTTTTTTTCTTCTCACACAAGATCGTAGATACCTCAAAACGATCGCGTCAATCGATTGACAGATCGTTCAATGAGATAAACCGATCGTAAGCACTAAATAAACTGCGATCCTGGGATGACAACTTCTATTTGCCAAATGCAATTAGAGACAGATGCTTCTGTGACGGGCATCGTCACTGAAGATCATTGCTCGCAACTATCTCCGTCTTATTAACTCTTTACATTCACAGATTATCTCTTCCAATATCATCGCTTTGTTAATTGCTTATTTAAAACCGATCGTTCTCGATCAAGTTACGATTATTGCCATGATATTCTGATAGTTTTCATCTATTCTCGTTTTGATACCGTATCTGCTGGGATAATTTGCGAGTTTAGTTTCCCTATTTATTGGGCATTTAAAAGATGCAATCAGTATTTTACGATCGAAACAGTCACCTGATCATTCGATCCCGATTCGACTAAAACAAAACCAAACGCCGAATAACTCTATTATCTAAATTTAGTATCTTTCTGTCGTAAACGAGATAGCTTTACGATCAAAACGCAGATGATCGTCGATTTTCTCTGAATTCGCCGATTTTCATGTCTCGGCGTTTTTAAAATACGCCAGTAAATATCGACACGATCGACAACAATCATATATTCATAAATTTCATCATTTTTTATTATGTCTCAATTAAGTTAGTGGACAGGGCAAGGCGATTTTCTTGTTGAGGCTTACTGTGAGACCGGATCGATATGATGATCCTCATAATTTTTTAATGATTTCATGGAAAAGTTCGAAGCCAATTAGTATTCGTATACGTTTCATTGCGGTCAGAACGCAGATGATATTTTTGCGAATGATTATAAAGATATTTTTTTGAAAATAATGTGACAATGACATGAAATTTTTTGCTGCTGCAGTGAAATTATCTGAGGCGGCAGTAAGTTGTTTAGGCTGAGTGGATTGGGTGGCTGGAGAACGTGTAAGAAGACACCGAAAAAGTGTTATTTATAAATATTCAAATCAAACAATTTGTTTGGCATTTCGGTGCGAGAATTATGGCTGCTGAAGCTACTGTTTTTGTATCGTTTTCTTTCGGAATGGCGATGGAAATGAGATTGTGGTTAAGATGATGACAGTGGTTGAATAAATTTGGATACATATATCGAGAGAAATCAGAAGTAATTTTTGCAGAGTAATTTATTGAAGCAAGAACTGATCGTAAGCTCAGGACATTATTGGAATCATTTTACATTATAAAAGAAACTATTTCTATTTCAAGATTTTCATACTAGCATCTTTTATAAATTTTACCAAAAAGGTCTTTTTCAAACACAATTTTGTTTTGAATCATTTCTCACAATGAGAAAATCATCATCTTATTAGAAAATTGGAAACTACGTATCTCCAACCCAGGAAAGGAAGACAACAAAGCCGCTGAAATTTGCTCTCCCAAAATGAAAACAAGACCACTGACTATCTGATTATCTGTATGATGATAATCTGTACGATGATCGTATTGTTTGATTATTGTATTGTTGCAAATAATTCAGGCACTTTGCTGAAGTTCATTGCGTCATATGTAGCATTATCCTTTGAAACAGAGAGGTTCCAGAGCGTGTATTGTGATGGGGTACATTTTGCAAATGACAGACATGTCTGTACGATTCGGAAATATTGCGAAAGAAATAAAAAAAATAGCTACAACTAATACCTGAACACTGCTGAGCGTTTGTGATAAAAATAGCAGTCATTAAGTTTCATTAACTGGTGGATAGAAATTTAGTTGAATTCATCCTCGCACACGTTTCACAAAATGGCATAAGTGCTTTGGTGCTATCTCCAAATGAATAATCAGTTGAATAAGACGTGATCCGCAAAGTGACAGTAACTAGAGCAAATTGCGCCTCATTGAACCTAGCCACAGAGCTCAGCCGTGAGCAGCATTTTTGTCACAATTTTCGAAGAAATCACAAGTCCACGTAATGCCAGGAGAGCAAATTAGCTGTCTGACTGTCACTTTTTTGTCCACTTTCCTCAATTGCCCAGCAAGTACCTCTTAAGATAGTGGATATTTCTGCTTGAAAAACGGAAACAGTCTCTCTGATATAAAATGCTTATTTGTCCTCTCGTGAATGCAGGTAATACGAATAATATATAAAAGCCATCATCGAAGAAGATCTTGGATTATCCCTCGTGCAGATATCTGAGTGCTCCTAGTAATTTCTGTTATTTTATATTTTCAGCGGAAATCGATTGGAGACACTCGACCATCCGAAGTTATCGAGAGAAGCAGAGAGGTATCTCGCTTCGAGTCTCTAATAGAGCGGTGCCACACATCACCGTTGTCAACCCATATCAGAGTTGCCCTTTGTAGGGATTTCTCCCAACTGTAGGGAATTTAGCGTCTAAAATTAGCGTAGGGAATATTTCAGTCATTTTGGTCATATGTAGGCAAAATGTTTTATTTGCGATGCACCTTTAAATAAAAACAGAATAAATCGCCGAAACTAAAGCATTTTTATTATAACTAATTCATTGTCTATTTTGCAACTTGCATTTTACAGAAGCATCTTATAAAACCCAGTGTAGTACAAAAAATAATTGGCAACGCTGATACTCTACTCCGCTTCTACCATTAATTTAGATTTGCATTTTGTGAACAACTGGTAAATGTAAGAAGAGGAGCTTTCCTTTCATCCACGACTTTTGAAATTATTTCTGTTAAGTGAGACTCCGCGAAAGAAAAACGTCAAAAAGTTGATCGTACACGATCATAGAGATATTCACGATCAACGAGTCCGACCCCTTCCTATTCACCTCCACCTTCTATAAACTTGTATTGATTTGAGTAGTCTAAAAGGCCTAATAGCTACTTGACAGTCTGCTAGTGCGTTGTACAAATGTGAATGCGACTTTCAACTGCAGCTTGCAAATTAATGGTAAATTCTCTACTTTCTTTTTGACAATTTGTTACAAAGTTGCAAAAATAAAAAGTTTAGGTAAATATGTCGTCTTCGAGCAAATAAGACAATCTAATGTACAAGACCCCGGGAAAAAGCAGAAAATGAAATGGAAGAAACAGGCGTTGAGATGAGCGGACGAAAAAATGTCACCATATAAACATTGAGTTGTTTGAGTACTAAGCAATAAATATCAAGCGAAATGCAGACCTTGCAATAAAATATTGAAGGCAAGGAGAAGTGAATTGGAAAAGCATCTTTCAGCTGAAACCCATAAAAAGGTAATGCGATCTATTGCAACATTTTCGGTTATCTATTCGATAGAAAAAAAGGGTGGAAACAATAACATCACTTTGATTGTGAACGTAGGGAAATTCGTAGGGAAATTCGTAGGGAAAAATCATTCTAAGTGTAGGGAAAAATTGCATCTGGTGTAGGGAATTTTACAGCCAAACTTCTGGCTGAATTATTGCATCAAAGTGCGTCCTAGGATTATTACTCACAGCGCCACATATGCTTAGGCTTTCGCTGCTTTGTAGTATGGCTGACTTCATGCGAGCAAGCAAAGGCTTCACAATATTCCACCACACCGCGGATTCACACGTGAAATGATTTTTACGTAAATCTATATGACTACATAAGTCTTCAGACCCCGTGAGGTGGAGAAAACTCTTGTGCACTTCCCGAAAGCATTAAGAACTCGGGTAAACTTCACGTCCACATGCTTTTGCAGAGATGTTTTTTTTGGCCAAGACCACTCTCAGATATTTCATTTCATATGAAAATCAATGAGCTTTATCCTTTGCTTTTAGAAGCACTTTTCCCTCCAGTTTTCAAAAGACAAAGCAAGTTAAGTTTTGATTCAAGTTTAACCACCAGACACACAATTGCTCATAATTAACGTCTGAGAGTTTCATCGAGCTGACGATTTCCGGTGAACGATGCTTTCGCCTCTTATTGGCATACTTTTCTCTCACTTCTCCTGGTAGGCTCTGAGGTTTTGCTGTATTGGTTTCCCTGTCCACATTTGGCCAATAGTTTTCCCTCTTGTTCAGCCTCCCCAGGCTTAGAGAGTACTCTTTCTATGATTCGTTTAAGCATTTCGTTAGATCCAGCCAGAGTTGGCTCCTCTAGTGCTACTTACTTCTTCTTTTTTAAGGATTTGACAGACGGTTTCTTTTCCCGAAGTACGGCCTAAGCCAAATTTCGATATCTTCGCCTTTCTAGATCCTGTAACCACAGGAGTTGCTAACAGGGAGTTAAAAAAAATCGATAGAAATGTCATCTTTGACGATGGTTGGCTGTGCTCTTTCACTGACACCAGGGCTCTCCATTGCAAAAAAATTGACATTGCACTCAATATCGGATTAGGTACTAGGATACTCTTATTTATTGTGGTTGAACAAAGTAAATTAAAGACTTAAAGACTTTTGAACACTGCTTGTCAGGTTCAAAATGATCTTAACGAATAAGAGGAAACTTATGAAAATAAGTGTGGTAGAGTTGCGTTGGTGCAATGGCAATGTAAACAGTTCACATTTTTAATATGCCGTTATTAAATTTTTTATTAAATTTGATTGACCCGTCCATAGTACTTATAAAATTCATTGCACAAAAATTCTTTTCAATTCTTCGAAATCACAATTAGATCACCGCTGTACTGTTTAACAACCAAACCGTCAACCCATCGCCTCATAAACAACCCAAAGAACAAGAAGTCGTTCATCAAACCTACCTATGATTTCCAGTAAATCACGCATAAAGCCACATCACAGTTCATCGTGTGCACATACAATCTACTCAAAACATGTCCATATCTGAACGTTTTCAGATTTATGTGTTTCCCTCGGCCATCAACCAAAAAAATCAAAAGAGACACATTTCACAGTATACCACCGCGAAGACATTGCCCTACGACCCAGACTCGTAGCCATCCGAAACTGAAACCCAACCATTGAGCCATCTAGTAGTTCTGAAATTCTCTTCTTCGACCGTTTCCAATTCCGAGGATCCATCGGGACGGATGGATGTCTTGTGGTGGTGAATGTTTTTCACCGAGGGTCACGCTCTTGATCTCTCAGTCAGTCAGTTTTCAGTGGTTTGTTTCATATGGATCATATCGTCTTCATCGTTCGCATCATCATCAAACATGATCATTGCCATTGCTTGATGTTTTGTGGTGCCGCCAAAATTCTTTGTCTTCACCACCGATACTTTGTGTATAATTGTTTTTTGTTGTCAAAAAAATGTTTTTCTGTATAATACTTTTTGGCTTAGCGCGCAAATGAAATCTCATTTTCAAGATTCAAATGAGCCGACTTTGAATTGATGATGATCATATGTATGTAAGTAGCAAGCGAAAGGGAAATACGATGGAGACAGTGACATTAAGAAGCAGCAGAAATAAGAAGAAAACGACAGTAATAAGATGAACGTATCATGAAATTACAACATAAAACCAAATTAATCTATTTGAAAACGATCGTTTTGTGAGTTTGGCTTCGTAAGAAATTGTGGCGAACTCATCAGAAAGATAATCGTAGAGTATGTCACCAGTTATGATGGGTCCATGAGTGGTGATGGATTTGATGATGATCCAAATGTTTTGTTCATTCTTTGGGATGATGAGTTTTGAATTGGCGTCGTTTTCAATTTGTATATGCTCCAAACTTTAGGAGCTGAGTTTTTTAAGGAGCGTATAGATGTTGGAAAAGTGTGCCAAAAAATGTCTCTCTTCATTATTACGTCCAAAACTAAAATATCAAAATCAAAACTGCTAATCCATTTTATAATGAATTATCTAAAAAAAAGCTATGAAGAACATATCAGTTTTTTTCACGGATTTAGCAATTTGCCTCGTTTTTGCTATGCCTTTAATATGCTAGGTAAAAAGGGTTTCATACTAGGTTTCGTTCTAGATGTCTTGATTTCATTCTAGATTGGTACAATTTTTGGTTTAGTCAAGTAGCCGCAAAGCACTTGATGATCCGAAATCAATGAAAACTCGCCATGCATGCTAGATCAGGATGAAATCGTCGGTGTGAAATTTATACGAACCAGTAACCTTAACTCTGGCGTATTAATACTTCTACCTCTCCCGGTGGTCGAAATCCTCAGTATCAAAAGCAGACAATCAAATCTAAATAGCAAAATTAGCATCAAATTATTACTTTTCAATTTTTTGATCGTGTTCCGTCGATCACGTTTCCTTATTGGTTTTTGTATTTACCGCACACTTTGAGTCCAACCTCCTTCGGAGCCTTTAATCGGAGCAAATTGTTGGCTAACCACTACTGGCTTCCGAATGTTGAAATCGAAAATTGATTTCAATTTTCTGTTCAATTACAGAAGATTTGATTTGAATATGGATAACATGCAACTAGTGATTTGACTGTCTGTCATAAGTAAATAATCGATTAGATGTTGGTGGTCTAAAGAGAAGCGAGGGTAAGTGATGAAGGGTTGTCGGTTTTGTGAAGATTATTTTGAAAAACATAATATAGTTAGCGTTTTATAAACACTGACTATTTCGGTGTTGCTTGCGTTAGTTCAACTGTTTTATGCAGTTTTGATAAATTGAATTTACTACAGTTTTGATAAATTGAAGATACTAGAGTAATTTTCAAATGCTCAATTTTGAATTTTATGAGCGTTAAACTGGTGTTAGACTAATTTCGACACTTTTGACGATTTTAGGTGGCTTTGACAAGTTCAGTTTATCGATGATGTCCGGATGATGTTATGCCGGGTTTCCACCAAAGAGACAAAACAAGAAACACGGACAAAAAAGGTGTTTTGTTTACTAAAACAGTTTTCAGGGACAAAAATGCTCGCGAAACTGTTCAGTTTTTACAAAACATTCGTGTTTTTGTTCAGAAAAACATGTTTTGTCCGTGTTTTTTGTTTTGTCTCTTTGGTGGAAACCCGGCATTAGAATGTTTTTTCTGGGCATTATCCTATAAAAAAATGATGGTCAAGTAATTCTTTTTTAGGAGTAATTTTTTTGTTTTGTGTTAGGCTTCGATTTTCAAGAATAAATAAGTATTGCCTGATTCAAAAATTAGTATGAAATAATATTAGGTTAGGTTTAGTTCCACAGCTTCCTTCTTGGCGAAGGCACACTTAGGTACATAAAGGGTTTTTATTTAGCGGAGAGCTACCGCCACATAAAAGTCGATAAGCTATTTCATTTTCCTACTCTCATCTACGGTTCCGGCAGAAGTCGTTGTAAAGGGCACACATTCGTGCTAAATGTCTGCCAACAGTAAAGGACCTCGTTGCTAAATCAAAACGCTCCCTAGAGCGACTAATTTCAAAATGTTTCCACAATTGTTTGGCAATCACACAAGAAGGTTCTTTAATCAGGACTTCACAGAGTCCTTTAAGTATTTTTGCCTGGTTGTCCGTTTTACTAACGACATCAAAATGCCAATCTGGAGACTGAACAGTACTTCTGACAAAAGCGTGCCAGCCTTTGCAAGATCACAGTTTCCCTTTATGTCCCTATGTCCTGGCACCAAATACAGCTGCATCATTAATTATCTCGACATCTCATTAAGCGACGTATGACTTCCAAGAGTTTGCTCTGAGGAGGTATAAGCTCCAGTAAGAGACTTCATTACCGCTTGGTTGTCAGTGAAAATGCAAAGATTCAATCCGAATAGCTGATAACATAAGAGCCAATTGGCCACACCAAGAATCGCCAGCAGCTCAACTTGAAAGACATTTCTGTGGTCCGGCAGGAGGAAGGAAAGATTAAAGCTACTGTCATTCAATTTGAAGCCCTTGGCAATATATTTGCACAGCCTTATTTCCTAGGGAAAATCCTCCCGCTCACACCTCTTGGTTAAGATTTAGGGTATCAAACCTATGCGACAGAGATAGTTGGCCAAAAGTGTAATAACATTATGAAACAGGCATGCCCTGCACCAAGATGTTGGCATGTCTTGGGCTTGTTCTTGTCCAAGAATTCCCAATATTTAGCCATCCTCTTGTGCACTTTCAATGTTCTGAAACAAACAAACCGGCAGAAAGCAATGCAGCAGCATCAGCAGTGCCTTTTTTGGGTAGTACGGAGAGCCCCCACTATAAACAAAACTGCGAACGTACGTAATTTATCTAAAACCAATGTTTCATGAAGCAAAATTAGTTCCACTATATGAGTGTACATCCAGGAAACGATACTTCTAAGTCCTTAAATAGAGCACACAATGTCTTGCGAGCCCCTTTCTGCTACATTTTGCTTCCACAGAGTCTTGGAGTCCAGGATATGTCCCAGATATTTTACTTTGTTACTGATTTTTAAAAGAGCTCCATTGAGCTTTATTAAGTCAAAGAATGAAACCTTGTACAACCTTGTGATGAACAGTAGTTCTGTTTTGCTTGAGCTAGCACAAACGCCACACTCGATATACCATTGCGAGAGGATATGTAACGAATTATTTAATCTCTCCGATTGGGTAGAGATACATTTCCCTTATATAGTGGTGCAATCTGCATACGCTATCACTTTGCATCCAGTTTGATTAAGTTTCTATAGAAGAATGTTAATTGTTGAAGTCCAAAGTAGCGGAGACTACTCGCTTGATAGTTGGGGTACCTTAAGACGAATATAATAGCCGATTTTTTAATAGCTGATTTAAAGGTGCGACTAGCTGCAGAGACACTTTGAATTTGCCTGAGGGCACATATTATTGAACGCTCTTCCGATGTCCATAAATGCTGTCAGCGTGAACTCCTTAAAAGCAAGTGATTTTTCAGCGTATACTAGGGAATGTAGCGCTGTTTCAATAGATTCATCTTTCTTATATGCATGCTAGGAGAAAACAGAGAAGAGTCTAAGGTACTGGTTATCCAATACCCCACAACTCTCTCTAAGATCTTCAATATAAGAGAGCTTAGGCACATCAGCCTTTATTCATTTCATCTAGCTTGCGATGCTTTTCTGACCTTCGGGTTAAATATTACTCACGTTTCCGACCAGTTGATAGGAAAATACGAAAATCTTAAGCAGGCATTGTATGTGGTCATGAGCCAATACATAATTCCGCAAATATCTTCTGGAATGATGACATCCAGGCCTGGTGACTAGAACGGGCCAAAAAAATAAACGGCCTTATGTGTGCGCCTGAAACTATGATTCATGATTCAGTATGATTCTGACGGTAATGTTAGAGATGTGTCCTCACCGCAAGGAAATTGAGTTTCCATTACCGCCTTAAGTGTCTGGTAGCTGCTTTAAGTCCAATTTCTACCGCGACTTTTAATGTGAAACGGAACAGTGGGCTTTGAACTCATAATTTTTTCAGCGATAAAAAAGAAGATGCTAATTATAAAATAATAATAAAACAACAAAAAATTAATAAATATGTGATCTGAATATTTATTACCAATACAATTAAATTATAAACTAAACATTAGGTGTCATAAAATTGATCATAATAGCTTGAAAAATAATAATTTTTCCTGAAACCCTCGTTTTTTTTTTTTAAAAAAAACCTCAGCATAAGTTGCCAAAATCGAAACTCATTTCGCAATTCCCAAATGCTTAATGCCTACCATCCATCGATCCAACCCTACAAACAAATCGATCAATCTTATGACACTGACCTTAACCTCAAAATCATTCACTCAATCGAAAACTCTACCATGCAACTGAATGGGTGGCATTCAATTTATCTGATAATTTCATGAAAAATTTTGATTCGATCACGTTCAATTCAGCGGTGAGTCCATTTGGCTATCGGAATCCTGTCCATCATAACTACCGATGCCACCGTACGAGTTGAGAGCATCATCTTCATCATCATCCATTCTTCGAGATATCTTTCGTTTGTTATATTCTTTGACAGCGCACACAGAAGCAGTTAAGTAAGACACAATTTCTTGACAGGCTCCGATTATTTATCGTTCCATCGAACACGTCGCTTTGTTCGTTGTAATGAAAATTATCGATGATTATCGATCTGACCAAATGCTCTTTCATATAACATAGAGGGAACTTATAAGGGACGTGTACTTGTGCATATAATGAGCTCAGCAGCAAGTAGATGAACAAGCAAAACACTTGTCGAGATGTCTTCATCATCCATCATCAATTCGAGCTCGTTTATTTATCATTGTGCGATGGTTTGATGGTTTTGATGAGGAACAAATGATGCAAAAGTTGAAAGTCATCGAACTGTTGCATATCGAGAATTGAAGAAGAGGGTTGTCGCAATGGTGTTTGACTACAAGAGTTACAGAGGTAGTATACAGTGAGAGAAAGTGTTTGTTGTCCGTTAAGATTGAAATTTAATTCGTAGATGATATCCCGGATCTCAAAAAGTGATTATAAAAATGAGGTCATAGATGTTACTTCCTTAGAAACCAAAATAGGCGATTTATACAAGAACGGTTTGGTTTTGGTATTTCTGTTAGGATTTGCAAGACAGTATTTAAATCACAACATTTTAGTTTAGCATATCACTCTGGACTAACGTTCTATTAAAAAAAATTGGGTAAGAAAAAACTTGTCCCATATTTTTAAAAAAAATTCATGCCAGGCTATCATGCTATTGACGTATCAGAAATCAGCCTCTAAGCATACCTGTCCATGGCTTGAAAAGTATTCGGAATCAAAAAGTCTGAGAAAAATAAACAGGACCGCTCTGGACGACTTGTTTTTAAATAAAAAAAACTCTTTAAAATTGTCGAATTCAAATAATTTCCCAATCACATTTCAGGCGCAAATTTTATTTCTATAATGACTACTACACTGTCTCATGATTTTCACCGTAATTCACAATATTCTTCACCACACTTTTACTTTGCAGCCATTTCTGACGAGTCATTGTCGTCAAATTACCGAACACCTATATTTTCAAAAGACGTTTGTTGATTAAGCCCAATCTGTCGAATGGATAATTTTCTTCTATAGTAACTTGTTGCATAGTGTTTTGTTGTCATCACTTTGCTACCGTGTAACACCGTGCGTACCAACTGTTCTCTGATCTCCTCTATGTACACTAGACATCCCTATTCAACATAGATGGTAACTTGAAAGTCATCGTTGTTCACTTTGAATAATTGGCAACTGAACTTCATGTAGTATCAATGAGGCTTGACTTGAATCGAAGGAATATAATTATCATAAGCCGATGTTTATTGATTTCTATTGAATATAAAATGACTCACTGGTATTGCTGTTTTATTTTATTTATTTGAAATTGCAAAGTGACGTGATATTATATGACCACTTTAAAAAGTGTGAAATGAGAGGCGAACGAATAAATGATATTTTTTGCATCAAAAACAAACCGTGCGTTTATATTAATCGACACCATAGAATTATTTAAAAAATACAAAAAAAAACCTAATAAATGTTAAAACGATCATCGCTAAGAACACTAAAGAACATTTTGTCGTGCCAACTTTAAGGCGCTTTGACTTACATAAATGCATGAAAGCTTCTATCTGAATCCTTAAGTGCTTTACAGCGCCTTGAACTACTACTATTAAAGCATTGTACTCGTAATAGATGAAAACATAGAATTTTAGGTCGGGACCAAGAACCTCGTATCTACAATGATTAAAAAAATTGTAATGAAGCTCTCTACCAGCTTCAACCCCTAGACCCGTACAAGGGTTGTCGTGGGATTGCTTTACTTTTTTACTTTTTACCAAGAACCTGGTTTTTCAGGTTATACAATTTTTTCAGTTACACTTCAAACAATTCTAAAGTTATAGTCACTAGTGAGATGGCTTTACCTTTTCGAGAGCAATTTTTATTATATTTGGCTTTTAAACGAACATTTTTACTTACTTGATTCTTGACTTTTTCGCGTTACATAAACTGGTGGCGAACTGAGCTTAGGCTACTGTCACACAGTGGCGGCTCGTCAGGGCCCGCTCGACATAAAAACGCTATTATAAGGTATACGCGGATACCAACAAGAAATATCTACTTTACTTTAACTCAGTAGCGGCTCGTCAGGGTGGGCCAGGCGGGCCGGGCCCACCCTGACGAGCCGCCACTGCTGTCACATCGATCGCCATGATTATAATGTGCATTATTTCCACAGAGCTCATTGAGTCTGATACGTGTTGTGTCAGACGCTTCTTATTTCTATCAGACTATTACTTCATAAGTATTTATCGCATCTAAATCTATATATTGTTTATACAGATTACGATGTGAGCTCGACAATCCTGATCATTGTTTTTCCATATGTAAACCATGTTTGAGCTGTACAATAATATAAATTGAATGATATGCTTTGACTATTTTTCATAGCCATTTGTAGTAAAATCCACTTTTGTAATTGTACAAATACAATTATTTTTAAATAGTCTATAACGCTCAAGTTTTCAGTGAAATGAAAGCCTTTTGGTATTTGGTCCAACGGACAAACATAGAAGAAAGTAAATAGGCTATCTATTTGAGTAAATAGAGTAGAAATCGATGCTCCTTGTCAAAAGGTATCACTGTTAAATGAATAGTTGGAAAACTGAATCGTCAAAAGAGAATGCTCTTTGCAACGGCTAGCATCGAACCACAGACATATCAAACTGAGTCTGACTCTTTCTGACCAAAGTCTCTCAAACAAAGAACAATTTCATGCTTTTTGGCTGAGGTATTAACAATTTTTAACATCGGAAAAGGAGAGTATAAGAGACTTGGAAAAATGAGAACGCAAATACGGTGCACGTCTAACTGTTCATTCTTTCCAAAATTAGATAGACAAAATTTCGATAGACTACACTCTAAAAAGTGGGTCTAAAATTAATTCTTTGATAAAAGTAAATATATTAATTTTTCTGTTTAAAATAACGAATCACAATTTTTTTTACACATTGGATGTGTATTTGTTTGCTTTTACGTCATATCAGCTGAATAATGAATAGTGTTTTGTAAACCAAAGCAAAAAGAGTGTAAATTTACTACTTCGCTGCTCACATTTACACAAAGGCTGTAAAATTGTATCATTTGCTCGAATTTGACTTATTATTGATGTAGCATTGTGACGAAAGACGGTGAATTGGCTAGACTCAACGAATCTGATATTTCGTGATCGTTGCTTTGAATAGTAGCAGTTAAGTGTCAATCTTTTCGTATAATAAGTGTAGAAGTGTAGCTATAAGTTAATTAGAAGTGTAGCTGTAAGTTAATTAGAAGTTTAGCTATAAGTTAATGTGTATAATGTGTATATAGTGAATATATCAAATAAAAATAAATTATAAACTTAAAGGAATTGCAAAAAGTTTTTGTATTTGACACCAAACATATTTATATATTGCTTACTTGATTTGAAAGGACTCTTGCCTTTTTTAACAGTTACCTATTTACAAGCTTTTGTTAGTGATATTTAATTTTGGGGTAATATTTTATGTTATGGCAGTTACCTGTCTTGAGGGGCTGACTTTTGGATCATTAAATTTTTTCAATTTTATTGAAAACGAAACTAGCTGAAATTCCTGCTTCAGTAGTGCAAACTTCCTAAAATTGTTCGCAATAGATACCTTTTGATGTCATTTGTTTGATAAAACATTCTTAAGGTGCGTTTTTTGCACTCTTGGGCAGGGTAAGTTACCTAAATTTAACTTAACTTACCCTGACCAAGAGTGCAAAAAATTCACCTTTTATTATCGTTTTTTTTAAACATTTTTATGGACATTCACGAATAAATTGCGCTTATTGCACTAAAAGACTCGTAAAAAGTAGCCTTTGAAATATAAATTTCATGCGTTTCCGTCCTAAATTTACGTCTTTTTAGGGTAAAGTTACACGATATGCTCGTAAAAAAAATTACACATTTAAGACGTAAAATATTCTTTGTACGCACTTTTGTAAATTTACATCTTTAATAGTAGGAAACCAGTTTCCTACTATTAGAAGGGTTAAATTCAACCAAAATTTTTTTGAGTGTACTATAAAGACAGTTCCTATTTTGGACTATTGATTTTTTTAACATTTTCTTTCTGACGACTCCGTCTTAAAATGTGTCTTGTTGTGACTATTTCTGTTCTCGTCTACTGTATTTTCTGATTGCTCCGTCCTCTGACTACTCCTTTTCCCCATTTCTCGTTTTTCCATCTACACTCAAAAAAAATTTGGTTGAATTTTGCCCTTATAATAGTAGGAAACTAGTTTCCTACTATTAAAGATGTAAATTTACAAAAGTGCGTATAAAGAATATTTTTTTCAAAACCAAATCGTGTAATTTTGCTCTAAAAAATGATGCAATTTTATGACTTTGGCGCAAAGTTGAATAGCAAACTACTGCCCTACTAAGCGCAAAAGCGGTATCTCAATGAAAACGAGTTTTGAGATAATTGAAGTTTTGTAAAAGTAGTAATATTGATATACCTCCAAGAATTCTCCTAGTGGAGAATTCTCCTTACTCCACTTTTCTCGGTGAGCAGTATATGAATCATGGATACATCGGGTACTTAGATTTCGAAAATTTTCTTAAGGTGTTTTCCATATGTTTGAAGTAAGATACCATTAAAAGGCTTACTTCATTAGATGCGTATTGTTTTAAGCTTTCTAATGCTATAAAAATCAAATATTCGATTTTTTTTAGATACCTCTTTTGCGCTTAGTAGGGCAGACTAGTAAATTTACACTATTTTTGCTTCAATTTACAAAAAGCTGTGTATTATTCAGCTGATATGACGTGAAAGCAAAAAGTGCACATTGAATGTGTAAAAAAATTTGTGGTTCGTTATTTTAAACGAAAAAATGAATATGTTTCCTATTATCAAAGTATTAATTATAGACTCACTTTTGGAGTGTACTCTTTTCCCCTATTTCAGCTTATCATTATTTGGACTTCTCCGATTCGCAACTACTTCTTTTTTCGACTACCCCGTTAGCTGCGTTAGCACACTATTCATTTTTGTCGCGTCGTTTTTCCTATTTATGTTTTCGATAACTCCTTTTTCCAGTAGTCGTCTTCCAGCTTTCGTTTTTCTTTCGTGATTGGGTCCTATGTAGGCTTTTATTGCGTTTAGCGTAGACACGTTTGCTCATAGAGTGAAACAATGATAAATAGAGTGAAACAATAATCAACTCCATAATTCTTCATCAGCTGAGCGATCCCTTTGGAAACAAACTGGACGACGTTGTCTGAGTGAAGCTATTTGGGGACTTCAAAAGTCGGGAAATTTTCACGCTCAAGATGTCCAATAACCGTTTTGACCGTTGTTTTTATCAAATTTGGGCCTTTGGAGCGCGAATATGAGCCCATAAAACCTGCGCAAATACTACGCTGTATTTTCGTAGATTCTCTTGGTAATCTCCTGGAAAGCCTCAATCGGAGGATTGATCAGTTTGTATACCTTGCAAGACCTTAGAATCTGCGTGACATCTTGCCTCAAATGAAGCCAATAAGAGTATCTATGCAGCAGCTAAATCCTTTTTTGAATTCCACATTGCGATCCACAGATTCACACTGAGATCCACTGATATCATTATAGGTTCGCTCTATGATGAACTTTTGTTCACTATCCGGGACTCAAAACTTAGCTCGGAAAATATCTAAAGTGTGCATCAAAAAGGAACCACTGTTTGCAAAACTAAGATCATTTGACAGATGCGAATTCCGATCCATCTGAAGTTGGTTCAAAATCTTCTCTGTCAAATGCTCACAAAAAGACTCCCAAAACGCTGAATTCAGAATAATTGTTTCTAAGTTCTTGTGCTCCGAATGACATGCTCGAATCGACGCGACCTACGTATCGGAAGAGCGGGCTCTTGGCAAGGCATCTGGGATAACGTTGAAGTTACCCTTCTGTAAAACATATACCATTCCCTTTTTCTCATTAATCGTCCGACATATTTTGCCGTTCGAGGATCTGGATATGCCAACATATTTGAAACCCTCTAGACACCGGCTCGTAAGACACCATTGTAAACCACCGCAAAGGTATTTGATCTCCTTTTGAGCACACTTGACCTGGACGTTGATAGTCAATTTGGCGTCCTTAGCCCGTTTTGCAACAATACTTAAGTCTTTCAGGTCCAAGGTGGTGATGAGGCGGCTATCATGTAGGCGTAACAACAACAGTCCCTTAATGAGAAGTAACAAGAGTTACAAGTTTTTCCTGATGATATTGTTTATGCGCCGGTGATTAAGGCATGGATGCAACTTGTAGGGTGTTTTCACCAAAGTAATCACTATGACTTTCTCCTATTACGTCACAAGATAACATTAGGTTTAGCTCGTCATACATCAGATTCTGTATAACCGGTGACATACTTATACATATTTAAAAGAGGTTTTTGTGGAAACATTATGTAACAACCTTAACATACTTTTCTACATTTCTAAAAAAGAAATAATATTCTTCCTAATCGCAATTTTTAAAATAAACCATGCGACTTGCTTTTTTTCTGCAAATCACTGCTCACAAAATTGCTTTTTTCAATTCAAATCTATCAAATCCCAACAATAATTTATTACAAGGCTATGTCATATCAAAAACACAATTTCAAAATAATTTTATGAGTTCATTTACTCACATAATATTCTAGAACTCTACAATCAAATTTAAATCTTGTCAAGATACATACCTACCCAGCATCATTTGTCCAAACTTCATCATCTTAACGAAAATCCATTGGATTTTGTCGGCTTTGATGTGATCTTTAACCCATCACGAACGTCATTTTGTCATGGCTTACTCAACCGGCCCAGACATCGGTGTTATTTGCGGCGTATAGTATGTACTATTGTTTTTCAAATAAAACTTCAATAATTTTACGGCCTTTGTCAGTCAGACCCGCCTTTAAATGCCTGAGTAGACAGATAGATCGGCCAATAAACTGAGACTATAATGATTGTGGCGCACGAAAAAAAACATCCAGCTATTTGTGTATGTATTTGTATCTTTTCGAATGTTTCATAAACAAAACAATATTAACGAAGATCAGATTCGGCAATAAAGCAAACAGTCAAATGCGACAGCAAGCCACGTCATTTTTAACAATAAAACATTTAAATCACATCAATTCGACTGAAATCTATTTGTTCTCTTTTTTTGAAGATTTTGTCATATGGTCGTTGAAATCTGGTGATTGGAAGGAATTTATTACATTAGATCTGAGAGAGATCGCGCCACGATCATTGTTTCTACGGAAAAATTAAGGTAGGCAGCAAGACCCAATGTCGTCGTCGTTTTTGTCATCGTTGATCAGACACATTTGATATTCTGCTTGTTGTGCGGGTTATTTGTCGATATGATTATTTGATCAACATCTTAGATTATGCATTTCGAACAGATTGCTGTGTTGCTCACAGTCAATTCGGTGATCTTCAAGTTCAAGATTGCTTCTGAAGATTGGAAAACTTCTGTAATGATATTGTTTCAGAGTTTTTGTCAGATTACTGGCGGAACTATTGATGTTACGCCTGGGGCTTTAATTTGGAGGCTGTGAAAGTATGGGTTTATTGCGAAAGTATGGTTTTATATATGGAGGCTGTAGTTATTGATGATGTTTCGGACAAAATATAAATTTTAACACGTGTAAAATTTGTTTGGTCACAATTTAAGTTGGAAAATTTAGGTAGTGTGGAAAAACATAGGGGCAACAAAGTTGTTCAGAGGGAATACTGGATTGCCTTTTAGATTTAATAGAAACAAAGACCCGACCCAAAAAATGTCTTCAATTCTGTTCCTCACCAAATACCATTTGATGATCGAATCAATGAATATTAAAATTGATTTCATCAACATGTTCCTACTCTCTCTCCACCTAACAGAAATCAATTTCGTTACTCATCTGACAAACAAACAGCCTAGGTGGCCCGCAATTAAAATTTGTAAACTCCTTGAACACTAAACTCCCGTCACTCGATAAACATCGTTCGATTCGAGAATCTATAAACTTGACACCATCCTCATTTCAACATCAATACAAATATTACAGGTGCTCATTCGTTCGTTCGGCAAGACCAGTAAATTCATCAATGATCTACTAAATACCCATAGCTTTACACGCTTCGACCACTACTGTTTACAAAATCATCGAGAAAAAACAACACCAGCCAGTTGATTGTATCCAATAAAAATTCAAATAAACCCGCGTGGGGTGCGCCTTCTCCACACTTCCGAAACGAAGAGTCTAGTAGAAGAAAAAAAACGCCACCACCATCGACAACACTAGCAACAACAAGAACGACAACAACGGCATCATTAAAGCTAATAAACACCGAAACGGATGAGAAGATCAATAGCTGTTACACATTGTAGAATCAATTGCGTCGGGTGGCGGCCAAGTTGATACGGCCCTCAACGGTACACTCGAAACGCTATAGCGTCACTTTAAATAAACAATATGGGACCGTGAATAGAATCTTTCGGCAAGCGCTTTTTCTTTCTACCTTGTGTTGCACTTGGGTGTTTGTTTTTCCTCAATACAGGTCTTGTTACTTGAAGCAATACCGAATTATTGTTTACAGCGTTCAACTATTTTTGTTTTCCTTATTGATTTGATTTTGAAATGTCGAAAAACAACGGTCAAGAACAGTTTTAAGTTTTTGACTTATTGCTGCTGAAAAAGATATTACGCTCGAATCTGTTCAGCTAAAGATCGCAGTGGAGATTTTTTTTTCATTACCTATAAGAAAGATGAATTCTTTCTTTTACGATCTGGTGTTTTAAAGCCGTATCAGAACGCTACCGATAATAAAACTTTCAGGGATATAAAATTGGCCCACCCATGGGAAAGACTGATTTTTCTACGGGATTTGGACTAGATATGGTTTTACGATTTCAGTTCGAAGGAATTTCACTACTGTATACGATTCTTTCACTTTGATGTAGGTAAATTGGTTGGACGAGAAAAATAGGTGCAAATACAGAAGCCATCCTGGGATTTTATTATGCGAATGAATTAAGGCGTGTTGATAATATCGATGGAGATTGTAATTAAAAGGAGTGCATTGTGTGCGTTCGTTAAGATTATGTTGTCTTTATCGCGTGGACCACCCGCAGGAAAGTAAATAATTTTGGGAAGCATCAAAATGTTGATCCTTTTACTGGTAGTGATTTTGTATTTTTGACCCAAAAAATTTCGGCTATGCTTAAACACTTGACGACTTCAATTGAGGAAACACGCGTTTACCAGAAAGTGTAAGCATGTACAAAGTCAGACAAAACATTATATACGGAGTTAAATAATTTGGAAATTAATTGACATTAATATGATTAATAAATTGATATTAATATAATATTGATATTAATATGAAAAATGAACAAACCCTTGCGCATCAGAACCGCTAGAAACACGAATGTTCGAAGAGCAATAGAGGATTTGTGCAGATTTTAAGTGAATATTCTATCACTAGCTCCTTAAGACCTCTACAACTACACTCAGAAAAAAGTTGCATAGTAAAATCAAGAATAACCAATGTTAAAACAATTTTCATAATAAGCATTCAGTCTCTTTGTATATTCGTTGATGTTTCTTTCATAATTACAATTATTTTTTCAGAATTAAAACGTTTAATGTAAATTTAATAAGATAAAAGAATATATAGAACACGTGCTTGCGGTTATTTCAATTACAAATTCAAATCAACTAATCGATTAGTATTCGATTATTATTAACAAGATGCAGTGTAATTTCGTATGTTTTGTTTGATCCTTGACGAAATTCGTACAGGATTCATTCCGAGATTTTCAAATTGCGTATGTAAGTTTTAGTGCGTGCAATAGAAGCAAATCGTTCGGTAAGATACACCGTTTTCTCTTCACTTTACTCATTCACTTTCTTCGTTTAAATTGATTAATACAGGTACATGGTAAATTATTTGTTGATTTTTTTAAATAAAAATTTGTGGCAATGTACGATCAAATTGTAATAGTGATTAATATCCAATTTGTGAAAGAGAAAAATATATGAGAATGAAACGAAATTTAACTGGAAGATATTAAAAAACATCAAACTCAAATCATCAACACAAAAAAAATTACTAGTCAATGTTTTCCATAGTTGAAGAAGCTGAAACTAATTAAGCCAAATCAATGAGAACAATGTTTTTGAAATTAGCTTTAAGCATGAATATAAAATAAAGTACACTCAAAAAAAAAATATATCGCTGACAGATATAAAACGACGGAAATATAATATATCTCACATGAGTATATGGGTGTATTCTGAAAGACATAATATATTCACGGCAGATATAATATAAATATTTATCGTATGTAAGCAGAAAAAAGCTCAGGGGATTGCTATTTGAAGCGAGCGCTTAGCCATGGCGGTAAGGAGACACATATGGGAGAGGCCGATAACAACTAATCCATTATTCTTCTAAGTGCCACATTTATTTCTCATTTTCTAAAGCGCTAATGTTATTCTTAGTCGCTACTAAAGCTTTAATCTGGCACTTAATCAATGGAGCGCTGGTATTATGCCCAGTCGCTGACTGTTAAGACAACATAAGACGAACAAATACAGCCATGGGCACGGCGGGATTCGAACCCGCGGGCAGTAGATCGCTGCTTCGGACTGACGCGTTAGCGAGCTAAGCTACCGACCCTTTTGCAAGCTTAATCTCAAACTATAAACAAAAGATGCCCCATAATTAGAAACGAAAATAAACCATATATCTACGAAAAGCATATTACATTGTTCAGTGGTCATTTTATACCTGCCGCGTATATAATATACCAACTGTATGGATTTCATATCTTTTGCTACCAGAAAACAGAGAAACCCATATAGAACTTATACCTGTAGCGTGCATAATTATGATTGCTGTGTGCATATTTTGTGTACCCGAGTTATATTTTTTACCTGAAAGCCAAATTTTACTTAAAATGAGTATAACTCTGGATTTCCATATACTCATAATACCTTTTAAATCAATAGTTATACCTGTTGCTAGTATATATTATGTATCACACATAAATAGAACAAAAATATATTTGTAGGAGCGATTTTGTGCCCACTACAGTTAATTATGGCTATTACGGATATTATTATTTTTGCTACACATATAGCAGAGCGAATTTTTTTCTGTGTGTAGTAAGTGCATCTTATCTTGGTCATTTTTATTTTAACTATTAGCATGATTCTTTTAATGAGTGACAATGTAGCCAAAGCGCAGGTACGTTGTAGAAATAAAACAAAATGTTTTTAGAATTTAATTAATTCCTATGTAATTTTGAGATTATGTCTTTGTTGTTTCAAGAATCTATACTGTAGATTTATGACGTTGTTCATATTTTTACTATGCAGCTACATTGTTCTTTAAGATGTCAAGTAATAACGACGCAAGGAAGCTGTTGGATTAACTATTCGCGACTTTGCAACCACAAGCATACCATGTTGATTCAATGGAGGAAATTGCTGACAATACAACTCAAGTACTTATTACTACGTAGTACATAATTCATAGAGAAACCTCTATGGCCCCAATGCATAGTGAAAAACAAATGAAGTAACACCGTTTTTTCCCAATTTTACATATTTTTTTTCTGAGTGTAGCTACTTCTCCTACTTAAGACCAATACACTCTAAGTAATAATAGACCCTTAGCCACTTTAATTTCGATGACTTCATCGAAAGTTACAGCGACAGAAAGATGTTTGAAGCTGCCACCCAAAAAATTTCCAGACCTTAGAAAAATTAAACATTAGTACGGCTTACAGCAGCTGTGACCTGTGATCTGAACTATAGTGACCTGTGACCTGAACTATAGTACGGACTAAGTGTGTTTAGTCCTGAGGTGCTTACATCGACCTGACCTAAAATTTGGTCATGTCGAATTTAGTCCTCGTTTGTACATATGTGACAGCTGTCATTTAGTTTGATTTTAGTTCATACACTTTAATTATATTTTTATTTGTCTCTCAAACATGATTATTCAAATGATTTTGAGTCAATTGAGAGGGCTCCGAGCTAAAATTCAATGTACATATATTATTAATAGTTACGCAAAAATCAAGGCTTAGGTCGTGTTTACAGCTATATAGTCCACGACCTATTTTCGGTCAGGTCACTTGAAAGCGTGTACTGACCTATCGCTTGCGTCGGATACTGAATGTTTACAGCAGATGCATTAAATAATTTAGGTGGAATTTGGAGTATAGTGCGCGGACTACACGTCTGCTGTAAATGCTATCATTGTTAAGTTATTTTCTTAACTTATTTTTAAATATTGGTGTAAGCATTTATTTGGTACGGAAATGACAAAAACGCCTCGTGCTGGCAGCCTTTTGCTAGCACTGAAACCAAAAATATCTCACATTTACCTCACGTTGAAGTCAACCTACTCTGCGAATTTCGTATTGATCCAATGACTGTACTGGAAGCTATAGGGCAAAGAGCTTTATTTTCTTGAGCAAATTTTCAAAATTTAAGACACCAAAATTACCATAGCTGGCAGCTCCAAACGAATTTTCCGACCAAACTTCTATCAAACGTAAATAAAATTCAACTACTGTGTGGATTTCGTCAAAATCCGGCGATTGAATCAGCATTTATAGGGCCAAAAGCAGTTCTTTTTTTTAGTGATATTCCAAAATGGCACCACTGGCATAGAATTGCCCAAATTTCAAAATCGCTTCTATCAGATCTGGTCCTATTTAAGGCAAATGCATTCTGAAAATTTCAATTATATCTGAATATTGAGTCGCGAGTTTCCGTGAACAGAAGTTTTTGATGCTAAAAATATAAGTAAATTGGAGAAGGGCTGCCGTTCTTGCCCGTTGTAAAATTTCAAATGGTTTACTTTGGCTATGTAGACAAAACACAATATATATATATGAGTTGCTTTTTTTCAAGAACCGACAATTTTTCGGCAGATTCGATGGTTTGAAGGTTTTCACTTTCAGTATCTGCCCTAGCTACAGGGTTGCTAACATGCTCATCGAAAACAGCACAAACTTACAAATTAATAATATCAATATGTAATAAGTTCCATAATGATCCGGTAGCTCTGTCAAAAGTTATCACAATATAAAAATTTTCAAATTTTTCCGATCTCCTTTTAGTCACCTAGCACATACATGGGGATAAGAAATTCCAAAACATTATTCGATTCACATTTAAAACAGTTCAAAATTCATTTCGTTAACTTAATTTTTGTAAAAATTATTTGTGGACAGAATAATAGGAATATTAAAAATATCACTCAAATGGCCGCCGGTGCCAAAAGGTTAAACGTAATTGACATTTGGTGAGACGTGGTCCTAATCTGCATATACACCAATGGCTTCTGAAAGTTTCAGTTCACTTCCCAAGAAATAGCCACTGAATTTTTTTGATTATATATATATAAATATATACATATATATATATATATATATATATATATATATATATATATATATATATATATATATATATATATATATATATATATATATATATATATATATATACGGAGAGAAATTTCGGCAGTGATTTTTACTAGAGTGGGTAATACAATTTACTATTCCGAAAATTCCATATGAAAACATGAATGTTATTACAAATTTAATGAAAATTTACTATTTTTCTCCAAATAATAGTCAATTCCATTACATACTACAACTCACTCATGTTCATTGCGCTGTAGTAAAGACATTCATATATACATAATTCACAACAAAGTAGTAAAATGTGTAGTGCAATTGATTACAAAGGTAATGGGGTAAAAAATTACTACTATTGCAATAAAATTAATTGCAAATTTTGTATAATTTCATTACACTTTTCTCTCCGTGTATATATATGGAAATATGAATTTTTGGCCAAATCAATTTGAATACTAATGTTCTCCGAACATTTGTAAAAAAACCCAAAGCCGATTCGGTCTTCCAGCGAGACTTGATACGTTCGAAAGCGAAACGAGCACTTGCCAGTCTCACAGCAATAATATTAACACCCATCATTTCAGAAATCAGTTTCTTTCAGAAACAGTAAAGAAAAGTGTTTAGAATTTTGTGGTTCAAGATGGCTTGGTAGCTATGAGTGAAAAGTTTGAGGTAGTGTAGTAAATTGCACGATCCAAAAGACTTCAAGCTAAGAGAATATGCAAGTTCATTCTATGCCCAACATGGGTTAAATGAAAAAAATGTTCATTGAAACAAATCTATCATAGTCCACAGAATGTTAAGCTATAAAACTTTGTTCTAACTTTAATGCAATTCTAAGATCACAAAATAAAATCTATGCGAATTATTAAAACTCATGTGATAAAAAATGTGGATAATTGAGATAAAAAATACATTTCTTTATTGGATTTTTCGTGATATTCAACTCTAACTCAGCTCCATCAAAATAATCATACAATCGAAAACTATTTTTCAGCGCCAACATTCATCTTAACTATCAGTTATCCCGTATTTACTAAAAATTTGCCATTATTTATTGTTTACAAAGCTAATGTATTGTTCGTGGATAGCTTAACTAATGAAAATAATTTGACTAGCTGTTACAGCAGATGTCCCCTTTTTGTTGGTAGCTTAAGCTCTTTACATCAAAAACTAAACATAATGTGAGATTGTCAATATTCCACTAAATTGTTAATCGTTGCGTCGTAATGATCTACTTTAATAGTTTTAAATAGTGAAACTATTGAGACAAGTGTAAAATTGTAACCAAACGGGTCTGTCAGAATCAAAAACGGGAACAAAATGATAAAGTTCAATTTGTCAGAATAAATAACAAATCACCGTAAAAATAAATAGCTGCAAAGACTTGATTATATTTTTCAGAAAATATCATTTGGTAATAACGAAATCAAAATGTTTGCCTCTTGAAGTGATTTAGAAAAATTCATATCACAATCTATTCCTTTGCCTTTTCTTTCTGCAATATAATCATCCTTTAGATAAATGAATAATCTTCAATGCGCTCACAGCTCTTTAATTTTAAATCAAAAGCCTTCACTTTAATTCCACTTAAATATTCGGTACAACTGCCTCTTTAATTCAAATGTACAGCCCATCATCAGCCTGAATTTGAGAAATCAACTCCAATCAGAAGAACAACGTTCCAATCATGTTAGTCCTCTCGTCAAATATTTGCAAACTTTGACATTGGTTAGGTGTTTCCCGTCGTTTGCATATTTCAAAAGTCGTCTATCGTTTCTATCGATAGACAGCAATAACGTGAACTGCTATCAGATTTTCACACAAGAAGGACATTCCCGTGAACGCTAAAGGACTATCTATTAAGTGAAACGTAGAAGAGAACGAAATCCATTCGATGTAAGCACATAGTCCTGGCCATATGTATAGTACTGCAAGCGTACTTTCATATGTATATTGGCTGGGAGTACTGTATATATGTGTCATTGTTACGGGAAGGATGTGAAGGTAAACCATGTTCGACACCTTGCTAACAGCAGGTCGTGCACTTTGACTTCTAGTTAAGTCAAATCGGCCGCCGGTGTATTTTCTCGTTACGACGACAATCAATTTAAAGCGATTTCGTAGGGTTCGCCACGTTAGACAACACAAAATGTGATTGTAAGTTACCAAAATTCGGTAAATTACACTGCGGTCAGATACACAACAGAATTAATTTAGTTCGATAAGTGATTGGATGGGAGGTGGAAGGAAAGAAAGAATATGAGAGATGAGAGAATTTTTTTAAAAGCTTTTTGATGAGCTAATTGACATGCAAATAAAGTTATCCACGAATCCAAATTTCAAATAGTAAACGGCGAATATGTTTGCAACGAAAATGAAATAGAATATTCCTGACTCGTATTCTTTGATTTCTTTAAGATTTGTTACCAAAATTATTTTCTATTTCAGTATATTTAACAACGAAATGTTTTATTGCAAATTATCTAAAGATATACCAGGCCAGACTTCAATTTAATGGGCAGCCAATTATAAACCTCACGATTTTCACTCACTCGGACCTGTCACTTCTCTGATCTACCCAGTAATATCTATCACGAATCTATCAATGCTGGAAACGTTAATCCAAATTATAATACGCCTCAATATTCGCATTTCCACAATTCTATTTTGTGTCTGACAGGTAGAAAGGCGTGCATATTCGATACATCAGTTCCACTCTTGATGGCAAATTAAGGCTTACCTCACAGTCGGTGTACTGTTCCTACCACCACCGATCTCTCAAACCGTTGATCGGCTTGATGTGGTTAGAAGCAATTTTAAACCGATCAAACATATTCATTTGTTCAATCTTTTCAAGCCTCCGTTCGAAACCGATGATCAGACCAATAGTGTCTGGTGTATATATAGTCGGACTCAGAAGAGCTAAGTCTTCCACAAATCGAAGTGAATGGTTTTAATAACATGGTTTTCCATTAAATGGCAGCTTGACAGACGTACGCTGAATGCAAAATATTTTCCTTGTTCCCTTGATCCACGCAAGAGTGCAGCCAGTTTCCTTTCGATGAACTGCAACTCGAAATTAGGAGCTGATCATTGTCTTGAGATCTTTTCAAGTTAGTCATCAGCACAGATCGGGGCTAGTCAGTGGCCCTTGTTCGACTGAAAGCCAATAATCTTGGAAGAAAGGATAATTTTCAGGTGGCAAAAGAAGCTTAGAGATGATACTAATCGAATTTCAAAAATCCGATTTTATTGTGCAATTGGTCTCTTGGCTGCTGAAGAATTGTAAGGAGACACTATCGGACCCAGATCTGAGCCTATTGGATACGCAGTGCTTGCCATAGAAGTGACGTTATAGTGGATTGGATATAGTTGGCTGATTGTTGTTCAGTGAGCTAGAGCTGACTGGTTGATTTGGACATGGGTATAATTTAAAGTGATCAGACAAAATGATTGGTTTGGATGCGATCGAACTTGGACGAATGGTTTGTAACAGAAGGTGAACTTTGATTAACGAAGATTGGCAGATAGAATATTGCTTTTAAATTTTGAGTTACTGAAGAGTGGACTTAAGAACAGGGTTTTTTTAGTTTGTGGTGCTTTTGGCTGATTAATATGTTAAAATTTTCTTTGGTCTAGGTTTTAGTTGCTGGTATTTGCTGCAACTTATTTGTTGTACTTATTATTTGTTTACTTAATCGCAACTATTTGTACGGGTAAATTTTACTCACATTCTAGGAGAAACTCATATAATTGAACGTTCAAACTAGTATGGAATCATTTAACTCACTCATCCAAGAAATGCCCGCAAAATCGAAATCCTTTCACCAGCGATAGTCGCATATCTTACTGTTGATCGACTTTTGCCTGTCATATATATTCATTTTTATTATGATTGACACCTTCGTTTCATAAAACAGCTCTGAGTCAAAGCATTCAATCGTTTATACCGAACGAAACATGGGTCCATTTTAGCCGCTGGCCTAATATCACAGCAGATAAATTGAGCGTTTTTCTCTTCAAAGTGCCGTACGCTCAGAAATTTTCGATTATAGCACATTGAGCACATTGACACATATCAGTGTAGTTTACATCTTCTTTTTCGATAACATTTCTCGGATGTTCGCATGAGTTTCAAACCAACTGAGGCAATGGTTCAATACGAGAAAACCAAAAATGCACTGAAAGAAGTTGATCGTCTTCAATATGATTGACACATTCTTTGAGTTCATGTTCGAAAAGAAATTGATTTTTCATATGTGAGTGGTTTGATGTAAGTATTTTTCGATAGACTTGCTACCACCTGCGGCGATGATTGGCTGACAGTGGGATTTATTTTGGATCATTGAGACCTGACTGGCTTTGGTGGATGATCGGAAGCAATTGAACATTTGTTTTAAAGTTCATTCGTAGTTCGATGAACATTAGTATTAAAATCGATTCGGCCGAAAATTCATATTTCCATATATTTATATATACATATATATATATGTATATATATATATATATATATATATATATATATATTTATATATATATATATATATATATATATATATATATATATATATATATATATATATATATATATATATATATATATATATATATATATATATCAGTAAAAAACTTCAGTGACTATCTCTCGGGAACGCGCCATTCGATTAAGCTGAAAAATTCAGGATACGTTTGTGTGTATAGTAATAGGTCCAGGTCTCACCAAATGCTAATTATCTTCAACTCTTTGGCGCCGGCGGCCATTATAGTGACATTTTAGATATGCCTGTTATACTATCAAAAAATTGTTTTGGAAATTTTTAACCCTGTATGTGCGCTAGTTACCTAAAATGAGATCGGGAAAATTTGAAATTTTTAAATTGCGATAACTTTTGACAAAGCTATTGAATCATTACAAAACTTACTGAACATTTTAATGTTATTAAGCTGTATACTTATGTAGTTTTGTATGAACGCGTCGGTAACCCTGTCGCAAAGGTATGTGCTGAAAATGAAAACTTTCAAACCGTCGACTCTCCAAAAATATTTTCGCTTTTAAGAAAAAAAGCAACTCATATACAAATCTTATGCTGGGTCTATACAGTCAAAGTAAAATATTGGAAATTCCAAGTTGGACAAGAACGGCAACCCTTCCCCAATTTACCAATATTTTTAGCATCAAAAACTTCTGTTAACGGGAACTCACGACCCAATAATCAGATACAGTTGGATTTTACAGAATTTATTGATGCTAAGTAGGACCAGGTCTGATAGAAGCGATTTTGAAACATGGGCGATTCTGTGGCAGTGGTGCCATCTCGAAAAATCACTAAAAATAATAACTCCTTTTGGTCCTATAAATTCTAATTCAGTCACCCGATTTTGAAAAATTTCACACAGTAGCTGAACTTTACTCTAGGCCACGTTTGAGAGAAATTTGGTTGAAAAATTAGGTTGGAGTGGCCAGCTACGGTAATTTTGGTGTCTTCGATTTTGAAAAATTGCTCAGGAAAATAAAACTCTTTGTCCTATAAATTCCAGAGCAGTCATGTCATCATAACGAAATCCATATGGCAAATTAAGCTTCTTGTAGACAATACTCAGCAGAAATCTTATTGGAAAAGCACTGATATTGTTGCCAGCTATGGTTGGTTTTGTATTTTTTTGACATGTCTTTAGTAAGCAATTTTATCATAAATTTTTCAAATAATAGTGATCTCGTAGTGAAAATAAACAACAAATATTACGATCTAGAAAATTTGAAAATTGTTTGCGGGCGGTAGCCCTAAATTTCTTTGTATCCCGTTAACGTCCAATGCAGTCATCGGATCAATACGATATTCGCAGATAAGGTTGACTTTAACATGAGGTAGATGTTACATATTTTTGGCTGCGGTGCTAGCAAAGCGCTGCCAGCTCGAGGCGTTTTCGTTATGTTCGTACCAATAAATGCTTACATTAAGTATTCACATCGCGAACATTTTTATTGAAAATAAGTAAACAATATTTAAATTTTCTAAGGTCTGGTCATTTTTCGGATTGCAACCCCAAACACCTTTCTATCGTTGTAACTTTCGATGAAGTTATTGAAATTAAATTAGCTTAGGGTCTATTATTACTTAGGATGTATTGGTCTGAAGTAGGAGAAGTAGCTAGTGGTAGTGACCTTAAGTAGCTAGGGGTAGAATATACGCTCAAAATCGGCACAAATCTTCTACTGTTCTTCAAACATTCGTGTTTCTAGCGGCTCTGATGTGACAGGAATTTTTTTAAATATGGTTATATTTGCACAAATTTAATCAGTTTTTTCGGACTCATAGTTCTTAATTTTAGACATTAAACCAGCGGCGGCTCTACGTTTGGGGCTAGTGGGGCTTAGCCCCACCAGCTTTTTTCATTCAAGAATCAAAAAATTATATTTAATACAACTATATATTTCATGCACATATTGATTTTAATATCCGCGAAAATGTAATAGTTGGGTTTCTCTTATTCAAGATTTGCATTTTTACGTACGAATTCATAATCTGAAGAGCGCTGCTATTTTAACATAAGTTGCGAATACAAACTCGAATTGAAATTGGATTTAGATCGTATCAGTCGAATATTAATGGGCTGTTTCAATGGTCACACTCTACTGTTTTCAGTTAATTCTGTTTCAATCAGGGCTTGTACACACGGCTATGCAAAGTCGGATAATTTCATAAGAGAGAACGAACGTAGGCGACGCAACATGCGTGGAATGCTCTTATCATTTTCACTTGCACATGAATGTGCGCCGGGGCTGAGTTCAATTAGCCCCAAAAAAGAGAGCAAACCAACGAACGAGTTGAAAGAGCGAAGAACGATTGTACATTATCCACTATGACTAAAAGAGAAATGAATGGGCTAAGTCCCATTCTTAACCCATTGCGGATAACGCCTTTTTGTCGGTCATATACTGAACAAAGTGTATGTAGACAACCATTGGGTTAAAATCAGCTAATTCGTTTGGTCAATGGATGATATTAAGAGTAAATGACTTTGGTGTTGCAGTGGTGCCGTCGTCACATATTGGTTCAATTATCAATATAATTGATAAATTTTGTACGCATATGTATTACTTATGATTTGATATGCTGTTTACGGATGTGTGCATATTTTATGAAAGACTTTGATTGGGTTTGAAGCAGGTTGCACCGCTTATGATATTATTCTATATAGAACGTTTTATAATGAAAAAATCGATCTTTGAAAATATTTCAGGAATTTTTTGTTGAGCCAATTAGTAAAAATGGTAACTCTTCTTTTTCAGAAGAATTTACTTTAGCTTGAGTTTTGGATGTAGAAATTGAACGTTACTATTTTCTAATTTATCAGTCATTTTTAAGTGCAACATGTGGAAGTTTTTTAGTGTGTGTAATATAAAAAAGTGTAGTTTATTCGAACGGAACAACATTGATACTAGGTAAGTATAACTATTTAACTTCTTTTATTTTTTATATTGATCCGATTGAACTTAAAAAAATGAATAGTGTCGAAAGTTTAATTTCTAAACCATTTTCTTTGCATTCTCTTGAAGAAAAGCTAAAAATTAAGCGCTTAGGTCCACATCGACCATCAAACTTCAACCTGCAAGCTTCAGATGGTAGACAAAAACGTAAATTTTCTACTGACTGGTTCAGTAAAAAAACCTGGCTGGCAGCATCCGAGGTTAAACAATCCCTGTTTTGTTTTTATTGTCTTCTATTTGGAGGTGAGGCAGCATGGACTAATAGTGGCTTACGTGATTTAAAGCATTTATCTGAAAGGATAAAAAAGCATGAGACAAGTTCAAGGCACCTACAAAACGCGTTAAGTTTTCAAACATTTGGATCAATTAACATTATGTCTCAAATTGATTCTGGTCATGCTGCTTCAATAAACAAGCATAATGAAATTGTGAGACGGAATCGTCATGTTCTCAGTAGAATAATTGACATTCTTAAGTTTTGTGGAAGCCACAACTTAAGTTTACGTGGGCACGATGAGAGTGAATCAAGCTGCAACAGAGGTATTTTTCTTGATATGGTATCATACACCAGATCCATTGACTTAACTTTGGATGATTATCTAAAAAATAATAGAATCACTCAAAATACATCCAAAACCATACAAAATGAACTTCTAGAATGCATTTATATAACTTACCTTAATAATCTCAAGAAGGTAATTAAAGAAGCGAATTTCGTATCATTCCAAGCCGATGAAACCACTGATATTTCTTGTACCTCACAAATGGTAATTGTTCTGCGATTTGTAAAAAATAAGTTGCCCGTTGAACGCTTTCTTTTATTTTTCGATCTTCACGATCGCTCTGCGCAGGGAATGGTTGATAAAATACTAAACGCACTTAAAGAATTTGATTTGAAGAGCAAACTTATCTCTCAAACATATGATGGAGCGGCTGTAATGAGCGGCGGAAATGCTGGTGTTCAAACATTAATCAAAAATATATTTCCTTACGCCCAATTCGTTCATTGCTATGCTCATCAGCTAAATCTAGTCTTGAAGCAAGCTTCTTCGTCTATCAAAGAAGTACGTATTTTTTTTGCAAATACATCCGCATTTTCTTTTTTCTTTTCGTGTTCCCCAAAGCGTAAAGATTTATTTGTAGAAGTTTGTCAAAAAAGAGGTCTTCCAAGATCGATGGAAATTCGCTGGAATTTTCAGTCTCGGGTCGTACAATCTGTTTTTGAAAGCCGAGAACAACTAATTCATTGCTTTGAGTTGATTCAATGCGAATCTTGGGATCCTACTACAATTAGAGAAGCAACCGGGCTATTAAATTATTTAAATGATGACAACTTCATTTTTTTCCTAGAACTTTTCAATAAAATATTCGGTCATGTAGACATTTTTTACAATATTTTACAGACTCGCAGTACAAATGGAATTCTAGCATTTCAAACTGTTGATATATTTTGTAAATCTATCAATACGATAAGAAATGGTTTGAATCCAAGTCAATTTATTGCTAACGAATATATGGCGAAAAGAATGCGTACTTCAATGCATGATCTTCACATGATAGGAAAAGAAGTTTGCGATATTATTACCACACAGGTTAAAGCGCGTTTTGAGAATTTT
This sequence comes from Nemotelus nigrinus, assembly GCA_947369275.1. Taxonomy (NCBI): domain Eukaryota; kingdom Metazoa; phylum Arthropoda; class Insecta; order Diptera; family Stratiomyidae; genus Nemotelus; species Nemotelus nigrinus. The sequence continues at coordinate 158,437,692 of OX376373.1, forward strand.
GATCATATTTATGCCTTCAATTTAATAAATCCATCTGAATTTCACAATTTTAATTTAAATTTCCCTGCTAACCATCTTGATACGATAGTCAATAACTTTCCATTTTTCGACGCAGGGACGTTAAAAAACGAATTACAAGTTTTATACAAAAATGAAATGTTTGGAAATATGTCATCCATTATAGATTTTTATAGTTTTTTTAAAGAAAATAATTTGTTTGCATCTTTTGAACAAACTAATAAATTAATTGAAATAGTTCTTACCACTCCAGTTACTACAGCAGAGTCTGAAAGATGCTTTAATACCCTTAAGAATATTAAAACTTATAAATCTAGCACAATGGGTCAAAGTCGCCTCAATTCGCTGGCAATATTATCTATTTGTAAAGAAGTGGTTACAGATATAGAAAATTTTAATGAGCTGGTGATAGATTTGTTTGCTCAACAGAAAAATAGGCGCGCGGAATATCTATACAAATAATAAGTAGAAGCCATTATTAAAAAGAGTTTTCCCGAAGAAGTTTTTAATTTAATTTATTTATATATGTATGTTATTTTAACTGTTGTTGAAAATGTTTTTGTTTTTATGTATATATTTATAAAAGAAAATAAATTTATAAGTGGAATAGGCCAAAAAGAGTTTTTATGCGACGCATTTTTCATATAAGGGGCATTCCACGTGAAGCGGACAGGTAAAAAATTTTGAGGTGTCCGATTTTAGTAATATTTTATTATGTTATACCTATATATGTTCTCGATCCAGATGCAAAATATTTTTACCGAAATAAGTCTGGTTAGCGAGCTAGAGAGCTTTAAAAATTTGACTAATCGGCGGGTATACGCTATTTCGAATCAAACTATCCAGTTTAAAAAAGTAGCAATAAAATAAATGAAGCACTCGAGTTGATGCGTCATATAATGGGCTTATTAAATGCATTTTTGGGTATTTAAAAAAAAAATTTTGGGGGGAAAAAATATTATTAAATTTTTGAAACTTTAATTTCACAAAGTTCGACCATTTAATTTTTTTTAAATTTATTTTCTAAAAATAGCTTAAAGTGTGTAGATAATCCTTGCCAAGTTTCATAATGGGCGCAGAAGTCGTTTAGGAGCTAGACCAATTACAGTTTCGAAGCAAAACGGCCGGCGCCCGGTTCGCGCCTACCGCCCCCTAACGCCAGATTATGGAAACTATCAATCATATAAAATGCCTTTAGTCCGAATACAAGATCATGTTTTGTGAAGCTTTAATGATGTAAATTATGTTTTGATATAATATTCAATTCAATTGTACATTCCAATTAAATAACAAATAACAATTAAATAACGTTACAAGTGTTTTTTTTATAGTTTTGTGTGATAATTTCTCAACAAAAAACTTAAAATATACAAACGAAACTGTAAATATATGTATAAATTGTTTTGTAGCAAAATTATCTCACAAAACTATAAAAAAACACTTGTAACGCGTTTGTCTAATTAAGTAGTTGCTAAGCCACTGGCTAAACTATCGCAAAAGTTTTAATGCACAGCGTCATGTGTTTGTCTCTTTTAGACAATTGACGTATTTTAATTAAAATTAAATATTTAATAAAATTGCGCTACAAAGAAATTTGTCCGAACAGCGCCATTTTAAATCAATCTTCATAAATTTATATAAAACATAATGTATAAATGATTCATTATTATTTAATTGGTGTGTACAATTGAATTGAATATTATATCAAAATATAATTTACATCATTAAAGCTTTGCAAAATATGATCTTATATTCGGACTTAAGGCATTTTGTATGATTGAAAGTTTCTGTAATCTGACGTTAGGGGGCGGTTGGTGCGAACTCCGCGCCGGCCGTTACGCTTCGAATCTGAAACTGGTCTAGCTCCTAAACGACTTCTACGCCCATTATGAAACTTGGCGAGGATTATCTATACACTATTAGCTATTTTTAAAAACAAAATTAAAAAAAAATTAAATGGTCGAATTTTGTGAAATTAAAGTTTCAAAAATTTAATAATATTTTTTCCCCCCAAAAATTTTTTTTTTTAAATACCCAAAAATGCATTTAATAAGCCCATTATATGACGCATCAACTCGAGTGCTTCATTTAATTTATTGCTACTTTTTTAAACTGGATAATTTGATTCGAAATAGCGTATACCCGCCGATTAGTCAAATTTTTAAAGCTCTCTAGCTCGCTAACCAGACTTATTACGGTAAAAATATTTTGCATCTTTATCGAGAACATATATAGGTATAACATAATAAAATATTACTAAAATCGGACACTTCAAAATTTTTTACCTGTCCGCTTCACGTGGAATGCCCCATAAACGAAGGTGATTTTGATTTTGCTGTAAGTATTTTTTTTCTCGAATACTCGGTGTTGATGTAAGAACTCTTTTTGGGAAACCGTACACTTTAAAATCGGTTAACGCTCTGATACGGTACCCCTTGGGTGGAGTGGAAACCCGTTCGTAAGGTTAGCCCCGCTTGTTGTGATTGCCACGAGCCGCCACTGCATTAAACGTAATCCAAAAAAGCCCCTAGCGCATCAAAACCGCTAGGAACACTAACTTTCGAACAACAGTAGAGGATTTGTGCAGATTTGGAGTGTGTAATCTACCACTAGCTACTTAAGGTCACTACCACTAGCTACTTCTCCTACTTAAGCCCTAAGTAATAATATATATATATATATATATATATATATATATATATATATATATATATATATATATATATATATATATATATATATATAAATATATATATATATATATATATATATATATATATATATATATATATATATATATATATATATATATATAAAAATATATATCTAAATATATACATATATATACTAGCTGACCTGGCGAACTTCGTACCGCCTCAGAATCAATATATGTTGTTTTAGCTTATTAGCCAAATTAAATTCAGTTAATTATTAAGATCAAAATGAATTAAGTTCAATAAATGTAATGTAATTTAATTACTTTTAAAATGAATGTGATTCTCGTGGCAAAAAGGCATTTGTTTTATTGAAGTGAATCGAAATGATTCGCGCAGCATTCTGTCCCACTAAGCTTAGACGTTTTATCTACATTTTAGGACTTTCGAGATATTCAATGATTTTTGTTTTTCTAAATGCTGCAGACAGCTTCAAACGGAATAAAAGTTTAAACATAGATACAAATACAGTTACTTAAGATACATCTGAGATAAAAGCTTTCAAGCTGAAAATTTATGTGCGAGACAAGTTTTAAGCAGATATGACTTTTTTATAGGAACATGCAACGAAATAATGTCCGCTTTACAATTGTAAGCATCAACTCGGGTCGATTACCTTCATGGAAGCACCTCGTAACTAGGGACACGATATCGAAACAAAGTATCGATACTTTTACTTTCAAGTAGTATCACAACCAAGTATTGATATAAGTACCGTACTCATTGCGACAGTACTGATATGAGTAAGTATCATATGATACTTATGCCTATTTTCATTAGCAAGAGTCAGTTTAGACTTCCAACGAAGCCAGAGATTCCAATTATAATGATAGGGCCGGGAGCTGGTCTGGTGCTGTTCCGTGGCTTTGTTCAAGAAAGGCTCTTTTCCAAGAATGAAGGCAAAAAAGTTGGCGATACTATTATGTATTCTGGCTGCTGGAAGAAGAGCGAAGATTTCATTTATCAGGAGATAGGCTTGTATTCATTAACTTGTATTTTTTACTCACAGCCACTATGATGCGTTTTCAGCGAGGTTCAAAGTCTTTAAGAACACCAGCCGGGCAGAAATCTAGACGGGCCCCACGCAAGAAAAGGAAGTATTATAGTATGGGGTGCCATATCTTGTTAAGGAATCATTGACTTGGTGGCAATGAAAGGCTTGCTGGAAAAATTAGAAATTAGGAGCACACTATTTCTGTAACTTTCCAAAAAAAACAATGCGCCTATTCATATCGCAACCGTTGTCAATGGCCGCCGCACTCATCAGATATTCAATCGAATCGTATGCTTCACTTGCTCCACTGAATATCACTACTTCATTTAAAATGAGTGATGGAGAGTCGAATGATTAGCTATGTAAATGTGAAAATTAATCGAAGAACGTTTGCTGAATTTGATTTATTTCGCTGCAAAAGGTTTCTACTAAAAAACGCATTCATGATTTGTTAGCCTTTTTATATATATGGACAGTATACAAATTATATAATACAGAGAAAAGAATTGCTCCTAGTCTTTGCCTTTTCATACCTAATCATTTAAATACATATTACAACATTAGCAACTTTTCTCCTTCGTCAATCTAATATACATATATACAAAAAACTTAAATATTGCGTTGTTAAATATTTAATTTGTTTTACGGGGCATTTCACGTGAAGCGGACAATGAAAAAAAGGCGAGGTTCTTGATTTAGTTCATATTGCACATAATAGCCCGTCTACAGATACTTAAGTATCCGCATACATAAGTATTGTCCACACTGCAGCGACATCTGCAGATACATTTTACCCTTGCCATGAAAATCAATGAAAAGTATGCACTAATTGTACATATGTCGCTGCAGTGTGGACAATACTTATGTATGCGGATACATAAGTATCTGTAGTCTGGACGGGCTATTATGGCACTTCCAGAAAATAAGAACGTGGATACATAATTTTTGGTTTCTATGAGGTTTAGTTGCCGAGTCATGGGCTTTTGAAAAATGGACGAAATTGATTAAAGGTTTTTTTCGGAAGCGGATTCTAGGATTAAAAAAAAATAGAAAAAACATCAAAAATACTGACTGGTGTAGAAAATTAACTGTTCTTTTGAATTTTGAAATTTTGAAAACTGAAATTAAAAATTTGTATGAAACCGGAAGTAACAATTTCAACTCGTTTTTTGAATAATTTGGACCAGGCTAATTTTGTTTATTTTTGTAACAAAACAAAGCTTAAAGTATTCTTATTTTATTATAATAAAAGTTTTAGAAAAGGATAGCCAGTAGTTTAAGAGGTAGGTGAATTTGAATATACATAAGTCGTATGAAGCGTGATACCGGGAGCTTCATTAGGACAGCTAGTGAGTGTGAAAACAAAACATTATATATCACTTATATCATTTACATAAAGAAAATAAAATATTAAAAATTGATGATGCTATTTTACTTACTGGAAAAAAACTACTTGCTTATGGAAAATGAATTTATTTCACAATTTTTACAATTTTATTCTCGTTTCTTAAACTGGTCCTTTTGTTTATTACTGGAGGTGTTTCTACGACCATTTTTTTCTGCGGCTTCCATATACTTTCATGTAAGATGAATATCTCCACTTTTCTGCTAATATTCTTGGAATTTTTCTTAGGTCTTTAACCTTCCGACGAAATTTCAAATCGAGAGTATTGAAACATCGAAAGCCACACGGAGACATAATACATACAATTAAGACTCTTTAAATTAATAACGAATGTAATCGTCACTGCAAGCGCTGAACAATAACTAAAAAAATAACGGAAATTCGAAATGGTTATATGGGTATCATGTATATTAAATAGGATTTTATAAGAAAATAAAACCTTTTTTAACTAAAAGATGGCACTACTAATCCTATTTCGATATCAATTTTTGTTTTTAAGCCAACTAGAAGTTGTAAGCAAGCTCTCTGTACCACGCCCCATGCGACTTGCATGTATTAAAATTAACCTACTTCTTAAACTACTGGCCATCGCATTCTGAAGCTTTTATGATAAAATAAGAATACATACAAAAATAAACAAAATTAACCTGGTCCAAATTATTCAAAAAAAGGAGTTGAAATTGTTACGTCCGGTTTCACACAAATTTTTAATTCCCGTTTTCAAATCGAATTTCAAAATTAAAAAGAACAGCTAATTTTCTACAACAATCAGTATTTTTTATGTCGTTTAGGTTTTTTTTTTGAATACTAGAAATCGCTTCCAAAAAAGCCTTTCATCAATGTCATCCATTTTTCAGAAGCCCATAGCTCGACAGCTAAACCTCATAGAAACAAAAACTTGTGCATCCACATTCATATCTTCTACACAATATGAACGAAATCCAGAACCTCGACTTTTTTTCGTTGTCCGCTTCACATGAAATACCCCTAACATTACTCTTTCAATATAAACTGTTTGGATATTGTATGATTCAAAGATTTTTTGAACTTAAAATAGTTCATTTGTTTTAAATTATATAGCTGTCGCGTAGTCCGTAGCTCAGTTTGGAAAGATGGGTTGGTTCATGGCCGTCATATAGAAGGCCGGTCGCAAAAGGCATTAACGTACCAAGATGGCGTGCTTAATGTACCTTTTTTCGACCAGTCGACGTACATTTCTCGACTAGTTCAAGATAAATAAAAATTTTCAAGATAAATAAAAATTTTTTTTCAATTTTAATCATCCCGCAAAAACAATTCCAATTTGATTCTGCTTTCGGAGGCTTATTCCGCAAAACGATCGAGTTTTCCGTATCAATTATTCTCTGCTTTGATAAGCTTTAGAGATGATATACGTTGTCTATGCGATTATAGACAAGAAGGGAACCGTGATCACAAATCAATAACCTTTATGAGTAAATTATTTCCATGGATATAAGTCGGAGATGTTAAAATTTGTCACAACCAGCGTAAATAACAATTAATGATTTCCAACTGCAAGTGGTCACACCAGTCAAGTATGCACTGTGTGCTGGTGTCTGATGATAATCAGTGCATGCTTTCGAAACCACTTTGTCAAATAAAAATTTTCAAGATAAATAAAGAAATTTTTTTTCAATTTTGATCATCCCGCAAAAACAATTCCAATATAAGTCAGTATCCGATCCCCTGACCCACTTTCGCAAACAATGTGCGGGTATACAGCGGTTGGGCCAAAAGTGACCTGACTTAAAGCGCGGATTAAATGAGCTTAGTCCTAAGGTGTTTACATCAACCTGACCTAAAATTTGCATAGGTTGAATTTAGTCCTCGTTCGTATATGACAGCTGTCATTTAGTTTAATTTTCGTTCATGCACTGTATTTATCGTTTCATATGTCTCTCAAACATGTTTATTTCAATGATTTTGTGTCAAAGGGGAATGCTATGAGCTTATATTCAACATACATACATTATTAATAGTCGCGCAAAAATCAATGTTTAGGTCGCGTGTGTTTACAGCGGTATAAAGTCCACGACCTATTTTAGGTCAGGTCGCTTGAAATCGTGGACCGACCTAAATTTTGGTCGGATAACGAATGTTTACAGCACGTGGACTAACAAATTTAGGTGGAATTTGGTGTATATTCCGCGGACTAAACGTGCGCTCTATACGCTACCAATGACTACATTTTTCACGTCGAATTTTTCGAAATTTATTTTTGGTAATTTTTCATGAAAGTCAAAAGAATTTTTATCACAATTTATGAGCAACAATAGATGATCCCAAATACTGAATATAGCATTGAAGTGGAACGGATTTATATTTTACTTCCGAGCAATACTTTAATGATGTAAAAGGATTTAGTTTACAAAAGATTGACATACATTTCCGTCATTTTCTTAAGTCTAGCTTTGTTAGATTTGATAACATTTGAATCACTTCATTTATAAACAAAAGGTCTTAAAATAAAATGCTTCACTGAAATAGATTGGTCTTCTTTTTAAAATATTGATGTCAGTTAGCAGTAGTAGTAAGTTTGCAGAAGTAATAAGCTTAAAGTCAAAATGAGGTCTGTCTCCTCAGGTGCGACACGGAGCTCGATCTTAGGACCTGCCTTCTAATAGCTCATGTACGATGATCTGCTACGCCTGGGAATGCCAGCGGATGAGTTCCTGGTAGACTACGCTGATGACGCCACAGCGGTAATTACTTCCACATCCTCTAATTTCAGTCAACTCAGACTTAACCCAATCATGATGAGGGTAGATCAATGGATGATCGACCACGGCTTCCAGCTGGTAGATGCAAAAACAGAAAATGTTATGCTTGACTTTTATGGACTGTTATGATTGTTATGTCGACCACGTATCTCGGAGTCACCCCGGACACCAAGCTGATGTATTTGGATCATATTCGCAGGGCATGTGACAGGGCTCTAGTAGTCGTCACTTCGCTGATTAGGCTAATGGCCAACGTCCGTGGACCCAGTGGGAGGAAAAGAAGGCTGCTGATGGTAACGACCAATTCCATCTTTCTATACGGAGCCGAAAATTGGGGAGATACTCTCCGAACTAAGAAGTGCCGGAATCACATTGCCAGAGTCCAGCACAGTGGTGCCCTGCGAATTGTCTGTAGCAACTGCATGGTCTCACAATAGGCTATGATGTTGGTATCGAGAGTAATCCTTATCGATCTACTTGCGCAAGAACGCAAGAAAAGGTACCTCTTTCAGTCAGAGCTGTGCAGAACTGAGGCTCTGGCGCATGCGTGTACGCGCACTCTCCAACTTTGTTGCCAAAAATGCTACCAAAGCGATAAAGGACTCTGGGCGGCTAAACTAAATGGTCTTATTGAGCCTTGGCTTATCCAAAGCCACAGAGAAGTAAACTCTTAGCTTTGTCAATTTTTTCAGGAAATAACTGAACAGAATATATAAGGTGGTCACACCGTACTGCCAGTACTGTGTGACTGAGTTCGATGCTGCTCAACACACATTCTTTATGTGCAGTTGCTTTGTAAGTTTGAGGTGCACTATTGACTCCACGATCGGTGTTACACATACAAATTGAAGAGCGTACTCGACTGCATTCAGGCCGTAATTAGATTAAGCAACAACACAAAATTCAGAATTTTCAAGGGCATCGATGAAAATGAGAAGGTGAATACGCTAGGAAATCATGAGGCCAGTCTTTTTCTGTTAGGATAGCTAAACATCTCAACTTTTATTCAAATGACAAGTAATTGATTGAATCCAATATGATGCAAGGTGCAAAATGCAGATGGCGAGCAACTCACATCTGCAGATTTACCAAAATCATGTGGGGATCATACAATCTAGCAGCTACTAAATACCTGCTTGAATGGACGCGGACTGATTGCAAATGGCTGGTCGGCATTATTATTGGCCACTATTTTGAAGCAGCATATGCCATGAAAATGAAGCTCCCAACCAGCGACACCTGTAGGAAGTGTCAAGAGCTAGGAGTTTCAGTTTTTTGTCAAGTGTATTTACGTAAGAGCATCAACAAATGACTTAAGTTTTTCATAATCAAAAAACTACGGTTAATATTGCTCTAATGATAATCCATTTAAAATTTTCAAAATTTACTTTAAGTTTCCAGTGAGTTCGGCTTTGATCCAGCTGTTGAAAGGCACTAATTCCTTGAATAATGTGACAGAAGTGAAGAAAGAATATCGTTTAATATAAATTTTTATCTCAAGAAGCTATTCTCGTTTTAAAAAAAAACTTTAATGTTTTGAGATTAGTGTGATAAAGATATCATTTTTTTCACAATTTCATTTTCGTTTTTAGCTTCTTCAGGAAGCTTTAATTATTCTAATAATTTTTGTCTGCTCTTTCCAGTAAAATTCTATTGCTTCAGTAACGGTAATATTTCTTTCAGTCAATAATATCATCTCGTTCAGTAGTATCAGATATTCCGGGACATTTTTCATCACGAGATTCCAAAAACTCTGGATTGTGGCGGTCAATTCTTAACGTATGCGTTAAATGTGCCAATAATGCCACTTTGTTTGCAATTGTTGATAACGCAAGCTTATGTAACTCACCTCTGAGTTACATTAATTTACATTTTTTAGTATTTCGTGGCAATTTTTCGCGACTGTTCAACAGCGTCTTGAAAACATGCGATAGTCAATTTCGTTGCAAAATTTATATGAGCTCTTGATTTCAGGTCAATGTTGGATGAAAGTTAGCTATACCAGTTGATTCTAATAATTTCCATAAGAAGAAGAAATATTCAACTTTATATCACTTTTCTTAAATTTAATTCAAATATCATGGCTCTCCTCATATTCTAAATTTTCGGTTAAAGCCACTCCATCAAAAATTTCCAACAAACCAAACAATATCCATCCTTGCAGCGGCGAAGACAACAACGGTTGACTAAACTCATTACCCATCGATTCAATTTTAAAACATGTTCGCGAAATTATCATACCCTTCTTCTACGTCATACTGTTCATCGGAACGTGTACACAAATTAATAACGAATGCAGAACAGGAAAACAACCTGAGGACTCTTTGTATCGCGATACGGGGACCAAATCCGATCCCTTGGATTGTTCATATAGGTAATCAAGAATGCTAGCTCGTACTCCTTGAGTATGGCCCTACTCCCTGTCATCATCAAACCGTTTGTTCTGCTTTGCATGCACAAGATTGCGGTCACATATCGACAAAAACTTAAGCGCAGGCAAAAGAGATGAGTCGAAGTTTTCTGGCGCAGCGAAGAAAGGCATTGTTTTCGAAGAGCCTGGGGCTAATATTTGTTAGTAATATTCAAAGAAGAATGATGCCAGGTGGAAATTGACACAAAAGTGGGGAAGTAAGAGGGATTTAAATGCAGGATGATAACTGTGAAGAAGAGTTGCCATTTTGGTCGAATGAGAGCAAGCAGTGCAAATGGAGTAAGTGGTGTTTGAACTCGACAGCAATGGAAATGATTGGTATTAAAGAGTCCTAATTTTTCGATAGAATTCATAAGAGGGCAATAAGAGCTGATCAAAAACTCTTAAAATCGGATAAAGAAAACACATGAAAATTCTAAAGCAAGTCAAAAATCTTTCTGATCACCGTTTTCTTGCCATGTCGTTTGTTTGCTTAGCTTTCAGTTATGTTTAATTTATATATCTTATTCTTTTGAAGCTTGGACAAGTCTTAAAAAGTGCCTAATCTTGCAGTAACTGTGAAAAGGCACCAATATATATATATATATATATATATATATATATATATATATATATATATATATATATATATATATATATATATATATATATATATATATATATATGTGTGAACTGAGAGCCCTAAAAAATTGACATCGTAAAGTACTTTCAGAAATCTTTACAAAGTTTTTAGTTCTTTTTTTCCGAAACTCATACCAATGACTTCGATCCGTAATAATTCCTCAAAAGCAAAATCGAGTACCGCAGCAGTAAGTGACAATAAAGCTAACAACAAAACTTTTGCGGTACATCATTTCCAGTCTTGTATCATATATCACGAACAATTCCTTTGCATCCATCTTATCTTCAACCACTGCCACCACCAAAATTCATTCACATCATGCATCGTTGAAGAGAACTTTTTGATTTGATTTTTCGTTAACTGATTTCCCTCACTCACTACCCTTAAGATACATCAGCCATATTCTACCTATTCTCATTTCTTCTTATTGGTATCCAAAGAAAAGACACTCACCAACTAAACAACGCGACAAGGGATCCGGAAAGTTTTTTAAAGTTCTCCCGGAACCTTTCATAACGAAATGAAATTAATTTCGAGAATATTCATTTTATTAGCGTGTATATGCCTTTTGGGGAAAAACTTTAGCTGATGTGTATATGAAGGTTTCGTTGTTCGAATACAGTTATCGAATGAGACGTTCGGAGGATACGACAAGTCGATAAGGTTAACGATGCCGATGATATACTTTTTGTGGAGTCAAGGAGAGAAGCGACAAAGGTAAAAGTGGTTAGGGTGCAGATTATCAAACGAGGAGACGAACGTAACTTGTCTTTTACGTAGAGAAGACCGAAAATGTCTATGGCTTTGATATTGGTTTTTAATTTCAATCATTCAAGCGTGTAGAACATTTCTGAAATACACATCCGGAGCGCCTGGAAGATTTGTTTTCACAGGAATGGGAAGAATTTTTTTGGGATATTTTTCTTGGCGGACAATACTTTGAAATTGTTACTTCTCGTGCAAGAAATGAACAACATAGCTGAAGCTTGTTATCAGCAGGCAAAATCCAAGATAACTAAAATTTTTACTACCCTTTTTTATCATTTGTATCAAATTAAATAAAAGAATAACTTTAATCCCTTTGATTGTACTATATGATATATTTTCAGATTTTTTCTCCAACTTGTACGTCTTACATGTGCATTAGCATTCCTGCATTTTGATGCTTACATAACTTCGAAAATCTTTCATACCTCAACGTGTGCGAGAACTAAATATATCCTTATAACTATCCAACTTATAAATAGTACAGATAAATCGCACACTTAATAGCACAAAATAATAACACATTTACTATGGACATGGTCCACACGGACCACATGCACCACCGCAAGGTGAACCAGAGCCACAAACATCGAAAGGCAAGCAGGGTCCAAGTGGTGGGCCACAGGGTCCACATGGTCCGCACGGTGGGCATGGGCCACAAGGACCGCACGGTGGGCATGGTCCACATGGTCCGCATGGTGGGCATGGTCCACATGGTCCGCACGGTGGGCATGGCCCACAAGGACCGCATGGAGGGCATGGCCCACATGGTCCACATGGCGAGCAAGGACCACATGGGTCACATGGAGAACAGGGTCCACATGCAGGCGATTTGCAAGTTGGAAATCCGGACGTGGGTGGACATGGATATGGCGAACAAGGCAGCGAACATCTCAGCTTCTCTGGCCCTCCGGGATACATACAGTATTGAGTTGGCTTTGGTACATCGACAACTTGCGGTTTCGGTTGGCACAATAGAGTTTGACAAATTTCCCTAGGTTCAATGACTATCCGTGGTACATTCACAACATATGGATCGGCTACGTAGGACTGAAACCATGTTACTTTTGGCTCTTTGTAAACTTCAAGAAAATAACGAATCACAGGTATATTGACCGTCTTCGAGCATCGTGTTATACACGGAATATCTCGTTGAACCATATTGCTGACAATTTTTGGTACATGTACAAGTTTCGTGGTACAGACTGTACGTTTCTTCACTATTAGTCTTGGTGGTTGTTGGACGGTGATTGTTCGTTTTGGTGGTGGCTGCCATTTAGGACAACATTGTGGCATTGCAGCCAACTCGTTGGCAGCATAGCTTAAAGGGGCACCCTGAAAATATTTAATACTGGCTATCACGGACATTTGGAGTGATATTGATTTTCACAAACCTGCGGCAATGGCGCCGGAGCTACATCGCATGGAACGCAGCACGGGTACGCTGGTATGCACGAAGTCATTGTAAATTTTTCAATAAATTAACTTAATACGTATTAGCTACGACTTTATTTTTTATCAAAGTTGATATTGAGCAGGACGTATGCACATAAATACTTTTAAATTTAATAAACAATACCTGAAAAATTTTAATTTTTTACAAGACTAGGGATTTTGACGTGACGGTCCTTTTCATAATAATGTTTTTTTCACAAACGTAATTCATAGTGCCCTACTAGGATCAAAAATATTTGCGAAACGAGCCCATTATTTTTTCGGGAAGAGGTAAGTTTCTTTGAAATATTTCAGACATTTTCTATGAAAGGTTTTTGAGATTTATGAAACTGAGTATGATACAGATTTAATTTATTTTTACATTATAGTACAGAGCATTTCCGACAACGTCGTTTTACTACAATAATTATTATTGAAATTGGAGTTCCTTTCAACTCTATCAGAGTTTGTCATATGGACTGAAAATTTGGAAAACTGTTGGAAATTAATAAAAATCTTTAAACCTAACCAAATTTTCAAAATTATTTAAATGGTCATATGTTTCAATATTATTTAACTAGAATCTTTACATACGTTTCTATCTCAGTACTTAAAATAAATAGATTGGACAATTGGCAGGCAAAATATTTATATGATTCCCAAGCACAACCAAAAACGGGCTCAATTTTGTTTAGGTATAAACTTGCAAAAATATTTTTTAGCAGCTTAGTGTTGACTGAAACTTAAACATAAATCAAATAGTTTTGTTTTTCTAGTAGCCAGTATCACATCCAGAACTGCAAATTTGTTATCTATATTTATTTGTCTCGCCAAAAAGCAACATAGTTTAATTCTTTTAATTTGTTTTGTTTCAAAGAAAACTTCATTAAATTTTCTCCACGAATCGACCATTTTTACAAAAAAGGCTATACGAGCTAATATCAAATAACTCTGGTGTAACGGCATTTACTCAAGAAACGAGATTTTGTCTATTTTTATGCCGGCTACTTTAAAATTTTCTGCTTCGACAAAAGGTTTTTTTACATATTTTTTTAAATATATTTTGTTCGTTTTGCGTTTCCGAGCTAAGCATTAACCTTAAAATTTTTGGTAGCTATTTTATGACGCTAAAAATTTGCAATGAGTCGGATTTCAACTTTTCAATCTAAAAATATTATCCAGACCTATCAAATTCAATAAAACTCATTTTCAACTTTAACTCAAATCACGTTTTAGGAACATTGGCATTTTTTTCACGTGCCTAACAAGTCACTTAGCACCCCATTTAAAAAGAATACCTTACAATAACCGTGCTAACAAACTTTTACACAACAAACATCGATAAGAGACTTCCGAGAAAATTCTATCTTGCAACGAAAGAAAGCAGCGTGAGTGTATCTTTGGCTAAGAAAAAAAACCACCACTTGTTTTAACGGAAGCCTTCCACCCTCTATCCGACAGCCGTCTATTCTATCGGCCAATGAATTTCGTATCGAAAGCAACGATATCAACACAAACAAAGTCAAAATCATGTCTTTATTGGAACTAAATCACCGCGAATTTCGTGAGAGCAATAAAATCGCTCGTGACTTGAAAGTAAAATCGAACGTTTACCGACAGGATCTCTGTTCGTTGTATCCTTCAACGACAACAGCACCAACAATATCGACGTTTAATGTTGGCAATGACAACAGCATCAGTGGCGGCTAACATATTGTCTTTCGTTTCGAGGATTTAAAAGTTGGCGTGCGCGGCATGTTATCTTTGATCCTGATACGACTGTAGGGCCGGCGGCGACTAACTTTAGGGCGAATTCAAATATTATTGACAAAACCGAGTGTAATCTTACCGAATGATTATCCAGTGTAGGCGCGGTGCTGAGCTGCGGATTTATTGCCGCGGTACCAATGGTGATGATAGTGATGTTGATGTCGATATTGTCGTTGATGCTGTAAACAAACAATTAAAACGGAATGAAGAGCGACGAAAACGAAACGGGATCAGATTCGGCGTTGATTTTATTGGAGCCTGGGAGAACTGTGACAAGAGGTCGACATAAAAGATATGAGAATGAAGGAGTCCTGACAGGATATCCGTTTCAAATATTTGCGACTTATATTTAAGTAGGTTGAATTTTCCTCTGGTTGTACAGTCTACCTTATGCGGCAGTAAAATGTGTATTTTTGGGCTTAGGTGCTGTTATAGTAACATAGGATGAAATTGGTAGTAATTTTATTAAAATTAAAATCAGCTGTAAAAAAAAACACAATTAGACAGCAATCGTCCCAAACACTCCAATCACAGCCATCTACCGCAAATTAGTGGTATATCAATTACAAATTCCTTTCAACCACACTTACAATTCCTGGCTCATTTGCCACTATTGTTTGAATTGGGTCCTCAGCACTGTTTACTTTATTGAAACGATCTCTCAAGTGGATCATGATAAGAATTCCATGTGTTCATTTTCGTTTTCTTCTTGTTCTTCTTCGGCAAATATTTGACAATTGTTGAGTTTTTTTTCGTTGTCTAATCACCTGTCGTCTTGTTCCTGTCAGCCACCAGTATATGTACCTTTACTAGCTACAAGAGCCACATATTGGTCTGCATGCTACATCCAATCTCATTTGTTGTTTGATATTAACTACAAACTAGGTGTTTATCACTGAACAAATATAGACTGAAAGAGTCGGAGACGTTGTGTTCGGTGTTTTGTTTGTTGGACTGCGTCTCCCATGTAATTGGTTTGTTAAGAAAACAAATTTTTTTTCTCGGGTATCTAAAGCTAGAAATCTATAGTATACGTATAAAATAATGATGATAGTGATGATGATATAATTCTTTTTAGTTCGGTTTTAAAATGCACTGAATATAGAAATTATCGCCGCTTGTGAATTTTTATCAGTTGTCAGTCGGATTTTGGTGTTTTGTTGATGTTGATTATTGTTGTTGATTGTGCTGTAAATGAAAGGGGTAATAAATGCGCTCGTGCCAGGTATTGTATCATTAGTTGATGCAGTTGATAATTGTTGAAATTTTATGATGACAAGGATTAGGTTGGTGACAGATCTAGAAAGTAATCACGAGCCTTAAGGCTATAGTTAGATAAACCGTAAATTTAAGAATTTCAGAGATAAATTCAAGAACACCG
This sequence comes from Nemotelus nigrinus, assembly GCA_947369275.1. Lineage (NCBI taxonomy): Eukaryota > Metazoa > Arthropoda > Insecta > Diptera > Stratiomyidae > Nemotelus > Nemotelus nigrinus. Next base: position 158,453,967 of record OX376373.1, read on the forward strand.
GAGATAGTTTGAATCAACTAAAATACTAGTTTAAGGTGATATGCATATGTATATTGTCGTAGTAATATTGTAGGCATAGCTCTTACCTTCTGTAAAGTAAGTTTTCCCATTTGAACTCACAAACCTCCCCGTTACAGCTATCATTGGTTGGATGAAAAATTCCAAACTGTTTTTCAACATATTCATTTCAAGAAATTTTCAACATAATGCGAAGTTTTCACTCCCACTGTAACAGCTAAAGCTGTGCGAACAAAATTTAACATTATATTTAAAATAAAATCTTCCAATTAAACATTTCTTGCTGTTTTTTAACTTGTTTAGGCGTACAAGTCACCTTTTGTATTATCAGAGCTTATTTGAGTCTCATACTGAGGTGTATGATTTAAGATGTCAGTTTGCCGAGGGGAGATTAAGAAAAATGTATTTCAACTTAAATGTTTATATTTACTCGGTGTTATTTAAAATTCAATACCCAATCACTTCAGAAAAAAAGCAGAGAAACCAATCAATATGCGTCCAATTCGTTGCTTCATTGATGGTATCAAACAAATAGTACTTACTTCTCAAGGTGCTATAATCAAGCACTTCCATTCTTTTCACAACTCATTTTTTACTGGGGACTTAAGGTCAATTTGAGCGTTGGCCTTTTTTAGTGTATATCACTCTTCCCAACCAATAATGCAACTGATTCGAAACAATTGAAAATATAAGAAGCCATACATAGCCCTTGAAAAATGATCAAGATATATTAAACACTGAATGATATTCCAGACGGTATTGTTTTAGTTAATTAAAAATAGTGTTTGGAAAAAAGCTGTTTTCATTGATTCTCTGTGATATAAAAGAAGAAACTCAGTAACCATTTCTTTTAACTTTCAGTGTAATTAGCAGTATGATATTTGCCACAGTTAATACATTTCCTTCCGATTCTATGATGTTTGTTTATTTAGGCTTATATTTTTGAGAACTCTTGCAGTTAAGTAGAAAGGTAGAACCCAACTAAAGTACCATATAAATATTTTCATTGGATAAAAGTCGCAGATGATAAGACGCAGATGACAAAACGCAGATCACAGCTAACGTAAATAAAAAATCACTAGTCCCATCAAATGGTCATATCAGTCATATTTTCAAACAAAAGAAACAGTGCATATTTTTGAAACCACTTACATACATAAATTTCAATTCTTAGCCGTTTCGCAATCAAAGATAAAATAATTTTATCTAAAATAGCATGTTTGTAGCTTTAAAATTTGATTTTCGAAAAAATTAATGCCTTAATAATTAGCTACCAGGACTTATTGCTGGCCTTCAAAAAACTCCAACTACCTGGTTAAGCCTAAGTTCTACCTAAACCTGAATTGCATAAAACATAGTAAACCCATAAGTTAAGTGTTGACAAAAATAAATAATAAAATAAGCTGTAATTCTTTGTTGAATTAAGCGAATAAAAAATTATATTTACTATGAACTAAACAAACAAAATAAAAAAAACTGGGGCGAAAAATAAAATGATGTACCATTCATAGTGGATGAAAAACTGATTGAAATTCTTGCCTTAGCATTGATTACAATACCGATGTAATATCGACTGTATTAAAGTTAATATTGACGGGAAAATCGACGAATCTCTAAAGAACAAATTCCCAGAATATTTGAACTGAGAAAAATACTTTTCGATAATTTGCCCATGGAAATATTGACGAAAATATCAAGAGAGAGGTAGATGAAATCTACGATGCGCTTAGTGATGGAAAACTATGAGACATTAGTTACCAAGGTTCAAATTTAAATGATACTGGTTTAACTGGAAAGTGTGAGAAAACATAGAAATTGTCTACTCTGCTTTTTTTACTAGGCAGTACTCGCAGTTCGAGCGAAGAGCAGTTAAAAGTAGCAGTGATTTTAATCATAGTTGCCATCTGTGTTCCGTGTGTTAGAACTGTTCACTTTACTGCCTGTGATTGCTCATTGATTATGATTGCTCATTGTCTGTGATTGATATTTCTTACATTTCATGCTATCAATGCTATTCTGTAATACCATGGCAGTGAAAATTTAGGGTAAGGAAATATTGCAGATGGTATGTAAATGCGTTGTTTATATCTGCATATGTTGGCACTTGCTGGGACGATAATATGCTGCTTAGTGATTGGAATGTGGCATAGTAGCTTTCAAGTTTTGTGAATATTATGATTTTTGTCTACGTACGTAGTAAAATGTATTAAAAATAACATTTTTAACTCTTTTACCCGACAATTTCATGCCAGTTTTGAAAGAATTCGTTCACAAGATACGTTTGTTGCTGCTATTAACTTGACTAATTTGCTCAGATTTGCGCATTGTATTTTGTTGTTTTTCCACTAATTCAAAGCATCATATTTCCTTCCAATCAGTTTGTCACCAATATATTTTTCCACTACTAACTTAGCCGATGTCATAGTAGTCGCTTATGACTACACTTTTGAGATTAAAATTCTGGTGACTAGAAAATTGATTCAGAGGCATCTTGTAGCTCTTTTTGTTAAGCACAAGTAGGTAGGTTCTGTTATATTAATTCGAATATTTTCTTACAGTCCATGGTTACACATGCAAACACTTTGCGGCGGATGATCTGTCAATAAATTTTAAGTGATATTCATCGGACGTCAAGTCCAATGATGTGTGTCGGTATTTAGCAATTGAAGCTAAATTTCCACGCTTTTAAGCCTGAATGTTAAGCAATTCAAATTTACAATTTACATCTTCACAAAGAACATTCAAAGAAAACCAATAGCCGAAAAATATAAGATGTAAAATTTTTTCTACGCATTTATTATTCATTATATCAATATTCTGCATATAATGTAAATAGATGAAGTTTTTACACTTTTGGGCACAAAAAAAAAACAAACATGTTGAAACATCAATAAAACACAACATTAAAAACGAATTGCAGAAATATAAGCTCTCTTTCCATTCAGTTTTCTTGAACTTTGCTACAAATAAACATATTTACTAGTAGCGCAGCTAAAAATAAGGAAGCCAAGAAAATAAGAAAACAAAGAAGCCTAGATTTGATTGTATGATGTACATGCTGAGGTTTGTGCTACACTGCCATAGCAAAAACGCCCAATCTGACATTTTGTTCATTTTTGAGTTTACACCGGATTTCAAAACTGTATAATCTATTACACCATTCTACAAAATACGGAAAACTTATCTTTGGTGGAAGTATGCTAAAATCAGTAATGAAAAGTGCCCCATTTACAAAAAAAGCCATTACTTACCTATCTACCATAGGTAGGATGTTTATGCTAAATAATGTGTATATAGGACCTTTATGCATGGTAATGCTATCATTATTTCCTTGCATTTGATACTAAAAAGTTTTATATGCTTAAAACCTTCGTTCTGCAAATATTTATACAACGTGAAAGCTTTTATTACAGATGTTCCTCAAATAAACGTATTTGTTTCTATGTTTAAACTTTCATACCGCTTGAATATGTCTGCAGCATTTTGAAAAACACAAATCATTGAATAACTCGAAAGCTACTAAAATGTAAAATCAAGCGCGGCACAATAGAGTGATTATTATAAAAATCACTCAATTCATCAGCACCCACAGGAATTATACTTTTAAAATTATTCCATCGGTAAAACTACTCCCCTTGAGCTCAATAACGTGACGCATGGATCATTTTTCTACCCTGTTTCGTTTGTTCAGCTCGTAGCAGTATGTTGGCAATATGTTGGTTGTAATCGATACGTATTCCCGGTGCTGCTTCAGTTAAATCTTTTCATCGTCACTTCAAAGATCAGATATAATCGAGTATCATGTAAATCCGAAAAGGCTTATCTCCTCTTCATATTCAATTACCTCGATGTCGTGAATCGATTCATAAGACGTGCCATGAACTAGCTCTGTACTTAAGTGCACCTACTTATGAAGCGTCTGTCCGTTCTATTGTTATGATGGCACTCCCGAGGTAATTTTGTTCACTAGTTTGTTTGTTCGTTCGCTTGTTTGGTTCATCATTTTGCTGCGACATACTGATGTGCTTCAGTGCAAACAAATTCAATATCTTTTTCCAACGAACGTAAACTGAACAACAAGAAGATGTGAAGTCAATTGTTACAGGCAAAGTGTGGCTTACCGGTCGGATTCGTTGCAAAATGATCTGCTTCTCATCCGGTCCCGGAGACTTCAATGGACAATGTCCTGAAGTATCTCAGACAAAGTTGACTAAGGTGATATCTTTTCGATTAACAATAGTTGATGCTGTTTGCTGGATGTTGCTTTTTATGGGTGAACGGCAGAAGTGAAGCGCGCTCTGATTATTGCGATCCTGACTATTGTGTAAGCCTCTAAGTGATGGACTTTGAAAGCAGACCAGTACTTGATTCGGTGTCGTGTAATTCTAGATGGTCTAAAGATTAGTGTTCTGTTTTGGTTAGTAAAATTGTTGTTTTTTTGAGGTATTAAATATTTTATTCAAATTTTTTTTTGGCTCAGACTTAGGGCGTAACTGGGAATCTAATTTCAATTTTAATTTTATTTAAACGCAACAAAACAAGTTATTCTTTCATCTTCGAATCTTTGAAACAATATTTTTGCTACGCAACATGAGCCACTTTTCTCAAGCAAGTCCATCCATGCGAAAAAAATATATCTTCACAATAAGCAAGTCCCTGTTCCCTAAAAATACTTTTCAATGTCTCCAAAGTCCCCTGATCTTACATCAAAGTCAACACACCGCCAATTCTCAACATTATTCAGCTAATCGAACGGAATCACTTCTTTTGGCGGCAAATTCCAAAAGTGACGATCGATTTACGATCGAGTCTTGATCAACTCGATCACCAAATAACACGCACTGCCACAAATAATTAGTTTAATTAGAGGCGATCGATCAAGAAAATCTTGCAGCGAAATTTTTCGGCCTTAGTTCCCCAAATCGATTCAGCGATCTGAGAATGAGGAGACTCTTGAGTAGAGGCAGGTATTCTAAATCCCCATGGATAAGTCTATTATGAACTCTGAACACGCAAGGAAGTTTGTCACTAAGAGTTGTTGAACTGGCGATCAGATTATGCTACCGTACTTAATTAGATCAATGAATCATCGGCATAAGAGACTCGAGAGATCACGACCTCATCGGTAACGAGATTATATTTTTATGGACGATGTTCGCCCTTATGGCAGGTAATTGCAAAAGATTGTGCAAATCGTGCAAGTGCATTGGAATGAGACAAGTGTTGAGATTGGAGAATCTGATTCGAACTCGATTATTTGGTGTTTGTCGGCTGCTTCGGACTTGGATGTGAAAATCAATCGAGTGTTGAAATCATTAAATATTTGAGTTGTTTTAGTATGGCGGCACTTTGATCAAGATGACAATTTTAATCAGCTGTATCCTTGTCGGCAAGTAATATTTTTTCCTCGTGGATTAAAATAGTATAATATATATATATATATATATATATATATATATATATATATATATATATATATATATATATATATATATATATATATATATATATATATATATATATATATATATATATATATATATATATATATATATATATATATATATATATATATTTGATAGGCCTTGGTAGGGATATCAAACTGATATACTTATTTGATAAGTTAAAACCTTTGATTTATTCAAATTAAATTAAAATTTGTACTGAAACTCAAAATAGATGGCTTATGAGCTAAATTTACAAGTGATTGAATATTCAATTATTCTAAATGAATTTTTCAGCCATATATTCTTTCGTCTCCTTAACTGACCAAGTCTAGACACTCTTAACGAATTTCCACACAAATCCCTCCCAAATCATCCATGCATGATGTTCTATTCAATTTTCATAATTTTCCGTACAGATTGATTGGATTACATAAAAAACGGATATAATTTACATCCACTCAATCTTTCACCATAGCAAATTCCAGAAGGCAATTTCTTGTGAAATAAATGACCACTCATAAAAATAGATACCAAAATGAATCTTCAAGATAAAACCAAATTATCTATTCACTTGAACCCACTGCCATCAGAAATCTTTGTCCCATTGGTCGATGACCTAATCTATTTATGCGTTGGTTTTTATTTTTCTATCCTGCATATCCTTCCGACAAAAATGACCGAGGTTACAAGAAACAAAACGGCGGAAAAATCGCATTTGACTGCTTAGAAAACAGAGCAAAGTCACTCTTTCCTAGCTGTGCAGCTACAATTCTCCTTGTTTCCATCTTTCATTTACCAGATTATTTGAATAACGTTTTTCTGCTCTTGAATCCTATTATTCATGAGGATATCTTCGCAAATCTACATATTGCAATATTTTTTCGAATATTCTTTGGAAGGAGTTTTTTTTCTTTTTCGGAAAAAGATATTCATGCGTTTTTGGTCTTCAACAGAATGCCATTCATTGGTTTCAGTGGTTTTTGAAAAGGGAAAGGAAATCATTGCAGAACCAAAAAACTGTTCAAAGGGCAGACTGAAAAAGATATTCGATAAGCGGAGCAATAGATATGCACGCGCCTGAACAGATACTTTGGATCATCTTAAGTATTTAGAGTGGTAGATTTGTCAAATGGTTGGTTTGGTTTTTATGAGCGAGGGATTTTTTTCTTTTGCTTGAATTTGAGAAATCGGTCAAAGTATCTGCAGTTAGGCTTTTACGCAAAGATGAAAGTCGATTTTTTTCATTTGTATTTCACTTTTTCTCATTTCCACAAAATAGAAATTGAATAATTGATGTGATAAATAAGATTCATAGTAGAATAACCATTCCTTTGGCTTATTTCATTGCTTTGAATATTTTTGTGAGGATTCATCAACTAAACTTTCATAAAATGAATGAGAGGAGGGATGAGTGAGAATATTGTTGAAACTACATTACTGTAACCTATTTTGGTCGGAGAAGTAAAGAAAAGTTAAAAGACAGAATAAAGTAAATGTTCATCTTTGAAATGATAAAACTGGCTTAACTTCTACATAGGTTTCGATTCTCTGCCGATATTTTATGCATTTTGTAACGTTGTGTTTCTCCCACGCTGGGCGCTAAATATAAGTAAATTAATATTAGTTTGGTGTAATCTGATTTTATCCATTAATATCTTTTTTATGCTTTGCATCAAATCGTCAGCTCAAAAAAAGCCAATCAGCTTTTAAATATTCAAATAACAGAGGAATCGGAAACATTATAAACATTATTCTTATATGAAAATTTGGTCTGATTATCAATGCCTTGGAACCAACACCTATATTTGCTTTGTGCGTAAGATTAAACTTAGAACACATTGCTACATAGAGCTTCCGCTGATTGAAAAAAATCAGCAGGTGCAAAGATGAAAACATTCTGTAGCTTCATTTACTCATGGTTAAATGAAACTTGAGAAAAATACGAAACGCAAATGCTATTGAGTATTTATTTGTGCGTTTCTTTTATTGAATTTAATGAAAATAGATTACCAACAGAATGGATTTATGAAGTTTACAGAAATAATTCCGATTTTCAACAAAACTTTGGAGTACTTTTGTGAAATGCTTACTCCCATCAAGTGGGGTTTTTATTTTTAAATACACTTGTGGACAGGGAATAGGAGCACCGAAAATTTAGTTAAAAGAAATAAGGAATAAGTACCTGAGTCAAATAAGGAGAAAAATAAGAAATGAGCCTAATCTTCTCACACTCGTCAAAATTTTGATTTTGAAAGCGAAATCTTTACGACCTTCGAGTATCGAGAACGGATATGGGTTGTAGTAGGATGATTCTGCTACTTTTTTTATGTTTTTGTGTTGTTCCAGAAGAAGTATTGATTAAATCACTTGGGTGTCTTCAAATTTTGTTTGTACATAATATATATTTTGTGGTATATTTTAGCTGCCTAAGAGAACTTCGCACTTTGTTAGTAACTGCTGACAGTTTTCTTACACTAAAAAATATTGCATGCAATTGCTTCTTCTTACACTGAAAAATATTGTACGCACTTGCTTTTGGAACCCATTTGATTTAGATTGAAGATAGACAAATGCGTAAAACTAGACTAAAGGCAGGATTAACGCCATGTAGAAATGTCCAGACCAGCAAACTACAAAGCACTGGACATCAATCCATTTTTACACTGAAAGAAAAACTCTTGGTTGGCTCAACTATTTTTAATAGTATTGCAACGATTCATTCAAAATCGTTAAACAAACTACGGAAAATAGTTCTTTTTACTATGTTAATATAGTTAATTTAACGACATAAATGTAGTTGCCTCTAGTTATACAAAAAATACCGCAACGTCCATGAAATCAACTGTTTTAATTGTTTCATAACCACGAAAAATAGTTGATCAATAGAACAATATTCATCAATTCACTCAAAACTTCAACATTTCGAATTATCAACAATTTTTATGGTACTTAAACTACTTTGCAATAGTTGATTTCAACAAACGTAATTCAGTGAGCAACGTCTTTACGCAAAGTAAAATGGTTTCACCATTTGGACGTTTTTCATGCTAGGAATGACATTTTCCTGGCAGAAGCAGATAGGTCAATCCATCAATTTAGGTCAATCCGCATTTGATTGATGAATTTTAGAGTTACCGTGAAAAATAACTGAATACGTATATGTTTGATTTTTCAGTTGAAATTTGTACGAATGCGAAATAAATTCACCTTGCTTTTGAGGCGCGGCAGCACTGACCTCCATCCTTGTGATCTATTCCTGCGAAAAATATTGAGAGGGTCAATTAGTTCAGTGTTAAGCGTCAATGAGTGAAGTGTCATAAAGTGAGTGTGCGCAACTAATTCAGTAAAATTTAAATAGTGAAAATAGTGAATTTTTTGGAGCGCATATAATTCAAAACGTGAATTATTATTATCGAATATCTTGAATTTTTTGAATATCTCGAAAGTTATCATATAAGCATTAAATTGAAAATTATTATATAAGCATTTAATATCTCGAAAGTTACTAAAATGTAGATAGCGCGTTTATGCTAAAGATGACAGTATACTCTTGTTTAATTTTAACGTCTGTAGTTAACAACTATTTTCCAGTCGTTACTGCTTAAACAATACTACTAAAAATTTCGCGCACCGGTGCAGCAAAAATCCTTGAATACACTTTAAACGAACTATCCATCTTCTACCTAAGGCCTTTCCAAACTGACATCTTTTCATTCGTTTTCAGCTAGAGATAACAGAATATGACGTTAAACCAAGTCAAGCTTGTCCGAATTCGGTTATTTTCGCCAATACTGCACAGTGCGGCCAGATATTTGCGGGAAAATATAGCCCGATTTCAAATTTTCATAGCCCAAAATAGCAAAGATTTCTTATTTGTAGCCCAAAAACCGCCACACCAGATTTATAAATAAATTGATTCATCTAACCGGATTAAACTATAATATTTAAATCACACCCCTGTCGTGCATACAATTTAATTGTTGAGCAATCATTTTTCTCTGCTGAAAATTGTTGCTGAATCTCTCCTTATTGTGGGGGCACCACAGACTATATTCATTTACCATTTCGTACTATGCGCATTGTTGGAATACCATAGTTTGTGGTGTTCACTTTTTTGCACCACGGACGTTGTCTACCAACCATGCGTCATGGTACATAAAAGTAATCAACTGTTTTCTTATGGTTATTTTAACTATAGCCCGTAGTTGACGCGAAAACAACTATGGAATATTGTTGATTTTACTAAGATTTTTCTCTCAGTGTACCAAATCTACTAAGTCTTCTATTTTTTTTTTTTTTTTTTTTTTTTTTTTTCAGTTCACTGCGAACATTGTAGCCGATCAGTCGTGTTCTTTATTAATATCCAGTGCGAAATTATAAAGTAAACAAGTTCCGAGCATTGCTTAAGTGCCGTTAAGTTGTTTATACTAAACAGTGAAGCGCAAAAATTATCAACCGCTGAGTTGTAAAAATAAAATTTTAATTCAAGTTTAGTGAGTGACTAATAAAATTCAGTGTTAGTTAGCTGGTTTGTTCAGTGCTATTCAAAGTTTAAAAAAACTTGATACAAGTCCGTAATGGGCAGGAAAAGAAAAAAAATTAAAACCCCTGAAGCATCGGACATCGATGAGCCAATAACGGATAAAAGAGCAATGGAGAAGGTTGCAGTCCTAGAAAAAGAAAACCGCGCATTGCGGAGGGAAGTCAACGAGTTGCGTCGCCAGATGACGTCTTTCCTGGCGATAAACCAACACGGAAGCAGTTCTAACACCTCAGCCATCTATGAGCCGTTAAGGGCGTTCAAAGCAGCAGAATTAGCTGCAGCACCATCAGTCGAAATCGACCAAGACAGCCAGGAGTTCAACCTGGTAACGCGACGAAAGACGAAAACGAAGGAACAGGTAATAGTTTCTCCCCAAAAGGCGACAGCATCTTCTTCTCTTCCCCCACCTACGAAAACCCTTAAGGTGCCGCCTATAACAGCTTATAAGATGGATATTCCCAAATTCATCACTGAGCTTAACGCTCAAGGGATCAGAGTAAATATTAAAAATATTTCGAGTGATAGATCGCTCATCCTGTGTGCCTCCCTAGAAGACCACAAAAAGGTCTTCGAACTAATCAAAACCACTGGTCGAAATGCAACGACCTACACGGCAGCTACCGAAAAACCCAAGACACTTGTCATCCGTGGCCTACACAGGGGCGTTCAACCAGCGGATGTACACTCTGAGCTAGTGGCGCAGTACCCTGATCTGAAGGTGAAGTCAATATCGCACTTCCTCACCCGCAAAGACCGGGTACTGAGTAAGTCGGTAGCGGCTGAAGACTTCAGACCCCAGTCCGGGCTCTTCATTGCGCAATTCGAGCCTTCTCAAGAGCTAGCTGTTGTATTTGAAATACGGTCCATCCTCTGGCAGAGAGTGTCTTGGGAGAAAATCCGCAACAAAGAAAGGCTGCAGTGTTTTAACTGCCAAAATTTTGGGCATGTTGCAGGCAACTGCACCATTGTCCACCGCTGCGTGAAGTGCCTGGAGAGACACCCACGTGGCGACTGCAAAAAAATGGAAGACGCACAGCCTGCATGTGTCAACTGTGGTCTAGATGGCCACCCAGCCAACTACCGTGGATGCCCGGCATATAAACAAATGGCGGCTAGAATCGAGGCGAAGAATATTCGTCGCGAACAGGCCCGGAAGGAAAGGCAGCAGTTTGTAACGCAGAGCGTCTCGAACTACAGGCGAAGTGGTATTTCATACGCACAGGCAGTAGAAAATACAGCTTCGTATGTTTCTGGTGCTCAACGAGCTCCAACCTCTTCGGGATCATCTCCAGCCAATGCCAATCTTGGGCTGATAAATAACTTTATCACTCAAGTATTGGCTGCGGGAACTGATGCTGAAGGGCTGGTTGCCACTCTCAAACTGCTGGCTACCGTTCTTAAGTAAGTTGGTTGAGGTGGCTACATTCAATAGCGCTTCGCTCATCTCGATGGCGCAAAGAGCGTCCGCACAACACCTCCTGGATGAGTTGAAATCGGATCTTGTAATGATAACAGAGACCAGACTCTCGAAATTCCATAAAGTTAGCTTTAGAGGGTTCGCCACTGTCTTTGACAATCAAAATGGCGGATCAGCACTCCTGGTTAGGAGTAATCTGGACATGGAGACCGTTGCGATTCCCGATCTAAAATGCTGTGCTATTGCTGCAGCGGTGATCAAAACAACAGATCACAGGCGAATCCTTGTTGTATCTTTATACGTTCGATGTAGTTCGTCAAAGTCAAGTCTGTTGCATGATTTCGGAGTCATTAACTCAGTCATATCACAATATAAATACTCGCTTATCGGTGGCGATTTGAACTCGAGACACCCACAATGGGGAGATTCCGTAACAAATGGAAACGGCAGGGTGTTGCTCGAATGGCTGCAACAAAGCAGTCCTCCCATTCCCTTGCAAGTAGTTGCTCCGAACTCACCAACCAGACCAAGTAGTAATTCAACCATAGACTTCTTTCTCCTGTCAGATGACCTGTTCAGCAGTATTGATCTACCACACTGCTGGACGCAAGCTGGTATGTCTGATCACTTTGCCGTGAAGCTCCGACTTCAGTTCCGCTCCTTCTTCAGCTTCATGGAAAGACCCCCAAAGACAATAAGATCTTTTAAAAACACCGATTGGGGCCAATTTCAGCGCTACATAGACGTTGCGGTAGGAAATCTTGACGTTTGTGTACGGAAAATTTAACGAACCATCAGATAGATAATATAATAGAGTCAGTCAGTAAGATTATAAATGAAACCGTTGTCCGGAATACACGCTTGACCACACTTAATAAATATCAGAACCACGCGCTGCCGCCGGAAATCGTTAAGCACATGAAAATGAGACACATTTGGCGCTGTAAGTTGAAGCGAATTTTCCATAGACATGGGAGGGATCACCCGATGTACAGGTCACTACTTTCGAGTATCAACTGTCTCAGCAAGATAATTGCTGAAATGGTTGGTATTTCTCGCAGTGAGCGTCTTGTGCAGCGGCTGGCCGACATTCGACCAGGCCCCGACATGTTTAAGGAAATCAATCTGCTTTCTGGCAATTACAAAAGCCAGGAGATGGCGGTAACGATTGACAATGTTGTTGTGCGCAACTCTGATCGTCAAGCAGAGTTGTTCGCAACGACATTCCGATCCCAGCTGAATACCGCTCCGCCTTCAGCTCCTAACAGACAAATGGTAAAAGAGGAGGTCAACCGTTTTCTCAATAGACACCACGAGCCACCAGCCACATTTACATCCGAGAATCCTTCAGATGATCCGCAAAATGCAAATGACCAGCTCCACTTTATTAATAGTGGATACCTGGTGCAACTGCTGCGCGGTATAAAAAGCAAAAAGTCTTCTGGGCATGATGGAATGTCTAATTTCATTATTAAACGTCTACCACTCTCTATGCTCAGAATTCTTTCTATTGTGTTTTACAATGCCCTAAACAATGGTTACTTTCCGGACTCATGGAAAGTGGCCAAAATTGTTCCTATTCATAAGAAGGGCAAAAGCAATGAGGCCAGCAATTTCCGCCCAATCTCTCTGCTTCCTAACTTGGGGAAGGTTTTTGAGAGAATTTGGCTGGAAATGATAAAACATCACTGTCGGCTCACGCGGGTGATTCCTGACCACCAGTTTGGCTTTAGACACAGGCACGGGACGCAGCATGCCATCTCATACTTGCAGGATCAAATAGTGTCTCACTTGAATGTGCAAAACACTCCGACGGTGGTGTGTGCTTTAGATATCGAAAAGGTTTTCGATTCCGTAAGGCATGAAGGCCTTCTCTTTAAGTTGATCAAGTTTGGATTCCCGGGAGAGGTTATAAGACTCACTGCAAGCTTTCTTACCAACAGACAATTCTATGTCGGCGTTAATGGAGCAAATTCTACCAAAGGGCCTGTGACATCAGGAGTACCACAAGGTTCTGTCACTGGACCTATTCTCTATACAATATTCACTGCTGATCTTCCTACTCCAGCAAGCCAACCTCAAGTCCAAGTCCTCCAATATGCTGACGACACGCTCTTATTCGCATCGAGCAAAGACCCGCTCAAAGCAGCGAAGAGCCTGGAATACTATTTGGCAGAACTAAGTCTTTATTTTGACGAATGGGGCATCAAACCAAATAGCAGTAAGACACAACTCTGTGTATTTCGCAATCCTTCTAAGTATCGGGGATCTCAAACAATCCGCAACAAGGCCAAAAAACTCGCTGTCTCGTTCGGAACCTCTAAGATTACTCCAATCTCATCTCTAAAGTACCTCGGTGTTGACTTCCACGAATTCCTGAAGTTTAATCCTTATGTGCGGCGTAAAATCAAAGCTGCTAAGTCCGCATTTCAACGCATCAGACCTCTTTTTGCCAAAAAGATGGGCATGACCACCAGAGCTAAGTCCATTTGCTACCACACTCTGATCCGGCCTATCCTGACTTATGCGTCCCCATCCTGGATTACCTGTTCTAAAACTGCCATGCGTGTCAGCGACAGCTCATGGATGCGCTTTTTAATTATGTAGGCCTCCCAACGAATAGAAGAGGCTAGATGTAAGACCTAGGATAAGGAATTAGGTCTAATTAGGCTAAGTTTGTTTTAGTTAGGTATAAGTTAGACTTAAGTCATAGCATAAGGTAGATTTTAAGTGGCTATTGCTAAGATAATCCCAGCCACTGTACACGGCTGGGTATGATAATTAGCGTGTAAGATTAAAAGAAAAACTCAAAAGATAAACATAAATAAAAACAAAACAACCAAGAGCCAGCAGGCCAAAATATTATAGCCGCTAGTAAGTAATTTTTTTTTAAATTGTAAATAGTACTTAAATTAGATTAATAATGTACAAATGAAAACTAAAAATAAAATCTTTTTTCTAATCTCTATTTATTTTTTTGTCTTTACCAGAAAAACTTACTTTGTTTTTGAAAACTTGTGGGTTCCTGCAAATCATTTCACTGTGTTTTAAGTTTTACATTTATTTGTTTAGCTTTTTTTACTATCACAACAATTTCCGGCACCATTCGGTAGCTGCAGACGATATGCATGGCAATTTCGCGCAGTACGATGACAATCCGTCCTCTTGGTTTCGTATTAGGGACTAAATTTACCCGAATTTCCATCTCGTACAGCGAAATAGAATTAATCGTCGCCATCAGCAGCATTCATCTCATTTCGCCGAGCATTTCGATGTTAACCATTAACCTACACAGCAAGCCAATGATTCTCAGAGCTCTACCGCATGTCTTACGGATGTGTTCTCAATAGGTCAGCTCAATATCTAGCGGCACTCCCAAGTACATTACCGACTTGGTCGTCTAGACTTCTGAACCTCAATATCAACCTTCCCTACCCACCTTCCTCATAACTTGGTTTATTTTGGTTCCTTTATTAAATAGCAGCCTATTGTGAACGATGTTCTAGAGGTTAGTTCCAAAGGTTAGCTCTAGCGCATCTTCGTCAGGTGAAAAAATTCCTGCCAACTGCATCGTCAGTGTCGTAGTAACCAGTCGGCAGAAAATGCCCGAATAGTCAGTACACTTCGTCGAGTCGAAGACATTTTGGGCATCTTGCTCCACCGTCAAGAGTTCGCCTCCTTGCGATGGCTTTACGGGCTTAGCCGACTTTTTCTTCGCACCGTGCTGCCCCTGTATACTCTTTGTTTGCTGTGCTCTGTGTCTGCATGCTAGAGCAATTCGTTGGTTCCCTCATTATTGAACGGCAAACGAAGAACACAGAAAAGCTTATCCTGATTAAATAATTATAGTGTGGAGGGTCTAACTCAGATTACAAACCGTTTTTGTTCTATAAGTTTGAAGTGAAAATTACCCCACAAAACATTTTTGACGCTAATAAAAACCAGAAAAGCAAAAGATGATGAAAGAATGAAAACAAAATGTTTATATTATAATATATGCCATACTGGATAATATACAAATTTTTCAAAAACTATAGCGCATCAGAACCGCAAAAGAATTAATTTTCGAACAAAATGTCTTTGGGTGACCAAAAAATATGGAAAGACGAAATACACTTTTATGCAGTATCAGATCAACCATTTCTTACCCAAAGCAAAAAAAACATTTCTCGACAGCATCTCCTATAACATAAATGATGAAAATGTTAGGTTCAGGCAACACTTTTCCAGCGAAGCAGCAATAGGACCACCATAACAAGCTCATGCTAAAATCAGAGGATTTCATAGAAAGTGTCAGCGATTAAACGATGTTTGAGGCTGGCATCCGAAAAATTGTGTATGCTTTGCTTATGAATATATAATGAATATATAATTGGTGCAATATTAACGGAAATATTTGGTGCTGGTAACTCTGTGTTAGCAGCATAGCCAAAAGTATACCAAATCTGCTTCACGTTAAATTAAACACACTCTGTGAATTTTGTTTCGATCGGATGATTGCGCTGGAAGCTATAAGGGTGAAAAGAATTTTAGGGCTACCACCCTCAAAACTTTTGAAATTTTCGAAACCTCAATATTTTAATCATTCCTATTCGGAAATTTTATGACAACATCGCTTAGTAAAGAAATGCCAATAAATTACTAAAATGGCCATAGCTTTCAGCCCTTTCATGATTTTTCAATGAAATACCTACGGAATTTAGGTTAAAACAAGATCTATTGACTACATGAATTACGATTTTATGACTGCATTGGAATTTACAGCGAAAAAAACTTGATTTTGCTGAACAAATTTATAAGAATTAGGAGACAAAAATTATCATAACAGACAGCTCTAACCTTGTTTTCCAACCAAAAAAATTCAATTCAAATCAGATTAAGGTTCAGGTACCGTGTGAATTTCGTTAAAATTTGTTGGCTGTATCGGAAGCTATAGGCCAAAACGCACTCTTTTCCCAGTGATTTTTTAAGATGGTACCACTGCGACAGTGTTGCCTGCATTTCAAAATCACTTCTATCAGACCTGGTCCTAGTTAATATCAACACGTCCTGTAAATTTCATAATGATCGGATTATCCGGTCATTAGTTCTCTTGAACATAAGTTTCGCAAGTAAATGCAGATTGGTGCTGGGTTGCCGTTCTTGTGCAACTTGGAATTTTGAAAATTTCAAATTGACATGGTGGAAGAAAATTTAAATTTATCAATAATTTGATTCTTTTGTGATTTGAAAGAATTTTTCCTCGCGCCTGCCGTAGCTACATGGTTGCTCGCACAGTCGCGAAAATTGTGTATAATTTTAGTCAACATCAATACGTTTTGCAAATTTCACGATGATCCAGTGTTTCCGTCAAAAGATATGACATCTCGAAATTTGAAATGAAATCCTTGCCTACTTTCAGGCACTAAACAATCATAAAACATATTAAGAAACATGAATTTACGGTGAAATGAGAGAGAAATCAGCAAAAATCATTAAAAAGCAATGAATAAAGAAATAAAATCTGAAATTCATTGAAGTGGCAAATAGATTTACACCGACGGAATTGCTTAGTAATTTACAAAGAAAAAATTACTGCATCATACTTCAGAGAGAATGTGTATAAAAAGAAAAGTATGTATAAAAATAAAATAAGGAAGTGTTTGGAATGTACTTGCCATTATAAGAGCTATTGCGAAACAAAATATCAGAAAGCATACATCTTATCCCAGTAAGTATGATAAATATGAATTAGGCACATCATAAGCCAAAAATCCTTAATTCTGCATGTATTTTGATTAGTTTTTTTCTGATTACATCATCTTCATCATAATAATAAACAATTTCTCTTACCCCCACCCGACAATCGTTAAAATATAGAAGGTGATACAAGCCATGACTATACTTTATGACAGCACGCTGAAATACAGACAAATGTAAAGTCTTGTCGTTGATAAATGCTGTTACAGGTTAAGCCAAAAAAAAAAGTTTTTTTTTCATTCCTATATTATGAGGGGTTTCAATAGTTCAAATTTTGAAAAGTTTGCTGATATCGTCAAAAAGTATTTAAAGATGTAAAAAAAAGTGAAAAAATGTATTAAAAATGTCTATATTTTTTTCACTTTATCTACAAAATTTTCTTTGTGTCATATTGTCTTTAGATTTTTTAAAATTTATTTTGATAAAAAAAAAGAAATACTTCATGCTGTTTTGGATAAAATGCAATTGCATTTGAAATGTCAGTGAGCTACGTTTCCCGAATCGCCGGTGGGGTTCAAAATACTGCCGCAGAAATAGCTTTGTATCAAAAACCTCTAAATATATTTCTGCCAAAAGCTTTTCCAGCAGGTTCAGGAATATTTAAGGAAGTCTTTCAGATGGCATCAAAATTGCTTTGGGTCGAAGTTAATTTGCAAATTCCTCAAAATAGTCCAAAGTTCTAAGCTCTGATTCGACAGCATTTTTCATCTAAATTAAACTTAACTTCTATTTTATCTGAATCAATCAAAAAAAGAATGAATTTAAATCCAACTTATTTTAACTTCAATCAGAATAAGATAAGTGTTCTCTTTGTTTTGGTTGAAAAACAACGACAATATTTGTAGATTTAATTTCAAACATTAAGGTTTCAAAAGTGGTTACATAGTGTTGCTTGTGGAAATCTTGCTAAGGGTGGGCAATATTACATTTATTTCCTTCCGGTGATTACGAACATTAGTATCACCCTCACGATTTAAAAGTAATTTTGAGGGACATTGGAATACTTTGGATGGAGTTTTTATTGGTTGAAATGAAAATTGCTGATTTTATAAATAAAAGAACAAAAGACTAGACTAGACCATGAAATCTATATTCTTCAACCTTAGATGCTTTTTTATTCTCTGTGTTTTCCAATTCTGGATTGTGATCTTTCCTAACTAATCTTGAAGTCCTAATTAATTAGCTACAACTAAAAAGCGCTATAGACCTTAATATTTCCCTCTATTTTCTGTTCTTCGTTTTTAATTATTTAATTTTATTCTTATTATGAATTGTATGATTATTGTTACAGATTTCAACAAATTGCAAAGTCTCTTCAGGCTATAGTCAACTCTTATGTATTTTTAATTTATCGAGCAACCACTGTAAAAAATCACTACCATTATTAATTACGCTTTTAGGCTTTCAGATAAACCATAAAACTCAAGTTCAGCCTACGCTTTGTTCAGGACTGTGCACAAATATAGGCACCAATATGAATGAGACAAGAGCTCTTAGCAAGAAATCCATTAACCGATTGCAATTTAAAGTGTTCTGCTACAGTAAAATCATGTTCGAATTCAGTCTAGTTTATTTGTTGTAATTAATTACTGTTTTCGATTTGCGCGCGAAGATACGCTTCAGATCCGTTTACAATTCAGAACTGAATAGAGCTTTGCAGCTAAGGAATGGTGAATTTGGTGCATTTTATTGGTGTTCGAATGCTGATGTGTTAAATATGGTATGGTTGATAAATAAGAACCCATGGTAAATATACCATGGGTTCTTATGGAAAAATTTGTTGATTTTAAAAGCTTTTCAAATTAAATTTGAGAAGTTGTGATATTTACTTTCCTAAAACTGTTGAAAACTTAAGAGCACTAAAAAATTTCTTGATTGTGCTTTAATAAAAATCTATGGAAACACGATACTGCCGAGGACCATCTAGATTTTTTAATTGCTCCAAGAACTAACCAAATTTTGTACGAACAATTAAAAACCTGCTCGAAATTTCGCCCTTAAATATATTATCTTAACTGTTGGATTTTAGCTGTTCAGTATAGAAACTTGAAGTAAGAGCCTTTAAAATGCAATTATTTAACTGAAAGCTGCTATTATTATGAATGAAATCTTAGGTGATCCAACCCGCAGTCCATTTGAAAATATATATTGAAATTATCGCTTCAACTTGCCCATACTTTGTGGCGCCCAGTGTGGGTATTTTGAGGTATGTTAAGATAAATTTAACTTAGCATTTTAATTTTTTATTTTTTCGAAACAATATTCTTATCCTTTACGTTGAGTTGAGTTTTTCTAAAGGATAATGCTAGCCTTCATGTAATAATGTTGCAAGTCATAAGAAACGAATAGCTCAAATAATTTCAAAACGTACAGAAAATGGTATAAAATTGGTGTATTGCTTATAATAATTCATTTTAATTCTCAAAGGGAAACTCTACAAAAAGAATTATTGTTCTTAAATTGATAATGAATTCTAATGTATGAATTACATCTTCACAGTTTCTTCGCATCCATGACATTTCAGTACCACTTCTCCCTACACCAAAACCCCTTCTAAATCAAACAAAAATCAACCACATCCACCATCGGCACTCGCCTCCCTCGGCAACCTTCAAACCATTCGATTTTCTGTTAATTAAAACTCAAAAACTGAAAATTAAACAAACCCCAGTGGAAAAATAAATCAAGCTATTCATCTCAAAGACGAAAAATACAGCGAAAAAAATAATGAAAGGAAAAATAACAGCGTATTCTTGCCGAAAGGGTTAAACGCAAACGATTTCCACCCTTTACAAATTAAAAAAAACTTCACTGAAACCTTCTATAAGCATATGAATTGCAACAAATATAACGAAAACGTGACGACTTCATCAATAGAAATATAAAAAACAAAGCAAATGTTAGATGAGCTTGAGCTTTGTCCACCCTATACCCTTCGTATTAACTTGAAAAAAAAATATTGTCTCGAAAGAACAGAAAGTTGAAAGAAAGAAAAAGTATCACAGAAAGAAACCTGCATCTTTATGCTCATTGCCATTATGTCACCATTTCAATCGTCGACATCGCGGCTGTCGTCTTCATTAAGTGCCACTCGCTACCCTAATCAAGGATTTATTGCGAATTAAGAGGAAACGTTCGCGCGCGAAAACGAAGTGTATTCATTGATGATTTTGATGTGTCTAGGAAAGAAAACCAGAAGTATAGAAGATGGAGAAGTAGAAAATGTATATATACGGTTAGGAATGGCGAAGCAGCGTATAGTGACAGAGAATGATGATGAAAAATCTGCAAAAAGTAGTATTTTAGGTGCAATCATTGAATAATTGCTGCAACTTCGAAAAAAAGGAAATTTCAAAGAAAACAGTAGGCTTTAAGTGAAGAGTTGAAAGAGATTTTTTAAATCTTTGCCTCTTTCAATTAGAATTAGAGTTTCAATTCAATGCACGATTTCTTGAATTCATAGATTATAATTATTATGAAACCTTTGAAACTAAATAACACAAAATGAAATCAAAGCTAAGAAGATATTAGGTTAGGTTAGTGAAGAGGGCTGCCGGGAACGCGACCAGCATTAGGCCAACAGTTTGAGCCCATATAATAATATAATAAATATAAGTGGGAGTCGGTAGCTTAGCTGGCTAACGCGTCAGTCCGAAGCAGCGATCTACTGGTCGCGGCTTCGAATCCCGCTGTGCTCATGGCTGTATTTGCTCGTCTTGTGTTGTCTTAACAGTCGGCGACTGGGCATAATACCAGCGCTCCATTAATTAAGTGTCACATTAAAGCTTTAGTAGCGACTAAGCATAACACTAGCGCTTTAGAAAATAAGAAATAAATGTGGCACTTAAAAGAATAATGGAATAATTGATATCGGCTTCTCCCATATGTGTCTCCCTACCACCATCGCTAAGCATTCGCTTTAAAGGGCAATCCCCTGAGCTTGGGCATTACCATGGAAAAAAATAAAAATTTGCCACCGTCATAGACAATCACACGCATTCACACTTACAGCCATGGCACTGGCGGGATTCAAACCAGCAAGCCCCGTAGCACGCCGCTTTTCGGCCTGACGCCTTAGCGAGCAGAGATACCGGACCCCCTCTAAGAAGATATTAGATGCTAGAAAAAAAATAAAGAAGACATTTACCATTTTTGAAACTCATTTGAGTATACTCTTTTGTTTTGTGTTAAATGCGTTTTTCAAATTTCGTTTTTAATTCCTTATTTTTTCAAATATTTGACGACAGATTCGTCATGAATGAAATCATGAATAATTAAATTAGAATAGCTCATGATGATTAAGAAAAGCTTTGTATATTCTTCATCCAGCGATTAATTTTCACTTAACATCCCACAACTTAACACTAACATCAACAGCAGCAAATTTATAACTGCTACAAAAGCAAATCTGCGCAATATATTTCTATCGGTTCGATTGAAATATATTTTTGAAGAACAAACCAGCAACCTTATTCACCCCCATAATCGGCATCACTCTCGTAAAAAAGTTTTCCAGTTGACGAGTCAAATATTCGTCTGAGTAATTTTACCCAGTTGAAGAGTTGAGACGATTATCAGAAAACTTCTAATTAATTCCTGACGTTTGCTAGGAATTTTTTTTTGTTTGATGACTAATTTGATGAGTTAATCGATGTGAAGTCATTTTTCACCCTTATTCTTTTTAGCGGGGTGACTTAATTAGATGGCAAAATTTTGATTTGTTTTGGATTTTTCAGAAAAAGATGAACAAGAATTCTAATAGACGTTCTGACTATTTCAAGAAGTTGTGTTTTGGGTAGAAAAAGTGGGCTGGATCTCAGCGATATGGGAAAAACTAGGGAAAAGCGGGCACTTAAAATGTGGAAGGTGGTTCTTTCGTTTTCGAACTCGCTGATTTCAAATCTCCAATAAAAATTATGAAAAAAAAACAAAATGGCGGACCGGAAGTGACCGTTTTGCATCCGATTTCGGGGAAAATCACTCAAAATATGATTTTGAGCTCGGTGATTTCAAATCTGAAATTAAATTTTTTAGAAAACAAAATGGCGGACCTAATGTATTGATTGAAACCACTCACAAACAACTGTTCACTATGACAAGTTCATATTTTCTTCTTTTGATAGTTCTGTTTTCGAAATTTTGAATAAAATTTTATTAATATAAAGATAATTGACCGGTAGCAGGAAGAAATTATTTACAATGTATTCAGAACGATTTTTTTTATTTTATACAGTGAAAACATTGTTACATGATTGATAAATTTTTAGGGTAAAAAAAATAGTAATTGTCGTTGTCGTCGTCAAAAGAATTATTGGATTATGAATAGTCAGTCGAGTATTGAATCGTCTCCTCTAATCAGAAGTTGCAAAGCTTTCGGGACTAAACTTTTCCCTTTCTTCGGATACCTCTTACCGAAGCTTGACATGTACGGATCGGAAGTTAAGAGGAGTCGATTAAAATTGTCTTCCATGATCGGTGCCCTCGAGTTTATTCAGGAATAGCATTTGCGATACTTATTTATATCTATGTTAGGGCTACTTGCGTGTCTTCTAAATTTGTCCAATCGGTAGTGGGGACCACTGAATTATTAACGGACCATGAATTAAAACTTTGAGGGCAGTCGTTGGCATGCAGTACCAAGAGTATAGAGTCGTTGGCATGCAGTACCAAGAGTATAGAGTTACAAATATTTCAGCGGTTTGAATACAATACTGTTGGAATGCAGTGACATTTACGGCATATCCATTTAAAAGAACTTGTAATATTATGTAGCACCGTTTCATAATATTCTCGTCCACACTCAAAATCTTTCGTTTTCGCTCAGCAATAACTTTCTTTCCTTGTTCTTTGCGACTTTGTGTCTGTCACAAAGTTGCAAACTTTTCTGTCGATCATAGTAAAAAAAAAGTTCATATTTGACTATAACGTCCTTGGCATCAATAATAGTCGTAAAAGGGACCAGAGACTCGGCCTGATTTTTCGAGGAAAGCGTCCCGACCGTATCGCACCGCCAACCGACTTTTTTTTTGTTTCTCAAAGCCAAAGTGCACCAAAAAACGCGCTGGAATTTTCATATTTCAAATTTTAGTAACATTTTTAAGCCGTTTCAATATAAATTAGCCCGCGGACTCCTATGAAATGTACTTTTGTCAACTTTTGGTGACGCTATTTTATTTATAGGTATGCTTGAAATGCATCTATTTAAATGACTCATATAGAACATTTCAAATAATTTAACAGTATGAAAATAATAAATAAACATTTAACATTACCGTCGTTTAGGCCGGGAAATAGTCGGCGCCTCGTTAGAAAAAGGTCAACTGTTAAATGTCGTCCGTTGCTGGAGTCGAAAGCTAGAGACCTGTTATTTTGGCATCTAGTGTAGAAACATATTTTGTATTCAATGCGAAAAAAACGTTTTTTTTTTATTTTGCCCACTTTCCCGAAATCCTGCCCACTGTGGGTCAGTGTATTTTAATGGTGTCAAAAAAAAAACGCTTGAAATTGGGTAATTTCATAGAAAATCAATAAATTTTTCGATAATTTTTGGATTCATCCCCTTGAAATTTGAATATATTTTGGTACCTAGCAGGACTGGTAAGGTTATTAAAAAAGAAATATGGCATATTTGCGGAATTATGGCTTTTTGAAGTTTTCGAGAAACGTCGGTTCGTGTTGTATTCAAAAAACTGTATAAAATCTTCTACTATTGTACAGCCTTCAAATATGGTTTGTTGCAAAGTTTAAAGTGTAAGTATCCTAAAAAAAATAGAGCAAAATACATCCAGGCAAAAAAAAATAAACATTACAGTGTCCTTTTTCTTTCAATATTTCAAAATGCGCACCTACGATTTTCTTAGTTTATTTTACATATATTGTAAACAGTTATGTAAGCTAAAAGTGTGCAAAATTTCAAAGTGGAGCTCGTAAAAGTACAGCCGTACCAAGTTTTTAAAGATGTGGAATATTATAATCGCTAAAAAAAATTTATAAAAAATATTACAGACACAGGATGGAATTTACAATATATGGTACGAAACAACTTTATGTTTTTAAAATAGATAGAAAAACTATTTTGTAACATTATTTATAGACTGTACGATGAAGTAAACTAATACATACAGTATCCTTATACGAGCTGAACTGTAAAGTTAGTACATAGAAAAATATTTATTTAGTAGGGTGATTTCAGCGCAGTATATTCAGCGTTAGAAAAATATTTCTTCTTGATGGTATTTTCATTTAAGAGTGAACAAAGTGAATTCTTCGTGTTGAAAGAATTTTAGGACATTGAGAAAATCTATTTTGCAGCAACTTTTTTTTTCATTTTCATACTCACTAAGTGGTACATACGCAAAGTTCATGTTAACGATGTTATCTTTAGTCCAGTCATATAGCTGAAATGGTGTAGTTATTTAATTATCATATGGTCTCTGCAAGCTTGCTTTAGCAGCCAATCTTTTTAGAGTTCCACCTAACCCATCGCAAACACTTTTGCCGTGATAAGAAGCCAACAAGCTCCATTCGAATTTTATTCCGAAATCATCTAAATGTTTGTTTCAATTAATAAAATTAAATCGATTTTTATACTTGGATGCTGCTCCATCAGAAATATAATTGATAATATGGTGGACAATTATTTTTTTCAAATTAATCGATGCTTCTGAAATAGATATGCTAATGTTATGTTGTGCTCACACATTCCGATTTGATGATGAGATTTGTGGAAGTAACGGTCTGCAATTCAGAATCGAAGTAATATACACCGAAAGGATGAATAGTTGCTTGTGCCATTGTCCAGTGGTAGCTCTATAGTTTTTCGAAAAATCGAGTAAAACCATTGATTAATTCAAGTGAAGGTTACTTATTAGTTCTTTTAGGTACCCGCTTTGCTGTCCTGCTAGGAAGGAATGTTCAACCAATATATTTAATCTATTAGAAAAAGTTTTAAGAAAGTCTGCAGTAGATCCTAATCTAGTTTCTAAAGTAGAACGATTTGCATAAATCCATTGCTTACAGTTAGTTTTCTTCAAACATTTTTTCACATGTACTTAAAATAACGGCTGATGCAGGGTTATTCTGGCAGTTACCAAAATAACAATCTGTTTGTGAAGGAGAGCTATATTCAGAGATAAAAACGTTACCAGAATTATCAAATTTAAACTGGCTTTATAACTCTTTTAAGCTGCCCACTATAAGTTTTTATTTTGAAATTGCTTTTTGTCATCATCGGTCCAAAAATATACATCACTACCTTGGTTAGGAAAAACGTTCTTTGAGATATACTTTTACTGTAATATATGGCATCAGTCTGTTGTTTGCATTGCCGCAGTAAAATGATTTTATCAGGCCATCGACATGAAAATCCATACCTCGTCACCTTTTTGGTGGAAGTATAAACTTGTATAATTTTTCGGATATCACTTTGGCACGTGACCTATTCGTCAGTAAAAGTGATAAATTGTTTCTTTTCGATTGTTTCCTTTTCTTTAGCTTTTGAATATTCATCTTTGATATTATTTATTATAGATAATTCATTATTTGCTTTTGTTTCTTCTGTGCGTAGTTCAATATATTTTTCTAACGTACGTTAGTAAAGTTCTTTAGCTTTCTCCTGGTATAAGTAGCGTCTTTTAATATGTTTCTTTCAAATTCTGGTTCACCAATAAGTTTGAGGCACTTATTTAAGAGATATATTACTCATATGTATCATAAAACACTACATCACTTGGATTGTCACTTTCAGCAAACTCCACTATATTTAGTACATTTTCTTCACTTGTAATATGATATAAAGTACTAGCACCAACGTTCACTTCTTGTCCTTCCAATTCTTCACTAATATTCAACTCGCTCTGAATTTTTCTTTGTTTGTTTTATGTAATTTTAATAAATTAATTCGACATGTGTCCACACATTGTAACTATAGGCTTAGTTTTGAATAAACCATCCATTGTAATACATTTCTGAGGTTATTTTTCACAATATGACTAGTTTTAGAATCGAATTGCAACATTGTTTGAAATAAACTTTAAACTTTAACTTGATGCTTTGTGGAATGTTCAATTTCAGTAGCTGGTTAAATATTCAATGTATGAAACACTCAAACCTCTGTTATAACGTTTATTTTTTGCACTCCAAAAACAGAATGTCCATTTTACAAAATTTTTTGTCTATATGTATCCAGGACTTTACTTCTTGAACAACGTCCGATCTATACTCTTAAAGCAACTTCATGGAATCAAAGTAAACTACAGCCATTGTAATAAGCCCTAATGTTAAGTTGTAAAAGTAATTAAAAATATATGTAAAGATAGTAATTAAAAATATATGTACGGTATGATATGTGCGAGAAACACTAGGTTAGGGAAAACCCAAAGTAATCCCTACTGTTCGTTGCGCCAGTAAATGAAAAGGAATCTGCTTTCTTTAGTTTTGTTTTATGATAGCTTACAAATATACTTTATTTAATTTATCTTCTAGAGTTAGGTCTGTTAGTTACAGAAAAAAAATCAAAGTACTTTTCTGTCTAAAAAAATAAAAATCATAGCCCCATAAGTGAGGTATAACCTAGAGCCTCCATAAAGTTATTCCATATCATAAATTGTAAGTTTCACCATGTGTCGGTACCGTTTTTTATACATTTCCTTTGGCAGTTATAGTATTTCGTACTTTTAAAAATTTCTTAGAAATGTTTTAATACGAAATCTAAGATGACGTTTTGCATACTTGTAGCTTACATAACTGTTTACAATATATAAAAAAGTTAAGAAAATCGAAGGCGCACATTTTGAAATATTCAAGGGTATAGAACATTGTAATGATCCTTTTTATCTTCTTTGCTCAGGATGCTTCTTGCATTATTTTTTTTGAATACCTACACCTTACCCTTTTCAACAATCTATATTTAAAGGCTGCACGTTAAGTAGAAGATTTTACACAATTTTTTAACACAAACCGACATTTCTCGACGTTTTGTAACACAAACCGACGTTTCTCAAAAACTCCAAAAGGCCGTATATCCCCAAATATACCACATTTTCCAAACAAAAAAGTGTTTAGTCCATATAACTCAACTACTTATATTCACAGTCAAAATTCATTGAAATCTGACGATAGCGATCAAAGACCGTTGATATTGCTTTATGACATTGATGAATCGAAAAAGATTCTAAGACTCTAAACATCTTCTTATATCTCAAATACAGCTTTGTTATATCGTCTAATATTGGTCTCGTAAAATCAATACTATCCCATGTGTCTGTCTAGTCCTTTACCTTCACCCCTTACATCAATCGAAAATCATCACACGTCAACTTCGAACCAATATGCAAATTTCTATCTGAGCACTTCTGACAATTCCGATGACGATTGACACCAATGTGAACTCTACACATGTATCATTATCCTTTCGAGGTCATATTGGCACACAGACTGAAAGATTGGCTAGGTGCATATGAACCAATTTAAATTCGAACTCAATCTAGCAGGTTAATTGATTTATGACACCGATGTCCATCATTCAAATGCAATACAATTTGCCCTCTGAACATCCCCATAATAGATGAACAAGTCTGGTTCGAATTTTAAATAATTGATCAGATTTCGAAGTTAATGGCTGCCTGGCGATAATAAATGTGATATTTGAAAATACGTTGTGACTGGTGAATTTAGAATTTATTCTTTTATAATTTGCTATGCAATGCAAATATAAAAGCGGATCAATAGAAAAATGCCTTGTATCTTCATACTTCTAAAATATATCTTCCCTTGAAAGGCATGAAGTTGGAAATGTTTTCAATTACTACCAAAACGAAGCTTATTTTCATTTATATGGAAATCGAAACTTATTTCAAATTGACGAGCTCTGAATAAATTCAAAACGAGTAGAACTTTAAAACACTACATTGCAAGATACGTGAGTTCGATTTTCGAGTGGATTATCTTCTAATTTTTCCCTTGTTTATCCAATTGCCATTGTCTTTCAGATATTAAAGTGCCTTTGTTTCATTTTTTCCAATTCAAAATACAAATAAGCTGTTGACGAATCGGCGAATGCAAAAGGCTCTATCCCTATAACATTACCTATTGTAGGAACCATTGGATATATTTTTTTAGCTTTTTGAATCCTAAACTTGCATTGTGACGGAAAGAGGATGTTTCCATGTCATATCATGTGTGTCTGATACTTGATATTAAATATGCCTTTTTTCAGTTGAATATTCAATAAAGTTTATAGACTATATTAAAGCACATTGATCTCAAGCATCATTATGCTCGACCTTATTTTAATAACTCCATGATCTTTGCTAGATGTAAATTATCATTCCTGTTTAAAAAATCAACATTCACTGAGACCTAATCAATTAACCAGTTCACAATCGGTACTCATAAGAACGACTCTAATTGAAATTATGGCATTCTTCGAAACAATCTTGTCACATCATAAATCGTTCGAACTCCGTTGAAAGTTAAATGTACAATATTCTCCGTAAACCAACATTTTTCCTTCTTTGCGCCTAGTGAAGAACAACAACATTTATGATTGCAACAGTTAATTCACTGAACGATAAACAATAATCACTGTCTGTGACAATTTTTTTATTTCTTCAACTCTTCTTCATTTTTCAACCAGCAAACGAACTATCATCGCTCACACCATCACCAACCATCTATCTCAAGGTGCAACTTGTTGTACTTGAAAGTTTTCACAGTCAACGTTTGCATCGACAAAGCACGTAATAGCAGCAACAATGCCAGTGCAGCACCCTGTCTGCTACCAGGACTTTAACAACGCTTACTTCTAGCCTCGTGCAACGACTAGATGTAACACAAAAAAAAAACGGTTGGCACTGTCGC
This sequence comes from Nemotelus nigrinus, assembly GCA_947369275.1. Classification (NCBI taxonomy): domain Eukaryota; kingdom Metazoa; phylum Arthropoda; class Insecta; order Diptera; family Stratiomyidae; genus Nemotelus; species Nemotelus nigrinus. Next base: position 158,482,990 of record OX376373.1, read on the forward strand.
GATCATGCTCATTATTTCTACTAAAAATTAGCAAAGTAATTAGTGTTCAAGTGAAGTAACGATCTTGCGTTACACTCTGCGGGTAGATGTAAACACAATTATCTCTTCAATATAATTATCCGAGTATGTATGTATTGCAGGCGCGGATCGTCTGATCTTCTGGCGCACGGATAGATTGTTGCTTTTCAGCAAGATCCAAGATCACCTGCTGGAGATACAATGGTAGGTTAGTGGCAAACTATGGTAGTTTCTTCACCGATCGCAAGCAAAAAATCGTGGTGGGTTTTCTTCTGATGCGGCAAACCACGATCATTATACCGGACACGACCTATAGGCAGTGATCGTGCATCGATCGATCAGCGATAATCGATTTACACTTTGATTGTAATTGAATTATCAGTGCGACGCGTGCTTGGAATCAAAGAGGCGCCGATCACGTACTGAAATGCGTGCAATCAGATATTTCCAATCAATGATTGTTGTTGAACGGCAGTGGCGCTAAAGACCTCACCACAGAGATGATTTGATCGCAACAGACGAACTGATAGTGCCAGGTGATGGTCGAGTAATTACGTGAAATTTTTCGTAAAACAATCAAGATAGCTTACTGGTACTTAATGGTATTCCCAATATTGCTGCGTACTTTCAGATACTTTCGATAATTGACTAACGATCGAATGCGGATCGTTCAGCCAAAGAATGATGAAATGCACTGCGGTGTAGTTTTTGCAGATCGATCATTGATGCATACCTTGTTGCATAGTTTGCAGTTCGCAGTGATCGTTCCCACGACCTGAACTGTTCACACGAGCTGGTTTGTTCGGGAGAATTGATCGCAGCGACAAGAAACGGATAATAGAATTTGCAGTATGTCAATTGATCGACTGGTTGAGAAATAAGACTTTGCCTCAAGCAAGAACAACAAGACGAATAGAAATTACTGAATGTGTTTGAGTGCTGATCAAATGATTAGTTAAAAATTAAGATTGGTATTTTGCGCTGATAAGTTTAGTTGGAAAATTCTTTTGATATTCTTGAATTGTTCGAAATTCAGTTCACAGAGAAGTTTTTATTTTTTATTCATAAATTATAAATCAGATCAACAGTTAGAGCTAACACACTGCGAAATTGCATTTAAACTGATCTTCGCCCAGTCCCACACATGTTTCATATTTCATACTCCATATATCTGTAGAAAGAAACATATGTATGCCTCAAGATCTACTGCTGATCTGATTTATGGCGATCAATCAATCAGTCCACTTCCATGGTACCATTTCATCGACCAGCATGTGCCAACATGCAATTCCATCAGTTAGTCTAGAAAGAATCAGTCAGAATGCATCAATAATTAATTCTTCCCTTTGGTCTGCGCTAAAGTATATTTCTGATGGAAAGACAAGAATAATAAAATGAAAACAACAACAACTAAAATGACTTTGAGAGTATCCGTCAAGATGAACTATGTCTTTGTCAATCGAGTAAACGTTGGCTGATGCCTGCGAGTTCGGAAACTATCACTGTTTTTGGGAGAATTCAGAAACGTTTATCATAAAAAAATACATATCTTTGTATGCTAGTATATGTGAAGCAGGTGTATGATGAGCTTTATCAGATAGTTTGTATTGTTTTCTTGAGTCGATATTCTCAAATCAAGGATAATTATAGATCGTGATCGAAAGACGATAATTATAAAAACATCAACTGACTAGACCGATTTATCAGTGTCATTGATGCTGAGAATGAAATTGCTCATGGCGGAGATATATTTCATGCATTTTAATTTTGTTTATTCCAATTTTTAAAGGAAATGTTGAAATAGCAGTAGATCTGAGCTCAATTCGATGTGATCTTTGTATGGGATTCAAAAGTTCTAAAATTTATATTCATTGCGACTAGTATGTTTTCTGCAAAGGACAAAAATGTGGTAGACCTGGACATCAATAGCCTATAAGTATTTGGAAAAGATATTTAGACATTATAACGTGTAACTCGGAATGATTTTTTTTAGATCAAATTTATATGAAAAGTGTGGAGCTTATGTTTGCGAGATTTCACTTATTTCCTCTTACAAAAAAAATTCGATCCTGCGAAACAAAATATAAATGGGTTTTTGCCAATGACTTGCAAAACCGAAAAAGGGAAAGAAGAAATATTTAGTGAATTTTTAAAACTCCTCTGTAGCATATATTAAAGTGTTATTTCCTTCTACTCCTGGATACTGAATTAACTCCTTCTGCACTCAGCGGCAAAACAGTTTAGAGTTATATGAAAAACATATTTTGTTGTATAGTCCTATTCGTTTTTTTTATGTTCCCCATGTTAAAAATTAAAAATGTTTCTTTGGCTTTCAAAAAAACTGTCGATTAATTTTGACCGGAGGTATGGTTTGATGTAGCAACATTTAGGTGTCTGAATACTGCCATACAAACAGCATACGTACTATTTCGATACTGATAACGGTACGGAAAATAAGTTTTGGAGTTTTCACTCTTGGAATTTTTGTAGAAGCACCAAAGAATTTTCGGACTAGAATGGTTTGATGCGCATTTGCTTGTAGAATATGGTTTGCGTTTTAAACAAGGTTTTTCCAATAATAGTAATATTCGAAACTTTAAAGCTGATTCTTGGTATATTTTCGGGACGCAATTGTCCTACCAAAAAGCACTGAAATTCTCATCATCCAAGCTTTTATTCGATTTAGAGATATGCTAAACTGCTGTTTTAGAACAAACAGCACTTTAAAGTAGCAGTGATTTTAATCACAGTTGGGATCGCAGTTTCGTGTGTACAAAAAACTGTCCGTGACTTTTCATTGACTGTTATTGTTCATTGGCTGTGTGTTTGCTATTCCCTGCATTAAATGCTTACAACGCTATTGTGATTCGCCTTGGCGATAAATATTTATGCTTTGAAAATATTTCTGGTGGTATGTAAGCACGTTGTTTGTATGTGTATGTATTCGCACTTGCTAGCATAAGAATGTGCTGCTAAGGCATTGGTATATCACATAGTAGTTTGAAAGTCTGGAAAATGAGAAGCCGAATCATTTCACAGTTCAGCTACGCTTAAAACTAGCGCATCAGAACCGCTAGAAAACTAATTTTCGAAGAAATTGTCTTTGAGTGACAAAAAAATGTGGGAAGACGTAATACACTTTTTTGTACAACCATTCCTTATCCCAAGCAACAAAACTCAACTACAACACAAGTGACGAAAATGTTCAGTGCTGGCAATACTTTTCCAATGAAGCAGCAATAAGTTTACCTTAACAAGCTCATACTTAAATCAACTTATCCTTTGAATTTTGTTCTCATCGGAGGATTTCATCGAAATTTTCAGCGGTTAAACGTTGTTTGAGGCTGCCATCCGAAAAATGTTCAAAACTCGGAAAATTTAAAAATTGGTTATTTTTATCGCAAATGCTTTGCATATGAGTACGTAATTTGAAGCATCTGTTGGTGCAATATTTACGAAAATGGCTACAGCTGGTTAGCCTGTGTCAACAGCAAAACAAAAAATATACCAAATCTGCTTCACGTTAAGTTAAAACCAACCAGTAAATTTCGTTTCGATTGAATCACTGCGCTGGAAGGTATACGGGTGAAAAGAAATTTAGGGTTACCACCCTCAAAACTTTTCAAATTTTTAAAACGTTTATATTTGTAGTTAATTTTCATTGCAGGATCATTCTCAATTGCAAATCTGATGACATAATCGCTCAGGAAAGAAATTCCACAAAATTACAAAAATGGTCATACCTGGCAGCCCTTTCATGATTTATGTACGAAATTCCTACGACATTTGGTCTATATTAAGGTCCATTTACTGCATGAACTTCGTTTTGATTTCTACACTGGACCGGAAGTTATAGAGAAAAAAGCTTTATTTTGCTGAGCAAATTTGCAAGATTTATGAGACAAAAATCACCACAGCTGCCAGCCCTATACTAATTTTTCAACCAAGTTTTCACCAAATGTTACATCCAAGTACTGTGTAAATTTTTTAAAAATCAGATGGCTGAATCGGAAGTTATAGGCCAAAAAGATGTTTTTTTTCTCAGTTATTTTTTAAGATGGTACCACTGCCACAGGGTTGCTCGCATTTCAAAATCACTTCTATCAGATTTGGTCCTAGTTAATACCAACTTGTCCTGTAAATTTCATTATGATCGGATTATCCGGCCGTCAGTTCTCGTGAACAGAACTTTCGAGTGCTGAAAATAGAGGTAATTTGGTGATGAGTTGCCGTTCTTATGCAAATCGGAATTTTTCAAAATTTTACCTTGAGATGAAGGACAAAGGATAAAATTTATCACAGATTTGAAATTTTTGTCAAAAATCAAAAATTTTTCAGGAAGGTCAATGATTTGAAGGATTTTTTTTCAGCAGCCTGCCACAGCTACAGGGTTACCCGCTTTATGCTGAAAATCTATATGTACCAAATTTTAGTCAACATCAATACGCTCTGTAATTTTCACGATGATCCATTGTTTTTCTTACAAGTAATGACAAATCAAAATTTGGAAAAAAATCCTTGCCTACTTTTAGGCACCCTGCACCCACACATGGCTCAAAATTTCCAATTCTTTATCATACGCAAGCTAAAAACATAATTAGTTTTCATTCCCAACACATTTCTTTAACAAAAATTTACACTGCTTGGAAATATAGGAGTTCCTCAAAATTCACTAAAACGCTTGCCGCCGCCAAAAGGTTTAGGATATCTGAATTTGAAGTTATGGACCTACCTACTGTATACATCTACGTTCTCCGAAAATTTCAGCTCAATCGGATCACCCACTCCAGAGATTATCTCCCTTAATCATTTTGCTGATGTATATATATATATATATATATATATATATATATATATATATATATATATATATATATATATATATATATATATATATATGTATATATATATATATATATATATATATATATATATATATATATATATATATATATATATATATATATATATATATATATATATATGTATATATATATATATATATATATATATATATATATATATATATATATATATATATATATGTATATATATATATATATATATATATATATATATATATATAAATATGAATTTTCAGCGAAACGAGTTTAATACTATTAATCTTCGAACATTAGTAAAAATCAGTTTAGCCATTTGAAGTCCACCTCGATACTTAGTCACTAAACTGACTGTTATTTTACTCTAGGCAAAGTTCTTCCGATTTTGAAAATCGCATTCTGGAAAAATTGATCTGTATTTATGGAAGAGCTTACAAATGAGAAATTAGAATCGGCTTTGATCTGTTAATTTAAAACAATAACTCTCTGCATAAAAGCCCATTATACCTCAAAAACGTTTCTAGGCGCTATTCGTCTCAACCAACTATTTGCTAAATTGCAGAATAATTCCTCTTTGCTTGTTCTTTCTAATATATAGAATATAGAAGAAAAGTGCTTGAAACTTGATTAGACTTACTCCAACCCATAGCAAAAAAGTCAGTTTCACATAAAAATCTAGAAAAACTGTTAATTTTTATTGTGAAAAAACAATCTTCTTCCTTCTAGCAAAATCAAAAACAATAATATTGCCCAACTATTTTGTAGTGCGATATCAAAGGAACAACTTGGAGGAAATAAATTAATAACCCTGTATATTCACATTTGGATAAAACCGTAGTTTAATCCCTGCTAAACTCTCTAAAACCATCAACACCTATACGCGACACGAGCCAACATAACGTCTCCACTCGCTAAAAAAAAGATTAAATATGATATTTACAATTGAATGATTTACTCGTTTCAATAATTATTGAACTTGTGCTCACTTATGAAGATTTACGACCAGTTGCTTTGGTTACTTTGCAGCAATTCGATTCAAACGCTTTCGAGCAGCATTAGCAGGCGACATTAATCGTTGATTTATGGCTCTCGATTTCAACCTACTTTGGCGACACCAGCTCAGCCATCACCAGCACCACCAGCCGTGCAAATCTGCAGGTCCACACCAAACAAGAAGTTCCATACCGATTCCCGGTGTTCGACTCTACGACACAATGAATCATTAATTTTGATCCAATCAAGTTGTCAATGGGAAAGAGTCGCAAATGTAGGATTTATGCAAATGCACGGTCAGGCAAGTTAGGCACGGTTGCAAGTCTACAATGGATTGGATATTGCCAGGCTGCTACAAGGAGTGAAGCTCAAACGTTCTGAGGAAGGGACTAACTAGTCGTCGATACGTAAATTACGATTAAGTCCTTTTAATCAATTCCGCTTGATCGGGACTGGATTTTTTTTTTGAAAATTCGAACACTTGCAACGGAGCCAACTCCTTCTGTTCGATTGCATTCCATTGCCGGCATTTAGAAAGGGAAGTACCGTCGTTGTCGTCGTGTCGTTCTTTAATCAACGCAACGCGACATCAAAGAACTAATTCGCTGTAAATAATTGATCTTGAAATTCAGCCTACCGACGAAGATTCATTGAGACTTTGAACTTGTTGCTTTGCGGTTAGTTGTCGATGGGGATGTTAGATGGAGTTCGAATCGATACTTTTGGTTGACGAATTTTTTGTTGCATATTATATTATATTTTGTTTGATGAATTGAATACATTGAGTTTATGATAGATATTAGACCATAACATAAGGTATCGATCATTGGTTCGAAAATTTGCAGTACTGAATCAAGTAGATGGTATGGTTTCAGATTTTTTATAGTCAATACCTTATGTTCCACAAGCATCAACGATCAAACCCTAACTACAATTCCACATCAAAACAGTTCGATGTCACCGTTCTAACATCGTACCTAAATGAAATGAACTGAATATCGTCGAACTCAACATTTGCCGTCGATTAAAGTCATTCGCTTACAGAAGCAATCAATGTGCGATTAAGCTGCCCTGTCGAATTAAATTGCTTTTGACAAAGTATTTTATAGACATAGTGTACCGCAAATGTGTGACACAGAGCGTTTCGTATAATGTTCGGTGCGCGTTCGAAACGATCAAAGAATGACGTTAAGACGATTATTTTTCCTTTAATCAAAGTCAATTGGCGAAAATGTATCGATATTATCATATGTTCCGTGAATGCTGGTACAGTGAAACTCGGAAAAATGGGGGCAAACTTAATTGAAAATTATTGCAGAAAATTGTATCGGTATGGTAAAATACAGTAAAGGCAGTAATTTTCAAAATAAAAAAAAAATCTTTAAAATAGTAAATGAACAAATCAAGTTGTCTTTTTCTCTTTTTTTTAAAAAAAAAAAGAAAGAAGTTTATGTATATGAAAATATATTGAAAAAAAATCTAGACATAAATAATCATGAAAAGTGCAAGGATCCTTTATTATCTACTATACATCATCCTGCCATTTTTTATAGCCATCTGTTATTAATATTCTCTGGTAAACTTCCATTTCAATCGGATTTTGTTTCAGCACCCTTTCTTAAAATGTATTTCAAATCAATTCATCCATTAACAGCAGGTAGCATATTGTCAATATTGAGTGAATACCTATTTTTTTCGACACTGCACAATCAATTTTTGAAATTCCAATTCTTGTGTCATCATTCGAAACATCCGTTAAAAATAGAAGAATGATCCTTTTCCATAGAATCGATTTGTATTGAACAGTACTCTGAATAGAACTGAAGTGGATTATTCTGACATGGAATGCGTTCGTTCGATCGGTACGTTTTGTATTGCATTGAAGAATTAGGTCATCTTTTGATGAGCTTAGTAAGGTTGTCAACTGATTTAATCGGATCTTGGATTAAGGAATTTTGTTTTTTATGATGAAAAGAGAAAGAAAAATGTGTTTGGCTAGTTATCGCGCAAAAATGTTGTGTGTAAGCATAAATACTATAGACTGGACAGTTAAAAATAGCATTAAAATTTTGCTCAAGATGGCTAAAATGAAGTTTACTTTTTACTATTACTTTAATTTATTTTTTATTTGTATTCAAAGCTGCATCTAATCCGGGCTAAACATGAAAACAACCAAGGTTATGTCAATAATTAATCATTTTTATGCAGAAATCGTTTTAATGATGCTGTAGACAAATGAAAATCAAACATATAGTTGGCTTCGTTAAGGAAGTGATAAGGGTTTCAGTGTGAAAAAATCACTTTTATACGATTTTTTTTAGAAATATGGTTCGAGCAAATTTATTTAAACCTTTTGTGCATTATTAATTATCATTTTATTAACATTGTGTAGTTTTTTTATGCAAAAATATCGACAAACAAACCGGTGACAAACGTTTTTCAAGAACGTGTTTGGAAAAAGACGATTTGCGGTGCTCATTATATCTTAGGTGAAAATTATCGGAAATCAAAGAACATTAAAAGTTAGACAGAGTATCATCAAATCTTCCCCCAACGTTCTCTAATTTCTATTTTTTCAGTTTCAAAGTTTTTGGTGGTTATTTGAAATGAAAATTGCTATTTTTCACGAAAAATTTGGCTTTTTTGTAGCTGGAAAACCCCCTTAATGTGAAAAAATTCTAAAGCTTATCGTTGGAGGGAAGTATTTTACATGCCAAGTTTGAAATGAATTGGTAATGTGCTTTTTAAATTGCAGTCAACACGGGCGGGAAAATGGCTGCTATACTTCGATCTGTCGGAGCTATAATGATAGAGTAGAGTTTTGCTCTTCGAGAGTTTTGCTCTGATTGATTCCTATTTGTGCGACTATATTCTCGAAATGTTTAACAATAAGATAAGACAATTTTTTTTTCACAAGTGCTAGACCTTACCACTTCTTTAAAGCATCTACTTATTGCTCTGCTATTATTGGATTGTTGAGAGATCGACAAAGAAATCACTCGACTAAGAGCGTAGACAGACATCGCAGCCTAAATGATCATTTAAATGCTATGTGCCATATGTTAATTTGGACTAATTACCACTAAATGACCATATTATTAATCACTAAGCAAATCGCTTATGATCATCAAACTTTGGTTATTTATTTTTAAATGATGTAGCGTTGTCCGATTTAATACATAATCCCCTTGTAAGAATTCACTTTTCCCATTAAAAAAAAACCAGCTTTATTAAGATGTCAGATTTAATTTCAAAATATTTAAAGAATTTTAATATAGTTCTTGCGCGGTTTGTACTCCAGCTTCATTAATTGAAACATAAAAGATGCAACATACACAAACAATTTTTATTTCTCCATTTTTCAAAAACTAATTGTTTTGAGCGAAAGACAGTCAGTGACAGACTTCATGATTTACTCAAGTGCTGTGTGTCAGCAACTTTCAAACTACAAATTTAGGCATAAATGATCTTTAGTAAATTAGTTATTTACACATTTGCCATTAATGTTAATTTCATTTGACTTAGTGTGTAATTTGAGTCAATGGCGCGGCAAATAAGATTTTGAAATTTTGACGTCGAAGTTTTAAGGTAAAAGATTTAAGTGGTATTGATAAATAAGCAGATGTAAAAGGTCACATCACGGAGGGTCGGGATGGCAGAAACGTAAGAATCTCTTTTAGACTCAATGGCCGAAGAACTTTCTTGATTGGGGCTGAAGTCACTTAGGGACCGGGTTGTAGACTACCAAGCAAAAACAGCTTGTCAACGACAGCTCATGACTGCGCTATTTAGTTATGTAGGCCTCCGAACGAATAAGAGAGACTAAATCTAAGGCCTAGGCTAAGATTTAGGTCCATTTAGGCTAAGTTCTTTATAAATTTGATTCGTAGCATACGAAGGTCGTTTCAAGTAGCTATTGTTAACATGGCCCCAGCCACTGTAAAAGCTGGGTATGACTATTAGCGTGTAAGGAAAAAAAATGGATAAGAAAAAAAAATCAATAATAATAAACTCAGAGCTGTGGAGTGGGAGTCGTGCCATGAAAAAACCAACAAGTGGTCTGAAAACAGAGCCCTGAAAAAAACAATGAGTTCCAGCTGGCCGAAATAATATACTCGCTTGTTTGTATTTTTTTCTAGTTAATAGTGCTTCAGTTAGGTTAAGAATGAGCATATTAACATAAATGAAAATCTTTTTAAATCCAAATTTAGTTCAGTATTTACTTGTCGAAAATTAGAAAGCATAAAATCTGATATGGGTATATCTTGTACAAATCGAAAATATAAAATCTAAGGGTAAATCAAACTTAAAAAATTAATTTTAAATAATTAGTGAAGAAATATTCAGATTATGCCCCGACACGACCTTGGTCGGGAAACACAACGAAATAACCACAGAGCTAATAAGATCACTACAGCGAGAGAAAAAATAAAATTAAAAGTCATCCAACAGCAAAAATTGCTGAATTAACAGTTATCTTCCAGTTGTTTGTTTAGAAACGGATCGATTGTTAAACCAACGGTAATTATGATCACAATTATTCATAAATTTAACAGATAATAATTTGTCATAAAAACAGAATTCTTGATGATTTGACGGAAATTTTTGTTGATAATAGCATAATTAACAGTTGTCTTCTGCTAATTTCAAGGAAGATGTGAACGCATTTCAAAATGCAACCGACCTTATGGATTTGGTGCAATCTTAAAATATCTTCAATAAAAAAAAACATTCTTCCACTATTACTTCCGATGTAGTCATGAGAATCATACGAAATTCACACTGTAGATACACACTGACAGATATTTTTTATTAATGTTCGAAGAAGAACATTAGTCCTTCAACCCTTTGGCGCCGGCGGCCATTTTAGTGATATTTTAAATATACCTATTATTCTGTCAAAAAATATTTTTTGCAAATATAAAGTTTATGTAATGAATTTAGAACGTGTTTTAAAAGGGAATCGGATAATGTTTTTGAAATTTTTAACCCTAGGTGTGCGCTAGGCGTCTAAAATGAGATTGGACAAATTTGAAAATTTTAGATTTGCGATATCTTTTTACTTAACTATTAGATCATTGTGAAACTAAAATGACGTACTAACGTTGTTGAGTTGCACACTTTTGTAGCTTTTGATGAACGTGCTGGCAACCCTATAGCTACGGCAGGCACTGAAAGTGAAAACATTCAAACCATCGAATCTACTAAAAAATGTCCGTTTCTTAGAATAAAAACCAAATTGTATACAAATCTTATGCTCAAAGTAAAACTTTGGAAATTTCATGTCGGACAAGAACGGTATCCCTCTCCCAGCTAACCTATATTTTTAGCATCAAAAACTCCTGTTCACGGGAACTCACGAACCAATAATCAAATACAGCTGAAATTTACAGAATATATTGGACTTATGTAGGACCAGGTCTGATAGAAGCGATTTTAAATTAAGGGCAACTCTGTGCCAGTGGTGCTATCTTGAAAAATTACACAGAAAAAAAACTACTTTTTGCCCTATGAATTCTGATTCAGTTACCAGATTTTCATGAAATTGACACAGTAGCTGAACCTTACTTTAGACCATGTTTGGTAGGATTTTGGTTGAAAAACTCGATTGTTGCTGCCAGCTATGAGAATTTTTGTGTCTTGGGTTTTGAAAATTCGCTCAGGAAAATAAAGCTTTTTGCCCTATAACTTCCAGTACAGTCATGAAACCAAAACGAATTTCATACAATTAATGGAACTTATGCATTATTCAAGCTTAATTTGGTTGAAAAGCCACGACAGGGTTGCCAGCTATTGCTGGTTTTTGTTAATTTGCAATAATTATCTATATAAAGCGATTTTATCGTAAAATTTTCAAATGGTAATGATACTGTATTGACAATAAACAGTAAATATTAAGTTTTCGATTATTTGAAAAATTTTGCGGCTGGCAACCCAAAAATTTCTTTATACTCCTATAACTTTGAATGCAGTCATCGTATCAAGACGAAATTCGTTGTGTTATATTTTTGGTTTTGATACTGACAAAAGGTTACCAGCACGAGTCGGTAGTGCTACTTTTGTAACAATAAATGCTTACAGTTAGTATTCATAGCGAAAACATTTACAATGAAAATAAATAACCAATGTGTCAATTCCCAATGTTCTGGAGATTTTTCGGATCGCAGCCCCAAACACCATTTTCAATTACAGTGGCGCAGGCACTGATCATTTTCTTCATTGATGTTATATGAGATGCTGCTTTCAAAATTTTGTGAAATAAGCAACTCATAACGAATATAATTAACAAGTGTTTTGCTCTCATAAACTTTGAAATTCATGCCAGTGGTAATATCTGAAACCTTTCCACCATATGAGTTATAATGCATTCTTGAGACCAAAGTAAAACGTGGCGTTTGAAACAGTTTGGCTGTAATAAGCAGCTCGTGTGGTAGAATATACACTCAAAACCTGCACGATTCTTCTACTGTTCTTCGAACAGCGGTTCAGGTGCGCTAGAGTTTTTTTTTTGTAAAATTCGAATAGAGTTACCAGTTGCAATGAGGTTGACCGTTTTAGCATCAAGAGATATTACAAATCATTTATAAAATTGTAATTACTATTTTGTCGATATTGTACCAAAAGATGCTACCATTAAATTTTCGTATGATGAACACCTTGTAATGACAACAAGCAGAAACTGTTTGAATTTCTTACGTATTGAAAAATTGCATAAAGTTACATCTGCAGTCGACCCTGGAACTTTGAAACCTTAAACTTTCCGTAAAAGAAAACGTGAAAATTAGCACTTGCGTTCATTGCAATTTACTATCAAACATAACAGCGTTTTCCTGATCATTTACCCCAGTAATGTCTAATCACTTTCAGCATCGTTGTCCCTCGATTTCCAATTCATTTCCCATTATTCGATCTTTGACTAATGAACACAATTTAAATCACATCTACTTTCTCACCTCGCGTAACACCTACCAGCCTCACAGCCCATCATTTAACCACACTCAACAGTCAACTTCACACTAATCTCTCATCAGCTGATCATCAATCTTCAACTAATTAGCTTCAGCTCCAACTATCCTATTCCACCCAACCTTCACAATATTTTCATGGTTGTTCTTTTTAGTCTTATCTATGTTCTCAAACTCAAACAGAGATTACATCGCGTCATTCCATTCTATTGTTCACGCGTTTGTTGCAATTGTGCATTTTTCAACGGTCATTCGTCAGTGCATGTGATGAAATGCATCGGAGCTTCCACCCAGCGCAAACATTTTACGACCTGACTCTATGTTGCAAATATGCTCAGCGGTAGCCAAACTAACTTTAGTGTATCGTCATAGACGGTTCAGTCATCGGTACTGGAGATGTAGATAGCATTTTAACTTCTTGTTTTGTAGCTTGGACGCCATCGACCGTAGCTTTAACTATTGCTTCCCATTTTGCCCAGCTACTTCGGCGGGATAATTTATAAATCGCCCGAAGGTGCGAAATTCTATGGGCCATTTGAAATTGCATCCATGCAAGTAGTTGTGCACCAGTCGTCAATGTCAGGTCATTTGTAATGATTTTCTCAAGCGAATTGAAGACTATAAGTAAAGAAAAATAGAGGAGAGTACTTAGAGCTTCACGTTGATGATGGTCATTTCCAGAGTGGAATAGTGTAGGAAAACCTAGGAACCAATCATAATTTTTATTTTTAAATATTTAACTGCTCTTGCAAACTGAAATGGAGGAGGTGCTCAAAGGTTTAATTTGGTATTTTCTAAATTTATTTATTTTAGGTCAGTATGCTGTGGAACAAGTTTTAAAACTGCTTTAAACAGTTTGTTACCTATATTCTATCAACTCTTTATGAAAAATCTGTTCTGGAAAAACAGCCTTGAAAAAATTCCAACATTGTGCATGAGGCATTCTATTTTTAATGTTCCAAGCCGACATTTTTGAAAATACGTTTACAAGAACTTGGAAGAAATTTAAAATTTGATTCACGATTTTTGATTTGAGTCAGCTAATAACCACATTTTGAAACTTTTGGAACTCTACCAACTCATTGGGTAAAAAAAGCAACCGCCATAAATTTCACAAGCAGTTTGTGAGCTATTTTTTAACATGCTACTGATATCACCTGCAATCATGCAATGGCCAAAAATCCAACAACCGATATGGATGGGTTTTACAATATTAGGATCCTGAATGAAGAATCTGAGTGTATTACCAGTATCTAATCGCGGAGCGGTCCACATGGGACACTCCTTTGATGTTTGATAGGAGCAGCAAGCTTGGAGGTAACCGTCAGCAAAACTCGGTTTCGTGAAGTTGTAAGCTGGCTAACATTCTGTTATTTCCTTCATCAGCTCGTTTTTAAAAATAGCTCGCTAATCATTAGCATAGTTTGCCATCATTGTTGGGTGCAACTATCACAATGTTGAGCAACAAAGACGCATTTTCTTCGTATGTTTTCTGTGCTATTTTCCCGGATGACGTGCCTGTGCTTAAAATGCTAGCTCAGCAAAAGGTACTTTTCGGTGTATTGCATTCTGGACCGCCGGTTGCAGTTTTCTTGACTACTTTGCGTTTCATTCGTGCCTCTAAGCTGATAGATTCGGCGTTTATGCTTGTTGGCAGGACTTTCTCATACCATGACTTTTTAGCGTGTAGTAAAATTTGAGTGAAAATTAGACATTTTACCCGAACTGCATACTTGGCTTAACACTATCATGTTTTAAATGAAGCCAGAATACAAACCATTGAAAAAAAAATACCCAAATTCATTCATTACTTGTGACATCCTTGACTTTTCAATCGAAAAACATAAAACTATCTGATAAATCAAAATCGTATCCGATAAATTAGCAAATCCACATTTTAATGTTTCTCTCAAATATATCGACATAAAAACACACTATAAGTATGTTTCCAAGCAATAAAGGTGCTATTATTAGTCAATCAATTAATCAAGGTGATCAAACAAACACAAAAACAAGCTATTAATTTATCGTTTATCTCTAACACAGCAGGTGAAAATTACAACTATTGACAGTATGTGCCAAAACAAACGTTGTGAGCATTGAAATTTATTTTTTTAAATAATTTTTATTGTTTATTGAATATATAACGAATGCAAATGTCAAAATTAAATAAAATTGTATGTGCAATTGATTTTGTTTTTCAATATCTTTTGCTGATTTGGAAAATCATTGGACAGGAAAAAATAGTTTCATCTCCAGTAGTAATAATGGGTAGTTAAACTGTCATTGTTAAACTAAGCATCACAGTATTTTCATTTTACAATCTTTTAGGTGACATTAACTTCAGATTTTTCTCCTGTTTCCACTCCTTGACATCCACTTTGCATTGCTGACGATTCCTCTTCGGTCACCTGAACGCTTTTAGTACGGGCGTCTCTTCTTGAATGACAAATAATCTCGGACACTAATTTATAATAAACGACATACCGAACCACGCCAGAACCATAACAGAACGCTGCCCAACGTAAGTAGACAATGACAAATTCTTACGTTGGCCGATTACGAAATTACCATCGGACCAGCCAGCCAGCCGGCCTCATCATCATCATCATCATTGCCATCAAGAAGTGCTCAAAACGCTACGGGACCTCAAGTTGAACTGGAAGGGGGTCCACAATTAAGCCTCTGCCTCACACTAGCCTGATTTATTAGGCTCCAATCGAATGACCGATGATCGCCTTGCGAGCCCACAAATCTTATGGGTTTTAACAAAATTGGGAATACGAGTGCAGCACCTCCACCTGAGAGTGTCTCCAAAGATCACAGTGAGTAATATTTACAATCGATATCGATAGACAGTGATACTTTTTTTCGGCTGATGGAAGATGGACGACACATGACTAACAGGATCCATCAATTTCATTCGGAGATTTGTGTGTGCGTGTTTTTTGTTTGGCTCTGAATTTGGGAAAAGACCAGCCTGAGAATATTTTAGAGTTCGATACCAATCGGTTGTTTCATGAATTTTACTGGAAATCAGTATAGAATTAAGTGTATGTTGAAATCGAAAGCCGTGGGACCATATTGAGCTCTTTTTTGGAGAAACGAAAGATTCTCGCGTGGATAATTTGCATATTGATGGATTTCATGGAGGAATTGGTTGTTTTGTTAAGATATTTTACGTGATTCTGTTTTTAATTTTTATTTTTAGACCTGCTGTTGATAATTGTTAGACGGTTTTGATTTGGTATTTAGGATTTCAAAAATTGTGGTACTTTGCATAGTTATGTAATTCAATTTTTAAATTAATGCATGTTATAAATTCGATTGCGATATTGTCCTGTTGGCATATTTTAACAAAAACCACAGTTGTTTCTTATTCACAACATGTTTGAAGCGAAATTCTGTTATACTCTTCGAAGAAATATTAACAACTCTTACGAACATAAGAAAATGAACAAAAACATCATACAATCAACTACACCGAATCCGACACGAAAAATTAATCAAACCTACACAAATGTTCGTAAGTTCCCTTAAGGTTTTTTTTGCGTTATTATTTGCGAACCAATTCACCTGTTACGACAAAACGACGAAAGCTTGTGGTTTGTTACTATTTAGCATACAATTGAACAATTAAACCAGATTTATTACGATCGGATATGGGAATTGTGTGCGAAAGATTTGAAACGCATTGCTGCCATGAACACACAAACACATAATATAGCTGACATACTCTTAATTAGCTGAGAAATGTTAGTGGGCTTTTCGATACGGATTTCGTGTAAATTTACACAGTTCTCGTTTTGGTCATAGCTACCAGAGTAGTGTCCTGTTGTTAGTTGAAGTTCGAATTTATGTCAGATATACCTTGGCTATGATGGGAGCTACTTGTCACAAATTTAAATTTTATGTTAGAAAAAAATATCATAAAAAAGCATCAGCATAAAAAGGAGAAGAAGCATAAAAGATCGGCCAGTTGACAGAAATTAATGATCTGTGTCCTTGATCAGCAGATTTCATCACCACTACACTAGAAGTATTTTTACTAATGTTCGAAGAACATTAGTATTAAACTCATTTCGCCGAAAATTCATATTTCTTTATATATATATATATATATATATATATATATATATATATATATATATGTATATATATATATATATATATATATATATATATATATATATATATATATATATATATATATATATATATATATATATATATATATATATATTTATATATATATATATACACATATATAAATATATTAATATATATATATATATATATATATATATATATATATATATATATATATATATATATATATATATATATATATATATATATATATATATATATATCAGCAAAATGGTTTTCCTAGATAATCTCTGGAGTGGCCGATTCGATTGAGCTGAAACTTTCGGAGAACGTAGATGTATATAGTAAGTAGGTCCACGATTTTCTCAAATTCAGATATCCTAAACATTTTGGCAGTGGCGAGCATTTTAGTGAATTTTCAGGTACTCCTATATTTCCAAGCAGTGTAAATTTTCGTTGAAAACAAGTATTGGGAATGAAAATTAATTATGTTTGAAGCTTGTTTATGATAAAGAATTGAAATTGTTGAGCCGTGTGTGGGTGCTAAGTTCCTAAAAGTAGGCAAGGATTTTTCTTCAAATTTTGATTTGTCATTACTTGTGATCAAAACATCGGATCATCGTGAAAATTGCAGAGCGTATTGATGTTGACTAGGACTTAGCATATATGGGGTTTCAAGGTTGTACGGTTGTAAGGTTGTAAGGTAAGGTAAGGTTGTTGGGTCAAGGTTGTAACCCTGTAGCTACGGCAGGCTCCTGAAAAAAAATCCTTCAAATCATTGACCTTCCGCAAATTTTTTTGATTTTTGGCAAACATTTCAAATCATTGATAAATTTTGACTTTTGCCCATCATGCCAAATTGAAATTTTGAAAATTCCGATTTGCACAAGAACGGCAACCCATCACAAAATTACCTCTATTTTCAGCACTCGAAAGTTCTGTTCACGAGAACTGACGACCGGATTATTCGATCATAATTAAATTCACAGGACATGTTTGTATTAGCTAGGACCAAGTCTGATAGAAGTGATTTTGAAATGCGGGCAGTGGTATCATCTTGAAAAATCACGGCGAAAAAAACAGCTTTTTAGCCTATAACTTCCGATTCAGCCATCAGATTTTAACGAAACTCACACAGTATTTGAATCTTACTCTATGTAACATTTGGTAAAAGTTTTGTTGGAAAATTAGAATAGGGCTGCCAGCTATGGTGGTTTTTGTCTTATAAATCTTGTAAATTTGCTCAGCAAAATAAAGCTTTTTTTCCTATAGCTTCCGATCCAGTGCAAAATCAAAACGAAGCTAATGCAGTAAATGGACCTTAATGTGAAGTAAATGTCGTAGGAATTTCGTACAAAAATCATGAAAGGGCTGCCAGCTATGACCATTTTTGTATTTTTGTTGAATTTCTTTAGTGAGCGATTATGTCATTAGATTTGCTAATGGGAATAATCCTGAAATGAAAATAACAACAAATATAAACGCTTTGAAAATTTGAAAAGTTTTGAGGGTGGTAACCCTAAAATTCTCTTCACCCGTATACCTTCCAGCGCAGTGATTCAATCGAAACGAAATTTACTGGTTGGGTTTAACTTAACGTGAAGCAGATTTGGTATATATTTTGCTCTGCTGCTGACACAGGGTAACCAGCATTAGCCATTTTCGTAAATATTGCACCAACAGATGCTTGAAATTACATACTTATATGCAAAGGATTTTGCGATAAAAATAAAAAACTAATTTTTAAATTTTCCGAGTTTTGAACATTTTTCGGATGGCAGTCTCAAACAACGTTTAACCGCTGAAACTTTCGATGGAAGCCTCCGATGAGAAAGAAATTCAAAGGATAGGTTGATTAAGCACGATCATTTTATGGTAGCTTTATTGCTGCTTCGTTGGAAAAGTTTTGCCGGCACTGAACATTTTCATCATTTGTGTTCTAGTTGAGTTTTGTTGCTTGAGATAAGGAATGGTTGATTTGATTGTACAAAAAAGTGTATTACGTTTTTCCAAATTTTTTGGTCACTCAAAGACAATTTCTTCGAAAATTAGTTTTCTAGCGGTTCTGATGCGCTAGGGGTTTTTGGTATTGCATACGAATTATTCCAGTCATAAATACTTGTTGATATTGAACTATTTCCTGATAACTCCACAAGCTAGGTCATCTAACAAAAGGAAAAAATCCTAAGTTGGAATCAGTTGGCATTTGCGATGAAGTATGAAACATGCATAGGTGTAACGCAGTCGTTTTTACCATACCGTTTTCACCATAAGCCAAATCTCCTTAGTATAGGTCTGTCGAATACAGCCGTAGGCGTGCAAAAGGCTCTAATATAGTGGGGGCAAAACCAAAACGTGGAACTCAAAGTCTTTAGTTTACAGTGAAGTGCAGGAAAGGTGTATTCACTCCACAGCAATTTATTTTCAAAAGTAGGTATGCAATTGAAAGGGCTATTATCCCCCTGCGGAGTAAAAGGTTCATGCAAATAACTAATGCTGCAAATGATCAGCCAGTGTTTTTGCTGCAAAGTTATCGAGCTGCTGATCCCGCAACTTTTGAGTAGTTCCAACTTGGACAAGCTAAATATTAAGCACCGTGCGTACTAAACCAACGAGGTGTGGCCAAGAGTTAGCTGTCAACGGTTGGCGTTGACCCCGGCGTCTACACAGAAAGCTATTAAGACTTGGGTGCGGTTCAGGCTGAGTATCATTTTATGCCCCTACACTCAGAAAAATAACTCATTTTTTTGAGGAAAAATGAGCACATTATCAAAGAAAATTGGTAATGATTCTGCACCACAGAGATATTAACTCAATCGAAAGAAAGGAATTTATTCATTTCAAAGAACTAATGTTGAACTTGCCCTGAGTAAGATTTGGTATAGTTTTAAGAAAATGTTACCATAAATCTGGCATCAATCGGTTCTCCTACGATCACCGAAGCTAAGCAGTGTTGGACAAGGTTACTACTTAGATGGGGGACCGTTTGAGAACATCGCATGTCGTAAGCACGATAAAACTCTGCCTTCTTTCATGTCAAAAGCGCAGCTTACTTTGAAGGGAGTGAAAAAATAGCAAGTAAAAAAAATATTTGCACGTGCCAAAGCAGTATGGTTTGACCTTAGTTAAATATTGAACTTGCAATAAGTATTTTTTTTGACAACGCCGAAGCTCAGGGGACTACCTTTTGAAGTGAATGCTTAGCTATGGCGGTAATGAGACACATATGGGAGAAGCCGATATAAATTATTCCATTATGCTATGTTTTAAGTACCACATTTTTTTCTTATTTTCTGAAGCGCTAGTGTTATTTATACCTTAGTCACCACTTAAAGCTATAATATGACACTTAATCAATGGAACGCTGGTATTGCGATCAGTCGCCGGTTATTAAGACAACTCAAGACGAACAAATACAACCATAAGCCCGGCTGAATTCTAACACGCAAGCAGTAGATTGCTGCCTCGATCAAGTACGTTAGCAAGCTATGCTACCTACATCTCATTTGTGTAGAGCAAATGTTAAAAGAAAGCATAAAAACTATCCATTTTTTTCGACTATTGAAGCGTGGTTGATTTTGAAACATGTAAAAACATGTTCACATTGTAGATATAATTTACTTATTATAATTTGTAGACATAATTTACTAGGCTTGAGGAAAACTACTTGATTGAAATAAGGTAAAATAAAAATGGTATACCGCTGAATGTAAGAAATGTTAACACAATATTTAAACATCAAATAAAAGTTTATTTGATTTGTGGAAAATTTTACATCTCGTAGACAAGTATATATATTCTTTGATTCTCGGAACCATATTTTTCTGAGTGTAGTCCCAACCAGAACAGATAACTTTGAACTTCATGTGTTTATAGCCTAATTTTGGCATCAACTTATGAAAAAGGAACAATAATAATATGTAATAAATTTTAGAACAAAAATAAGAAAGCATTGAGTAATTTTAAAACTAATCATATTCAAATAAAGGTTAACTGGAATTCTAGCTGCCGTTTCTTACTTTTTACCTAAATCCAATAAAAAAATCAGGGATAGGACCAAGCTTAAGTATTTTGTGCATTGCAACAAGACACAACAGTGAAAGTAGACGTTCGGACGCGCAAAAAAATAGTATGGCTATTGGAGTAATTAGTATGGTTGAGGTTATCTAATGCGGGAATTACATTCTGGCCGAGGAATGCCAAATGACGACAAGTACTGTGTGTAAATGGTCTCCTTGTCTATTCTCGGCTGTTTTTTTCATGGCAAGCACGCGTGTGTAAATGGTTTGCTCGTCGGCTCTTGTTTGTTTTATGAAGGGATAATGATCCTTTTATTGCTGTGCCTGAGTGTTTATGACCGTCTCGTCCGAGCTCGCAGCCGCTGGAAGCGAAGTCGGTTTTATGCATCAAGTCAAAGGGGTTCGAGAGGGTAGCATGTGTTCATTTAAATTTTCGAATTTTTCGCCGGGACTTCAAACATGTGTTTGCGTGTCCCAGATTGAAATAACTCAACGCACACCAGGCAATTGCAATAGCCACAGCCCGTACCTCAGTCATCGTTCACTGAACTGAACAAAACAGCTCACAACTGTCGAAAGATGCATAGTGCAATATCCTAAGTAAACAATTCACCCTATGAAAGGTGCATGGTGTATGGTCCGTGTTGAATGGTGCAATATCCTAAGTAAACAATTCATCCTATGTCTTGTTGAGTCTCGTCCAATGTCTTGTTGAGTCTTGTTTACTCTTGTACCCGAGACGCTCGTCCCAGTGTATAAATTCGGCATAAGAACTAAGACCAGACCGAAAAATTCCCGCAAAAAGTTTGAGTAGTAAACATTCATTGCGAAACACTCGACGATCTTCCAAACAAGTAATTTGAAGGATTGAAAACCAAGAAAAGTAGGTCAAGGGCAAACAAGTCAGCTTAGACCTGGCAACATTCACCATATATATGGTTGTTCTGTATAGTTTGAAGTCATTCGCGAATAAAATAATGGTAGAGTTGGCGTAAGAAGGAAGTCACTGTCAATAAAGTTGAAAAGTAAGGGGCCTAAGAGCATTCTTTTAGTAAACCCGGGTAGAAGACAGGGCGAAATGCGACCATTTAAAATGATTATATAGGGCCAGTTATAGTAAAAGGAGGAAAACCCGGGGATAAAAGAACCAAATATGCAAAGCTTATCATTTTTATTGATTAGCAGGCTATATCTCACTAATTTAGAAGCCTTCGAGAAGTTCACATAAATTGCTCCAAGTTTACGTTGAGAATCGAAGGGTGAGGCGAAAAAATTAATAAGCTCCATAAGGTTGGTTGCTGTAGAGTGGCCTTTGATCATCGAAAAAAATGTGAACTAGTGGATCTTTATAGCGATATTGATCTTGGACACATACCAGCTGCACTATTTGTTCTTAGCCAATGAAGATTCACAGTGATGATGCTGGAGATTAACTGACACAATATTGGAGGTTACTCGCCTTGAAAATTTAATTTTTTGTTTATATTTATCTAGTTGTGCATTAACAATCATTTGGTGGCAAATAGCTGCAAAGTTTAATCACCTTTAACCTTAGAATACTGACCTACAAATACGCTTCAGTATTACCATTATTGTTTGAAAATTTCGTGATTTTTCTATTTCCGGTGAAACTTTATTGTAATTTTCAATTCACTGTGTTTTTATGCAGTGATCTTTTATCACTGCAGCAATTTGAGTATATTGCTGCTTCGAAAACAAAAATGATCAAATTAACTTAGTAGCATATCGGTTAGAAGCATAACAGTCACAAATGGAATTGTTTTTTGTGGGATGAATAAAATTAAAATTTATTTATAAATAAGAGGTTTCGAAAGTATGCACTGTTCCTAATCAGACATCAGCTCATAGTGCATACTTGACTGATGTGACCACTAGCAGTGGGAGATCATTAATTTTTATTTACGTTAGCTGTGACAAATTTTAACATCCTCGACATATCTAAGGATATATTTTACTCATAAAGGCTATTAATTTGTAATTACGGTTCCATTCTTGTCTGTAAATCAGCGTTGACATCGCATATTGGCTCTAAAAAGCTTTTTCAAGCAGAGAATATTTGAAACGGGCATATGGATTGTTTACTTTTGCATTTGGTTCTGCTTCCGGATGATTAGCTCGCAAACGATCCATATTCCTGTTTCAAATGTTTTCTGCTTGGAAAAGCTTTAGAGTCGATACACGTTGTCTATGCTGATTTATAGACAAAAAGAGAACCATGATAACAAATTAATTACCTTCATAGCAGTTTGTTTTATTTTCAGTAATCAAACGCAATAAAAATTCTTCAAAATGAGCTGTAAATATAAGTGAATATTTATCACATCAGATTTACGTAGTTTCTTAATATGAAACTTAAAATATGTGACATCACATAAAATCAAATAAACAGATGCACTGATTTTCAAAACAGTGCAAAAGAAATGAAGAATTTGATACTGTGACATATCGAATATGGCACTAACTTTCGTTGCCTCAGTGAGTTTGTTCGCTATGACTGCGATCACAGTTATTTCGATAGCATTGATTTTTTTCTGTGATTTTTCGATGTGGTTTTTCGAAATCTAATTTCAGACTCCACACTTAGTACTTTTTAATGCTCACTGAAGTGTGATTTTAAGATGAAATGAGTTTTGAATAATGAATTGAAATAACTGCTTGCCACTACGCCCGCAGATTTGGCAGCCTTTCCTTATTCCGGAGTTTTCCAAAGTTCACTTTCTCTTCTGTGACACTGTCTGAATGAATCGTTTTCTTAACTCTATCTGTGCGATTCTGCATTTTAGGTAATAAAAAAAATTGGTTACTCTTTGACTAAAGATATCTTTGATGAATTCAGATATTTATTCGTGATCTTCCAAGACTTCATAATTATTGGCTTATGGTGTTCGTATTTCACAATCATGTGTGGCTATAAAATCATTTTTTGTTTTAAAGTACCCTCGTTGTCACTCAATTATTATTTATTTATCGCAAAATTACCTGTTCTTCTTTTGTGGACGAAATTAAAAAATTGCATCGACTATAGCAATTTTATTTTATTCCACATTTTTTCTACGGGATGTGCCTGCATAGTATTAATTTGAAAACAGGTTTTCCCTGTCTATATGTGTTTGACTTTCGACTATCGCACTACACTACAAAAGAGTTGTCATCGAAACTATTAGATACCTCTGTACGTTCCGCATTTACACCTCATCCATCATACTTACTACTAGGCTTCTTTATTCCGATCAGGCCCCTCATCAACACGGCTTTCACGCGCTGGCCGAAGAAGTCCTTCATTTTGATTTGGCGAAATCCCCAAAATTACCTTACAATTTATTTCTCTGCATCAAAAAATGTTTTTCGCTTAATATGCTTGTATTAACAATAAAAAATAGTTTTAATTCTTGTTTTAAGATTAAAACGTTCAATCCAGCAAACGAAATTCTCGTTTGGTTTTTAATTTTAGCGACACATCCAACCTCGCGTCCCAGCAAAATTGGAGCCAAACGCTACGAATGCACAAGGCAATCTCGAATTTCATAGAGTCGAAACTATGAAGTCTTGCTTTGTTTTTCCAGTTCATTTGCTTGTGTCTGTTTTAGCGACTAACACCTGCAATGAAGTATTACTTTACAAAAACTTTTGATGGTAGTATATTTGATTGCGTTAAAGTTAATATTTAACGACGCTTCGATCTTGTTTTTTAATTGTATGTTTTTAAAAATATATCGTAGCCCTTATAGAGGCTGGTGTTATGAAAATATTCTTCATGTTCGCAATATGTCAGAAAAAACGTTCAACAGAAAATGGATTCTTGAACATTTACAGCTTTTTTCATTTCGCAAAAAATCTTTCGGGGCGAAAGAGTAACGTTACTTACTTCAACTGAACACTTAATTTTCGCAACAGTATTAAATTCATGGTACTTACATATCATTTCCACACTTTAATCCAACAAATACTATGGTCTCAAAATATTATACGGTTTCAGTAGAATAATGGAGCATCTGACCTTCACATCCATAACCCTCATTTCTCCCTTTGACTAGGGCTATTTAAGTGACCTGTCCCGATCTTATCACTCCACAATAAAATTTACCATTCCTGGTGGCGGTCACTTCTCTAACCGCAGGCACCACTCACATCTAAAAGATTACCCCGAACAAAATCGAAAATAAAAACCCCTCCAAGCTCAAAGCACACCATAAATATGCGTATTGAATTCCAAATTAATTGTCGATGTCACTCTCCGATGAGATTTAAGAGATCGGCCGCCGTCGAACCTGCAGTGCGTCTATAGATTGGGCAAAGAAAAATTAATGCTTCGAAGAATTCGTGTGTAGCTTCGAAAAACGATAATTAAAGAATGTTCGCCAAGACACCAACAAATGCAACCGTTCAGTGTCGCGCTCTCAGGTGGTATTTGGACTAATTAAGGGAAGATTGGAAGCTTGCAGACGGAGAATGGGTTCGCGCGCACGGCCATAAAAGCAACATCAGTTTTGACTAATTTGATGTCAGCTGTTAATGTTCTTGCTGGCGATTAAACGCAAATGTGTAGAAACCAGAGATGGAATCAGCATTTAATCGTTGAGGCTGCTGAAAGTGTACGTTGGCGAAACACGGGCTGGTTGACTTCGATTGAATCCTGCGTATCTTTAGATAAACAGACACTTAATAGCCCAGATGAAAACTATCAGAGTTCTAATTGAATTTTCCAAGTAGTTGTGTCAGGGAAATTTAGACTAAGTTAATCTGCATTCAGACTATCAGTAGTTTTCAAGCAACTCAATCGACACCATACATGTCGCGAAAAATGAACTTGCTGCCGAAAGATGTGTCGCGCGAATGCAATCACAACAAGTGCACAATATCGCCTACCGTCGTTCACTGCTTACGGGCAACAGCGACGACGACAATAACCGGACAAGGCGAATTTTTGAATTATTTCTCAGCTTGATACTTAACATGTACGACGGTGATTTCACGTGTTGACAAAACCCACGCAATGGCTGGCCAACCGGACCGCCATGGCCATTTGCTGCAATCGAGCTGCAATAATTCCGATCCAAGTGCACATACCAGGCGAGCGAACATCATTTCATGCACTTTATCCTACACCATTCGATTCGATTCTCAATTCTTGTATCGATTTCTCATCCATATCTCTCCGGGGCCGTTCTTGTGTTTCGAATGCAAATTTATCTGCAAGTCGGGAAGATACAGCCATTTGTTTCATTGATTTATCGGTCTGATAGGCATCCATGTAGAAGACAAACAAGAGATCGATGGCAATTTGTCGCCAATGCAAATTTCCTTAATATTGTTTATAGTGGCAGAAGACTTCTTTCCAGCGTAGCAGTGATGGAGGGACTCAACGACGTCGGGATGGAGGACGAGATTTAAGAAATCGTTCGCGCTGACGGGTGAATGGAATATACAATATGTGCGAAAGATAAGTTATTGGCGATGGTATCGGTGAGTCATTAAGTAGATAGTTGAATACAAATATATACTATTAGACTTTCAAGGACGATCAAGTAGATTGTAGTCGTAAGCTCGCTGAAATCATATGACACACTCTATCATTCGCATTGCATCAATAAATAATCATTACTTCATCAATAACTTGCTTGATAAACTCACCCTCATCGACTGCCACGAAGTGAAACCTCAATAAAGATATCCTGTTAGAACTATACATGCTACCAAGCTGGTCATAAAATCACCCCGATAAAATATAATTTTCATCAAGCACAAATCAATAGTTATGACTGTAATACACACTGGCAGCAATCATGCAATACCTCTCACCACCAGAACCAAGCAGTAAGTAACCAATGTCCGGCATTAGAGTCGACAGCGGCCGAAAAGAAATCAAACAGGCTCACGAAATGAAAATCATTGTTATTATTACTGTTTCGTGCTTGCCCTGGTCAGCTTCCAATAAAGAAATTCCCAAACCAATCCATGCAACAGGACAATCAGCAAGACGAACACATAAAACTTTTGTGTCCTGGTCACCGTTCTCATTTAGGTTGGCTGTCTGCACGCTTGAAATTGCACAAGATTCATTTCGTAACAGATATATAGATACATTGTTCCTACTTGGGACCAGGATGTACAAACAGTATAAGCACGAACGCACGACATCGTCATTATTTTCACTGGCAAAAATATAGTACGAAAAATCCTATTTTACGATCCAACTGTTATCCTGAAAATGGGAAAGACGCTAGCATTTTGTATGGATGGAAAATGAAAAGTTATGATCGGTTACTACTTAGGAGGATTCAATGTAATGTTATTGCAGGGATTCAACGGAACAGGAAGTGATCGAATAAGAAAATTGGAGATATTAAATGGTAGTTTAAAGACGATGGTATTTTAGCAGAAAAGTAGTCACAGGACCTGTTACAACAGGACCCTAATTAGATGCTAAAAGCTTTCAATGTGGAATTGAACGTGTTACATTTGGGTGGGAAACTCCATAGATTTATTTCAATAATGTGTAAATTACTCATGATTATAAAACAGAAAGCCTTTAAAAATGCAAAACCATTTAAACAAAAACGTTTGGCAAAGATTAAATTTTGTTAAATAAATTTCATAAGTTCAATACTATTGTAATCAAGGAATCCAGATCAGAGAAGGAAAAAAAATGATTATTAATTTTATAACGTTTTAAAAAAGACATATAGCAAAGAAAGCATATTCATCTTTATTTTCAAGTCAATGTATGCTGATATATAATTTCAATGTATGCTGAAAATAATTTTGATTCGATTCATTTAAAAACGATGTATTAAAAAACTATGCATATAATTAAAAAATTCAATTCAATTTATTAAAATATTTGGCTGCCGATCGGCAGAGGCCTACCGACAGACACACCTAGGCTCAGAAGAGGCCCGTTGTGATGACACAATAATTAATTAGTCCCTCTTATTCACTGAAATCAGGAAACCAGCTGCTTCTTTTAACGAACCGCACCATACGCTTTAAACTGAGCAGGGACAGTTCGGTCAGATTGGAGAAAAAGGGTGCCCCAAGTGCCGCCACTCTTCTCCTTGATAATGTCGGGCACTGGCATATGAGATGAAGGACGGATTCCCCCTCGTCCTCAGAGCCACAGCTCCGATAGAAATCGTTAAACCCTGTGCCCAATAGTTGCGCATACCGCCCTTTGATAAAAGCCTTAAGAACGTACTTGGACCGCCACTGTGTCTCTTTTGGTGTTTTCTGGAATTAGAAAAAAAGTGTGTGAATTATTATCACCGCCCTCGCGTTTTCTTTTCCTGCGGCCTAGATTAACTTATTGTTTTTTGAGTTGTATGCAGGCCATTTATTGTGCCTTTATTTACCCAGGGCTCTTGTATTAGCCTTATTTTATAGATAACCGAGGCAAACCTGCTGCTTACTTCCGCAGAGGCAGCTTTGGCATAATGCAGGCTCACCTGTAAACACCTCATTCCGTGCATTATACTTAAAAGCTAATTTGATTAACCAACTAAACTTAGCTTATGTCTAACTAAAATTAACTTAACCTCATTAGACATTAGCTCAACCTTAATCATCCTTAACCTAGTTCACTTTTTAGTTACCTGGTTGTAGAGCCTGTTAGTGCAGAAACACCGAAGACTCTGTTCGAATATTTTCGCTTCTGGCATGGTAGATTTGAAGCAGGTAATGCAAAGTGGGGATGCTTATGTGAACATTGGCAGATTTAGTGTCTCTTAGCAAATAAATTAAGCATCTGTCGTCCTCTTGGCAAAAATATATCTGAGGCGCTGGGCGTTGGTTTTCATAAATTTATTCTGAATTCATAAATTTAAGTTTATTTAATGCAAAGCTACAACCAGACAGTGGCTTTTTGTTTCACCGACTTCGATTACACGAGAATCGATAGGCAAAACTAACGCATATTCCATATTGGATTGCCGTGATCTTTTTAAATGGGTCTAATGATCAATTCTGCTCAGATAATTTCTTATTTACGGGATAATTGGCAAATAAGCCCTTGTAACAAAATCTTATTCTTGGAAATGTGAGTTTGCGGACTTGGGGTCTATTTTAAATTTCGCAAATTCATGAAAGCCAATGACAAGGTGTAAGAATATTGAGCAGATAATAATTATACAGTTTTGGAAGAAGAAAGCAGATTTTGCGGTTTTGTTGCAGACAGCTTAAAGCCCACGGTAATCAAGTAAATCTCAAAATACTTAAAGTTGAGATTTACTGCTTTTTCTTTTACTGCCTGATTTGTAACAATAGAGTTTATAGCCCGTTCGCTCTGAGGCAAAATAACGCGAATTCGATCAGCTGATCAATTTAAGGACAAATCGACTACATCTATCAGATTTGCCATATATTTGTATCGGTTTTGACGGTCAGTAGCATAGAAAAACCATCTTGAAAAACCATCTTGAAAGCAAAATACCATCATAAGAGCAAACATAATAAATAAACCATTCATTTGTCGATTTGTCTATTTAGATCATCACTTTTTTCTATTTAGATAATCACTTTTTTCTATTTAGATAATCACTTTTCAAATCATCACTTTGGCCAAGCTAAACATATTCCAAGCTCACATATGTAAATATGCTTCTGATTAATCTTTTCCATGCATTTTGAAAAAAAAATTGCAACAATTCAACTTATACTCCACAGTGCACATCGATGAACTCTTTTAATACACAGTATCGTGACCTTGCAATTTCGAACAATATCTATAATTTATTGGCTGTCCTTAAATAAACGCCTTCTATTATCTTCAATAGATAAGATCATCGAACGACACAAAGGAAACTTGATTCCTGTATATGGCTAATCAGAAAAATTGATTTGCAAAATTACAAGAGGCTCATAATACGAGTACAGACACTATTTGGATACACTATTTCAATGCGTCTTTAGAACACTTCTTGTGGAGATAAGAATTGGTCAATGCTTTGTCCATTGAGATGTCTTTCAAGATATTTAAGATCTGATAAAGCTAATATGACGAGCTATTGTTACTCGTATGTTGCAATTGGTGGATATGGTGATGTAAAGTTTGGATGAATAAAACAGTTTATTGGTTCGCAGTGCATTGTTTTTCGAATACCCCACAGTTTGAAATTGTATTCAATTATTACAATTAAGTAATTTTTTTTACGAATTAACGCAGTAATGAAAAGAGGTAGCATCGGACTTTCATTGCAAATAGTTCTTTATTAGATTGTTAATATGTAAATGCAAGTGTTCCAAGCTCCCTACGTATAAAATATTCTGAAAGTTGAAAAATTAACCAGGAAACTAACTACCAATAATACGCCATAACAAATTCTCAAACCCTTCATCCAGTCGCATTCACGTTAATCTTTTGATAAACACAGAAACCACACGCACACTTCTGCAGGCATATATGTATATCTGAAAACCTCATCTCTTGTACTATTAGTGATATTTAAGATATTCGATTAAGATATGACTGTTTACAATAGCTAACAAAACAGAACCCTTCCGCAATGATTAATTATCCATATAAGCCATTTGATTCATGTCTACGTATATTTTGTCATGTGTCCTGAAAAAGCACCGATCAAAATAAATTCGAATGTATGCAAAAGACATTAGTCGAAATTTACCATTTATCTTATCTGAAAGATAGTCTTTTGTATTGCTGCTTACTATTCGGTATTACTGTAGATATAGTTTAGAGTATTTACGAATTTGAATGGATTGGATTGGATTGTATTGATTCGAAATAAATATGAAATACAGCAATAGCTTTTGTTTTGAATGTTTTTTTGATAACAACGACTAAATCTGGACTGAAAAAAATTTGGTGCATCTTTAGTAATTGTTTTCATTTGATAGTTAAATAGATTGATGTTTTAATATCACTGTAACTACAAACGCACTTACTCACTGAAAAGCAATTAGCTTTCAGTATATAATAAATAAAAATTTTTATGCATATATACTATTTATATAAAATTAAAAAATCATGCAATACCTACCGGAAAAATCATGGCATGAATACCTGCCAGAAAAAGCATGGCAAAAGACACCATGACACAATGTTTGGCTAAAGTGGATTTAAGCCTCTAGCTGGCTTGGAAGTTTCCTCCAATGATTGTTTTAATAAAAATAATTGATCGAATTCTCGTAGAGACAGAAAAGAGAATCGCTAGAAATTTCAGGTAATAATTTTCGCTGAAAATTTCTCATAAAGTTTTTCAAATAATGAACTCTTTCAAGCAAATGGGCCTTTCCACACTTGTATTCTTGATGCACTCCTCAAACCGGTTTGCTGGGCAAGGAGTATTCTCTACTTTTTGTAGAGAATTCCCCTTGATTCTTCCGTCTGTTGCCCAGAAAACCGGTTTGAGGAATGCATCAAGAATACAAGTGTGGAAAGGCCCATTGCCACTGTTTCTATTTGATACCCCAAAAAATACTCATGAAATTCCTGAAAATTGCATAAAAGTTTACATCGTAATTGTAGAGTTTGAACGCTTAATGAGGGGCAGTACCAGTTTCTTGCATTTTGTAGTGAGTGTGTTTTGAGTTGATGAGTTTTTTAACAAAATAATTCTGCACCCTAACTAAGTTTCGGGTAAGTTTGGACACCCGTGAGTGCACAAACTTACCCAAAATGTGCTCTCTAATTTTCCTCTAGCCGTAGTTGCTTCGACTGTCAAGTAGTTTCACAGCTGATTAATTTGACGTTAATTTTGTGAGAATAATTGAAACAAAGCTATAAAAGAAGACATCACTTTTTGATCATCTTATTATTTTGACAGTTTTTACTCAAAATGCGTTCTTTTACTTTTATGATTTTTAGCAAACTTCTCCCACCACAGAAGTAAGCTTTTACCTAAGAAGTTAGGAAGCATACGTAATAAGCTGCTTCTCATCAAATTTTTTCTGTGATTTTGCAAGTGGTTTCGCTGTTAGAGAAGTGTTGTATTTAAGACAAATTGATGTTGTATTAAGATTAACACTTTCAGTTTCAGCGACGCGGCTCAGTCCAATGCAACTATACCTAGTGGTCGCCGACGCGATTCCGCAGTTTATTTTTTTTTATTTTGTTTGTATATACTTACTGAACATATATACTTATGAAATATATGAAATTTTATTACTGAGCCCGAATATAAAATAAAGAAAACAGGTAGGCATAATCAGCGAGCATTTTGTAGGCAAGTTGGATGTATGGCCATCGGCGCGGGTCTGCGGCTGGATGTAGTGATGGGCTTGGCCAGACCGGCCACAAGTGTTCCCCTGTCTAACCGCGCTGGCAATGAACGTGTCAAATAATCATTTAATGAATAATTTTCCTGATGCTATCTAAAATAATCAAAAACCCTAGTGAAGTTTTTTTTTACTAAATTGGGATTGCTGAAGTTTATGCGTGGAGCTGAATTTGGGGAATATTTTACGGTGCTGACTTAAAAGTTGTTTCTGTTTGATTCCTTTTAGTCTTCGGACTTTTTTTAATCATAAATTTTACGCTAATTTACTCGAAACATTCCTACTTACACAAAACAACCCTTGAGGTGTTCAAAAATCACTGGCCAAACAAATTACTATTTTTGTCAGTGATATCAGCTTCGTGAAAGAGCAACGCTTCACTGACTATCATGGCCAAATAATGAGGAATTGAAGCTCCTTTATATGAATGTTGTCATTCGAATTGAGTGCTACCTTTTTTTTCAAAAAAGGGCTATTGTATTGAATAGTTATTGATACATGCTTGAGTATTGTATTATTTTTTTTTTATATATTTTGAATAATATGCTTTGACAAATCAGTTTTTATTTATATTTTGGTCGATTTCTTGAGGAACAGTTTATCCAGACAGTTTTGTGAAGAATGCCACGCACCTGAAAAGAATCATGACATAATGGATCGGCTTTATATTATGAAAGAGACTAGGCAGCAGATCCAGTTTTTTGTGGTTCAGAGTCTTCTAGAGACTCGGATTCTAACACAGCTTTCAAAATGGTTTTTTGGTAATGGGGAGAAAGCAATTATGCTCCAGTGCATAGAAACTCAGCTAAGAATGGTAAACACACTCATGTTATTTTCATAAGATTTTCAATGAGCGTACATTGACTTTTTCTAATGAATGAATGTACATGAAACGAAAAGTTTTTCACATCTTTTCTTAGAATCTATACATAATTTTGTTTCCTTTTTAAAACAACGATTGAATTCATCATTTCATTTTGTTAACATGCTTGATCATGGACTAATTAATATTATTTTCAGAGAGAAAATTGGCCCCATTAAGTCAATAAGAGTATTGAAAAGATTCCTTAAGGAATTATAACCTGTTCGGAAACTTTTTCTCACCAGTGTACATATACTTCCTTAGATTTTTAATGAATTAACGGCTTGAGCTCGCTGCAGAAAATCTCAGTTTTGTACGGCAATCGTCCAGTTTGATATTCCGATGGCAAGATCTGCCTTGGCTTCTCCTTCCGACATTTCTGCCCCCATAGACTTCCTCGTTTATAAAAGCTAAGAGTCCAATTCATAATTAAACGGGTTGCTTGTGGTGCCAACCAGCCAACTTAAAGCTGGAGAATATTCAAAGTGACTGAAGAGAAGCGAATTCATAGTATTCGGAACAGCGTAGGTCCTATGATTCCTTCTCTATCTGCACAATCCACCTTTGTTTCGTTTATATGTCACATTGGTCCCTTTTGATGTGAAGGGAGTGGGTAATTCTCCCATTTGTTACTTGACAAAATTGTAATCTGTAACCTTTTCTCGAAAGTTACTTTAGTTTTCATTGATCTCTGAAGTTCACCATTTCCATTACGGGAGTCATGTCTTTAGGTATACTAAGGTGGCCTTTCGATTAATATACAAGGTGTACCATCAAATATGTCGGCGTGTAAAGATTGAATATTGTTTTTGAATTGCACCCACTATGAGGAAAAAAACTAAAATGAAAAAATGTCGACATAAATTAGCCAAAACGGGCTTGAAACACTGTCCACTCAAGCAGATGAAACATGAATACTAATTTGTCTGCAGGTACAAAGATAGAATGTTTTCAGCCAATGTTTTCCTTACTTCATACATTTGGTTTTTCATGCATCAAACCTACGATGGTAGAGCCAGTAGTCTTTTACAGCAGTGTCTGGTGTTTGTACTCTGATCATGGAGTCTAAAAAGTGACGTCAGAATCCTCTTTTGCCAAACTTACAAAATGATTAGAAAATTACAAAAGATGGCTACTAACGGGATGATTAAAAGCAGACTAATTAGGACATTGGAATCTGTTCCACAAACTAGTGCAAACAACGGACAAAAATTTTATTCTGAAAAGGAATAATTAAGTTGTGTAGCGGATGAAAATGTATCGCTTAGTTCCCAATCCAAATTTTTATTGCAAATAAATTCAAAAGCATACAATAACTATATACAATCAATTTTTCTTAACAATACTCATTCAATTTTATAATTTTATTTGATCCACATAACTTGATTAATCTACTCCATATATTTGTGCCTTTTACAGCAAAGAATTTTTAAAATTGTACGGAATGAAAAATACCGTTTGTATACTGTATGCTAATGACTTGTTTAGCATACGTTCAGACCATACGAAACGGTAATTTCTGGTGCACTTTTCAATGGCAATATTAATTACACAATTTATTAAATTTAAGACAAGTGTTTTATTCTAAATTCACTTCCCTGCACGTCTTAATTCTAACCACGTTTGTAATAAGCTATTAGGGCTGGAACTTGAATATTGTGTGAAAATAGCTCGGTCGGCATGTATTCACACTTATACGAAGTACCAAAAAAAATATAAGAGAAGAGAAAAAGAGGCAACAACTAGCATATAAGAAGCAAAATACCTTTGAATTTGTTGCTTGGATGATCTTAATCATAATAGAATGATTGTAGAGTTGGCTCTGCCTTTTATTGGGTTTCAATTCTCCGAAGTGAGTGGGGAAATTTCTCCATTCTTATGTGATTATCACGAAATTCGGCTCAATTACAGCATAAAGTTTTTATCTTGTTATTTTGAAAGTTGTTAAATTTAATTTCCTCTCATTATTAATTGAGTTTCATGTTAATTAAATTCTTTTCATTGAATTTGAATAAAAATTCATGTTTACCATAATTTTATTCTCACGGTTTATGGCGGCTTTTTCTCCACCTTCGATTCGCTATAATGCTGGTGGATTCTCATGCATTTCTCTTTTCCATATGTTTTTATGCACAATTTGAATCAAGGCGCCATATTTAATAAAAACGAAAGATATTTATTTTATTCATTATTTGTAATTTGAATTTTGTATATATTCTTCATGTTAATGTATTTTAATATAAGTTTTGATAAAGAAATAAAAAAAAATATAAGTGTTCATATTTTAGATGTAAATTTAGTACTAATCTTACGGAGAGATGTCACTAGTGGCGTTAATAGGACATATAAATCTTCAAAGTATAGAGAAACTAGTGCATCAAACGAACTGTCAAAGCGTAAGTAGTATAGTTTGTTTGTTTTGTTTTGGTTTACAATAATTTTTTTCTCATTTTAGGGAGTTGCTGGAATACAATCATTAATTGAGCTTTAGAATCCATTTCGCTGACTAACACATGTGACAGTTGAGCCCCATTGCTAGAAACTGACAGTTTTATAAGCACGACTCCAAACAAGCAGCTCAAAGTAACAATGTGTTCTGTTTCAATTTGATCAACTGCTCATTTTATGCATGATTTCTTTTTACCGTTCGTAACAAAATCTTTTGATGCCTCAAAATGTTATCCAAGAGCTGTTTCACATTAGCAATATCGCTCTTTATGAACATTTCTTGTTCTATCATCATGTTATCCTTTAATCTTTCGCCAAATGAACGAGTTACCCTCTTTTTGCCTCTAGTTAACTGTCTCATAGCCGATTTATGATCCTAATTAAATTCAACAGCAGGGAGAGAATCGTGTTTTATCGGCATCCATGTAACATCTCGAAAGAACTCATTACCTCTTTCGACATCTCTTCGATTCTCTCGCAGTTTCTGTCTTCTTTTCGCCCAAATGCCTTCTACTTCAAGACTGCCTTTCCTGTTTAAAACCAATAATTCAACCCTTTTGCCGATTCGTCTCACAATGGGCCTTGTTACACTTGTACTCTTGATACAGTCCTATAACCGGTTATCTGGGCAAGAGGCAGAAGAATCGAGGGGAAATCTCTACAAAAAGTGATGCACTTGGAGAGAATTTTTCCTCACGTTTGAAACTGATTGAAACTGCTGCAAATCACTAACACAACTATAAACATAGTTCACGGTTCAGGAATTTTTCATGAAACACTCAAGTCGAAATGAGAAAACAACAACACGCACACATTCATATGCATAATCGGTATATGAACGCTTCCGTTGCTGATACACACCAAGTGTGGAAATGTTGATTGTGTAAAACCAGTTTCAGGAGTGCGTCAAGAATGCAAGTGTAAAAAGGCCCAATCTCAACCCTTTTTCGATTTTATAATCCGCAACGTACTCTTCGAAGTCGTATTATCGGGGCGCATCTTCCACGATAGACTCGATCATCCCTGTCTGAATGAATATGTACATGTCTCGTTTGTGTTCGCTATGTCGCCGTTCCGCTTGGGGTGTGAGACTGTGATAACAATTCATTTAGATAATAAAAATAGGACATCGAATTTTAATCAATCCATTTAATTTGCATACTTATTGTCGACGTCGAGACCACCAAACGCAGCGACAATGGCGGGAGCTGGCTGCTAAGAATGGTAAAGATGTGTATATGTATTTAGCGTTTGCTTGAAGATGTAGCAAGAAAAGGGTTGAAAATTTTCAGCATGAAATATTCGTTTCCCTTGAATCTTTTCTATATGGGAAGCTGTGAATTGGAAACAAGACGAGCTACAAGCTGACTGTGAGTATTCATTATTTGTCTTCTATTGATTCATTCTACTAACTAGCTACCATCTTCACCCCTGCTCTTGAAATTCTCCACTGCACTTCGTCAACATTTTAACAGAAATAATTGGAAGGATCGATTCAGCACCCGAAATTAAATTCAATGCTTGATGGTGGATGAAACTCTCAATACGATGGTAGAAAATAAAATCGCTTTGCAAGTTTCATCCCTTCAAATAGTCCGATTAAAATGAAATTTAAAATTTAAATAGTCTCAATTTTTCCAAATTCGGTTCGGTTTGTTTTTCCTTCTGCTCCAACGATAGACGGACTTACTCCCTTAATCTTGAAAACTCTCCAACCACCGTCGTATCTACATCGTTTGGGAGTGTATCGAACGACAAAGATGGTTATTTACTTTTGACTTTTTAACCCCTTCGAAAACCACCCGAAACAACGATACCTCAACTCAACGAAAGTGATACCCGTCTGGAGTATGCAGATTGCGTGCTGTGCCACTAGAATTACTAAAGCTGCCTGTTTCCTTTAGGGATTACGACGACTATCGTCGAATATCTCGGCTGGATATCGGCGAAATAAAACAAAAAAGTGTAGCCTGGAATAAGAAAAAAAACAGACTATTTTGCATATTTTGGTGTGATAGCGAAAGTAACTGATACTTTAGATGGCGGAAGGCCATCGTGATATCAAGTGGAAATCGGCAAAAGGGTTTTGACGGGACAGTTGATTTTCAGTCGAATTTTCAGATCGAACTCAGGAGATAGGAGATTAGTTACGCATTATTTATGACCCAAGGGCTATCAGCGGTAGTAAGATTCGAAAGGGCGGTTTTTTTGTTGTTGTTTGAAAATTGCTTCTTTAGAAGGTTGAAATGTAAAATCAACGGCTGGGGGTAGGAAATTGGTTTTCATTTAAAATTAGACACCTTTTAAAATAACCAAATCACTGGCCTTGAAAACTCAAGAGAAGTAA
This sequence comes from Nemotelus nigrinus, assembly GCA_947369275.1. Lineage (NCBI taxonomy): Eukaryota > Metazoa > Arthropoda > Insecta > Diptera > Stratiomyidae > Nemotelus > Nemotelus nigrinus. Next base: position 158,520,843 of record OX376373.1, read on the forward strand.
AATTTAAAACAAATTGATATCTGATTTTTATATCTCTCATCTTATGAGAAAAATTCTAGAACGAAAATTTGTTTTCTTCAAAAACACATATGTAGGTCTTATATTGATCATGAGCCAAAAAAAGTATCAAGCCATAAACCCTAGCCACTAAAAGCATTTTTGATATAATCATCTCTGTTAAAGAAATCCCATTAGCCAACTCCGAACTACCGGAAAATGATAAAAGCCCATCAAAGTGATAATGACTGGACTGGGGAGAATATTTTATCGACAGTTTTCATTTGGAAGACGAAGGCGACCGCCTGACCGAAACCATTATCGGCATATCGAAGTATTATTCAAACATCGCTTTTTCTTCACTGTCTCCCACGTCTGAAACCATCTCTTGGCGACATAAAATATGATGTACCATCTGGCTAATTCGCAGCTATATCATAAACTAATAACATCCCCCAAATATCAGACGAAACCATTAGATATCATACTCATCTTCCTCCACGCCCCAACCATCCTTCGCAACCATTGCTGCCATGCGAACATTATGAGCTCATAAAAGTATCGGAAAGAAGCACTTATAACTGCTTAGAACAATCTTGGACAGATATAGTGAGAAACAATCAGGATTGATGGTCGGCCGTGTCTGACTTTTATTCTAAGGGTCCATTTGTGGCTGGAGTTCGAAATTTTTCTTTGCTTCGCCGGTATAGATATGTGGATTGGTATTTAGTGTAGTTGGACCATGGAAAAAAGTGATTGCAGACTGTTATTTGGCTACTGTGAAACGAAATGAATTCAGTGCTACGTCGGGCAGTACTGTAAGGAGACGTGGCCAAGACATAAACTAAGAGGTATTGGACTGAATCCAATAATAGGGCACAACGTTTTTATTTCCGTGACTTGATTAGAGCTTATGCGCGCGACAACTTAGTTGTTTCGTTTCGGACGAAAATGGCAAATGTGTAGAAGTTTGTCGTTTCTTGAAGAAATGTTGCTAATTCAAGAAATGAGAATAATAAATTCAAGACTTATGCATAAAACGTCAATTTATTTCACAAGCGAAAATTATTTTCAAATAACATATGCCAACATATGTATGTCTATCAATCTAAATTGAAAATAAGACTATCTATCATAAATAATTTATTTTATATTTATATTTATAAAGTTTAAAAAAATAAATTTGAAATTTGAAAATCTACATGACCGATCCAATACACGGACGGAAACCAGGTTGCAGAGGTCTAATGGGACAAGTCGATGGTGTAGTTTAAATAGAAGGCATTTATCGAAGAACAGCCTACGAGATTTCAGGAATGGAATTTGCAGCATGGTAAGCCTCGCACTATACCCACAGTAAGTCAAATTGAATTTGAAATGCAGAGTGCAGGCGAACCTGTGTTGTACAGATTCAACCGCATCAATTAAGTACTGAAAATGTGTGCACCATATTTGACAACAATATTCTAGGATACTACGGACAAAACAGCAAAACAGGTGTACACAGGTGGAGACATCAGTAAAATGCTTAGAAGATCTAAGTATAAAACTCGAGAGCCTGGATGCTTTGGCAGTTATATGCAACATGTGTTGGTCAAATAAGAGTTTAGTGTCGAAAATAACTCCCAGGTCTTTAAAACAGAATACAGCATCGAGAGAGGTACCGGAAACGCAATAAGAAAACACTAAGGGGTTAGTTTTACGCGTGAACGACATTTGGCGACATTTTAAGACATTCAGAGTAAGATAATTTGCACTACACCAGTTACCCAGAGTGTGCAGATCATTCTGTAGCTGAAAATAGTCTTCAATTGTATCGATTACTCTGAATATTTTAAGATCGTCTGCGTAAAGAAGGAAGAATGAGTTTAGGAGACCTGGCAGATCATTAATAAAGATTAAGAACAACAAGGGGCCAAGTATCGAGCCTTGCAAAACACCAGAGATGGGATAGAAGGGAGCAGAGGAGCAGGAATTCACAGTAATAATACAAGCACGTTCATAAATGTAAGAAGAAAACCAGGAGAGCAGCGGTCCATAAAAGCCATATTTCTCTAATATCAAGAGAAGAAGCACGTGATTAACAGAGTCGAATGCCTTAGAGAAATCAGTGTAAAGAACCTCCACCTGTCTTTGCTGATCGATGGCAGAAGCAACAGTATTGCTGAAAGATAACAAATTGGTAACAGTGCATTTACATACCTTTGACAAATCCATGTTGCTCGTTGGCAAGGAAAGGCTCGAGTAGAGGATAAATTCGGTTGTAGACAACTCTCTCAAGTAGCTTGCTAAAGCAAGGTAGAAGCGATATTGGACGGTAATTGGAGATACAATTTAATGTTGGGGGGAAAAAATGGGCGAGACAAATTATGCGACACCTTTTGGGGCATATTGCGGGTTTTTCAAACCAAAATATTAGGGATTCGTCAAATCAAAAAGAAGATACTATGTCTATTTTTTAAAATAAAAAAAAATATTATTTGACTGAATTGTTTGCGCATTTATTGAAAATGAAATTAAAAACGAAATTTCACTGACATTGTTCTATCCTTGATATAGGGTTCTTTATATAGAGGTATAGAACTTTGAAATGAAATAAAATACAAATAAATTATTTTGATTGCCATAACTGGAGATATAGTTCTCTGCCATTTTTAATTGAATATAATTTCGGGCATGTGAGCGCCACGACTTGCGCGGAGGAAGTCCAAACGAGAGGTCCAATTTTCTACTAATCTTACCAATTATAGCAGCCATATCCCGCCAATAACGCGGCAAATGCTGTCTTCCAAATGGTCAAGCGTCTCGGGTTTGTCGGCGTAGACGAGTGATTTGACGTATCCCAACAAGAAATAGTCCAGCGGTGTTAAATCAAAAGATCTTGCATGCCAGTTCACATGTCCAAAACGAGATATTATGCGCTCATCAAATGCTTCTTCCAATCTGTCGATGGGTGGACGATCTGTATGCAAGTCGTGCCATCCTGCTGAAACCAGAGGTCCCTTGTGTCACGGAAAGTCTATCCCGGATCGAAAAAGTCATTGATCATGGCTCTGTCGCGGTCACCATTGACTGTAACGTTATTCCGAGCAGCATTTTTGAAGATATATGGACCAATTGTTCCACCGGCCTATGAGGCGCACCAAACAGTGACTTTTTCCGGATGTAATGGTGTTTGGACAGCCGCATGTGGCTGCTCATTACTCAAAATGTGGCAGTTTTGTTTATTGACGTAGTCATTTAACTAAAAATTAGCCTCATCACTAAACAAAAAATAAAAAAAATGAGTTTCTCAAACAGAACCGTTTCTTTCGAAATAAATCTGCACAATTTGCAGACGTTGCTCAGGCGTCAACCTATTCATGATGAAATGACAAACCAAACAAACCATAAAACGTATGACAGCTGTCACACCATACGTAGCATTAAAAAATGTTGCCAGCTTGAACTACTTTGCCTTTAAAAAAATTGCCCTATATAATCGATACTACCACAAAATTTATCAAGTAATGTGCCTGAAAGATTTTCGTTTATCGCAAAATCATTTGCGAAGATGACGAAAAAGTTAGTTATATGAGTTTGCCCTTGCAGTGGATACATTCAACGTCCACATGACGCAGTGCAGCGCGAATATTAACGCAGCCAGGAACTTGACATTTTCGATCACTGAAATTCGAGGTTCTCCTTACGAAATTAACTAATCTCCTTACACCTTTATCAAAAGTTAATTTAAGATATTTGAACGAGTCTAATTTTTGCAATGGCGCTCCATTAATGCGGATGCATGGATTAATTTGTTGTATATTTTGAACATAATTTGCAATTTGACAAAATCTTCTTCAGCTAGCTTTGGAAGCGATTCACATGACATGCCACTCCTTCAAATTTTGAAAGTGCTTGAAGATATCGGTATAATTAAAGTTTGGATCGTACTAGGATTTTCAATTACTAAGTATAACAAGTACAAGTACAAAAAATACCTCTTCCAAATACCTGTTCCAAAAATACTAGCAAGTATTTTTTTAAATATGTACATATATACATACCATACATACAATTTGCAGTGATGTAATGAAACTGAATGATCTGCTCTCCCCTACGCTCTAGACACAAAGCTCCTAAGCTAGAATGGTGATGGTGAAAGATGACCTTCAAATGATACGGACTCATAAGTCCCTTTAGCTTGTCCGTAGCTTTCCAATGGTCGGTCATTTATTTGGCAAGTCTTTCTCCAATCTAGGAGCCATATAAGGGAAAATAATCAGAATCAATCAATTTAATTTGATTTTATTATATGCAAATAACACCTCCTGTATTCGTTCAAATTACCAATGTCGAAAAATTTACTAAGATATGACCAACTAATCCTGTTCCTAAATATGTGACTTTTCTTCGTCGACCGATTTCTGATACCAAGCTTTTCATGGCTAATCTAAAACAGTCGGTAATGGCATCAATGCCGAAAATCAAAAATTACCATTCCGAAAGCAACCAAAACAAATAACAAATAAGTCCCAAAGCAAATCAGTCTAAGTATGAGTACTCAAATACAATCTTTTTCCAAGTACAATGTCATATCAGCGAGTGTTACTTACTCTCAAATATCAAATACTCACATGTACGCTAATATTAAATCCTCGCACGTACAAAATACTAGCAAGCACCAAAATACTTGCAAGTACGAAAATACTCGATACGAAAATACTAGCAAGTACGAAATACTTGTGAGTATGAAAGTATAAAACACTTGCAAGTATGAAATACGAGTACATATTCATATTCATGAAATGAATCAAATGGAGGAAATTTATTGGGAAAATTTTTGGGTACATGTATAGTTCACAAAAATACTCGTAACTAGTATTTTTGAATTTCGTACTAGGTACTGGCTGTTCCAAAAAAAAACACCTATTCCATGTAACTGTTCCAGTATATACGCTTCATCTCTAGTCCTGTAGATTCCAAAAATAAACCTGCAGATATTTAAAGCATGCATATAAAGAGCAGACAATTCAAAATGTATGCTTACCAATAAAGTGTTTTCTTCATAGCCTTCCCCCTACGATAAGCTATTTAATAGTATGCAACTTTGAAAACTAGCTAGTTGACAAAACTAGCTGATACGGTGTTCCTTCCATATTTTTCAACAAATGATTTGCTGAATTCAAAAATATTAATAAGAGAACATCACTTGCAATACATAAGATTATTTAAAATGGTGATCATATCACGGTGATCGTATAAATGAAATCGAATTTCATACTTAAATGTAACATGTTTACAACATTTTGCATAAATTTCAGTCAAATATCTCAATTATTCTGTGTTTTATTTAAATAGAAAAGTTTTTTGTCTTTATTGGAAAACCTCTAAAACATGAATGCATGATTCCCGATGTAATCATCAGATTGAAATTCACGTTTGAAAAACAAGTTTAATAGAGTTTAGGCTGTAAAAATTAGGATAGAAGTGCCGCCACCGTTAATTTTAGTCATTTCTCCACTAAGACATGCCACAATTTAATAATCAAAAGAACATTTTCCAACAATGAGAAAAAGTAACAAATGCTTATTCTATTTTCCCTGAATATCTTAACTTTTGCGGGCGGTAGCATCAATTCACCTGAAAATGATCAAAACAAATTTATATATATAATGATGATATATTATAATGATCCGATCAAAACAAATTTCAAAAAATAGGTTGGTTTGGAAAAAGAGTAGTTTCAATTTACATTTTGTAGGGGTAACTGAAAGATTCGGCAAATTTTGCTCTGAAAAATGCTAGCAGAATATTTGGATTTGGCAAAAAATCAAAGTTGATGATCCGGTGGCGAGTGCGAAAAAGTGATTTTGGAAATATTTAAATCATATATAACCTACTTTTGAATTGAATTGAAAAATATTTTTATTATAAATTATTTGTACAATCTTAACCTAACTTACAGTTTAATTAATAAGAAAAAAACTTTAAATCTAGCGGTTATACTATTTCGGCCTGCTGGCTATTATGGTTTTTTTTCGTTTTTTTGGCATATATTTTGTTTCTTGCATACTATATTACCCAGCCTGTGCAACAGCTGGGATTACGTTGTTTATAGTTTCCTACAATTCTTCTACTTTTCTTCGGAAATCAGTTTTATGGTGATTGGTACACTTTTTGCATTCATTTTGGAAATATACTTGCAATCAGTTAAATAATTTTGTTGATAAACATCACTAAATAGCTGCAGCTTGTCCGCAATAGAGAGCGCAAAATGCTGGAATGATGTGGTCCATATTTGTCCAGAAAAAATACGAAATGACTTTTTTATTGTTGGTTTGTCATTTTCTTGGAAATATTTCCCGAATTTCAAGGACAAGTCTGACTGTAAAAATGCTCAGAAAAAGATATACAACTTGATTCAATGCCCGTCGAGTTAGGACCCGATCTTGTCTTCTATAATACATTACAGATATAGTGAATTTTTTTCAAAAACTATTACATGTGCTAAGTTTATTGCGTCTTATTGCTTGATTTTTTTTGTGTTACTTTCCTGTTTGTTTATTCTCTGTTGGTTTTTTTTTTGCTGTAGGCATTTTAAAAAAGGAACTATTTTGTTTTTTTCTAAATGATAAATTTTTTTTGCCTCGTTACTGATTTTGCAGAAAGTTTATATATTTACATATATATATATATATATATATATATATATATATATATATATATATATATATATATATATATATATATATATATATATATATATATATATATATATATATATATATATATCTATCTATATATATATATATATATATATATATATATATATATATATATATATATATATATATATATATATATATATATATATATATATATATCAGCAAAAAGATGAAGGAAGATAATCTCTGAAGTGCCCGTTCCGATTGAGCTGAATTGTTCAGGAGGACATAGATGTGTAGATGACTAGTGCAGTGGTTCATTAAAATTACAGTATTTTAAAACCTTTGGCGGCAGTGGGCATTTCAGTGAATTTTAAATACCCCTATATTTCTGTGCAGAGTAAATTAGCAGTAGAAATAAGTACTGAAAATGAAAACTAATTACTCGTATGTTTTATGCTTGTCTATGATAAAAAATTGTAAATGATGAACCCTATGTGGATTCCTTCCATAAAAGTAGGGAAGGATTTTTTTTCTAACTTCGATTGGTCATCATACTTTAAATCAGCAACCTTAGTTTTGAGCTCCCAAAAATGCCCTGTGTTCCCATTTATTATTTATTAAAGATTTCTACCATCTATTGGCAAATTAGACTTTTAGCTTCATAGCTTCTCATAAAGAAATGTGGAGTAAGGGAACATGTTTTCAAGTTTTCATTTGAATCAAAAATAAGAGAAGGTAGGTTCCAGTTTTGGACGTGGAACATTGGTTTGCACAGTAAGGTAAAGGACAGTTGAGCATTCGATCTAGGTTTTATGTAACAATTCTTTAGAGTGAAATTCTTCATATGCAAGGAAACGGGATCTTATTAACTCAATTAGCTACATGATGGAAAAACTTTGAGTGCATTATTGGGTTCAGTTGGATTTCTAGAAGGATTTCTACACTAGAATTTCTACACTAGAAGTTCACTGAGAAGTTTTTTTTACAACATCTACTTTTTCTGTTATATTTTGTACGTGAGATAGCTAGAATGTGAACTTTATCAGTATTGACGCTTGCCTAAATTCAGCTATACAAAAGATAAAAATTCATAAAATTTCCGCCAATAGAAGCATTTAAAAAAAAACTGTCAGATCGTTAAAGACTAACTTGGATCAATTGTTGTTAGCTAGGAATAGATAGTTTCGAATTTTTTCCGAGAGATTGCTTATTACGCATTGAATCAATAAGTGCTGCTTAATTTTTTATGTTTATTGATGAAAACTTCAGTCAATTATATCCAGCGAGAATCATCAATGGTGGCTGATGGATGAATATGGCTGAAAATGTTTTCAAAGGAAACAAAATTATTAGTTTTTAAAAACAGTGTACATACGTAATAGCTATATATAATTTACAACTTAATTTATTAAATTTTGAAATATGTTTTCTCAGTTAAGAAGTAATACAAAGTGAACCATATACTTTAACCCATTGAATCATCTAAAACCGATTATTTTTCCTCACAACGATTTTAATCTTAAGACCTGACAATTCCAAACATCATTAATCTCTATACAACCGAAAAATGTCACAACAAAATACTATTCGAACCTTACTTAATGCCCACATCATTCCGATTCGTATTTTCATCCACATCTTGATACCCAAGATCGCTAAATAATTCCTTCTTCCCATAACTCGCCATTGCTGGCCTGCAGCCTTAAGCATTTCCGATTCTACAGAAGGCTAAACAATACCGTTAAGGGTGACTTGACATTAGCCAAACGATTTCGACCAATTCCTGGCAATACTTTCTCCGCATACGTCACATGTAAATTTCGTTAACAGTCCGCTTCAACTTGCCCCCGGGAAAAAATCACCCCCTGGAAATTCGTTCAGGTCATTTGAATGAATCGAGAAGGGTAGTTACTCCCACCCGAAACACACGAATAAGTCGTATGAACCATCGAATTTACGTATAGGTATTATGGAAAAACGAATATTTTCGCCTGACGAAGGATATCCTTTTCGAAGGACATACGCCAGAATCGTTAGTTTTGCTTATAATGTTCGAATGACAAATAGATTTGATGTGACATTTTGTGCCGATCCATTTATCTTTTTTCGAGATATGCAGATGCAATATGTGTGTAAGTCTAGGAATGATGATTCGGCAAGGACATGTGTGCGGTTGTTCGGTTGGATTGAAATGAAGACGAATAGTGGATTTTTGATATTGAGTTCACAAGAGTTGAGAGAGGGTAACATCTAATTTTTGGATTGTTACAGGACTGGAGGATGAGAGGTTGAAGTAAGAGTAGTTCTATAAATAAGGATGACTGCTAAATACTTTAGTAACGATATTTTAATGTTGGATAATTTATCATTCCTGTTGGATAGCGTCGGGTTTGGTTTACTTTTGGCACGATTTTCTAGTGGCATATGTATCATTGTATTTTCAGAGTAATATTAGTTATATTACTATATGGCCCTCCTAATCATATACGCTCTATCTGATTTTTTTTTAATTTTTGAGTTAATACAAGACACTCAATTGCATCATTCTACAAAATATGAAAAACCTATCTCTTGCGAAAGTATGTTAAAATCAATAGTGAATGATGCCCTTTCCATACGAGTATATCTGCATGCTACAGAAAAACACAAATCAATGAATATCTCCGAAGTTACTAAAATGGCGATAGAGCGTTTATGGGTAGTTATATTAAAATTCAGATTAATAGAATGATAAAATATCCGAAACATAGAGTACTGGTAAAATATTAATTGATATCTATGTGGGATAACGAAAGAGTACATCGATTTAATAATGTCAGCTAAAAAATTAAGAAAAAAACATTTGTGCTTTGTTCACTTTCCCTTCTCATCTCTCCCATCATTCTATCATTCAATAATATCTTCTCCGATTCAAAAGAAAAAAAATCTTCAAAAACATCTTTCTAAAACCTACCTTATACTTGGCTGGATTTCAGAATTAGTGCAGTCCACAAAACCTACCACCAACAAACACCATCCATCATCAACACCACTGATTATTTTCTTATACTTTGGTTGGTTTTCATTCTCTTTTCCAAGTTCGGTACATTGTCGAGTCTTCAATTATTTCAATTTTTCCTGGATCATTGACATGAACACGCACTTGTCGTAGAACAGTACGACGCTATGTCAAACGAGGCTGTAATCCTTGTAGTACTGCAGGAAGCAATATCAGTCGCGAACTTGTTTTCATTCAATTTGAAGCTGGATGGTCGTTCGAGAAGGACAGAAACCGCGACAAGAATTATCATGGAAAGAAGGAGGGGTGGTAAAAAATAAGTACAGAGATTTGTTGATTTGAAAAGAGAGAGCGGCAGCAATATCCTTTTTTTTCGAAGTTTGACTTAGTCTGAGGTGGGCTCCAGCAGGAACAGAAATAATATGGTGAAGTTGCGAAGTTGAAGACGGGGTAGAGTATTTTGGTGGCCGGGAAAGAATGGTATCTGAACCGTGTAGAATCTATAAAGAGGATAAGATGAAATGAGTACAACAGTTGCATGAATAAGGGAGTTGAAGCGGTGAAAGTCATGTCTGACGTTTTTTCCTTCAATGGTTCTATCATGAATAGAAACGATGAGGATCAATGAGGCTATGATACGGCATAATTATGCTTTCCAGTTTGTTTGTACCTTAATGATGTTGGCCTTTTTGTGCATGTTCGACGAAGCAGAACAGGACTATAAGGACATTGTGTGTTCGTTTGCTGGTTTGCTTCGTTTGAATCAAGTGCAGTAAAAAGGGCATGACAGATTTTCAAGTACCAAATCATCGTGCAATTCAGCCATAAGACATATCTTATTGAGTATGAATTTTTTTTGATTCAATGGAATGAAAGAAGATGTCAAAATTTCGGGGGGAAAAGGAAACGTATTTCTCTAGGAAGAGTTTTTAAACAAAATTAGTAATATGGGCAGTATAATTTGAAACGTATCCTCTTGAAAATTCCAAAAATTATAATACGTTTATTCTGGTAATTTTCAAATTAATCAAACCCTACTGAAGCCGTATGGTACACTGCTAATTCTAGCTTCTTCCAGAAGAATTGAATACATTCGTCGGTAAACGTGACTGCATTCCTATTCAACCTCCTTACAATTTCACAACCTTTTTGCATCTTAGCTACTTTCAGCTTCTTGGCTTCCACCATCATCGCAACAGCAAATCGTCAACTATGAGCCCTGAATAAAATTTCATGTTTTAGACGCAGCTATAATTCGAATGGGAGTGTTTTTCACGCTTTTCGATCCACTTATGCTAACGTATAAGAACATGCAGAATGATTTTTTTACGGTTGAAAACTAGGCGCGCGTTCTTGTTTTTTCCCGGTGTTTTCGTCTGATGCTTATAAAGGCGTGCAGTTGTTCACCTGATGTGACGAATATGAAAAACGCTAGAGCAGTTCAGGCGACGATGATGGCTAGCAGCCAGCAAAGCCTATTTGAGAGGTGAAATCAGCGTTAGGGTGGGCGCACATTTAAACACTTTGTATTTGACGCATATGTGCTCATATATGTATTTTGCAGTAGATGCATATATGTAGGTAGTGAAGGTGTACCCTCTGTTTGAATTTGTTCGGTTGTTTTGCTCATGCAAGAAATATTTTATTAATTTTAGAGCACTCATGTGCGAATTTCTCCTAAGCAAATACGGCAAGAGTTCAAGTATTATAATTCTGGAAATCATTTTCATAGAGGCTTGTTGCCTTTTAATTGCATATTTTCTTCGTTTGTACGGTATTATGGTTTTCACATAGGTGATTTTGATTAAATGCCTCATAAACGTGAAGGTGGTTGGCTTTTTGTGAATTTGGTTTGTGCAAAAGCCAGTGTAGCAGCTATGGTTAGCCTCTAGTGGCAGGCTCTTTGAAAAGAAATTAAATATCAGGTGAAGCTTAAGAGCAATCACTAAAATTATTTGATTGCATTCGTTATACCCCGAGAAATGATTCCGGTGGAACTACATATCAATATAATTCAGAAATTTGTGTAATATGACCAAGCTGAAATCATTTTCCAATTCCTTGACATATATTTTGAAGCACCATGACTGAAATTCCAGGCCATCAGCTGCAGTTCATTTTAATTTACAAAGAAGTGATGACTCCATATCGCATTTGTTATTGAAATAAAAAAAAAACATTTTTGGCCATGTTTTCCACAACATGTATAATTCTGTCTTCTTTCTTTTTGTATTGATATTTTGTGGATTCCGAAAACTAACCAGTTGAATACTAAACTACTCTTTTTGAGTTAATACAGTTCAAGGATAAAACGTTTTTGATTCTGATTTCATTCAAAGAGACGGAAGAATGTTTAAAATATTGAAGCGCACACTGTGGGATAAATTTCTCGACCATGAATAAACTGGCTATTTGTCCTCAAAATAATTCAATTTTTTTGCCAAAAAATAAATTTTAAATGATAAAAAAGAAATATTAATTATTAAATAGACTTTAGAGCGCTTCTTAGCAAGATGCTTCAAACCATAATATATACCAACAATTTAACAGCCAAGTAACACAGTTTGGGTGCGCAGATATCCCAACACAATATTGGGATATCTGCTGTGCGTATATTACACAAAGCGAGTGATTGTTACGATTCTTGTGGTAATTCAACTGTAATTTGCTGTTCTGAAAAAGTTCTTGTGGAATTTCCTGCTCTTAAAAAAGGACTCTAGGGTCTTTCTCAGTAGAAGGGGAATTTGGAATTCATGCATGTTTAAAATTCTTCCTACATAATGCACTGTCGCAGGTCTTGGCTACATAACCAGTTCAGTAAACTTTTTATGGTTAAGTCTTTTTCTAATGCTATCTGGAGATACGTAGAGTAATATAAAGCTTTTTTCCCCTTCCGACCCAGTCATGTAATCGAAATGAATCTCATGAAGTCAACGACAATTAAACACAAACATTAGCGTTTCGGAAGTTTGAAAAGTTTTGAGGATGGTAACCCTTGAATTCTTTCCAACCAAATTACTTCCAGCGCAATCACTCAATTCACAGGAAAACTTAATGTGAAGCAAATTTGGTATAGTTTTGGTTATGGTGCTAAAACAGGGTTGCCAGCATCCGACATTTTCGTAAATATTTCACCAACAGATGCTTCTATTATGTTTTCATAAGCAAAGCATTTGCAATAAAATAAGCAACCAATATTTAAATTGTTCGACTTTTGGAAATTTATCGGATGGCAACGCCAGACATGATTTAATCGCTAAAATTTTCGATGTTTTCCTCGGAAGAAAACGAAATTCAAAGGATATGCTGATTTTATCTTGAGCGTGATGTGGTAGACTTATTGCTGCTGCATTGGAAAATTGTTGCCAGCACTGAATATTTTCATGATTGGCATTATAGGACATACTGTCGCGAAATGATTTTTGTTGCTTTGAATAAGAAATGGTTGGCATGATACTATAAAGTGGAGTATTATATCTTTCCACATTTCTAAATCACTCAAAGACAATTTCTTCGAAAATCAGTTTTCATGCGACTTTGGTGCGCTAGGCTTTTTTCCAATGGGTTTCATCTAGACGAATTATCTCGTGGGAGAATCGCCTAAGAATTGCAAATGTTTTTTTCCTACTGCCCCTCGAAAATGCATTGCAACATTGAAAAATTAAAATTACTACCACACAAGGTGAAAACAATCTTCACGCCTAAATAACTTTTGACCAAGAAATACGGTGTTTAAATGTATAGCATCGAATGAATGGTTTCTTCACAAAGCTCTAGGCTGAAACAGTTTTGAATTTGAAATGTACAAGAGCTAGATCTACAACTGCAGTGAAAATTGGAAGATGCAATAGAATTGTTAAGTAGATTTTTCGAATACTTGTACAGAAATTTTATCATTATAACTTTTATGCGCCATATTTGTACATTAATTATGAAATTTGCCAATTCAGTAGAACAACATAATTATTTCTCGCCAAAAGTTTCGCAAGTTTAATTCAAAACCAGCTCGCTTAAATGCCAAGATTTTTGCTCATTTTTTAACACGTTAGCCTTAGTTATAAGAAATCAAAAGAATTGATCCAAATTTTGGATGTTATTTACTTTTCTGTACATTATTTTCAAATATCCCCTACGAGACCCCTGTATATTATCATCAGCTATTTCGGGTTCCTAACGTGAGTTCGCATTGAAACCTAATACGAAATAGGTCATCAGGTCGAACTGGAATCGATCAATCTGTATACCATGCTTGCTGAAGCAATTTAGTGTCAAATAAAGAAATCAGCTCAAATTATGTTTTGGTCAGTCAAAGATAACTAGGCTGTCATCTGCTGATCAGGAATGTATGACAAAATAATTAGCATAAATTCTCTTCTTAGTAATATTTAACATCATGAGTCAAATGTGTGGCGTTGTGGAGGGCACTAATGTAACAATCATTGCTTGAGAAAATAAATTAAGTGTGAACTTGTGTGAATAGCAAGTTGACAAGTTGAGCTTCAGTATTATTCATGTTGGCGATTTGTCAATGAAATCAGTTCTGAAAAGTAAATGCTTCCACTAGAAATTACATCTTTGATGGTCATTTTTATATTAGTTACAAATATCGTGTATAATGTGCATTAGCGAAAATAATCGAGCGAAAGCAAAATCTACAACCAGTGCCATATTATTTTCTGATTTTAAACAACTTGAAATATTTTTAATTTTGATGATGTCATTGATTTTGCACGTTAATTCAATGTATTTATCAGCAAATGCTAGAAACACGAGCTTGGTAGCTCATTACATTGACGCTAGAGGAGTAAAGGTTGAAAAACAAACAGTACAAGCCGTTCTAATTGATTCTGGATATGAAAACAGGACCGAAACAGATAACTATGACTGGTATGTGGATACCACTGAAAATGCCATAGATAACTTTAAAGCAACTACAAATGACTATCGACCAGAGGGCGAATGGAAAAATGATGATGATCCTGATTCCATAAGGTATGTTAATTTTCAACAAACGACATAAATAAAAAATCAACTGAATAGATCTTGCAATACAGCAGATGCAAACTGTAACAGAATTACAATCACAAAGCTCCAAAAATTCACTTTCAGTGATCAAGATCGTCATAATGCCGCACCCACCTTTATGTCACCAAACTCTATGCTGGATATTTTTATGGCCTTACATTCAGCTTGGCGTGTTGTGGAACAACATCGACAAGAATGGAATAAAAACTCAACGATGAATCATGATCCGATTTCAGGAAATGAAACTCAAACGAAAGAAGCTCAGAAACTGAGACGAAACTCAAAATTTCCGATAAACAAAACGTCTAATAAATACACGTCTGACACGAACTTCCATCATTTTTCAAGTTTAGCAGCACGAGCAAATGAAACAAGTGTGTCAGAGGGTCGATACATAAAAGGTGACCCTCTGAAAGGCTATTATGATTTCGTCATTACGGAAGGTTCTTATAAGTTTTGGACAGCTTTTCAGGTATTTTCTAATTAATTAGAGAAAGCAACAATATTTCATTATTATTTTCTTATTTCAGTTTGCCACTGCATGCTTGGTTTTATACTCAGCATGTGCTGCAATTTACTATTCAAAAGTGAATCCAGTCGGTGCGGATTATGATTATGTGCAGTATTTCGGTGGTGGGAGATCTTTTCCCGATACGAACGTTGACTATGAAGATCCATATGATGACTCAGAGAGTAATGCGGAGATGAAGGAAACACCTAGTAAAGATGTCAATGAGACCTCTCTTTGGAGTTCGGTTAAAGACTGGATCCCACAATTGGTACAATCAACACGGACGATTTTCGATACAATTGATCAGTTTTCGCGATAATTAGTCCAACAATTCTTTTGCCTGCGAAATAAAATAAATTGTGATACTAATAGGTATTTATATTTTTCATGGCAACAGCATTAATTTAAAATGTACGTCTTTCAACATTTACAACCAATGAACTATTGAAGGTACTGCACTTGACAATTTTTGGCGAGAAATAAAAGTTAATGTAAACAATCATAAAGTGATCTATAGATAATTACAATAAATCATATTAAATAACAAACGTTAGTTTTGCGAGCAAATGTAATTGGTCAAGTTTTGGGTATACTTTGCAGCCTATTTGATTTTTTTAGGATCCTGTGCTCAATATAAATCTCTTTCTAAGTGCACCTTTACTGATCAACCTCCAGACTCTTCCAGGTTGGATTTAGCTTTATTTTAATAAGCACGTTTACTTTACATTGATCAATTTATCGCAAATAAATTCACTCTATTAAAATTACTCCAAATACAACCTTTTATATCGGCAAAATCGTTTACAAAGTATTTCTATTTGAATACATAGCTCCCAAAGCATAATATTAAATTTTGCTCTTATTTCTGCTCTTGTCAATTGAAGTTTAAGTTTGAAGTTTTGTCATTAAGACAATTGAAATTTTCTCAATTCTTTCATGACTTAAATATACAAAATCAAGCATTATTAGCTCATTTTTCTATTCTTAAATAAAATTGGCTGCAGAATCCCAACTACATGTCAATTTGGTGCAACCAGGTTTCATGGTTGTCTGATATGCTTTCTGCCAACGTCTTGCTTGACTGTAAAAATTATTGAAATTTATCTTTCTGATCGGACTTTAATTTTTATATCAAAGAAATTGAAAGCATGTTTCAATTTTGGTTTAAGCTAAATATTTTATATAAACGACTAGTTTTTCCTTTAGAAACTATATATATTTCAATTTCTTGACAAATATTGATATTTTGAAGATAAGCAGCTTTCTTGTTCAGTGCCCATTAGAATTTAAGCACTTAAAAAGACTGCCAAGTCCAATACTGATTTTGAGCTTTATCAAAAAGTGGATCCTAAAAATAGAAGAAAATTTTAAGGTTGCTCTCAGGAAAAGAAAAAAATCAACACCAGCCAAAATTTGACATTAACAACCTTTATTTGATTCGAACAGCAATTATTCACGGTATTTGTAGCGATTAACGAACAGGAGGGATGGTGGGACTACTCACCTAGACCAATGTCCAGTCGAGAGCCTGCCAAGTGGCTTAATGGTGGATACACTCTAAAAAGTGGGTCTATAATGAATACTTTGATAATAGGAAATATATTCATTTTTTCGTTTAAAATAACGAATCACAAATTTTTTTTACACATTCGATGTGCATTTTTTGCTTTTACGTCATATCAGCTGAATAATACACAGTTTTTTGTTAATTGAAGCAAATAGAGTGTAAATTTACTAGTTTGCTATTCACCTTTGCGCCAAAGCCATAAAATTGCATCATTTTTTATTTATTTATTTATTTATTTATTTACCAAACAAGGTATAATAATACTACATATAAATGAAATAAATATAAAACATAAAAACAAACCAGACAAATTTAAAGAAAAAAAACAGGTTTAAAATAGGTATAAAATACAAACAAATATAATATAAATAAATAAACATTCGATAAATAAATACACAAAGCTAATTTACATGTAGGTCATAATATTAAATACGCAAAACGCAAAAACGGATTTAATTAATTATCTAATTAAACAATTATGAAAATAGTCCTAAGTCATAAGAAGATACAAGATACTAGGCCGGTAGACTAGGGAGGTTAGGATAAGAGAGCCTTGGTAACTCTATTTTTAAAGGACACTTTGGATATCGTGGGGGAAAAGTGTTGGCTCATACTGTTGAATATTTTGCAGCATCTGTTAATTGGCTCATTATCAGCATATGCGGTGCTATGCTTATATTCAACTAGCATTCGTCGGGATCTAGTGACTCTCAAGGGCTGATTAAGCACAAATCTTTTCTGTATATAGTCGACATTAACAGCGTCTCTAATGACATCGAAACTGAAGCAGGCAGATAACATTAATCTTCTGGATGCAAGAGGTAATAAGTTTAGAAGTCTAAGGCGAAATTCATACGACGGTAAATTGCTAAAATCACTTGGATAGTAAAGACCTCTAAGAGCGAATAGCAAGAATTGCTTCTGAATAGATTCAAATCTTTGGCTGTGAATTTCGAAAACTGGGTTCCAGATAATGCAAGCATACTCAAGAAGAGGGCGAACGAGCGCGGTGTAAAGTGATTTTGTAACCCAAAGGTTCTGAAACTCCCTGGCCCGTCGCTTAATGAAGCCAAGTCGTTTACTTGCTTGAGAAATCATTTTGTCGTAATGAAAATTAAAGCGGAGCTTTTCATCGAGCACCACACCGAGGTCTAAAATATTGTCCACTCTACTAAGTGCCGTATTGCTTAAAAGGTACGTATAATGTACGCGCGTACTTTTTCTAGAAAAGCTAATTACATGACACTTTGCGATGTTGAGAGGTAGGTTATTCACGCTGCACCAATGTTCGAGGGAATTTAGTTTTGATTGAAAAAAGCTGGCATCTGAAGACGACTTTATAGTATAATAAATTTTCAGGTCGTCCGCATAGAGTAGATGAGGCACATCAGATAAAACCTCTGACAAGTCTGATATAAAAATATTAAAAAGTAAAGGGCCAAGATGACTACCTTGAGGTACACCTGAATTGACATGAATTTTTTTAGAAATAAGCCCTTGGAATTTCACATGTTGTGAGCGGTTGTGGAGGTAAGAGCTAAGCCATTTTAGTAGAGAACCGGCAATTCCGAATTGCTGTAGCTTAGAAATCAAAATGGAGTGGTCAACACGGTCAAATGCTTTGCTAAAGTCAGTGTAGACTGCGTCAATTTGATCACCTTTCTCCATTTTACAAAGAACATGGGAAACCAGCACCATTAGGTTGGTAGTGGTAGAACGTCCTTTCCGAAAACCATGCTGCTGTTCGTTAAGTCGAGAATCGACCAGAGGGGATAGTTTAGCACATATGATTTTTTCGAAGAGTTTAGGAATAGTTGATAAAATGGCAATACCTCTATAATTATGAATTGATCTTCTATCGCCATTTTTGAATATTGGTGTCACGTAGGAGGATTTCCAATACGACGGAAAGTACCCAGAGGAAAGAGATGTATTAAATATAATGTGAAGAGGAGTGATTAACTGTGTGGCACATTTAATAAGAAACATTACACGATTTGGTCGTAAAAAAATATTCTTTTTACGCACTTTTGTAAATTTACATCTTTAATAGAAGGAAACTAGTTTCCTACTATTATAAGGGTAAAATTCAACCAAAATTTTTTTGAGTGTAGTCAACGAAACTAAACCAAAACAAAATAAGTTTGCTCCTGCAGAAGGGTACCTTAGAAATGGCGGCTAGGGCCCCTAGTCTGTATTAGCGGAGAACTTTTTTATCTGACCCCAACGGATGGTGGTTTGCTGCGTTGCTTGCTCCACGTGACTGCGATAAGTCATTAAAATAAGGGGTTGATATGCTCCGGAAAAAAAGGGACGCTGCGTACATTTAATTCATCCGTCATCACGCATATGTTGCACCAATATATACAAGAAAACATAAGAAGAAACTTTGTGCATACATGACGAAATATCTAAAAACAAATAATTAAAGATTCAGCAAAGACGTGACAGAGAACTTTGCTAAACAAAGGGGCTGGAAAACATTCAAAACATAACAAAAACACAAGAGAAAACGTGGCCATCCGTAGCCAAACCTGTTCTGAGGCAATGGCTGAAATCCTTCCTTAAGGTAAGCTAGCCCGGGCACACCAAACCTGATTGAGCGTCAGAATGGGTTAATCCCAATAGATGGGTCTTTACGTTTTGCTTAAATATTTGCGAACTGATTGCGATTATTTGGATTTCGCATTCGTATTTCGTAATATTTTACACTGCTATAATAATTGCTACTGCTTATAATAATTTTATTAAATTTGACGTCCTTTAGTTCGTATCCATCGTTATTTATGTAACAATTCGGTATTAGCACATATGTAAGTATTCTTTGCTTACTACTACAAACCATTTGCTTTATTTTCTCTCACTGGGTTATACGTACATTTTAGTTCATTTATTGTGGTAATAATTTGCTTTGTTTTGAAATTTCTAGTCTGTAAAAAATAGTGATTTCCAAAGCTGCTACAGTCGATATTCAGGAGCTCCTCTCAAAAATGCGTCTTGCGATGAGCATGATATCTCTAGATTGGATAATTTCAAATGAAAACATAAAAAAAACATTTCGTTAATACAAAGTATTATCTAGTGATTGATCAAAGTAAGCAAAATATTAATATTTAAAACATGATATCTTCTCGAAGAAAAATTGGAGTGTCGATAAAAATGTTGTCCTTAAATTGTTTTACAAAGTGATAAACCATAAATACATTTCTGACACCATAAATACATTTATGGTGCATGTGTGAAAATTTCAGACAAACTGGTTGAGCCGTTTCTGAAGAATCTTGCTAACCGTGTAAAAAAAAGTTTCACGAGAAATGCGTTCAAAGGTAAACGAAGGTAAAAAATGCATGTAAAATACACATGCTAAAAAATGGTATTTCGATTAACACCCAATTGTCTGTTTCAAATAGTCCAATTTGGTATTGTCTCGAACAACTCTCGTTTACTTGCATGAGCTCTTCGATCGAAGATCATGAAGTTGCGCGATCTGCATCCACTGCATCACGCCGAGAGTTCTTTACAAATATAGGTGTAACTTCGAGAATATTTGTATAATTTGCATGCAATTTTTCGTATATATACTTTAATATATACTCACTGTAAAAAAAAAGATTTTTTGGCTTCCTAAAAATATTGAGAAGCTTGCTGATACTTTACCTTAGCTTCTGTAGTTGCCAGTTCTACGAGCGAACTGTTTTCCCACAACTATTCTTACTGATCAGGCAGGCCTCTTCATCGCTATTTATTATGTCTCCACTCAGAGTGCTCAACAAAGATTCTATTGAATTTGGCGATGTTATCGTACCACTAGGACACGCTCTGTCTGCAAGAAGTCGATTGAACTTAGCCCAATCAGTGCTCCTTGGATTTTTTCTTTCCACTATGAGTGTTAGATCCGTGGCTAAAGAGAACACTAAGCAATGATGATCAGAGAGTGAAACCTCATCCAATATCATCTAGTTATTGATCTTACTATTCCAGACAAACATAGTGATACATCCATAACCACCCTTCTGTTTGGGGTGACAAATGTGGGAGAAATCCCAGTGTTTAAAGTCATCAGTCCCGCAAAAGCTATCAAATCAAAGAGTCTGTCTCCTCTGGCGTTACATTTGTTGCTTTCACAGCTGGTATGCTGGGAGTTAGTATCGCAGCTCACCATTCTAGACTCTCCGATTAAGCGTACTGAGCCAAATTGGTGGCGGGAGTAAGGAGCCAAAATGAAAATAAGTTGAGCCGACCAACGTGCGTTTCTGCCTGGCATTTTCCGGCACTTCACGACAACCACAGACAGGTCCAGGCTTGAGAACTGTCTGAACATGGTAGCATCAAGCAGGTTAGAAACCAGAACAAAAGTCCTCGGTAGTATTGATCTTTCATCATAAAAGATATTTGCCCCCGTGATTGAACTGAGTCCGTAGATTCTGCTGCCTTGAACCCACGGTTCCTGTGTAAGTGTGATGTAGGGGAATCTTGTAGTTTTTTCAATTTTTTTCTCAAAAGATAGCACGAAGCCGAGGCATGCTGCAAGTTGATCTGTACAAATCTTATACCTTAAGGCATAAAAATGTCCGAAATTGGTGTCTTTTCATGCCTTGGTACGGACCCTTGCGCTCAGAAACATAAGCATTAGCTTTCGTTCTAACCTTGCGTTTCTTTCGCGCACCACCACTGATAGATTTGACATCTGTGCTGGCCAGCAAGGAGACCTCTGGCGTAGCGGGTCCCTCCCTACCTTTCAGCGTCGTCGTGAATTCCCAATTTGTATCGGGAAAAAAGGTTTCTTATACAGAGTCCCACTCCGTTGACGGCTGAGAGCTGTTGCTAGTTTCTAATGACCAGTTGATGTAGTTTTGCACATACTCAGCAATTCAGGGCATTTCTGCTCCAAACTGTCAGCCTTAGCATCACCATCCAACAACCTTTTTCCTTACTCCAGGTATGATAAGAGGTTTTGCTGCCTGATATCCAGTCTTCAAGGAAACACATGCAGTTCTTACTGCATTGGTCTCTTTGCCTCTTTTGCGTAGTTTTTAACGTTGCCTGCGACTCTACGGGTGCAAAAAGTTCAGAGGAACAGGAACTCTCACTTTCTGCACAACCTGGGAGCATCTCATTGCACTGTTCGGAGTTGCCTCCTTTAGTGTATTCCTCCTCCTAATATGTGAGGTTTCGGGAGAAAACATCTTTTTCCCTGGTACGCCGTAGTCGATCTTCCTGCTGACGCTCTATCCGCCTTTTCGGAGCCTCTGACAAGAGCGGGTGCTATCAGCAAACCGGCCATAGAATCTTCTACGATGGTAGCTTGTGAGCTTCCATTACAACCGGGGTCCTCCATTGCAGTCGTATATGAGGTTTAGGCCTCCAGAACCTGAGTCGCTGCCGTACTGAGCATGCCCAGCATAGTTTGATTTCCAGACTTAGTCTGGATGCCACCTGCAGAGATACATTCCATAAGATTCATCCTCATGTTTACCAAGCAATCTTGGTGAGATAACTTTCACTTCCACAGTGACAAGATGGTGATCGATTGGAAGGGAGCGTATATATACCACCATATATTATTAGATTTCACTGCGTTTACTATAATTTTCTTCTTTCAACTTACTCTTATGGCGATTTTTATACTTCTAGTGAGGAGTATTGTGATTTTATTAATAACTTCCTAACAATATTATTAATTACGTATTATCTTTTACTATTTTAGTTGCAGTTCCGTTACTCTGTACGTTATAATTAACACAGTTAGCTTCAAAAAGCCTTACTAGTCTCTATATTCAAAAATTCTTTAAAGTATTAGTGTCAATATCATGTATCTAGGGCGGCAATTCCAGCGATTTGGATTTAACACTACTGATGTCTTTTCAAAATCATCTGCTGGCAAAGTCCCAGAGGTCACCCAAACCTGAGATCTTAAATTGAAAGGTCAATTTACTCGCTTTCCGTTGGGCTATTTATACACTGTGTTCTAATAACAGACTTTATTCGCTTAGTTTTCAAGTAAATCAAACAATTGCCAGAATGATTTCACAAAAGATTACATAATATGATCTTCTCGTCTGATTGCTTCGCTATCTTGTTGTCGACTGTTTTGTTTTATCTCCAGGCCAACGTCAGTGGTGTCGTTCACATCTTCTCTATCAGTACGCTCATCTTTTGTTCAATGGGCTGACAGCTAACTGGTTCTGGAGATATAATCAGCGAAACAGAGGAGACGATTGGCAACATCTTGGCGTTGCCCCTCAGAAGCCTTTTGTCGATCGCTTTAGCGGTTTCAAACCAAGCCTAACATACCAGCAACCAAACCATTATATCGCCATCAACAGCATAACGAATTGTTCGACACACTTCACTTTTAAGTGCCCTGCCTATGCGGACTTTGGGGCTTTACGGCCATTTCAAAGGCACCTTTTTCCAAGGTCAAACTCCTGTTTTTGTTTTGCCTGATTGATGGCTCACTATCAAGCAAGTTGGCAGGCTCTCGTCTGAAATTCAGTTTAGTTGAGGTACCCCGCCATCATTCTATTCGTGAATCACTTCATATCTCTGAGTTGAGATATCTGCTTTCGAAGCGAATATTTGCATTTACCGCATTATAAGCAAGTGGTGCTAGTAAAATATTCAATGCTTTGACAAATTGGTAGTTTTAAATACCTCCATCACAAAAGTGATTACTTGGAGTCAAAAGTGTTTTTATTGCATTCAAGAAAGTATATAATTAGTGGGACACACTTATTGGGACAAACAATCTGTAATGCCTATTTTCTAGCAGAAAAATTCAAATTCTTGCGGCCAATAGAATTAAAGATTTGATCTGTTTTGTTGCAAAGTCTGTTGCAAAGTCTGTTGCAAAGTCTACACATTATTTTATCTTAGCCACTTCTGAAGGGATTTTCACAACTGCAATGACTAAGAAGTTTTTTGTTGGCATTACTTTCTTCATATTAAGTGAACTCATTTCTGCTGTGTTTACTTCACACAACATATGTAGTAATGAGCATTAGAAAACTCCAGACGAATTGTATGAAATTTAAAACATTTTCAAGTGTAGTTTGGCTAGAAATCATCAGCTGGAGATAGTTGTACGAAAAAAATATAACAAAAAACAAAAACTGTCACTTGACTTTCTTATTTTTCGTGAACATATTTTCTTAAAATGATTTTGAACAAAGCCTAAACGATTGATGCAAATTCGAATTTTTCATCTGTTTTTTCAATTTTTTCATCTGAATTACAAATGAGATTTCGTATGCAGTATATAAAACACTCGAACAAAAGCCATACTTTTAAATTAAGCCGTTCAAAGTGTCAACAATTTGCATTACACTAAATAAGATGCGCTCTCCCGTCCAGTATCGAGTTAGCACAAACAACCTAGCTCTCATATCTACTCTCATTTTACCTTCAGAAACTGTTAGTTTAATCCTTTCACGTATCCACGTATCTCTTCTAACCTAAAACTGGAATAATAAAATAGCAAAAATATTTAGCGCTTTTGAAAACAAGTCACGAGACAAATCCTCGTCTCTCGTTTGCTTTGATAAAAAGTCCTTAGCCCATTATGAACATTTGGGACCGCGTATGTCATTCCGTGCGTAATGCAAACCTTGCCAAAGATTTGAGCTCGAAAGCGCGAGGCTCCACTTTTGCCAGGTTTATGTCCTTTCTGTTTCCTTTCTCAAAATAAAATGTATAATAGAAAAATAAAAATACACCAAGCTATGTGGTATTTTTCCTAAGGATACCACTTCTTTTATCCGTGGCTGTAGCTTCTTTCAGTTACAGTTTTTCAGGATCTGTTTTTTGTTTTAATTTTTTTATTTTATATTTGTTGACTAAGGTCGCTTTGATGCTTGGAATTGTTTCATCGTTCTATTCACGGCAGCTCAGCAGCAGTGGTCGCGAATAGCTTAGATGACTTCAAACCTGTTGAAAAAAGGACAACCCGGGGTCCTTGTGTTTGCCGTAATATGTGCTGTTTTGTGTAAGCTAAACGACCGGCAAGACGACTAGCGCGGTAGTATCTCCACGGATGACGAGATTTTCCACAAGCTGGTAATAAACGCTGGCTGTGTTAACTCTTTTGGGCTTTTGGATTTCGCCCAGTCATGCGGCATCTTCTTCTTCGTCGTCTTTTATTGTTGCATAAAATAATTTGAATATGTTGACGTTAGCTGGAGCATGCATTGCTACACGCACGTACTTACGTATACAGCGAAAAATTTTTCTGCTCCTTTTTCGCGGCAATGTTATCCTTTTTTCGGTTCATACCTTTAAATAGACAAAAATGTAAAGCGTTTTATCGCTCACGAGCGGTATAGAAATGGCCTAGAAGGGTTGTTTTAAATATTCGTTCTTTATGTTGTTTCTGAAAATAAAGATTTTTTTTTCATTCTAGTAAAGGCCACCTCTGGTTGCTTCGTTAGCCTGTTTTAGCTTTGTTCATGGTTTGAAGTGAAATATTTGAAGTAAGAGAAATATCCGTTTTAACGTTTTGTGAAATCTTGCTGCTTGGAAAGGACTATCTACGAAATAGGTGAATTCATGGGGTTTAGTTGTGGGTAGTGGAAATTCTATAAATTTTCATATTTGGTTGGCTGGGTAGCATGTGTGCTGGTAAAGATACGGTGGAAGGTATTTTTTAAAAGATTTTTGTCTGTTTGAAGAAAGTCAACGGATATAAAAGGAAAATAATCGTAATGGTCGTAAATTCTGAATATGCACTTAAAGTGGCTTGGATCAGCTTTTCTCGGTTGTGTTCCTACTGTGGCTAAAGAAGAAAAATGTCGGGAGTGTAAATTAGGTAGGTGAATACCAAGAAGTGTCTTTCGATTTAATGAATTTGTACAAAAATTAGCAGGAGCAAGAAAACATGTGACTAAGTGAGGATTGAGACTTTGCATTAGCGAAATTAGTAATTGAGACAATGAAAACTGTTTCAGGTGGATAATTGAATGAAGTCAAGTTTTTGAGATGCAGGATATGAATGTGTCTCCATTATGACTATTCTGTTTCTTAATTGATAAGGTTGACTCATTGCAACCAGGTCCTAATTGGTAAGTAGTTGGTGCCATTTCGAT
This sequence comes from Nemotelus nigrinus, assembly GCA_947369275.1. NCBI lineage: Eukaryota > Metazoa > Arthropoda > Insecta > Diptera > Stratiomyidae > Nemotelus > Nemotelus nigrinus. Next base: position 158,546,671 of record OX376373.1, read on the forward strand.
TCAAAAATAAAGTTGTCTGTTTTTCATTTTATTTGAATAGTACTGGTCACAACCCAGTCAGTGCAATTTCCAAAAGATAAAGTTTCATCAAAACCAAGTTTGTAAATTTTGTATCTGTGGTCCAGTTTTATTTTCGTTCAGAAATTGACTGTCTGAGCTTTATTTTGTCGGTTTTTACTCTTCTTTTCTAGTTGTTTTTTCCTTTTTTCTTGGAATTTTTCCTGTTCCTGCCACAACAAGCATCAATTGATGCATTGAAATACAATACTGGCAGATGACGTTTCAAAAAACCGTTTGAAGCTCTAAGGAACAACAAGGTGACAAACTACGAAAACTGAATTTTTATGCTTACTCAGTACAAATCTTTCAAATCACCGAGTCTTTTGAAACATTTTTGCTTTTTGTCCTTATATAGAACAAATTTGTAAGCTTTCAGGTAAGTCCTAATATAAATAGAACAAATTTGGTAGCCTTTCAGTTACAATATACCAGTAAAGTTCCAAATGATGTGAATTTTTTAACGAAAATGATTTGATTCCTAAAATTTACACTTCACATTGGTCTACCCTATAAACTCCAGATCTTGATGACTTGTTTTTCATCTAGCTAATCATCTGATACAATATTTTTCTGAAACTGCAACTTCAGCGTTTTAGCAAGGCTTCAGTTTTGTCATCAAGATCATATTTCAGGCCTTAAGAACCGCAAATTGTTGACTTTTTCCTCGACTAACAAAAGTTCGATATGCACATTATGGACTATTGCCTTCGATAGAACTACATGAAGTGTGTAGCTTTTCTCAGGATCAAAATCCTTTGGCTCATTGGAGATCTTTTTTTACCTCGGTCCTTGCTTAGTTACGGCGCAAAGCCATTTAATACTAGTTATGGGCATTCAGATCACCTGCGATGATTACTGCTCCTTCGTGATCCAACAGTACACGATCATCGCGAGTGAAGTTCTGGGAAATAAAAGGCCTGTATATCAAAACTACAGTGAACTCAAAGTAGTTATTTTAAGATTTAAAGTTGGATGAAAGTAGTTTTTGATGCTTCTCTCTCGAGGATGGTTTTTTTCCCTACCAATAGTCTTATCGTTCTTGTGCAGTTTGGGCTCCGAAGTTGGACTCCAGGTCTGGGATTCATTTGGTGGGACTCATTTTCCGCTGTGATATGTTATGTTGACTCAGTAAGCATGCTTTGAATCATCCATATCATGGTTTCTTACTCCAAATACTCTTGGCTCGGGAAAGAAATTTGTTAGCATGGGATTAGAGCTTGCTGGTATGGACTCAGAGCTACAACTTCTATCCACCACAAAGACAAGTGATTTTCTTAAATACTTCGAGTTTCGGGAATAGCCTCTTCAGCTAAAAGAGTGTTCGATTCCGCAATTGACACATTTTGACTTTTCTTCACAAAGTTTTTCCTGCCTTGAAATTGGTAACGGAGTTCATCGGAGTTCACACATCGATCTTGAAAGTGACAATTACCAAACGAGCACCCAAATTGTTGGCAGCTGAGGCCTTGATCTAATCCCCCTTTCTGATTTCTGTATCGCCATTTACCAGACTATGTGGCATAAGGCCTTGATCTTGTATACTTTGTTATCAGCTCTTGATAGGTGCATTTTCAGTATTTTTGATTTACCTATCTTGGTTATTGAGTAAGATCTCCATTGGTTAAGACTCTGCTCGAGTTTTTTTTTCTTGGTATATATTATAGCCATATATTATAGCCTGGTATATATTATAGCCATATATTATAGCCATGGTATATATTATAGCCATATATGATGCCGGTGTTTTGTGTGTTTAAGAGTTATGGGGGCTTTGAAGCTTTTGTATGATTTTGTTGCTTTGATGTGACTGTGTGTTTGTGTTAGTCGAAATGCTTATACATACTAGCTTTGAATTAAGTAGGTTTTAGGGTAGAGTATTCCGTCGAGTTTAGATTTTCTGTGGCCGACGGAGTATCAATTATGTTCTGCCAGTTACATTTGACGGTTCTGTGTTTGGGGACATTGAAGCATCTTGTAGTTGAGTTTCGTCATACGCTAAATTTACATTTGCTCAAACAGGAAGACGTCTGGGTCACAGTTAGTGCACAAGGTTATTTCGCTTCATTGGAATTTTTTTTCATTTCGGACGGTTTGATTTTGTCACGCTTCCCGGAGCAGCTGCTTTTTCCCCTCTATTAACTCAGCAAGGATACTCTTTTGTTCCTTATATTTTTATCACATTTTCAAGACTGTTTTTGTCATGTTTCAGGCCATCAAGTTGGCTCTTTGAAGTCTAGATTAGGCTGTTTTTTCCTTTCTGTTACCTCGCTCCAAGCTCACCAGTTGTTTTCGAAAAAAAATAAAATATGCAGGTGATGCTCGATAATTGTGGTTTCAGATATAAGACTTGACGTTATTTCTTTTCCTATTTCTTACCTTGTTAGCTAAAAAATAGAGGGATTATCAAACCACAACTACTGTCTTTATTTCAAGATAGTTAACAAGCTACTGTCACTTATACGTGCAACTGTCACTTGACTACTTGGACTCGGCAGCTGAGGTGATTCCAAATATTCCACAAAAGGATTTGAAGTCAAATTGGGATCCAAGTCTTTTTTATTAAGAAAAATATAAAGTTAGCCTTCCTTATATGTATGCGCTGAAGGCAAATTTTGGATACGCTAAGCAAGAATGCCCAGTATTTTATTTTGTACAAAGATTTCATAAAGCAGATTCATGTTTTTGTTCAGTTGCGTCTTGTTGGACCAGCTGGATTATATCACACCTCCAACGAAAGTTTTCTTTTTTAAGTGACTGTAGACTATTGTTCCTAATTTGCTACAAAATAAATAATGCTGGATTCTTTCAGCCTAAAAGCAGGATAGAGCGTGAAAGCAAGGATAAGACCATATTCTTTTGTCCATTTTTGCTAAAGTTGTCTAAAAAATGGCTTTTATGCTTGATAACCTTGAATATCTTTATCAGTGTTAGATAATCAAAACGGAACGGTTTTCGGTACATAAGTGCCTGACCCTTAGAAGCTAGCTCACTTGCCATGGCTCAAGATTAGACAGTATTCTAATATCTCGATGTTTCACTGCTGCTAAACTTTTTATTGTGAGCTCTGCCCTCCTCATCGACTTTTTCGATTCATGGTGGCTCTTTTTTTTGGTGAAGATATATTTTTGATTGACATGAGTTGATATGTTAACTGCCCTGCGGTTTTTTTTTGTTGTTGTTATCTTACTTTAATCATGTTCGGGTGAAGTATCAACTCTTTTTCAAGTCTTGTTAGTTTTGTAAAAAACTTTTTGATAAGCGTTTTTCACTATAGAATTAAATACTGTAAGTTTTGTTTTATTGTTTTGAAAAGCACTATCAGTGTTTTTGTAACATCTTTCACAGAATCAAGTTTTTTTGAACTACCGAATCTAGGCCTACGAAATTGATAACAGAAGGTGCCACTAACCCTCACTGAGCTATTTTCAATTTCAGGTGACCATTTATTCTTGATCTATAACTAAATTTTCCTTAACATTGTAATTTTAGTTGATTCTTATTTCAGCACAAAGTAAATTTCTAGATTTTCTCATACATTGCTTCATTTGAGCCATTGAATTCAGAAATAATAACGCTTCTAACCTTTCAAAGAATTCTCTTGATTGAAAAATAAATTATTTGTAAATTTATTCCTTTTTTATTGGGCCTATTAACTAAACAAGCCGTTTACTGCACATTTTCATACTTAAATCTACGCACAATACTTTTTTTTCCAATATTTCATTCAAATCAAATTCCTATTTGTTTCATTCATGACTTCTAATTAGCTATTTCCCGCCTATTAATAGATTTCGAGTATCATAGATAATTTTGCTTGCCATTCATCAAAATCAAATTAAATGTAATAAAATACGATATTTTGTTCCACTTGTTAGCTTTAATAAATAGCCGAAAAGCCACGCCGTAATTTTCCGCAGCATCATTTAGTTTGACCTGATTCAATTTCGATTCATTTAAATACAGTTGCGTTTGCAACAAATTCCTCTGTTCAACTCGAAACTCGTCGAAAAATGTACCGTGCTGTGTTGATTTTATTTGTTCTTGTTATTGTATCTGCTATGGTCTGTAGCCATCATTCGTTAAAAATCAGGTTTTTGTACAACCCGTTGTCCAATTTTCAGGATAATAAGAAACAATCTCCAAACTTTGGCCTAAATGAAACTCGAAATGAATCTCGATTGGCAGGTGGTAGAATGCGAATAAATGCAACAAGAAATATTCAGCCACCGGACGATAGTGATGAAGTTCTTCGAGGAGCAAGTGTTCGTCCTTTGAAATCAATTTTACTTGGAAATCGTTCGGAAATTGCAAAGCGTGAAAGTCCCAAACGACATTGGCGTTTGTCCGGAAAGCAGGAAGTGTTCAATAAAACGAAGGATACGGATGACCAAGAAGAAGATTATGGGAGCGGCAGAAATTATGACAATGATTCATATTGAAAAACATTATTGGATTACAACTAAAGAAATATGTAGAATAAGTCTTTTTGCAACAATCATTGGTGCTGGTGGTTCGTAGTTTGATTAAGTTTTAAAACGTTTTTGAAACTGTTTTGTCAATATAAGATGTGTTAGGCTTATGATTTTCATCTCTGGACTTTGGCAACTTTATCTGCTGAGAAGTGTTTCTAAACAATTTTAGCACATTTTTCTACGAAATAAAAATAATTTGTTTCACGACTTTTCAGACGTAGGTCCAAAAATTTAAAAAAAATAAATAAGTTTTTTCCTCATTTTTCTCTTTCTACGCTTTTTTAATGTAATGCAATCAGCTATTGGAAATTTTCGGAAACTAGTGGCGTTGGAAAGGAGAATTTATTAAAAGCTGCACATTTTTTGGCACTCAGAGTAATGCAGGATAGCAATAATTCACGCGAAACACCAGCAACATCCAGATACGAGTCCTTGTATAATCAGTGGACTTTTTACTCTTACACTTTGTGGAACGTATTGGGATAAGCCATTTCAACTGATTTCCCAAAATTTCCCTGTCAGCCTAGCGACCAGATAAAATTAAACTGCATGAATATGATTAAAAAATCAATACTGTTCCCATTCTATGAGTCGAAATATTCTTTGATCATGTTTTAAAAAGGAATTAAACAGATTCTAATTTTCTTGCTAGACATTTATCATTTATCATTTCGAAATTTGAATTTTGAACTGGCAAATATCTAATAAGCACATTGCTGCTAACCGAGTGGGTATAAAATAAACTTGCATGCTACTTCGGATCGTTTATACTCAACTCTGGATAAAAATAAACGCAGCTTATGATGTCTTGAAACTTTTTGTTTGCAAAAACTCACAATTTCAGCTTTTTTCTTTCGAAAGTAAAAACAAGTGTTTCTGGACGATACTTTTAGTATCTTCCTATAAATTCCCAGCTAACTAAACCCAGTCAGTTCACTTCCATTATGGCCGACAAATAAACAGTATAATCTTTTGTACTTATTGAGAAGAAGTTATTGCGTCATTTGCTAAGTGTCATGTAATAAAAGCGACTAAAATTTAGTCTTAAGGCGGCTTTAGATATGCGGTGTTTGTCAAACACCTCCTATTCGCCAAATGCCGAGCACCTAGTCAAGTAATTTGGCTTGGTGCTTGCGGAATGACAAGCACAGTGAATTAGACATTCGGGCATTGCCGAATGTTCGCTAAAACTGGAAGATAAACGAGCTGCGGGGATCCGACACAGTGCTCGTCTACTTTGATGTTTGTTGAAAGTTCGACAAGCTACGGGAATAGCGAGCACCCGAATGTTTGTGCTTGGCCTAGGGCAAGCACTAGGCGAGCAACCCAACCACACATGCGAAGTTTGCCAAACTAGGTGCTCGCTATTTGACAAACACCGCATATCTAAAGCCGCCTTTAGGATGCGTCAATAGTCTTGTTTTTAATTCTTTTCATATTTTACGTTATAAGATATTTTCTTAGCACCAGCCAAAAACATTTTTATCAACGTAAATCACAATTTTATTTTTTTCTTTCCGTCTGGCACGAATCATTCCCAATTAATTTGAACTAACTATAACTTCAGTAGACAGATAGCTCTAGCACCTGCTTTTGATATACATATGGACGAATGAAGTTATTAAATTATTAGATTTTTATGTGCTTTTGGTCATGCTTGCACGGCAAACTTATTTTGTATGTTATATAGGCATTTCAAAAGTAGCTTTTTTAGATAACCACATAGTTAGTTAGTTAGTGAAGAGGGCTGCCGGGAACGCGGCCAGCATTAGGCCACCAGTTTACCACCCTCATAGACAATCACACACATTCACACTTACAGCCATGGCACTGGCGGGATTCGAACCCGCAGGCCCTGTAGCACGCCGCTTTTTGGACTGACGCCTTAGCTTGTAAAGCTACCGGGCCCTCTAGATAACTACATAAACATCAGCTTGTACTACAGGCCTAAAAGCGATTTGAAGGAGCACAGATTTTAGTCCGCATTCAAATGCTCATCAGCATCAACCAGCTTGCTAAGTTGGCTAAGTTTGATGGTCTTTGCCCTGTAGAAATGGAGCCATCTGCTGTCTAAGGATAATTTTTGGTCTTGCCTTAATATTCTTTTTGCTCTCTAGCCAGAATTTTCTATTATCAGACCAATAGTTTTTTGGAAGCCATCGTTTTGACAGAGGGAAACCTATTTTCACACTCCAATCGCTTATGAAAACCAACACTAGCTCTAACAAAACGCTAGCTAGCTGACAAAAGCCTGTATCTTATAGCTGCCAGCTCTTGGTGATATGCTTGCTACGATTTCTACTTACTATATGTCATGCACATTTGTCCACCATTTTGAATATTTGACCGATCGAGAGCTATGTATGTCCAACTCTCTTCTCAAAAGTTAAGCACTATTCAGAGAGCGTTATTATTTTGAGTCTTCTGTTCAGCCACCTTTTATGATTTCTGAGCAACAGGTTTTTGCATATATAGTAGAAAAGGTAGGGTTCTAATTTTGTCTTTAGCGTAGATTTTTTGGAGAAACATTTTACAACCATTGAAGACTATGAAGGCTATCACTCTGCTTTTGCATGCTCTGCACGAAACTGTCACTGAATAAATTTTTGATAAGTTTGAAGCTTATTCTACAGTGGGGCTAAAAAATTTCAAAATGAACATTTTAGTTTAAACATGAATTTAGTTTTCCTCCTTATCTCTCTCCTGTTGGTCGAAGAAATATGATTCTTGATGAAAGTGAACGGGTTCAAAAAATTCACAAATTCTATTTCTAATTTCATCAGAGAGTTAGGATGAATCCAAAAAAAAATCAATACAATAGACTGTGTTTTGAAATTCATAGCTTGATGCTTTCGAAATTCAAGAGCTGTTTTATATTTTACTCAAAAAAAAATCTTTATAAAAACAAATAATTAATGGTCCTGACTTGCGTATTTAGTGACATTAATTTTTATGGCTTAGTAGTAGTGAATAATATTTTTTGGTATGTAAAATATTGAATGTTTAAGTTGATATTCTAGCTTGATAGAGAGCATAGAATTTACATGAGCCGGCGATAAAAATTCAAAAATGTTTTATTCTGTCGCGTATCAACTATCGAAATCATAGTAGATAATTTCTTGAACTTGATTTTATAAGCAGTGAAATGCTTATTTTAATAAACAATGGAACATTTCTGATAATTGGAACACCTCTATGGAAAATAATGTGGCCTTAGAGGACATTTTTTTTGATGACTAGATGATTCTTATCACATTTGACACCTATGAAGATAACTTTAAATTTTCAACATAATTTTACTGTGTTCCGCAAAGCTTTTTTATGCAATAGTTCATAAAATTTCATACTATTTACTGTTTTGTGTCATTAGTGGCTGCTTCGGTATTATAACAGGCTGCAGATAAGTTTTGTATTCTAAGTGCCGAACATGGTTGCGATTGTCCAGAAGAGCTGGTTTCGTTTTGCTCTACTTTTTGAAAGGGCTAGTAGCTCTTACCAAAAATGTATTTTTTTTGGCTAATAATAAGCTGTGTTTAATTAGCACAAAAAAGAGTAGAGCATATCAAGGCAGTTTATAAGAGCTCAGCTGTCAAACAAAGTAGAGCAAGTTGTAGCAATTGAGAGTACGAAATCTTATGGAATACTTTTCAGTAAACAATTCTCAAAGTATCAGAAGTTCAACCTGTTTGTTTTTAAATTGCTTATATACATTTTATGTAAACAAAACAAAATGGAAAAATATTTAACAACTGACTTAATGGAATAGTTTGATAATTCCTCTGATTCAGATATTTTGTTTATATCCTCATCAGAGTTTGAGAGTAGTGAAAATGATGCTGATAATTTGGTTTTTTTAGCCATGACCAAAAACAATTGCATCCGAATATTCTTGGAAGAAGTAATTCCGCAGTATACGGATCAAGAGTTTTTAAAGCATTTTCGTGAGACTCGAAATTTATTAGAGTTGCTTTGCAGCAAAATTAAAAGTTCAGAGGAATTCCAAAAACTTTACGAAACTAAAGTAATAGTTATTAATTGATACTTGCATAAATTTAGTATTAGTTTATCTAAATTGTATGTTTTCCTGTCTGAAATGGATCTTCTCAGTAGACTCATAAGTAATATAAATTAAATAATATTCAAAAAAATTGTAAAATTGTATATGATCAAAATTAAATCCTTAAAATCAGTTAGTTTTTATTTTTCTCCGAATGATATTGCAAAATTTTTTCTAAAATCTCATTGTTTTGCTTTGTTTTTTTAGTTATTTCTTCACAAGCCCTTAGCTTCTCTTTCCGATATGCAGTTTTTCTTCTCATTCTTCTTTCTTTTCTACGGCTCTTTTTTCTCTCTGCAGTTTTATTTCCTTCGTAACTGAATATACCCGTTTTGTGAAAGTAGGGCTGCTATCTTCTTTCCGTTAGTGTGAACCGATTTCTCCGCTGGGTATACTTGCCTTGTGTCCACAATTTCCTGATAGAAAAAATAAAAAGTACTTGCTTACCTAAAATTCCCAGATCTTTTCACCCAATTCAGCAGCAATTCCAGTTTCGACTGAAATTTCATCATTTGTTTTATGCAAGTATTTGTCCGAGCTTAACAAGACTGGTGGGATAACTGGTGGGCTCTTTATCATCACTTGGCTCAATTCTTGCTGTCAAAATCATCAAAACAAAGCCGTGTCCCTTGAAATCCATCTGAAAATAGAACTGATACTTTCTCAAACTTGTGTTGACCTATCGATCTTACAGCATCTCAAACATATTACCAGTCCATCTATACTTTGAATATAATACCGAATAATGAATTGCTTATAATTCGTTACTATCACAAAAGAATTATCCGCTTTTACCGGCACTTATTATCCGCACCGCCAGAATGGATTTCAGATAAATTAATCGAAATCAATCAAATCTATGTGGGGTTTCGAATCGACGCCAATGCCGTTCGCAGTCTGACAAAGACCGGTGCTCAGCTTACACATGCCGAGTCGTTTAGTTGATTATTATTATTGTATTTCGATTTTGGTTGTGTCTAGTTCAGTAAGCTAAACACAGTAGGTGCAATAAGGTACTCGTTGAGGAGCGCTGTAAGAGGTGCTCGGTATAGATCAGTGCGACGGTAAGCATAAACAAACCTGAGGTTTTCGTGTACAGTATTTATTAGTTCATAAGAAGTCTGAAAAGCCCATGCTGTGATCACAGTGGAGAGTCATTACTTTCGTACAAAAGAATCGAGCTACTGAAGTTGCGCGCACGCTTCATTCAAGCCCTTGAAATAAATGCGCTCACCGGATGGCGGATACATATGGCTGGATTCAGGAGACACGGTTGCATTTGCTAACTACCTCCCACGTTGAATTAACCTAAGGTTAAGAGCATGCTTATATGTTTGCGTATAAGAAAGTGTCTGATGATGACTAGTAGAATAACGATGGATTTTAATTCAGTAATGAATTTCCCTTTTGACGAGAAGAACTTCTATGGTAGCTAAGTATATCGCGGAGTCGGAGAGAGCTACCAAGGTATTTCCAAAACATTAATTTCCTCTGCGCCAGTGACTGTCATGTATTAAAATAAAGCTTAAAGTATGAAGTCATTCAAAGAGACTCATCTGCCAGATTTGAGTCATTTAACACCTTTAAAATCGTGTCATTGGAATCCGTAATAGCTTGAAGTTCCTCAGAAAAAATCAACGGACAATCTTTGTGGCTTTTATTCTTAAAATTGTTTTTAAAACTGACAGCAGATTCACTCAACAATTTATAAATTTATACGACACTGCATGGACGAAGCCGCTAAAAAAATGCTGCAAATTTTAGGTTCGGAGCCTTGTATCTTATTTATATCTTTTGGATGAGTTCTTTTGGTAACCCACAATTTCCTCATCTATTTCATTGGCATTAGCCAAAAATCCCGTCAAATACTGATGGTAATCCATTCCTTCTTCAACCATTTCCTTGACCTAAGAATTGAAAATCGGGAAGCGAATGAAAAACAAACATTGAAAACTATTATCTAAAAACCGTTTCTATCAAAGGTTTGGTGAAGAACGAGAATCATCTCATTGTCGACTACAGTTAAACGTAGTCGTCGAATGTTCAGACATTTTGATTAATCAACGACTATTAAAGTTTTGTGTTGTACGTGTTCTGAGGACACGATGAATATTTACGCGATTTAAATGAACAGATCGTTATGGGTCCTTATTGGATGGAAACTCCAAAGTATTGAGGTGACTCGGTCGGATGATAGAAGAGACGAAGAAGCAATAATTTTGAAAAACTGCTCGCGGAGGCGGAATTACTTACTAAATTGAACAATGGGAGTAAGGTCGGGTGCACATGTCGTCTTGTGGTGGCTTCAGGGCATAGTACTGAAAGGAACTAAAAGCTTGTTTTACTTTCAATATCAGGCATCGCAAATCGGAAGCTAATTTCAATTTTTTTCGCACAATTCAGTATCCTTTCTGACATTTTCATCCCCTAAAATATTTTATATAATTCTATATCAAATCATAAAAATATGTGATTTATCTTAAACCCACCTTAAATGCAAAACATATTCAAGGCAAGAGACCTGAACAACTTTTCAATGTTATGGTCAACGTGCGCAATATCAGCCAGCACTCGTACAGGCAACATATGAATGGAGTAGACCACAATCCAAGCATATGAACAAAGATGGACAATGTCTTTAGTTCGTGGAGCCATACCTCCGCATCATTGCACTCATGAGCCTAAAGTGCACATCATCATCATCATCATCTGGAAAAGTGCAATGTTTTGTATCGCGCCTGGTTTTTTCACTGTCACTCTCAAGATGCAATTGTACATTATAATATCCAAGTCCAGTAGAAGTGAATTGCGCAACCCAATGCGACGCCTGGTATGTAAATTATTATGTTGAATTCAATTCATGTGTTATTTATGTTCACGAAATCACTGATTAATTGATTTGGATGCGAATCACAGGATAAAACATGAAAAAGGAATTTGCGTTTGTTGATGCGAAAGATGTGCAGTGGTAGGTCCAAATAGAAGTATGATCATTAGTCGCGCAATTGTCTTAGAAGAATAATAATCGTTTTAAATTGCGTTGTAAGATTTGTTGCTGCAAATGTTTTGGTGAACACAAAACAGGATGTAGTTTATCTTGTGCTGAAGTGAAGAGTTGTGAACTAGCAACGGAATTTTCTCTGTTATTTTGCCAAACCTTTTGAAGTGTAAATTGATATCAATCTAATACAGCAAATTAATATAAAGTAAATTATAAATTAATAACAATAATTTACAGGAAAATAAGTTTACCCAAACTACTCCATAATGCCACAAGAACTTTTTCCATCACTCCGTTGCTTTCTCGACTATTGAATAGCTCTAATAAATTAGCTCTTTACTTCTAATTGCATTTAAGACGTTGTTTGCTCATCAAGAAAAAAAAAACAACCGTCACACCTAACTACCGAACCCAAAAGTCGAGCAGACTAAGAAAAATCACCCTTTTTTTCATTCGATTTAAATTGAGGGCTGTCCTTCAACTCCTGTCAGCGTTCTCATCTCATTATATCCTTTCGTTTCGTTTAATTAAAAAGAAATCGTCCAATTACACACACCTCGTCCAGCACACCCGCCTCCCACTCCAATCACACTGGATTCTAGTCTTCTTCAAAACCAATGGCAATCGTCTTTAACGAATCCTGATCCAAGCCAGCAGCAGCAGACGTCACAGCTGCAAGGAAAAGACTTGCAGAAGAACAAAAAGGGTTGTGCAAATAAATCACTTTTTTTCTGCTAGTTGTCTTAATAAACGATATCACCATTTCATCAACCCTTTGATTTTTACAGCCAGCAGGCTAGTTTACAGAACTCGCCTAGTCCGGTCTTACTCTGGGCTCAGTCTCACGTCTCCTTCTTTTTGTTCGCCCAATCCATTTCCAACCGATTTCTCTCAGTTTCGGTCTCAAAAAACTTCTAAGGGTACAAAGAATCCAACCAATAACTTGAAAGAATTCTCGATAGAAATAACGAAAAAAGGATACCGTCATTCTCATCTGTTTTGAAGCGAACGTTTCCAATTCCTAGACATCTACAAACACGAAACAGTGCCGCCCTGGCATTTGAAGGGATAGCCACAAAAGGGTTTAACTTAATTAAGGACAATTGTTGATCGCAACTGTCGTTATAGGAAACTTTTCTCGATTTTTTCCCTCTTCGGTATGTTGGGCTTTTTGTGACTTTTGCTTCAAGGAACGATATGAAATCGTTAAAGTAAGATTACGAGAGAGAAGATGATGATGGCGATGGTAGATTGCTGAAAAATGTGAAACTGAAACGAATCACAAAATGATTTTTTCCCAGTCCGTGCAGTTGAATCTGTATGCCCGTAAGGGCTGAAGAAATGAACATTTATCCTTGAGATTTATGACCGATTGATATTTAAATTAGAGAAAGTTCTTTTTTTGGGTTTTGGCATTTTGGAATGAGCGTTTCAGCTCGTGGTTTTAGAGGGACGATACTTCGCTGAAAAAAGGAGCTGAAATTCAATAATGACACAAACTTCTATTATTTTATATACTGCCAAAAGTGTACGTGTAGTCAACAAATAAAATGCCAAGTGTTAAATAAATGAAAACTTCAAGTTTGGAAGAGAGACTACGGACTAGCATTGGAAAAATTACTAATTACCACGGTATTTTCCAGTTCAAAATGAAAGTCCAGCTGTGCTCTCATTAACATGGCGTAACGGTAAACAGACGTACAGAAACGGATAAATGAAATTTAATGTGAAATACGCTCGATCAAAAAGAAGTGGTGGGCCAGAAGTATTTGTTTACGCGTGGTTGCTAACGGATGTTTGGTCTATACGATTGCGATCACGGCTAATCGTAGCTTGGCGCTATATAATCGGGGAAACAGGTCACAGCAGTATGTAAATACCGCTATAATTCGGAGCAGCAGCATAAAATAATAAAATATTAAAAGCTCACTTTACTTTATAGTATAGGCAAAAATGACTATTTACAGCCATACGCAGTACTAACACTTCAAGTGTTGCTTAGGCGGCTGCAGATTCGGAGCTTTTTTTTTAGCGAGTCTTACCTCACATACCTCGCAATTTGATAAACCGCCCGGTGATCTGGGGAGCAAATTTTTTCGACATCTATACCGGGGGAGCCTCATTAATAAAAAATTATTTATTGAGAAGTGACTGGCAATGTAATTTCAATTATCTGATGTCGCCTCCACACTGTGAGCCTTCATGTGCGTGGGCCGTCATGTGGCCCATTGTGTAACCGGTCGATGGATTGCAGTGGCCGACAGTGGCGAAACATGGAAATGGCTACGACCGAGGATGACTTTCACACACATCAAAGCGGGCCATCATGCGTAATCGAAAATACATGACTGGCCCATCTAGTGGCCCAGTGTGTGGAGAAAACTTTGTGATGGTGGCCATCATTGCGACCATTGCAGTGGCCGATAAAGGCCCACAATGAGGACGCAGCATGACAGTAAAGGTTCTATGTTTTACCGACAAACCTTACAATAAAGCCAACCACGTGTAAACAGTTAGCTCAAATTAAGCCAAAAAATTAAGGTGGTAAGGCTTGCCAGATATCGAATCATCCCCTGAGAATATGCTTCAATTTCAGATCAGGTTTTACGATTTTTGAAATAAAATAATTTTTTTCTTAAATAAAATAAATGTGTTACACCACGAAAGCAAATAATTTTATTGTGCACGTATGTATTGCAGTTAATGAGCTAATGATGTTTGAACACTCCTAAATGAGTGTGAAAGTAGCCAAGATTTAATTATATATAATTCCCATCGTGAATTCTATGTTAAATGTGAGAAATGGACCTGATACTTAGAAAATAACTCCATTGCTCCATTAAAAAAACTATTTGCATCGAATTGAAAAGAATATTAGAAGAGGAAACTGTCGACTTTGCAACAAAGGTTTCTAGTTGGCAAAAATACATGGCGTACTAGGGGAATTTTTAACCAACTGAAGTAAAGTTGGGGTAAGTTTGAGAAATCCCACTAAAACGGTTATGCTGATGTAAAGCAAATTGTTAAATTTATCAAAAGTATTAATAGAAAAACTATGAGCGCCCGAAAAGATGGTCAACCAAATGTGTTTCATACGAATGAATTTTGAAAAACATCTTAAATAAGTTCGGAAAAGAGGTTTAATTAGTTTAAAATTTTCTTAATAAATAAGTGAGGTGTTTGCCAAAACTGAAAGTTAGAGCAATTTTTTAGCCTAACTATCAATTTTAGCTTTGAAAATATCACATTCTTTGTATCTATGTTAATTATAAGTAGACATATTTTGAATTGCATGTTCTTAGAGCCATATAGACAAATATGAGGGATTTGAAGGTAAATAATTATACCGGCTGCAAATGAATAGTTTATTTAACCATTTTTTTTAACTAAGGCTTCAAATTTTTTTGGGAGAAAAAAGTGTTCAGTTCCATAAAAAAGACACTTTCAAAAAGGTATGTACCACAGATCATCAGTGAAAACAAAGTTTATAGTCAAATATAAAAATAAGTTATTACGGCAAATTCAGTCGATTACAATGGTATTTAGTATGATTAAACATGACTGCAGTGCATTCGATGATAGTTTTGGCCATTTCACTGGCAGGTATTTGACTAATTCTTGGAGGAATTCATACCCAATTCCTGTCAATTATGCTAACATCTCGGGGTATTTGTTTTACCTAAATAAAAAATAATTTTTACTTACTCTCGTCAGCCCGTGCAACTGCCGAAGCTGGTAAATTTCTTTGGCAAAAATATTGCAATTTCACTAGCTCATCCTTGTCGAAAAATAGACTTGGCGTATGCTGAAACAGCTGCTCAGGCATCTTTAGTCGCAGCATGACCTTCACTCACAATGGTGTTTCTCTTAAGAGCTTAGCACTTAAGAAATAATTTCCTAATAAACCAAAACTAATGATAGAAAAGGTACCAACATTGTTTGTGTGCAGCATTTTCGTACCACAATTAATTGGGCATGTACCGAATATTGGTAAAGGAAAGAAATAGATGATAAGCATCGTACACATTGTGAATCGATTATGTAAAGTAATAGGATCATTTACTTTAGTTTTTATAAATCATTTGAAAATGCGTCGAGAATATCAATTTCGCATTGAGCAAAGGTTAGCTATTGTTGCTGAATAAAAGAAACTGTGTTTCTTGGTCAGAGCTTTCGACAAAATATGGGTTTCATAGAAATATCATCTATTGCTAGGTAGCAAAAGGAAATAAATATCAATATGTGAAAACTTCCCCAGACAGAGGAATAAAACGGGTAACTACTGCAGAAGCAGACAGTAAAATATTAGAACAAAAAAAATTGCACCTCCCAAAACATGTGAAAATATGCTGACGTCTGCAAACTTAAGACTGACGGACGCAAAACTTAATATTAGCAGTACTGCTATTCGATGAAACTACAAAAATATAATATAAAAGCCTTCGCTGTGCAACTAGAGCTATTATCAACTGAAAAAAGCACAAATCTTCCTTTGAAGCTCACTCTTGGGCACATGAATAAGCCGCTTGACTTTTGGACGAATGAGGCTTAATGTTCTTTATGTACAAGAATGCTAATTTTAGTTTTCGGATTTAAAATAAAAAGAAAAAATAAGCAGTGACAAATCCAATACGCTATCGTTATGACGGAAAAATTATGGTAATTGTGATTTGTACAAGGTCATTGAATATTTAATTAGATACCCAAAGATTATGAATATGAAAATCTTTCGAGTTGCAGGTTTGTTACTTTTTGTTTGGCGTCTAAAATTCACTTTATTTGGTGTTTCCTGCTATTAAAACTACCCAACAAAGCTCTCAATGTTCCTGGTAAGTCACTACATACGTAAATATATGGAACACAATACCCATCCTATTGTCCAATTCTAGCCACTATTGGTCGACCGCTTGCTTCAAATGGTCCAACTATTGACCGTAGAGGTCCGAATTTAGTGTTTGGCTCTATGGTAACCGCTCATAGCAGATGATTTTCCTTCATTTCCACTAAACACACAGCACAACTTTTTCTCCGTTAATTCTGGTTTGGTCATCGTTTTATTAAATCAAAACTTTCTATTAAATCTATTAAATCAAAACTTTCGTACTATGTACGAAGCTTGAGTAGCCTAGTAGGTAGAGCACTAGCTTCTTGTGTGTGGGCTGCCTGGTTCAAATCCAGGTTCGGACGAAGGAACACGCACTTAGCTTTGAACTCACCTAGCTCTGAATAAGAAACTAAATTAATCACGGGTAAAATGAGTCGTGGAACTTATCACTTCATACTCTTATTCACATTGATTATAAATGTGTGATGAAGCTCTCTACCAGCTTTAGCCCCTAGACCCGTACGAGGGTTATCGTGGGATTACACACACTATGAACGTACTAAGCACGCAGCTGAGTAATATTTGTATTCACTTACACTTATTAGCTGAGTAATATTTGTAATCAAAACGTTGAAAAAATTCGAAACTTTTTTCAAACTCAGATCTTCAGATATTCAAAAAAAAACTAAAACACTCTTAATATATTTTTTTGACTACATTGTTTTCTCTTCATCCTTTATTTTTCAAATATACACCACAAAACCATCTCGAATCAGTCCAATTTTTTGTATGCTTCCAACTACCACGTAACATCTAGTGGCATTCTTGTACAAACTCATTTCAAATTCACTGCGACATGTAATTGGAACAGAGATCAGTTTTTCTAAATTAAAATTGCCTGAAGGAGGAATTATTTTCATTACAAGAATCTCTTTCCTCATCTAGTAGTGTATCTGTAAAAATCTACAACTGGCCGTTACCTGAACGTGTTGACCGTATCTAGATTTCTGTTCGTGTTACTCCTGATGGAGATTTCGTAGTAACTCTCTTTCTCTCCATCGGTGTCCTCAATGCTGAAACGAGACTAGTAGTAGATGTACAAGCTTCCACTTCTATTTCGGACTCATCGTAGACAAATATTCTAGCTAGAGGACATTTCTAATCAAGAACGATATGAAACTTGAGTTCTTATTATTCGGTCGGCAGTAAATAGATGAAAAGCTATCAGGACAGGTAACAGGAATGATTTTGATTTAGATGAAGAGAAAAGCAGCATACTATGATGGAGATGATGATGGCTGCTGTGGTATTATTACTGTTAGACAGCTGTTTTTCTGAAATCTTTTATGTGATGACGGAGAACTGTATTAGTTTTTAAGGACAAATGACGAGTTCTATAAAAGTATAACCACCCAATCTGTGACTAATTGCGTATAGTCAGCTGTTAATTTGCTGTCACATCACAAATTAGTAAAATTTTATTTTATATTTTAGGAAACAGGATCAAAAATATAAAAACAAAAAAATCTTCATTATAGCCATTTTCTGTGCTCATAAATGCAAATAAATAAAAAGTGCGTGAAAAAGATAAGAATGAAGGGTTGAAAATAAATAGAAATAATCACCCACTTTCAATTTCAATGAAAAATTCTTTTTTCCTAATTTTTCGTTGAGAGGGTTTTTAAAAATTTAAATACCGAGAAATGAACTACACAAAAAATATGAAAATGATGTACTTAGTAATATGTATATCTAGGTAATTATCTAGGTAATTAAAAAAAAAATATCTGTTTAAATGGGTATAAAAATTCCCTTGCGCCACAGGGCCCTTGACTGCGCTCGGAAAAATGTAGCCCGAACGAAATTAAAATACTATCTGCATTTCCAAAAACCGTCATCAATTTTATTTCCTACGCCTGATAATTATTCATAATTAGCAATTCACTGCAGTCATCATCGAACCATCATCAGATTCAAAACGCATCGTTATCATCGTCAACCACTGAAAAATATTGTCACTCATCAAGTCCAGATTTCAATTCAACCTTTTATGACCCTACCACATTAACTCATCTCCACTTCGTTCCACCTCTCGTCTGTATTTTTCTTAATAAAATCATCTGAAAAATCTGCCATTACGTTACCTTGTTAATTTTTCACTCGTCTATCGACACGACCGAATTCCGGAAAAGCGCTAACATTAAGATGCTTCTTTTTCTTTTGGTTTGTGGCTATCAGTTGCTTTCTATCCGGGCCAATTTTTTCTCGTCTATCACGGAGGGTTCTAATTAACACCGAGCGACTCATCTTCATTTGCTGCGATGATGTTGCTCCTGGTCTTCACCATCCTAAAGTCCACCCCACTGCCGGCGGGTCAACGTGTCCTGACTATTAGCTATAGATAAATAAATTCCCGAATCGTTAAGCAGGGACAATTATTCTGCTCATGGTCTACCACGTGCTACAGGACATCTATTTTTTCAAGTTCCTCAGGCACCATAATCTAAGCCTGTCCGACCCACCTCAACTTCCTCCCCACTCTATTCCGTGGCCATCGATTTCACCTTCGGATCACATCTGATAAATGACAAGATGTTTGCCGAAGTAATGCAATTTTTTCTGCTTAAGACATCGTCCTAGTAGAATATTTTTCCGTCCCGTCAAGAATATTTTTCAATGAGCTAGTGCGATGGGTACCATATCCGTTTCGCTCACTTCGAACTTCGTACCGTAATGCGGCTGTCTTATATGCTCGGGCGGCTATCGAAGCCGGCCAAGAAAAATGAGATAATGGCTGTTGGAGCGTTCGTAGCGGTTTAATTAAGAAAATTATTTCCAGACGTTAATGATGGAAGGACATTTTTAACCGAAAACGGAAGACGACAAGAGTGAATCGAGCGCAAGGTGAACGGTTGAGAGTGACGGAAATGATATCATCGTAGTCATCAACATTAGCTTGATGTATAATCTTAGTATAGGAGTGATGACGCGACTGTAGAGCAGAACATAGAAAAAAAAACGAAATGAAATTAAAATCATTAACGGAAAAAATTTTAATGGCCTGGACTTTGTCAATCTGTTTGTATTAAATTTCCTGTAGATTGCCTTCTACGTTCTCGGTAGGGATGAGATTTTTTTTCGAACTGTGTCCTGTGTATCATTTTCTCGATGGCGTTGTTATGTTGCTCCTCTGTTTCTGTGAAATTTTCCTATGTTCGACTAATTGAATTTTAATGTTATAATCAGAAAGTAATGTGTTTAATGTCCGTTCAGTGGATTAGATGTAGAGAACGTGTTGCTAATTAGCCTTTAGAAGGAGGTGTTTAAAAATGGGAAAAAGCGGATGGATCTTATAGGAAATTGAGAGCAGAGAAACAATTTATAATTCTAAATTATTTGTAAGGAATCAATTTAGATGATCATGAGCGGTCCATTTAAGAGAGTTAGATTTCTTATAAAATTTAAGAGCGCTTTGAGTTTGAGAAAACTTACTGCTATCAAAGTTCAGTTGATCTACCTTTGATCCACAAAAAGAACTAAGAGCATAATTTTGGCTTTTTGATAAAGTGTAACGAGTGATTAATTGCACAACATATTTCGCATTTGTTTCAATTAAGGGCAATTTTAAAGGCTTGAGCCGAGTGCTTTACTCTATTTTTGCTCACAAGAAATGGGTTTGATATCACACAGATCACCGCACAGTTTTATAGTACCGCATCGTAAACATATCATTATGACACAATAGCAGAGTTAGTGTTATGCTTTTATTTATTCGACTGATTGATACAGACAAAGTACAGTGTACTCGTAGGACGGTACACATTGAAAAGTGTTCTGTGTACTCTTAAACTCATCTCTATTATTCAATATACAAGTGCATATTAAATGTTGTGTTCGTTTCACTTCTTTATTCAATTCTAAAATAAAATCTTTCGAAAACAAATAAATATTTATGTACTGCTACGGATTCGTGTGCTCCCTATGACATCCGACGTCGAAGTGACCGTAGACATTGAAGTGAAGTAAGCAAATATTCGATTGTTGAGTATTGCCAAACCTTGAAACAAAACTGTCATTTACAAATATTACAAATTTTTATTGCAAAAAAGACACTCTACAGCTTGTAAACCTATTTTTCATCTATGAAGTTTTGACCATATAGATGTGCATAATATTTTATAGGACTTACAGCCTATAATTAAACCTGATTCTTTAAAAAATAAAATTAAGGGCATTACACTTTAATTTTTAATAATTTTGGCAGACCTGTTAAAATCATACTTCCAATTTTCCACTTTTTGGTCAAACATTTTTTCACTTCTTCAAAAGCCATTTGATGAAGACCAGTTTCCATGTTTTTCTTGGATATAAATTGTATTCTCAAGTCCAAAGCAAATTATTGAAAAGTCGAAATCAATTTAACATTAAAGCTCAATAACTGACCCAGATCACGACGGATCTACTTGAGATGGACGCTGATCTATCAATCCATTACCCTATAAGCTTATTTTTTTTTACGCGAAACTCCTTTTGAATGTTTCGATAAAAACCAAAGTTTTTGACGGAAACCGGATGTTGTACTTATGTCGCTAGAGCTAAATCACCTTTTTCAGTCAGTCTTTTTTTGAATTAAAATCCTGAAAGAAGTTTGAAAATTGTTAATTTCTTACTACGAGTCTTCTTAGAACAATAATAAGCCAGCATAAAAAAGCCTTCGTCACAGACTCTAGCTGTCCCCATCAATTCTGTACAAAAGATTATATCTCATTTGTGTTGACTATGTGTTTGATTCGCATTTCAGCTAAATATATAAGCACTTCTCTATATGATAATTTTTTAATTTGCTTTAAAATTTGAATACATCGTTTTTGTATTACTTAAAAAAAGCATTTTGCTGAGAATTTTCAAAGCAAGGAAAAAAATCGCTGTCATAATACTTTTTTTCTCGATTGAACTTTGGGATGGAACTTGATAAACAGTGATTGCGAAATGGAAAACAAATTTTAATTTTAAACTTTCAATAAATACAGAAAATATGATTGACTGCTGCAGCAGTTCAGACGTGTCTACGATTGCTTTTGCTTCGGTAAAGATTTTTTTGGACATATAATGTTTTTTTTTTAAATATGAGGATATATAATTTTATACTTTTACACATTAAACTAGGCAAACTTGATTCAAAAACTCATTTTCAAGATTACTAATTTTTTGTTGTTTTTAACTGTTTTCTTCATTACATTTTTGTATTTGACATTGACCGTAATGATAGACGGCTGCCTCCATCCTTTAAAAATTCAGAAAGAAACTGAGCATTTCGCAAAAAATGGTGTCCAAAACTGAACAATATATATTTTTGCCCAACACAACTTCTACGAGTTTTTTCACGTTGTCTTCAATGAGGGACGTGGATGGACGTCCTTCGCAGTGGTCATCTTCAGGGGCTGTTCCTTCTAGCTTAAACTCCTTGTCATAGCGTGCAATGGTCGAATATTAAGGAGCAGAGTCCTTGAATTTTTTCACCAATTCGCTGTCTATATCTTTGGTAGACATTTTTTTCAAACACTGGTACCTAATGACAGCTCCAATTTCGTTTTTCTTCATTTTGGTGTTCTCTCCTCGATGGTTCGTGTTAATTCGTTTTTTATGCTGACTTAGTGGGAATATGAGGTAGAATTTTTTTTTTTAATTTTATACGAACTGGAAATAGCCGATTATCACTACTTTTGGATCAACCCTCGTACATTATTATGCATAAACGATAGCGGGAATACGGTTTTCTATTGAGCTTTGTGCAAGAAACTGAAACAAGTATTCATGTTCACATTGTTAAAAGCTGTAATCTTAATAAGAAAAATAGGTCAGAATTTGAAATAATTTCATAATTGTCGGAAAGAGAAAATAGAATGAGGTATATCACTTATCTAAGCCTAAACGAATTTCGTTCCGCTGTTTTTGAAAAGATAAGTCTATACATCAGAAGCTTCAACATTTTGAATGAAATAAAAAAAACTCCCTCTCAACTACGAATTTATTTTTACCAAGACCTGGAAAATTAAAGCTTTAAGCCATATTTTTAATGAATCAGATTTACTCGCACCTTTTTGAATTATGTCGAATGCACGTCTGATCACTGTTACTAACTACCCCTTGTTGGAGCCATTGTTGGCAATTTGGGAATCGGCGATTCTGAGCTTTTTTTTCGAATCACCTTTAGAAGAGCTATTATTTGAGGAAGACTCCGCGGCCATCATTCGATTTCCCATAGCAACAGTCATCACGAACTTTAATAGAAAGATATTACAAAAAAATAACTTATAAAATTGAAACAGAACTCACCGTAATACAAGCTAGCAATATCAAGCACATGAATGACAATTTCATGTTCAGAAGCTCTATAAAATAATATAGTCGCTCCTAAAGCTACCGACTTTACGTTTCATGGGCTCGAAAAAAGTAACATCAGTTTGCAAATTCAAATGATTTATAAGCACCTTTGACAGTTTTGACTGACCGGAAGATGATTATAGTTATGCGAAGTCACGTGTGAAATTAATAAATCTAATTAAGTTATTCATTTTTACTTCGGATTCTATTAGAATAGTTTGAAAAATCGTATTGTTAGTAATTTGCTGAAATTTTGGAAGCTTTTTGTTTTGCATGTACTATTTGTTGATCAATTCAATACTTTAGTGCGGAATAATGTTGACAAATGTATTTTTTTTTTGTAATTCAATACAAACGTTTTTTTAAAGTATTTAATTCAGGACTATATTATGTAGATTAATTTTCGATGTGAATTGAATAAATTGAATGGGCTGAAAAATTATATAGAATTCGATCAAATAAATTTAAATTTGTATGAAAAATGTATTTGCTAGATGGTTTGTAAATTGCTATATTTTGATATGATAGAACATAAACAAAAACATATAGCATAAACAAAGTACAAAATAAGTTTATTGATTTGTGATCATGGTTCCTTTCTTGTCTATAACATAAAACAGCATAGACAACGTATATGGTCTCTAAAGCTTATCAAAGTCAAGAATAATTGATACGGGAAACATCGATCGTCAGACATCAGCTCCCAGTGCGTACTTGACTGATGTGACTCAGTTTATGATGTGAAGATAATCATGGCGAAACCAAATTCAATTAAAGTTTGCTTTCAGCGTAAAAAATTAGAATAGGCCAAAACACAATAACTGCGAAATTTCGAAGTTGGCGGCGAACCTCAATGTAGAATTTCGCTGTCAATGCACTGATGAATGACAGATGCACCAACTAAAAAAAAGGGAAGATGTCTGGAACCAAAAAATTTCTAGAACTTAGAAAATTTAAACATTGGTAACTTATTTTCATTGTAAATGTTCGTGATATGAATACTTAATTAAGAATTTATTCATACGAAAATAGCAAAAAACGCCTCACGCTGGCAACCCATTGCTAGCATCAAAGCCAAAATTATATCACACCTACCTCATATTAAAATCAACGTACTCTGCGAATTTCGTTTTGATCCGATGACTGCGTTGAAGAACAACAACACTCCTGTACCAGGAAATTCATTAGTACAGAAATTCTATTCCTCATTTGTAGCTCACTTGCTGAACTATAGAATGTGCTGATAGAAAAAAGAAAAGCTCATGAGAAGTTATCTTTTTTGCTGTGAGGTGGCTTTGGTTTTTCCAATGTTATGTTGAATGTTTTAGTAGTTAGGAAATTAGGAAACTCCTCATAACGTGTAGAAAGTTAAAAGAGGTAATTTTCTGTTAGTTTTTTTTTTCTATTTTCTATCGATTGTGATAGTTTATACTCGTTATTTTCTTCGTTTATTTGCAGCTGTTTTGTGGTACCACAGCGAATACAGGATCCTATGTCAGTCTTAGCGAATGCACTGCTATTTTGCGCTAGATTGTTTTTTTGCGGTATAGTTCTATTCTGTTCTGCATCGGAGCAAAAAAATACGCCTAATGAAGATCTGGTGACTAAATAAGAATTCATAGAGGAAAAAGCAGTTGTTTTTCTTTGTGATTTTTCAAGATGGTACCACTGGCGCAGAGTTTTCCACAATTAAAAATCGCTTCTCTCAGACCTGGTCCTACTAAAAACCGATACATTCTGTGAATTTAAGATTTATCTGATTATTGGATCGTGAGTTCCCGTGAACAGAAGTTTGTGATACTTCAAACATAGGTAGGTTTACCGTCCTTGTCTTTGTAGGTTTACCGTTCTTGTCTTGTAAAAACAAAAAGCGACAATTTTTCAGGAGAGTCGATGACTTAAAGGTTTACACTTTATATGCCTGCCGTATCTCCAGAGCTACTAGCACGCTCATAAAAAACTACACAGGTCTACAACTTAGTAATATCAATATGTTCTGAAAGTTTTATAATGATTTGATACCGTTGTCGAAACTTATCGCAACTTAAACATTTTCTAATTTTTCCAATCTTATTCTAGACACCTATCGCACACATAAGGTTAAACATTTCCAAAACATTATCATATTGACATTACAAACACGTTCGAAATTCATTCAACTTAGTTTTTGCAAAAATTATTATTATGCTAAATTTTTCCCTTAGAATTTAGAAAAAGATTCACTTCTTTGCGTGAAAAGTTCCTTGAATGTTGCTTTCGCTTTTGCATTGGCATATGTCTCCACTCATTTCACGCCTATTTAGTATGTGCAGTTCATTTTTTTGAGCGATAATGTGGCATTTGATGTCAAGAGGTGTTTGGATTTGAAAACTTTATTATGTTAATATCTTTTTAGCACAAAACTCATCGAAAATTTAAAATATTTGACAATTTATTTGACAATAATCAGCATTCCTCCATTGTCAAAGTTTTCACTCTAAAAATGAGCAGAGATATGGGAGACTTGTCAAAATTTATCTTCACGTTTAAGTCAGCACGAGCCTTTAGACGAAAAAGGTGGAAAAGAAGAGGAAGTAAATGTTGAGTTAGATAAAGAATTATTCTGTCAAGTATAGTGATGAAAGAATGGAGAGCAATTAAAGGGCTCTCAGACAGAGCTCTCAGCACAACGATATTAAAATGTTGCGGTTTCGCAGTAAAACAAAAATGATATCTAAATGCTCAAAAGCTGGAAGAAATATTATAGACGAAAAAAGGTGAATAAAACAGAGAGAAAAGAAATCTCGTGTAATCACCGGCATCGTCATTTAACAGTCAAATTAAGTAAAAAATTTTGTCAAATTTGTTTCTGTTGTCAGCGCAAGAGGAGACAAAGTAGCATGTTGATCAAGTGGCGATAGAGAAACCAAAAACTCTTTCTTCGAAAAATTATGTACAGATTGAAATTAAAAATATTAACTTTAAAGAAGCCACTAACATAAAATAAAAATATGAAAAATACTAGCAGAAACAAAGCCAAAAATATGAATCTTCTACAATTAAATATGAGCCCCAAAAAGTAAACTCAAATAACAAGGACTCTAAAAGAGTGAAATGTTAATATGAGTCAGCTGCTTGTACTGCTCATGTGACTCTGCTCAATTGTAGAAGGTCGCCCAATCTACTCACGGGTTAAGAAAAAAACGATATTTGTGGAACTAGAAAGGGAGTCTTGTCTATTATGGTAGCATAATAGACAAAAAATACACTTGTAAGGATGTCTATAGCTTCAGCTTAAAATATATCAAAAATAGAACCACCAAATTAGGTTTTAGTTTTACTAAAAATTGAAACTAATATCTACAAAAAAACAATGAAACTTGCTAGCCAATATGCAAGGAAGAGGCTTATTAACTTTAGGTACCGAAAGGATTTCAAGTGTATGGCCATTTCAGTATGTTCCCTAAACGTTTTCAACAAGTTTTTGGAATATTTTTAGTTAAAATATCTTTGTATTAAGCTATGAAGAAACAAATCAAAATTATCGAGACAGAATCACCTTCGTGAGTTTTTTGATGGTAAAATAAATTAGCTTACATTTACCAAAGATACTCACAGACTTTGGAAAAATCTTTCGCTATGTCGTCAATATTAGTCTTTTATATTCCTTTGATTACCGTTTATGGTAAACTATCTTTCAGAAAATCTAGCTGTATTGGTGTAAATAGATGAAACCTTCGAAGTGGATAATAAAACCTTTCCAAGAAGATATATAGAATAAAAACGTTGCAAAATTACTTGAAACCACCATTGACACAATCAGACCAAATGAAACTCTGGCATTCAAAGTTGCAGTGGTGAAAGGGGAACACACATCTGAAATCCCGATATTTTGTTATAAAATTTTCAGAAGAACTAAGAACATGGGTGACCCCAGCAGTAAAGGAATAGCGAGGCCGCGTCACACCATTCTTTAAATAAAGATCCGTACAGAAGATGAAACTTTTGAAATATCATATGTACCTCAAATTCATAGGTCAAATGCCCTGAAACATGACAGTGAGGTTGAATAAAAAACCGTTCCTGGTGAGCTAGAGCTGCAATATCAAGAGGTATGCACTCTAGAAAATGCACTCTTATTTGTCGACCAAATAATCGCCGCTTCAAGACTACAAAGCTCTCAAGCATGGCTCATCGATGCAAGGTGATACAAAAACCGATTACTAACGAATGAATAACTTGAGCTTCGACAAATACGCTGACAAACACCAAGCACTTTTTATGAAGCCTGGAAGTAAGTAATTATAATTGTGACACCGAAACCAGGTATACAACTTAAGTTCTATCAAAAGTTTCATGTCCCCTAAGTCCGGTTTGTCGTATAGATGAAATCATTCAGTATTTTTTATTTTTCAGGCTAACTTAAATGGCTTAAAAAACGAATCATCCCAAAGATACAGATTGGTTTTAAACCACTTGATTAGTCATGGTCATGGTTGACGTCACCAACGTATTGAGCAAATTCTGGCATGCAGAATTAGTTTTCAAATTACATCAGTGCCTAACTCTTTTGCTCCTCTATACTCCAACACAGAGCATCCATTTTTCAAGGTAAAACTTAAATTGGTAGATAAGTTTCAGAGCTAAAATCTCAGCAACTCTCCAAAACAAAGTTAAAAGGAGCTGGGGTACTAAAAAGTACTTCAATTTATTAAATGCTTTGAAACCTATTTGCAGCTGTCTTATTTATTGTATTATTTAACAAAAATCCAAGACAAGAAAACTCAAGCCATCTGTATAACAAAACGTGATAGACAGCAATCATTTCAACTGACAATCAAAAATCAGCCAATAGAATAGCAACAAATGGCCGAATACTTCGCGTTTATGTTCATCTCAGACAAAAGAGGATACAGTCAATGGTGTACCAAAACAAACTTGATTTTCAGTCAGCTGAGTATGAAGCAAAAAAGGCTACTATATAAACAAATAATACAAAAAATGTTGACTTATTGGAAAATTTGACTAATTTCTATTATATGACAAACAAAAAAGATTTGCCTAGTTGACGAAAATTTGACCTCAGAAAAAATTTAGAAGTAAGTTAGTGAGAGATAGTTGCACTAAGCAGAAGATTTCTTTGATCAGGTGAAGAATGTTTTTAGTGGAAAAACTATTCACCAACAAAAAAAAGAGAGAAATAATCTTCAGTACTAGCTCCTACTAAATTCACTTCTGAGGATTTTACCTGTTTTTGAATTTAACTGTTTGGCCAAAACAAATCTAGCAAACCAAGAACTAAAGGAATAAATGCATCTTTGAATTTCAGGTTATATATATATATGTATATATATTATAAACTAGGCTCCTATCTCCCTTCAAAGAACATCTCAAATTTTTCACGGAAATAATCCTTTATCTCACATATGCAAAATATTTTATTTCCTCTAAAGTATTATTTATGAATACTGTCAGCATGTAGTGCCAGTCACTTGAGAATACTTAAATTCAAAATACAACACGCAACCACTATTCATACCTCATGGCAATAGTATCATCCATCAAATATTACATACGGTCTGCTACTTAAAAAAAAACACATTCACATATACTCCCCCTTTCGACTACAGGCCAGTGAATTTGCCTGGATGCTTGGTTGAAATTCGTGAAAAAAATCAAAAAGCAATAAATCCGAAACCATAAATCATATGCAAATCTTTATTCAAATGTTTCAAAGAAAACCTTAGTCCTGGATGTATGCATTGAATAGAAAACTTTCAGGAAGAAATACATACAATTTTGTAGGATTTGAACCGTTTTTATTCGATATTGAGTACAACTTTTAAGAATGCTGTCATATGATGATGGTAAAGATGCAAAGGACATGTGTCAGAAATGCGTAAATTTAATTTAATTTTTGGTTCCCTAATCTATTATTTTTCGATTTTATATGAATTTGAACTAACTAAATAGATAAAATTTCTAGTCATAACTTCAATTAACTTCCTTTTTTTCACATTCATCTTAAAAAACACTACTTTCTGCTTATGAATCGAGCCCTCTGGCAAGCTCTTCAAATCACACACCTATTTAGCTTTTCATGTACAACCATTTTGCGGTAACCGATAAATTCTTTAGTGTACAAGTCTATTTTCTTGTAAAACATCCTTTGTTCTGGCCTCGAACAAAATAGAGGGTCCTTGCAGACCCAGAAGGGATACTTTCACTCTCTCATGCATCATGTTATTTATTTATCGTGAAAGGCGACATGTTCTGGTCATAGATATTTGTGGTTCGATATATACACTTCCGCCTCCACGATATCCCGATTATAACACTTTCTTTTCCAACTACTAGGAATTTCCTTGATCCTTGATAACCACAAGTTATAGCTATTTTACCAGTTCTGGCATGGACCAGTCCAAGCCAAAAACAGCACGAACGTTTTATGACCTTATAAGATATTGTAAGTGGTTTACTGGCCTAACTAACCGGGAGGGACATTTAAGGCCAATAAATACGCAATTTTATAGATCTGCCATAAAAAATAAAAGCCAATGTAAGGGGCGGTGAATCGACGATGGATAAAAGTGACTTTTTTCAGTGGACCTAGTCGTCAAGGACATCTTTACCTAATACGTACGTGTACATGTTAGACTGTCTTAAGGGTGATTTTTTTCGGTCTTCGGACGACAGACGACTGAGTGTGTGAGAAAAGAAAGTGAAATGCGATTCTTTGGTGAATTGAGGGTAGTTGATGGTTGAGAGAGCAGGTTAAAAGTGACTTGTAAGTTTTAGCCCGTCGTCATCGTCGTTGTCGTTTTGAGTGTCCTACGTGAGCAATACTGTCTTCTCGATTTTTATATGTGATTTTATTAGAGTTGATGACTATGTGGTTGTGCGGTAGCTATTTGCACCAAAACTTTTATTGCTCAGAAGATGTTTCGGAAATTCGTTGTGATATTGTATTTTCTGGCAATGGGAGATATGAAAAGAGAAAGAAGGGGAAGAGTGGATTGTCTTGACATGGAGTTATTGGTTCATTTTATGGTTATTGAAAATCACTATGGGGCTGTTGATGCTGGTTTTAACGGTGATGTCCGGTTTTTATGTTGTGCTGAGGGATGCATCTAAGTGATGGTAAATCTGAATGTGAGCCCAATGGAGGCTGACAGACATTTTAATATGCGATGGTTTCATGCTAACAGTCTCTATAAGACATGGTTAATAAAACTACGCCTGATTTATTTGGTGCACTAATTGTAGGTTTAGTAATGTTGAATAGCTGTGAAATTATTCAAAACTTCTTGATATAGTTATTATAATTATTAATGAGACTAATTACAAGCTGTAACACCTTGTAAGTTGGCACAGAAAATCACAAAGTGAACCTGAAAAACCAAAATAAACACTATTCTAAGTCTAAGGCAAAAGTTGTGAATTTATGTCATTCATTTTTTTTTCAAATTGCAAAACACCTATTCATCCATTTCGGTGTTTTTCCTCACAAAAATATTTCTTCACCCAATTCCACTCCAAAAAAATCCTAATTTCATTTTATCAGCATTTTCCCGTTCAAGTTTCTCGGCTCATCTACACCAACGAACCTCTAGAGAATCCAATCTTCATTCATTCATTCTCCCCGATAGATAACCTGATGATGAATTCTACTGCAACCAAGCAAACTGAAACCAGGCAATCACGAATAAATTTTCATATCTACCTTATCTATTCGTATTTTCCACCCAAGACGCAACGAAACAATCTTATAAATAATTTTCCGGATCTACGAGCTTGCTAATAAGAAAATAACACAACAACGAAGAAAACATTCAACCGCGTCGAGCCTCCATCAAGTCGATGTTATATTCGGTTCGAAAAAAAAAACCCAAAAAATTGACTTTTTCTCCCGTATTCCCTTTCCGTTCCTATAATATATCTGAACTGTTTCACTGCGAACGTTGAAGGAAAAATCCGAACGATGACTTAATGTCGAACTTGCAAAAGATCCACCACCAAAGTCTTGCATTATAAAATCGTCTTTCTTTGCTAAATATCTCTTTTTAGTCATCTTTCGACCTG
This sequence comes from Nemotelus nigrinus, assembly GCA_947369275.1. Classification (NCBI taxonomy): domain Eukaryota; kingdom Metazoa; phylum Arthropoda; class Insecta; order Diptera; family Stratiomyidae; genus Nemotelus; species Nemotelus nigrinus. Next base: position 158,577,531 of record OX376373.1, read on the forward strand.
TTTGTCTCAAGGGTGTGATTTTAATTTCACACAGATACAGTTCGGTTACCGTATTGCGTTACGAGAGACCTATGGGCTGTTTTCACACGAAGATTAATAACGAGCCTGGATCAATTTTCGAAGGAGGAATTTTTACAGACAATAAGTTTGTGTATGCAATGGCGATGTGGGCTGTGCGTTTACCTTAATTTGATTTTTCGATCCATGGCAAGATCGAATTTTGCTTTTTTGAGTTTTAGTGGATTTTACGCAGACGTAAAGCAAAGAAGAACATTTTTCGACAAGGAATTGAACAATTTCGACGACGAAAATTGAGGACAATCGAAAATTGATATAATGGAAAACAGCTGAAATGTATTCGAGACTAGTACGTTGTTTTCCTATCGCAACGCTTATAATTTATGCATAATAAAGTAAATTATGTGAAAGTATTAGCTTTCAGAACACTTCGCCCGATTTGAGTTATTTGCTTTCAGCGCCCAACGTGGGCAATTGATTAATATTATCAAAATCTGCATGAAAAGCAACTGCTAGAAAAACTTACCTTCAAATCATAACCAATTCAACGGAGAAAAAGAAATGTTTGCACATGAAAAAATAATTTTGCATATAACATTATAGATTTCGTATGCATTCAGTGTATTTTTATAGATATTCAAAATTCAAATTTTCATATAAATTTTTATATATATTGAAAAAATTTCGTTATTCTTCTTTCGAACAAAAATTTACCAAAAAAAATAATGAGTCAAATTTGAATTGCTTCTTTATTCGTCAATTTACTTACTGTTTCGTTATAATATATTAAATAAAAACACACAAATTACCATACAATCCAATATATATTAGTTTTATTTTTTGTATAGGATGTTTTCCATGATACATTTATTCACATAGAAACAAGCATACTTTATCGTGTCATCGAATTTGGCAAGAAATTTGCGTTTTGATGACGATTTTTTTGAGGAAATAAAATGAACTTATCAATCTATGAACTAACTACAACAAATTCAAGAATATTTTTTTTAAAGTCACATCCAATATCCTTATTTTGGTTTCCGAAGGATTCATTATTCTTGGCTGACCCATTCTCATTGGTTTCTTTCACTTCAAAGCTGCTCACAATTACTACGCATTGGTAATTCATCTCCTATAAGCGTTACTTCAAATGAGGGCTTTCATATTTTCTACTATGAGTCACGCGCGCGGGGAATTCGTAGTGTCTATAGAAGTTTTCACCCGTCTTCCCCAAAAAAAAATATTTTCAGATTCCTCGAACGATTTGAATTCAGTTTGTTTCCATTGTTTCCAAAAAATTACCATTAATATCTATAGTTACATTCAAGAGACTTAAAATGTTAACTCATTTATTTTTATAATGTACTAGCTTAAAGCATTTTAGACCTTAAAATTACTGTTTGCTGTGGAATAAAAACACTCCTGTTTAACAAACCGAAGTTTTTCACGAAAGAAAAGAAATATTCAAAATTTAGGAAAAATTAAAAGCTATCCAAATATTGGCGTGCACCAGTAGTTATATCTTGGTATTTTTATACACCCTAAATAACACTGTGTTTTTTAGTCAATTTAGACAGTTTTGCCTTTGATTTTCAATTTGGTTTTTAAAAAAAAATACTTTCCATCTTTTTTATATCTAATTTGGTATTCTATATATATTGTACAACGTTTAACGATAACCTAATTTTTCTTGAAAAAATGATTTATGCTTTTATTGTTTTAGCATTGTATTTATATACTTATTTTATTGAATTGTATTTGTTTTGCTCTGAAAATATATTTGAAGTAATCTTTAAGTAATTTTTAAATTCTTTCAAGCAAGAATTTTGATTTCTAAAGTTAATATTTTTTTTAAAATATCTACAAATGATTTGTATCATATCTATTGCAAATTTGTTTTAGTCGGGATTTTTCGGATAGATTCTTTTTGTTTTATTTTAATAACAAAAATAATTTAAAAATTCAAATTATTTCCGAAGTACTAGTAATTAGGGCTCAGTGCACCAGAGAGTCGGCTCAAAACTCAGATACTAATCAATCCTTCATGAGAACAAGGCTTTGAGTTTATAAAAAAAGTTTGTTTTCTTTTCAATTCCGAAACAAGTATAAGTGGATAAGAAAAGTAGCCGACAAGCAATTGGACGTCTTTGTGTGAGCAAGAAGAAACGGCCGATAAATCGTTATTCAAGGAAAATAGAGGAATCTACCGCCAGTATAATATCTAAAAAATTTAAATGCATCTTTCGGGTACCGATTAATTAATCTGGTAATTGTAAAAAGTATAAAAGTGATGTAAAATTTACCGAAACTTTTCTTCGTGGTCTTGATAATTGTAAACCAGTTCCATAGATCATATAATGTACATAGACGATTAGTAAGACTAATTGGTTTTGGATTAGCGAAACAAAAATAGTTCTGTGGAATCATATAATAAACCAATTTTCCAATCGTTTCACGATAAAATTGGGAATGCAGTTCATACTGCTGCAAAAACTATTCTTGAATTGTTTGTGAAAACTACTTTTCAAGAGGCAAAATAGTTGGATAACGCAGTTTTAGGGGTTAAAACATGGGTGATACATACTCATTACTCTCAGGTGCTTCAGTTCCTACATCATTTAACCCAAAGAAATGTCTTGATCTTATAGTTAAAAGTTCATGCAGTAAAGCTTTTATTTTAATAAAATTTTAAAGTTTGCTAGGGAGTTTGATCAGTGAACTAATGAGAACTCAGGTATATGTTAAACAAATGGATAGTATTGTCTAAATGTTCTAGAGATCCGATATTGTAATTATGTATGCAATGCAGACAGGAATCGCTGATTCAAATTACAAAGGAATTACTGATTAAAATCCATATGCAAATGAGGCTATTACAAATATATTGTTTACGTGCAAAAGTACATGTGTAAACCACATCACACAAAGAAAACAAAACATAATCCTGGTATAGGTGGCAAATGGAGTTTACAGTCAAGCTTTTTGATGATTTAACAGTTTACTAAAGTCTTGTTGTTATTAATTGTTAAATTAAAAATTGTATAAATACATCAATTGAAACAATGAAAAAAGCGATATGGGCTACTTATTACCATAAAATATCTGCTGATGAAAATTCACAGGATTCTAAATGCCCGACCGGCAGAGATACTTGGTGTCCGTTTCAAAAAAATTTGGATTTTGATTGTTGTGAGTGTAAAAATTCTATTTATGAAGCTGTCCATAAGGAATTAAACTGGTATACAATAGGTTAACCTATTATAATGCATTTAAAAAAAATGCACTCAAAATAACAACGAGAGACTTAATGCTATCATTTCGTCTACGGCTCAAAAATTATTGAGATTGCATTTTATATTGCAGCTAGTATATTACAAAAAAAAAATTACTTCCGATACTAGAAGATGCTAGCAAAATTCCTGAACATCAATTTGGGTTTTGAAGGCATTAAATTTAACCAAGTCCATAAAATGGCGTTTGATATTAAAATAGTAATCGAAGATAAGAAGTACTGTCATCAGATAAGTATTTTCCAATCATTTCTGGTTCATTAAAGCTATGAAAGGACTTTTACTATCTGAGCTCCGAGAAACGGTTTGATTTTAGATGTTTAATTAGTTCCAGGTTGATTCCCCCCTTTACTTTTGAAAAAACCATACAGAAAAAGTTTTTGCAGTAATGGAAGTTTTTCTATAAAATTGGTCAAGCTAAGACAAAGAGGCAGCATTCAATTTAATGCACCATGCAGTCCAATGAACTCTGAGTTGTTATTATTACCTCGAAATTTATTTTTAAAGAAATAAGGCCTTTTCGAAAAATATTGTAGACACAATGAATGAGTTTCAAATAGGGGGCTCAGGATTCAAAATTTGACAGCACCTGGATAAAAGTTAAATTAGTCATATTCAGCGAAATGCTGCAGTAGTATTGAGAATAACGCAAAGCTGATTAAACTGCTCTAGACTAACTTCAGAGGATAGACCACTTTTCATGTTTTTGATCGGCAAAGAATTTTAGGATGGTGATCTAGTTAATCTACGTAAATAACTTAGTCCATGAGGTTTCTGGTTGCACAGCTGTGATCATTTATAATACATATATCTCTATTCGTTCAGCGTAATATATGCCCAAATGTTTATCCTTACTATGGGGGACATCTTTACTATCGGGTGTTGTTGCAGGCATTTTCTTCAAAAAAAATATAATTAAGAACTTATATTTATAATTTTTTTATGGATATACGAGAACTACTTCTTTGCTTATTCTTTAATTATCTAATTCAAACAAGGATGGCTTGCAGGGTTTAAAATAGAATCTTTTAGAGTCTAAAAGGCAACTGCCTCAATCAAAATATCTTCTCACACCCATATCGAAAATTACAAAATGGTAACAATAATTATTTCAAAAGAACTTAAGCACATACGCAGCCTTCAAACGAACTTGACAAAATTCACTTCCGGCACAACAACATTTTCTGTCACATTTTCAACATATTCGTTTACTAAGCACAGTACTTGCGTAAATTGCAGCAACACATGCGGAAGAAGTCGATGAGAATTTTTTTCCAGCTCAAGTATTCGTACCTATAAATAAAATTGATACCAAAGATTTTCCTATTCCGCCGTTTATATGTGACGTTTTATGCAGAGTTGGAGAAGGGTGGTGAATTTGACGGGAGCGGTGCTACGACATGGGCAAAGAATGGGGTAATGACGACAACATAGTGCAAATTACCAAAGTCGAACCTGCTGTCGGTAAGGATTGCTTGTTTGGCTGTCGAGCAAGAAGAGCATATTTCATCAATTTCGTTCGGATGAATTGATATCCTTTCGGTGTAAATACGTTTGTTGTATGTGATGTCAAAAAAAATTTTTTAATAAGACTTTACATGAAATTTCAAGGGCGATTCAAGTGGTTCTAAGAACGAACAATTGTCGCACGAACGGAATTCTTTTCGTTGATTTGGAAATTTTCAAGAGTGTTGCTCTTTTGATTGCGAAAGCTTTGATGTTTCTTTTGATCGAGTTGATTATGTTCACAAGATATGGTGGATGATTTTCAATATTGAAAATAATATTAAGTTGTTTGCATATTGTTCGTGGTCTGAAATTTGTTAATTTTAAAAATCCTGGAATGTTTGATGGAATGTTAGCAAAGTAAATTCAAAATGCTGCTTGATTATTTATTTTTCAAAATAAGTAGAGTATGCAGTTGGACATTTTAGGAAAGATACATATAATGGAAGCAAACCTTCAAGATGTTCAACTGCAATGCCCAATTGAATGTTTAGGGCTCAACCTCATGGGGATCTTTGGGTGGTACTAGTAGCCGTCTCGTTGTTGGAAGCGCGCGCTTGTCGCAGACGACCACGTTGCTGTGGTCTTTGAGATCTCCGTGGAGGATCACTTGATCCGCTGCCAGGCGAGCCATTCGAGGTTCCTCGTTGCTGTTGATTTCCTTGTTGGCCTCCGCTCGGGCTTCCTCGTTGGTCTTGGTTATTTTGTCGATCGACGCTAGCAGATTTTCCGCCCGATACAGAAGTTGCATCTAAGGCCTAATTTAAATTTCAATAAGAATGAAAATTCACAATATTTAAGTTTATTACTCACCACAGCGGCTAGAGCGACTACAATAAATGCCAGTATGAGGAACTTGTTCATGGTTTCTAGGCTCGTCTGAAACTCTGCTTCAGAAGTGATTGTCCATCCAACACACGACGATTTAAATACAAAACGTTGCTCTGTCAATATCTCATCAACCATGGTTAATAGTTAAGGCAAAATATTTGGACAATTTTTTTCGAATATATAAGTGCTCATTTGACAATGGCTGTACATGGAAAGACTATTAACAACACCGTACGCGCATTGTTTGCGGATGGTTTTCAAGACAATTTAGAGATTTTCGGTAGTCGAACCATATAATTTTAGCTGCTGATTAAGTGATAATGAGAGAAAAAACTGTAGTGGAATATGTCGATAGTCTATAGTTTTTGTTAGTAGCTGCAAATCGTTGGAAAAATGAAAAGTATTTATGTGAATTGAATCATGTGACTTAAATACATACGCATCAGTTGTTTTAAGTGTTTTTATGTAACTCTAATTCCGTTATGTGCTTTTATGTAACTATAATTAGAATGTAAAGGTGATTGAATAAATCAAGAGCAGTTTGTTCCACTAGAAATAAAGTAAAGAACACTTCGAGCTCCAAAGTTTGCAAAGTGAATTGCTAATTGTTTTCAATATACAAACTTGGTGAAAAATAATTGGTTGCGGCAAAATGGAACGCTGAATATCATTGAACAAAAGGTTTTCGATGCTTGTTAGTATTTTTTGCCATTCAAATATTTTTCTGAAATATTTTTGCAACGTTTGTTTTGTGAGACAAAAAAACTGAAAATCATCATAATCTGATGTATGGCTTTACATCTATGAACTGTTTTATAACTAAAACATCAAACAAAGCACAGCAACACTTTTATCTCCTATTATTTCAAAATTACATTTCATTCTTTATTCCTCTAATCTTTCAACAAAACTATACCAAGATTTCATAAAATCTTCCATAAATCATATATCCCACACTCCGAATCATCTAATCGACTTATCATAGATTCCGAAAAACAGACGCATAAATATCAAAAACATATCCCATATCCACCAGACCAACACAGCAAGCTCACTCCCCAAATTTATGATGTCCTTTTTGCCAATAAGAAATCTAATTATCCCGTCTTAAATCATAAGGCCTACTGGCCGACGTTGTCGTCATTTTCTTAGCCTCTGACCATTACCATTTTCGTTACCATCTCTGAATCCTTGCTCTAGCTTCTCGAACTATATGCCTTTTATTAACATAATGTATCATCCTTTTTGCAATATTTTATTGATCTAAGGCTTTATTTAGTGCACTCACGGACCAAAGTTTGTATTTGAAACAAGAAATTATATCATTCGAATATGTTTAGTGCTCTCATCATAGCAGATATAAGTGATAGATATTCAGAAGTAGATTACCGAATAGTGGATAGTGTATACCGAATGGATTCTCGATATTAAGTTGAAATGGAAGCTGTTGGTGAAGTGAGTAACGGCGATGGTGATGACGAGGATAATGATGAGGATGAGAGCCCGGCAGGCGTCAGATACAGTAGTGCTGTGATGATGGCAACATTTGTAATCAATGATGTCTGGACGACTCCACAGTCTATTGCAAAACAAGGATACGCGCCAGGACTTAACGGGTGGTCAAGATGAAAAAGACAGGGAGTAGAAGAAGAGCAGAACCATCCATTGCTAATGGACTAAACATTAACTGAAATCAAAGGCGGTAGCAGTATGGATCTCGAATCGAATGTATATCATAGAATCATAATGAACAGGGAAAGGAATGGAAAGAGAAAAGGACTAATTGCTTCGGTAACATATGGAGCAACTGTAATGTTTATTCGAGTTGTATGAATAATGGTTAGAGTGTTTTTCGATATTGAGGATGAGCAGTACGTTTGGTTTTTAATGCTGAATTGTTTTACGATCTGACATACTATAAATAGCATTGAACAACAGGAAGTACTCGTATAATGTATGGATGTTTTTTTATCATAATATGCCATAAAATAGGTTCGTTGTAAATTAATACGTTGGTATATGAAGATATTCTTACAGTTTGATTTTAGAAAACACAAAAGTTTTTCCTCTTAATCAAATTCTATTTTCGAATGGTTGTTTGATTTATTTTACAGAATATTTCGAAGATAACGAATGTTTTTCATGCGATTCCATTGCGGCCAAAACGGACGAAATGCTCAACCACAAAGCATTAAGTTTTACTTAGAGCATCAAAATACACATTAAACATGTTTTTTTTAGTTAAATAGTTTTTCGTGGTATTTTTTCATATAAATTGTAGGATCAGAAGTTTTCACTGTAACCCAAAGATTATAAGCATATAAACTTTAGCGTCATTAAGATATTGTGCAACTTGCTTATCTTTCTTTTTACAGTTTTTTTGCGTTCTGAAAATTTCATCCAAAATTAAAAGCTACAGCTTTCGACCACTATTTAACTACTTTTTTTTACTCATGCCAAACTTTAGGGAATCACTTGTCATGCCTTTGCGAACCTTTGGCAGCAGGTAAGCATACTTGTTTTACCTTTTTTTTTAATTTATTCTTCCAAACAAAGCCAACTGAAAATCTAACTCAGTAATAGCCTGAGCTGAATTTCATATTTAATAGTTAATAAAGTATTATTTTATACTATATATAAAATATAAAGTTGATAAAGACCGAATAATGTCAGAACGTCTTGCCATAAAGAGCCACATAATGTTCTATCATTCAACTTTCCAATTAGAGTAAATCAACCTCAAGCTAGTGTTTAGAAACATGCAAAAAATATGTGTTATATGTATTACCCAAAGTTCCGGCCTAATGATACATTCGGTAGTTACATAGCTGTACTCGGCTTCACGACTTATTGAACTTACATGAAAATGGAAGCGGGTTTCCTGACCTGGACGCAGCTGATTTGCTCGGCTAATGCTCGGTTCAGCTGTGTCGCTAAACCGACAAAGTCAAAATGCATGTGCTCTGGTGGTAACATATCAGCGGGCAAACCTGTTATTTCGCATAGCTTTGATGGCTAAGTTTACTGACATTTATGTAACCAGAAAAATTAATAAAGAAAAAACGAGTTTTTTGATCGGCAAAGATAGTTTTTTAGTATGTTTGCTGGTCCAGGAATAATTTTAATCCGTGATTTTAATTGTTTTTGAAGGAGCAGCTATGAACATTTTTATTTCGATTGCCAGGATGATTTTGGTGGGATGCATACTTTAAGCCAAAAGTTTTTCATTGAAAATAGGAGAGAAATAATGAACGAAGAGATTACTTAGTTGGGAATACAACAGTTTTAATGACAATTTGAAGATTTATTGAAGTGTTATTCACAGGTTACGGATGTCTATTGTATTTTATTTGAATGATCTACAAAAATTCTTAAATAACTTTTTTATTTGTAACCTGCAGGAAAAAACTGCCCCGGAACGAGTTAAAAGATGGTTATTGAAAATCGAATTTATTTAGGGTGATATTTTTGCCACTTCCATTGTTTTGTGTAAACGAGAAAAAATTTTGCATTGCAAAGACCTTGCAGCTTGAGCCCAAGCCGTAAGGACCGATTATTTCAAAGTGACTCTAACGAAGTATCTAGCTGCGAATTGTTCAATGGATGAAAATAGGCCATATATATGTTATTCCATCAACAAATCGATTCAAACACTGAAACAACCTCCAGCTTTTTTATCATCGTATAACGCATATAATCTGAGACGCATTGTTACTAATGTACTGAATCGAATAATTGTATTTAATGAAACCATTTTATATATTATTAAAATGATGAATAATTAAACGAAGATTCTGAATTCTAGTTGTTCCTGCTTTTAAAGGTGACCCTCGTCCAGATACCGGCAAGTTTTTTAAAAAATTTTAATAAACTAATAAAAAAAAATTAAAAATATTTGATAAACTTGAAATATTTTGATATTGGGTTTCAAAACTTGTTTGAAGTTGCATCAGTATCGACTTCTTGCTTCACCGTTATTAGCTGTGGATATTTCTACCACTTCCGCAACTTGTACCAACGTCACTGCAGCGCACGTTGTTTCTTAAAGTCAACCCAGTGTGCATGTCGAATTTTCTAGGCCAAATAGTGCACTTCTGCACGTCAAAGTGGTGAGCACGCCACTGCAGGTCTTCATATCTCGCATCGATTATAATACTTTAGCTGTGACTGTGACGTCTTTTCTGCACAACAGCTAGCAGTTGAACACTTACAGAACCAGGAAGTATCTTTTTGTGTTATTGTATCTGCTGGCGTCAGTAGGCTTCTACGAAAGGACTTCTGGTTTCCTGGTGCTCATCGGAAAGAAGCTAGGAGCTCCAGAGCTTATGATTTAAACTTTATTACAAAAATGTCCGCAGGTTGAGGACCAAAACTAATGAGATCAGGCTCTCTGCCACTTTAGCTTCGAACGCTATAATATTTCTTACCGAAACCTGACTTATTATCTTTGATTCGGAAACCGTACCTGACTACACAGTTTTTATAAGAACCTGGACCGTTTAGTAGCTGCGGAATCTGATGGCACTCAACGGAACACTCTGTCTTGATTTCCTTTTATGTCACTTCAGTCTATGAACGATTCTTTGCGGAACTTTTTTATTAGCTCAACAATCGTTTTTCTATCGCTTACGTTCTGCTATGTGGTGATTTTAATCTCCCAACTCTAGGTTGGGATGCTGCCTATTCGGTTATTAGCTAGACTAGTAGTGTCTCTGTAATAACGTCATCGTTTCTCTCGCTTTGTCCCCTCTCACAGTTTAATAGCATATCAAATGCCAGCAATAGAGTTCCGGCCCTTACTTTATCCAATCTTCCAAAACATCACATTCTTTAAGTTCTGTTATCTTTCTCTATGCGAAACCTAACCCTCATCAACTCCCTCATATTCTTGAAATTTCCAATATTTCCAATATTAATCGTATGAATCCCGTTTTTAGTACGTTTTAACTTTCAAAAAGCTGATTTCATTGGCATGGTGACTGCAACAAATAAAATTAACTGGTTCATTTTCTCTCGTAGCGTTGACATTGATGATGCTTTGCGCAAACTGTATATTTTCCTCTCAAACCTTATTCCGTAATTCACACCAACTCATCGTCTTAAAAAACTGAATGATGCTCCTTGGTTCAGTAAAGATGTTGCAATCGTACTCGAAGTCAAAAATTGCAGCTCGTTATTTATATAAAAGATCTGATTTACCTGCTAACCTCCTTTTTTCATAAAAAATTACGCTTGAAAGCGAAAGAAGCTGACAAACAGGTGATGTGCACATATTTATGTTTCGAAAATTTGAAAAGTTTTACCATAAAATTCTATTCACTCCTTTAACTTCCAGCGCAGCCATCTAATCGAAAGGAAATTCACACGGTGGATTTAACTCAACGTGAAGCAGCTATGGTGCTAACGCATGATTGCCAGCTCCAGACAATTTCGTAAATATTGCACCAACAGATGTTTCTATATTGTATTCATAAGCAAAGCATTTACAATTAAATAAGCAACTGATATTTAAACTTTCCGAGTTTTGAAAATTTTTCGGATGGCAACCCCAGACATAGTTTAATCACTGAAACTTTCGATGATATCCTTGGATGAAAACGAAATTCAAAGGATAGGTTGATTAAGCACGAGCATGTTATGGTAGATTTATTGCTGATGTGTTGGACAAATGTTGCCAGCACTGAACATTTTCATCATTTGTGTTATAGAAAATGCTGTCAGAAAATAATATTTGTTCCTTTGAGTAAGAAATGGTTGGTATGATACTACAAAGAAGTGTATAACGACTTCACACATTTTGAAATCCCTCAAAGATAATTTCTTCGAAAATTAGTTTTCTAGCGGTTCTGATGCGCTAGACTTTTGTTGCTCTTTATATTAATCTTGATTTTGTTTCTTATTATATTCTCTCTATGATCAGTTATTTGATTTTTATCTGTTGAATATATGTTGATAAATAATTAAATAAATAAAGAAGTACAAGTATATAAATAAATAATGTAGTACTCGAGTACTCGAGAAGAAGACGTACAAGTGCAGTGTATAATGACCTTGTGACCCACAAGTCTTTAAATTCCTTGGCTCGTCGGTTAATAAATTGGAGCCATTTATTCACACGGGTAACAATAGTGCAAGGTGAAAGGAGGTTTTCCATCTAAGACAACGTCGAGATCAACAACGATATCAACGCAAGTTAATAAGTTGTTGCCGAGAAAGTAAGTGTTCTGCGTAGCCCTGCATTTACGGCTAAAACTTATAGTTTGGCATTTGTATAGTTTGGCACTTTGGTAATAAGTGAAAACTTATATACATCGTACCCCTGATCAAATGAATCAAGCTTGTATTGAAGAAAAAGTGCATCAGATTTAGATTCAATGGTGTGGTACGGTGTGAGATCATCTGCATAAAGTAGGTGAGGTATGTTTGCCACGACGTCAGATAGATCGGAGATGAATAAGCGGGCCATGTGGGATACTTTGTGGTACACCAGAGAAAGCAAATATATTTTTTATAAAACTCCAGCAAGTCTTAATTTTCGAAAGAATGAACGATAGAAAGAATGGTCAACTCTGTCAAATTTTTTGCTAAAATCCTCCGAAACTAGAATTGTCAAGTTTGTGATAGTGGAGCGATCTTTAATTTAAATGTAGGGGCAAGTTTAAATGCCCCAATACAGGCACGCTGAAACTAGAGAGGAGGCCAGGAGACTTATTGGCCGAATTGAACCTTTGCTTTGATGAAAAAATTCTCAAAATAAAAATCAAAAAGACACATCTCCAGTTTTGCGAAAACCATTCAAAACACTTTGTTTGAAAACCCAAGGACTACTTTAAGTTCGACATTAAAATTCCCATCCAAGGTCAGAAATACTTTGAGGTAGATCATACATTGTTTGTTGTCAGTGGTCTATAAATTAGTAAAAAACATTCTTACAGGCAAGAATGATGACGCCTTTATCTTCATTGAGGAAATCTGCCAGAAAAATCTACTCTGTGCATAGAAAATGTTTATTGGTTGATTTTTTTTGCTTTAATATACTCAAAGTTGTCAGTCCAAGGTATGTCGCGCAACAGGAAAAACGAAAAAAAACTCTAGCGGATCAAAACCGCTAGGAAACTGATTTTCGAAGAAATTGTCTTTGAGTGGCAAAAAAATGTAAGAACCCGTATTTTGTAGTATCTATTGTATAAGACTATTTTATGGTATCATATGAACCATTTCTTACCGAAAGAAAGAACTCGTTTACATACTAAGAACTCGTTTTGAGATTTTGCACAATCCTCTATCACATAATTTCCTTGGTATCACTGATATTTTTCGTGAGTAAAAATCGGGTTTTTGGCTTCCAAGTGCTACAAAAAACGAATAAACCGAAAAAAGTCCTCTCAGCGTTACCTCGAAAAACATCTCCTTTAACAAATGCATTTTGATCTTGTTGTTTCAGACGATTCTGTTGCGAGGTGCGATGAACACCGCAAAACTACTTTTTTTCGAGGCGCCTCCGGAGACTCACTACCACCCGCTTCATTTTCAATATTTCGCGGTGAAAATTTTCGAAAATGCTATTCAAATGTTGCATTAATATGGGGAAATTGATTGAATAAACTAACTACATTTTATTCACCGAATGAACTTTTCCCAAGATATCTTAATTCCAACTAATCATGAATCTACTTCTTAAATACATCTATGTCCTCCGCAAACCACTCTTGACAACGTTTGGTTTGGTTCGCATCTTTACTTGACAATGCTAGTGGTTTCTAGGGCGAAATCAGTCCCACACTTATTGTTTTTTATTCACACTTTGTTTTATATATGTGTGTGCTCAGTGTCGGATCATTCATCATTTGATGTGTATCTTTTTTCTTGGAGAAAATGAAGTTTTGACAAAGTAAATACTATTCACCGCTATACATTTTTTTCATTTTTTTCTGTTTAAATCAAAATAAATAGAAGTATTTACCTACCATTGAACATCTTACACCCTCCAGTCGAAAACTATTCTCAGATCTAGAAACTGATTTGAAGTTTGAATGGTGTTGTTTATTTTACTTATCAGTTATTGAAAGGCTTTTACTTTCTTTCATCTTTGAGTAACTAGTGATGACTAGAATTTCAGATATTTTCTTAAAATAATCTTAGAGTAAATTAATTTTTATTCTATTTGGCAGCTCAAATTGGTGATGCGGCCATACCTCGAACAAAATTGATTGCATTCTAAAACTGGCCACGAAACAGATGCAAAATCTAATCTTCATTGCAAAGCAGTTCATTCGATTGATTGATTTAATGAATTGCATTTAAAGCAGTTCGGCGTCTGGATGTGGAGTAATTGGTTCAGCATTATTTTGACCATTCACTTGGGCGGCTCGTCGATTTGTTGCACCTGGTGGTAATACACTTGGATTGATCGTTCCAACTCCTGATCGTGTTGTTGGTCGTGACATGGTAGTATTTAATGGTCGAGGACGTCCCGGTCGACCACCTCTTCCAGCTAGTGAACATAAAAATATGTATATATTTTATTTCAACATATTTTTTTTTTTTCTTAGTAAAGTTCAGTGGTTCATAAAAATGTAATTCAAAAGTAGCGATGATGAATTTATTTGATATAATGTGAGTAACTGAAGAAATTGATAAAATGTACTAACAATAAAGTCAACTTTTGCTCAAATTCTACATCTTTAATTTAATTTAAATTTCATGTGAACTGCTAATTCTATATCGGTTAATTGCGATGTTTTACAGCGGTTAATGTTCCTCAAACTTAAAGAAAAGTCACTTACGAATCGGTCGTTGTTGTGCATACGGTACCATATCGAGTTCTTTTCTAGGAAGTGCCGTACTCATATTCTGCACAAAAATAAATAAAGTAATTTTAATTGAATGTGGTAATTTAAATATAAGTAAAATAGATTCAAGATTTTAGGAAGTAAGACTCGGTTTGATTCAAAATACAGAGAATTGATTCGCTGAATCAATTTTCAATTTTCTTACAAATGATTTTTCATGTATAATTTTATTTGCTCGAATTATTAAACATTTTCATTTATATTTTTTTTATTTTGATAGTTTTTACAATTAATTTGCTGAATGTTGTTTTCGATGTAACGAGATATTTGTTAATTAATGAACCACGTAAACCAATGAATCTAATTCTTCATTTAATATCTTTGTGTATTTATTATATCTATTTAACTACCACTGCACTCTTAACTTACAACTAAAACTAGAACTGCAAGAATCAAGCCCAACACTAAACATTTATCCATTATTCGCAAATATTTACTCAAATCTCACCGATCACTTAAAAATTCTAAACCATATTAACGACTCCTCCGAGATTACGCCGGTATTTAAATCGGCGAAGTGTAAAAAGATAGCAATTTGTTGCTAGTCATTACCACTGTATTTTACATATCAAATTTTACAGACTGAATTCGAACATTTTTTCGGAATCACACGGGCGGAAAGTTGATTCAAAAAAGTTCAGTCAAATTCGTAATTGATTTCGACAAGTAGTTTAACATAATAAGAACACGTGCCGGTGGAGTGAGTAAATCAAGTGACATGCCAATGGTTTTTGCGATAAAAAGTTACATCAGGCGGCTTATTTTTAATTTTTTTTTTGTGTAATTCTCATACGTAATGGATAAAGTGGTATATTTGCAGAACAGTGTTATTATGATGTGCAAATTGATAGAAATGCTAGATGTCAAGGTGAAGTTCGATAATGGTGTTTAGTGGTTATTGGTCGTGTGAAATATTGAACGGTAGAATTAAAATGTATTCATTTGGGTAAACAATTGAAGCTTTGAGTCCTAAATGACAACGATAATCAGATTTTGCTTTGATATGAAATTAAAAAACCTATGACCTTTTCGATCAACTCAAAGATCGTTGAAGTTTGCACTTTGAACATGTTTTCTCATAGTTTTATTATTCAAATATTAAGTGAATAATTCAATAAATTTTTTTAAATAACACGAGCAATGTGACACTGGTACCATGAAAATAAGAAGAATTTCTGAATGGAACCGAGAAACGAATAGGATTACAGAGAAGTCCAGAATTCATTTGTCTTTCAATGGCATATTTGATTTCATGTTTCAATTTTCAGGTTAAAATTTTGTGGATTGTTTTCTGTTGTTTTCACGTCATCTATCGTAAGCTGTTCTTGGATTTTTTTTCACAAACCATTTTATTAACCCAAATTGAAAGCTGGGCTATTTGAATTGACTTAGCTGATTCATTTAATTTCTCATAAGCAAACTTTTGAATCATATAAGTAAGTTGTTCAAATGAGTAACTTTCAAACTTTTTTGCAGAATTTATTTTTTAATTTTAATTAAATTAACCATTTTTAATTCAAAAATTAAGCATGTTAAAACTTCATTTCAATTTTGCAAATATGTATATCATTTTGAAACATTTTTCCAGAGGACATAGTTTTTTAAAAACTCTTTTGCATTTAGAAAGTAATATTCTTGCAAGTTTATACTGTGTTAATTAAATTATAATTGTATTAATCGTTGACCTCAATCCTTCGTTCTTACTTGCTTGAAATTTCCTCAACAAAATTTGGATACTGAATATTTTGAATCGAATGATCTGATTCATTTATCTTTGTTTTGTACTTTTTCATTCAAATTATCTAAATGGCTAATATTATTTGAAATACTTAAGTGCACGAGGACGAGCTCTTCTTCAGAAGCTATAAAAAAAATACTAGAAAATCACTTGCTCCAGAGAAAAAGACATTTTTCAATATGTGTGTGAATATCTGTCATGTTTTTGAAACTTTATTTAATGACAACCCTATATTTTGAAAAGAAAAAAAACGGCAAACTCTATTTCTTATAACCATCTCTGCCCGCAGACTCCGTTTCCGGGAAATCTGCTTGCTTGGAAGCTTTATTTACGAAACTTCTTTTTTGAAAATTCCAGGAAAGTCTACAGCACGGAATTTTTCTGAATTTCTTTATTGTAGAAACTTTTGTTTTTAACTATGATTTGCATCTTCAATTTTTTTGTAATTAAATTTGCCAGAACTCAATTTTTCGAAACTCTATCACAAAGAACTAGATTTTTTGTTTTGAGACCTCAATTTGCAAGAAACTCCATGTTTGGCAAACTCAACTCCATATATTGGAAGCATTGTTTTTCGGATACTCCACAAAAGTTTCTAAATCTTTTGGGAACTGAAATTTCGTGAGATATAATTTTTTGGAAGCTTCATTTTGCGGAAAAACATTTTTTTTCAAACTCAGCTAATTTCAAGCTCGATATTTTGAAAACATTTTCTAGGAATCAATTTTTTGCAGTGTTCCGTTTGAAACTTCAGTTTGGGGACTTTAAATTTGAGAAAATCTGTTCTATTTAAGAATAAAATTTTCTAAATCTCTATTTTTTGAAACTTCCATAACTCAGATGCTCATAATATGCAACTGATCCCTATTGAAATCCTTATTTTTGAACTCAGTTCAATGCAATTCAGGTTTTGGGTACTAAATTATCCGCAAACATTATTATTTGGAGACTCAATTCTTTTCGAAACTCCATTTATCAAACTCCGGTTTTCGGAAAACCTAGCAAAACTCCCGAGACTTAATTTTTTGAAGCTCCATGCTTTGGAAACTTAATCTTTTCAATCCTTTTTACGAAACTTAATAGTTTTCAATTCAGTTTTTGGGAACTCAATTTTTGGATCCCCATTTCAAAACACTCATCTTTAGAAACTCCATTTCTGAGAACTTCATTTTTAAGAATCTCTAATTTTAATAGCTCCAATTTTCACAGATTTCGTTTTTTGGAAGTGCCTTTCTTTCGGGGACTCCTTATTTGCAACCATGATTTGTACGCATTTGCTAAAAAGCAAATTTAGTAAAAAAGATAAAATTCGGCGGACTCCGGCGGACTAAGCACCTAGCTCGTAAGAATAATGAGAAGCCTGTTCGAAAGCCCTTTGCGGTAAATTTCAGGCAGACGACAACGAAGCGCTCGGAGCTTAGGGGTGTTTAATTAGATGACAAAGGCTCGCGAACGGTTGATTATAATGATTTTTAGCATTAGTTTTTTGTACATTTTGATATCTTCGTTTTACGAAAACTGAAGTTGCTGGAAATTCATTTTTTTGAAAATTTAATTTTCAGACACTCCATAAAAGATTACAAAAATTAGTTTTTCGGAACCTTACTTTCTCAAAAACTATATATTTTGAAGTCGATTTTCAAAAACTATTTTTGATTTCTCCAGGTCTTGGAACTAATTTTTGGGACATCTATTTTTGAGAGCTCTATTTTCAAGAAACTCCAATTTTTATTAAACCCGTTCTTTTGCTCTGCTTTTGGAGCTCCATTTTCGTGCCTATCTTATGAGTCGCATGTTCAGATGAAGGCCGTTAATATTACAATTGACTATTTGTAGATTAACGGACAACAATGGAACACTCTTGTCTAATTTATTGCTCGCCTGTATATTTGGTTGGGATTTTGGACAGATGTGACGGCTGTTCGGCTTTTCTTCTAACTAAAAGTCTGTAACTTGCAAAAATGTTATTTAAGTTAGGATTGATGATAAGTATGGGGGACCCAAACTTACCCAAACTTACTTATATTAAAAATAGCAGCAAGCCACGGCTGCACATTGTGTTTCAGCAGTTATTTGACATGGAATTTAAGAATCCAATGTATGTCAGCTATGCATTTCTTTTCAGTTGATTTATTCAAAAAACTTGTTATTAGAAACCAAACGTTCAAACTTATTGAATTCAGGGGAAAAATTTGCAAAAAGAAATACAAAACGCAAAGGAAAAAAAAGAATGAAAAGAGAGGTTAAATTATTTTCATTTGGAAAGCTTATATATTTTGTTGTGATTTGTGCACCCGATTTAATTAGGTGAATGCTTTCAGTTGCAGTTGATGCATTTTTGGCAAGAGTACACTATGATATTCTACATAGTGCTCAATTTCTTGTAGGTTTCGATGAGTGTGTGTTTAGGTTAGTTTTTGGAGTCGATTCTTTCTATTTATTAATCTCTGGTATTTTGAAACTTATCTCTGTCAAACATAAAAATCCTCTTCGGACTCAAATGCCTAGCTTGGTCTATTTGTAGACGCTTCTGATTCCGCCATCGGGACTGCTTTGCAGCAAAAATTTCAGGGCTCTTTGGAACCCCTTGGTTTTTACTCGGCCAAACTAAGCGACGCACAAAGAAAGTATAGTGTATATAACTACGAACTTTTAGCGGCTTATCAGGGCATTCGTTATTTCCGATACTTTTTGGAGGCCAAGAAGTTCACACTATACAATGATCACAAACCACTGACTATTGCTTTCAAACAAAAACCAGAAAAGGCCGCACCTCGTAAACTTAGGCATCTAAGTTATATAAGTGAGTTCACTTCTGACATTCGGCATGTCTCTGGTTGCAACAACTTTGTTGCTGATGCACTCTCTCGTCTAGAAGAAATCATTATTCCCAGTACTCTCGACTTTGGCACAATCGCCTCGTCCCAAGCATTGGACGTAGAGTTTCAGAAGATTCTAAAGGACTCTAAATTTGTTTTAAAGAAACAACCAATCATTGGCACCAACGTCAATACTGTTTGTGATGTGTCTGGCCCGACCATTCGAGCTAATATTCCTCATACGTTCAGGAAACAGGTGATCAACTCAGAACACAAGATTGCTCATCCTAGTATTTGTGCTACACGAAAGCACATTGCAGCCAAATTCTTCTGGTCTTCGATAAACAAGGACATTGCCAGTTGGGCCCGAGAATGATTGATTGGTTGACTCTTGGTCTTCGAACGCAATCGTACCACAGCGTGCCACCCTCAGGCCAACGTTTTCTTAGAAAGATGGCATCGTACTCTTAAATCGGCTACCATGGCTCATAACGATGCGTCTTGGTCTAGAACACTACCCATAATTCTTCTTGGATTACGATCTCTAATCCAAGAAGAATTCACAGCATCACCGGCACAACTCCTATATGGAGAAAACTGCGTCTTCTTAGTGATTTTCTTCAAAAAAATCCTAGGAAGATTAACCAAACAGACTTTGCCGCTGAACTAATGGCTACCATGGCAACATTTCGGCCGACTGAAGCTAAACATCACACAACACTGAAGATATTCATCTTCAAGCAACTCGACTTTTGCTCACACGTCCTCGTTAGAGTCGATTCTGTTCGTCCACCACTCATTCCACCGCACGACGGTCCTTTCAAAGTCTTATCCAAACATACAAATTATTTTTCACTCGAAATCAGAAACAAATAAGTCAATGTTTCCATTAACAGGCTTATACCTTGTTACATGTCATCCTCTACCGAATCAGTCGATAACCCTTCCACGAAACAACAAACATCGGAAACTCTTCCGAAAAGAGACCAGCGAGGAAAGTTTCCATCGCTCCGAAAGTTTCTCTGGCTGGGCGAACCACAAAGGTGCCACTCTCTTACACCTCGCGGTGACGCGTAAAATGCTAGCAGGGGAGTATTGTGGATGTACTTACATTAGTACACTTCAGATACATACATTACACAACTCTCCACAAACACTTTACACAACACCTTTTGAAACACAAATAGACTTAAGAAAAAAATTAAAAGTCATAAAAAAATAATTTTCAGTTGCCAACGTTCGGAAAATGTAATAATGTTGTGTGGATGCGAATTTAAAAACATAAATAGAACGAGAAGCAAATTATCGAAATTTCTTAAGTAAAATAAATATACTACAGGAGGAAGTAAATAAGACGCTAAACACCTTTAGTTTTTTGAGTTAGGAAGTGCATTTATTTTTCTTCTTAATGTTTAATATTTAGCTTCTCAGTACATTTTTGTTGCCAAGTTAAACAGGGTTTATTCGATTTATTTTCTTATTTTATTACACACAATTTGGGCGTTCTGCCAGTTTAGAAAACCGAAAAGAAGAGAGAGCATTTTTTATTCACCACTAGATGGCCGGCAATCGCAACATCTGGCTCACAGTTTATGTTAATTCACAATGATATTTGCCACCAGATGGTCAGTAATCGAAACATCTAAGTGGTTTACAGTTCGAAATAATTCTTAATCCTACACGCCACAAATACCTATCTTTTATAGTTTCTCGTATTATTTTTTGAGTCAAGTTGTCATTTAATAACAATTCTTTATCATTATTAATCCAAAGACCTGAGGGGTCAGCTGCTTATTTTGATTGACATGTTAGTTTTTGGATTTGTATTGTTCAAAAGCGTTATAAAAAAAAGTCTAGTTTATCAGAACCGCTAGAAAACTAATTTTCAAAGAAATTGTCTTTGGGTGACAAAAAAATGTGGAAACATTTTTTTTTGTTGTAACCCAACTATAACATAAATGATGAAAATGTTCAGTGCTGGGAACACTTTTCCAACGAAGGAGCAATAAGTTTACCATAACAAACTCATGCTTAAATCAACCTATCATTTGAATGTCGTTCTCATCCCAAGATTTCATCGAAAGCTTCAGTGATTAAACGTTGTTTGAGGCAGCTATCTGAAAAATTTTCAAAACCCTGAACGACATTTGGTTTACAACAATGTCCGTTTACTACTTGAACTTCGTTTTGATTTCATGACTGGACCGGAAGTTATAGGGAACAAAGCTTTATATTGCTGAGCAAATTTACAAGATTAAGCAGACGAAAATCGCCGCAGCTGGCAACTCCATTCTAATTTTTACCAAATGTGGTCGAAAATAAGGTCCAAATGCTGGGTGAATTTTGTTAAAATGTGTACCTGCACCACTGCCACAGGGTTGCCCGCATATCAAAATAACTTCTATCTGGCCTGGTCCTAGTTACTACCAATATGTCCTGTAAATTTCATAATTATCGTATTATCCGGTCGTTAGTTTTCGTGAACATAAGTTTTGAGTGCTGGAAATAGAGGTAATTTGGTAATGGGTTGCCGTTCTTGTGCAACACGGAATTTTGAAAATTTTAAATTAACCTGGTGGACAAAGGCTAAAATGTATCAATGATGTACATTTTTTGTCAAAAAGCAAAACAAAATTCAGGAGGGTCGATGATTTGAAGGATTTTTTTTCAGAAACCTGCCGTAGCTCCAGGGTTATCTGCACAGTCTTGTTTTATTCAACATCAATACGCTCTGCGAATTTCACGATGATCGAGTCTTTCTGTGAGAAGTTATGGCAAATCAAAATTTGAGAAAAATGGCTGCCTGCTTTTAGGCACTCAGCACCCACACACGGCTCAAAATCTCCAATTCTTTATCATAGGCAAGCTAAAAACATAATATTTTTTTCAATACTTTTTTTTTAACAAAAATATACTCTGCATAGAAATATAGGAGTACCTAAAAACTCACTAAAATCCTCGCCGCCGCCAAAGAGTTAAGGATATCATAATTAAAAGTTGTGGACCTACCCACTAGATACATTTTTGTCCTCCGAAAGTTTCAGCTCAATCGGATCGGCCACTTCAGAGGTTATCTTCCTTAATAATTTTGCTTATATATATACATATATGTATGTATATATATATATATATATATATATATATATATATATATATATGTATATATATATATATATATATATATATATATATATATATATATATATATATATATACATATATATAAATATATATATATATATATATATATATATATATATATATATATATATATATATATATATATATATATATATGTATATATATATATATATATATATATATATATATATATATATATATATAACGAAATTAATTGAAATTAATTGAAATTAATAGAAACATGATTTTGTGCGTTGGAGCTATAAAATTATATTTTCTCAAATCTGTATCTAGTTTGAATACTATTTTTGTGATCATTGATCGTTTTTAATTGTTTCGGTTTCAAAATCGTCTTTGAGAAGAAGAAAAGATGTGTATGACTATAGTTAATAATAATATGCCCTGAAAATTATGACAATACTTTGTGAGCTATTTATTTTGCGTTAGACTTTTTTCATACATTGCAATTCAATTTTATTTTGCGTAAAAGTTATAGGAATCCACGAAAAACCCTCCGAGCACCACAAGAAACTTATCACGTCGATCTGAAAGTTTAATTACATAGCTTCACTACATTTTTATTTTTCAAAAATCAAAAGCGAATTTCGCTTTAAATCATTACTTTTATTTTTAATTCAGCAGCAAGAAAACATTTATCATAATAAAAACTATTAGTATGTATTTACAAACTTCATAATTAAATCCGTTCAGAGTCTCGGGCCGTTGTGAATCGGGCAAATGGATTACGTACATCGATTTGCGGTGCGCGTGTAGTTGTTTGATTTGTTGGAATCGATACAGTTGGTGTGCGGAGAGTCACGGTTACTGTTGGTCTTCGACGTCCAGTACGATTGCCACCGCAAGCTTAAAGGGCAGAAAAATATCAGATTACTCGCAATAACAAAATAACTGAAATCAGTGTATGAAGCAACTTACGACGTGATTCTTCATTGTGCTCTATAACACTTGATTTGAAAATTCCTTTTAAAGAAACCGCTGTGATTTCTCCCTATAAGTAAAAGATAATTTTCGTAAAAGATCATAGAATGTACCCAAATTCAACCCAAACCCAAATTCAACTTACCACCAGTAAAATAACAGCCAAAGTAAAAACAATTGGGAGAGACTTATGCATTCTGTGTAATTTAGCTGAGATTCTGATGTATACTGCATTCGTTACTCATATTTCAGTGCTATTTAACCACGGAGCAATACGAATTTGATGACAGCTCTCAGTTAATGTTATATCCAGTGATAAAAACGAAATATGAGTATATAGAAATAAAATATTCTTTCAGACAATGTTTCATCATTGTGTATTATTACCAACAATCATATTTTGTTATATTAATTACTGTGATTATTGACATATCACACTAAAATCAAACACTTCAGGGTCACGGTTTGATTTTAATACCTCACACCATGCGAGCTGTACGAATTTCAATGAAAGCTGTGGTAAACTAGCTAAGTACTATTTTTATTACCGTGAAAATTTGTATATATTTATGGTCATGCATCGTTTGTGTTGGCAAATGCTAAAATTACGAAAAAACAAACTAACGATTCATCTATGGTTTCCCATTTTTGAATCTAAATCAGTTTAAGATTATAAACTAAAAGAAAGCATTGGAAATATATTAAAAAATTAAACAAAAGTTATATTGGGAGTGCTTACTTTGAACAGAGACCAGGGAAATTTGACAAAAAAAGCGAACCTTCGGAAAAAATAGGGGAAAGCTGATTTTGGTGTGAACCTTGATACTGGTGTGCTCAACAAAATGTCAAAAGTTTCCATCCACCCGAGTCCCACGTCACATTTCGCACGGGGTCAGATCACCAAAATGCATGTCGAATTTGTAGCTTAGAAAATTTCCACTGAGAGAAAACTCTTTGTAAAATCAACATTCCTTAGTTGTTTTTGCGTCAACTACGGGCTATAGTTAAAACAACCTTAAGAAAATTGCTGATTAATTTTATGTACCATGACGCGTGATTGATAAACAACCTCTGTGGTGCAAAAAAGTGAGCAACCCTCAAACTATGGTATTCCAACAATGTACATAGTATGAAATTGTAAATGACTATAGTCTGTGGTGCCCCAAAAATAATAAGTGTTGAATTTAGCAATACTAGAGTGGTTCGCTTACTATGAAAATTTTTAATAATTCAATATTTTGTAGTGTTAAATGAATTGATGCTTATTTTGCTATAGATCAACTATTTATCGTACTTATGAACCAATTAACACAGTTGAATCCTCGAAGGTTGCGATATTTTTTGTATCAGCAAAGTCAACTACTTTGTATGGTCAAATAAATTATTTTAACCGAGTAGAAAGAACCATTTTCCGTAGCTCATTCAGCAATTCTGAATGAATTGTTGCATTACTATCAATAATAGTTAAATTAACCACGATTTTTTTTCAGTGTCCTACAAAAAACAGTTTTAATTTTTTCTTTCAGTGTCCTACAAAATCATTTATAACTTTTTCTCTTAACGATAACCGTTTTTGAGATATGTTTATTCATAAACTGGCAACTTTTATGTTTCTTATGAGACGTGCACTCCATTTCGCACCACCTTCGAGGTATAGTACAAGATGGGTTTTTTTAAATGTGGTTTTTCACTAGGCATAATCCACTTTTGTTTTGTTTTACAAAAGGCTTATTTTTTAGTAAATTGGTATAAATTTGTTGATTATTTTCTTTTTGGTTTATTTTAAACAGGAGCTATAATTTTCAATAATTTTTTATCTTCAGATTCTATTTTTATTTTCATGCTTTCCTCTTCATCATCGTCTTCTTTTTGTTCTTCTCTTGTCTTCTGTCTCCTGTAAGTCCATGGATTCATTCAGAAAACAAAGTGGATCTTAATCATCAGTAGGTGTAATCGTATTATTCAACTCGGGTGATACATTTAAGCACGCCTGACCTTGACGTTTACCACAAACTAGTGAACAATACAACACAATTTTTCTGCAGCCGCAGTTTAAGCTGCAAGCCCTTGGTGCAATTACAAAAAATTATATTTAGCAAAATTCCTGGACCAGGTTGAAGCAGAGTTTGAATTGACTCCGGAATGGTATCCCTGAACTTCCAT
This sequence comes from Nemotelus nigrinus, assembly GCA_947369275.1. Classification (NCBI taxonomy): domain Eukaryota; kingdom Metazoa; phylum Arthropoda; class Insecta; order Diptera; family Stratiomyidae; genus Nemotelus; species Nemotelus nigrinus. The sequence goes on from OX376373.1 coordinate 158,602,828, forward strand.
CCTCAATCTTCAGAAATGAGCTCATTGCCTAGCCATATTTAATACACCCGATGTAAATGATGCCAAGTTGCACTAGATATTGGCGGAAGAATAGTAGTTGAATAGGATTTTTCAGCTGTGTAGATCTTATAAAAGTGGAATATCTGTGCAAAAGATAATTATTGTGCTGGAGCTTGATACATAGCCAGGAGAAGACTCTCTTGAAGACTCTATTGAAGACTATCTTTGGAGAACACTATCTCTGGAGAAGACTAAAAATTTCTTTGTAGCCTATTAATTACACTTTTCTTTCAAATAATTTGAACACATTAGTTTTCCCTTTCTTAAAAATCGCTGAAGCTGTGTCGCAACCTGTCAGTGCATTCAAAAATAAATTATGAGCTTGACACTTTGGGTGTGGGTTCAAGCTTTGTGAAGAATACATTTTTCTTACTAGTTTTTATCCTCCAGGTTTAAAAAAAATACATAATTTTATCAACAGGAGCTCGTTCAATCAATATTACTAGCAAGCCTATTTCTTCACATACAGCAATACAAGTTCTTCTTGCAAATTCTTCGATTGCTATTTCAATGATGAGAGCAGCAGCATTATTTTGAGCTTATTTTACACTGATATTAACAGTTTCACATCATTGACACAGCATAAAAATGAATCGTTACTTCTTGTTGGCATTCGTAAGGAATTGTTCTTGACTTGTTGGAACCATCATGGGTGCGTCAAAGTGAATATTAGCAAATGAAGAATTTTTCCCATACCGACGACGTTGCTCTGCAGCATTGATACTTTTCCGATTATCTTTATAACCATCGAATAAAAATACGACATTATGACCATAGTGACTTTGCATATAATAAACATTAGTATCAAAAATTGCATCAAATGTTTCTTGTTTATGCCATATAACATGGTATAAAAGAAACCCTCCGTCAAGAACATGTGTTACATTTGTGGTATATAATTCAACATTTACCAATTCAAAGCATATATAAATAACGGACTTTTGATTTTTACACACTCCATTCTCATCGAAGAGTGACAATGGGTATGGAGCTAGTCCATACTTCAAAAATTCTTGATGTTGGGTATCAAATATTTTTGTAATACTTATGCTTTGAAATAGTAATAAAGGGTCAATAGGTACTTGTTCATCATGAATTTGCATAGAACTGGACACTATTAAAAGAGGAAGTACTCAATCAGCACTACTCTATCATTAAATACTCTATTTAAGTTTAATGCTATTGAATTTTTGACCAATCATGTTTGTGATGCAGATAAAACAAGCTTCCTAAGCGTTGTGACAGTTTATTTTATCATCGCCGATGATACAAGTTGACATTGACATTATCTTCGGAATTTCCGGAAAAGGATTATAACCTTTTCTCCATCTACCGTCGAATGTGGTAGATATGTTCGTTAATATTTTTGTTATCATGGGTTTCTGAAACATAAAAAAACAACCTCACAAATATTTCAAGTCGTAATCAAAGTCGGATAATGTAAACATGCCGTTGACGAAGTGCATTCCGTTTGTTAGAGCTGTTTAAATTAATATATCTCAAAAACGGTTATCGTTAAAAGAAAAAGTTCCAAATATTTTTAGTAGGAAATTTTATAAGCTACAAATTCGACATAATTGTTTTTCTGTAGAGGCGATCAATACTGACTGTAACGCAGCACTCGGATCAATGGGGACTTTTGAAATTTTACGCAGCACGCCAGTATCAAGATTCAGACCAAAATCCAGCTTTCTCCTCATTTTTCCGAAGCGCCATTTCAAATTTCCCTGTACTATCCGTAATTAATCTCATGCATACTTTGGCTTTGAGATGCTTGATATTTGTTGACTGCGTTTCGCCGAAAAAATATATGAGCCCTTTATGTGAAATCTATTAATCTAAATTTGACTGAGAAATTGAGCATTTAACGGGTAAGTGACAAATTTATCTCACAGGTTTCGATACTCTGACAGAAGGCACATCGCCTGTCGATTTGGTTGGATTTGTCCAAGCGCGTGTCGGCTATTAAGAGTTTTGTAACAAAAGCTCATCGTATAGAATGAGCTTTGAGTGGCCAATGGTATTATTTTGAGGCCAAAATTCAAAGTCCGCAACAAAAACATCCGTTTCTCCATATTGAAAATGGTACGTTTTCAACATGTGACTCGGTTTGGTTCACTGCTACGATGAAGTGAGAGCCTGATGATTCCTTGTAATGAAGTAATTATTTCACTTTTAATTTCTGATCCATGAGTTGAAATCGTTTCGCGCCTATGAAAAGAAAAAATACTGGTGCAAAAACTGATCTCCTTTTTTATTTTGGCTTTAATTTCCTCGTATACATTTAGAGAGGCGGAAATAAACATAACCGAAAATTTAAAAAATGTAATCTTGGTTTTGTTTGTTTGTAATAATATAATAATAAACGTGAAAAACTAAAAAATATAAATATTTTGAAAAAGTAGCTTACCGCAGCCATGGGATATAATATTCCAGAACTAATCTCGAAGAAGAACATTAGTATTAAAATCACTTTGGCCAAAAATTCATATTTCTATATATATATATATATATATATATATATATATATATATATATATATATATATATATATATATATATATATATATATATATATATATATATATATATATATATATATATATATATATATATATATATATATATATATATATATATATATATATATATATATATATATATATATATATGGCAACCCTTCTGCGGAATATTAGTTTGCGTCAGAGAAAACGTAGAAGCCATAAGTTTTTGGAAAAACATTCGATTCGACTGTCAGTGGCAGCAGAAATAATCGGCATAGTTCCCCAGAGAGCACGTTACATAATTAATAGCACGTTACATAATTAATAATTAATAACACTAAATATAAATTGGAGTAAAGCAATTGTAGAGTTATTTAAACAATAGAACCACTCTTGCAGCTTTTCCCATCTTGGTGACCCCTACTTGAAAACGCTCCTAATAGTGAAAAAAAAACAGTGACCACGTCTCATCGCGGGTGCTTAATAGGCTAGTGCATGCGTTAACCAAAAAGTAATTTTTTGCAAATATCATAAACTATGAGTGCTTAAAAAAAACGGGGAATCGCAGACGCGAAAAAACGTGCGACTACTCCAGCCAAACGAACAACACCGCCGCCTTTAGATGATATAATAGCATCACCAATTGCAGGCACGATGGTTCCCGAAAATCAGGGTAGCGTACAAATAAGCGATACAGGCGCCAAAATGGCACTCGCTACAACGTCCCTTGACTCATCACTGGCAACGCAGATTCTGCTGGGGTTGGAAAAAATCAATGAAAGCATACAGCTATTTCAACAAACATTGACGACCACGATCCTGGCACAACATGCCACAATCAACGCCATGCCTTCTACATCAAAAGTGACATCCGACCCGAACAATACGATACCGTCAGAAACAGTGCCGATTCCACTACAGAAGATGTCAGTGAGTGGAGATTTTGTAGCTAAACCACATTCGGTTGTGTTTGATGCACCCAGATTTGAAGGAAATACGCACAGACAGCCAAGTGATGCTACAACAACACATGTTTGGTCTCGAATCGCCATGCCGACAATTTCCAAGGTGCACACAAAATATTCCTTCACTCGACTCGAAGCATGGATGGATGGCAATAATATTTGCACGGATGATCGTCGTTTCGATGTTATAAAAGCTGCTTTAGAACCAGACACCGCAATGCTGGTAGATTGCGTATTTCGAACTCCGCCATCTTGTCGAAAATACAAAACTGTCAAACGTATGATTTTAAACGCCTACGATGTTTCACATCACAGCAAAGTGCGTCAGTTACTTGAGAATGTGCATTTGAACGGCCGAAAAGCAACAATTATGTTGGCTGAGATGCGTTTCCTGTACGATGGCCCGGATAATGACATTTTAAAGTCAATATTTCTCGCTCGGTGTGATTTGTGGACACGTGCCATGCTGGAAAGCACCATGCGTAACCGCAGCACACCAATGTCACTATCCGAAATAGCCAAAGAGGCAGACAAACTCATGGAGAGCATGGTGGACAGCCCGTAAAATAACATCGGTGCCATAGCAACGCAAAACAACGATATTCGAGCCGCTATCGATCAACTGACCCGCGAAGTGTCTGAAATGCGTTCCTGGCACACGAAAGGACCTAACCGATCTCCGAGTCGTAGCCGCCACCCAAGTAGCGGTCGTACGCACTACGCCTCCAGGAATTATTCACCGACGCCAGACGATAAGAAGAAAATATGCCATTACCATGAAAAGTTTGGAAAAGGCCAACACAGGAACAAAAAGTGGTACCCTAATTGTAAACTTTTCAAGGAATGGCAGATCGCACGTAAGCAGCTACAAGACCGCTTTTCAAAAAACTAATGCATGCTGATTCACACGTTGGCGCTCATATTTCTGTGAATCAGCTAAAATTAAGGGAATCAATGCTGCCAACAACGACACAATCTTTATCTACACTGGACAACAAAAAGGAAAAACCTACCAAGAGCGAAAGTGATTTGATCCCAGCGCAACGTTTCACACGCTTATCAATTTATGATTCAAAAAACCGAATCAATTTCATAATTGATACAGGCGCCGAAGTCAGCACTATTCCAAATCGAAACCGAAACCAAATCACACCGCGCAAATTGTATGCGGCCAATAGTGCAGTGATTCAAACATTTGGAACGCAACGACTCGAGGTAAATCTTAACCTCCGCCGTGCATTCGAATGGACATTTGTCGTAGCCAACGTCACTGACGCATTAATAGGAGCTGATTTTTTAGCTCACCACAATCTAATGGTCGATATAAAAGGAAAACGAGTGATCGATAACGAAACGTCAATGACAGCTAAAACGAAAATTCGTCGTTCCGAGGTAGATACTATCACAGCACACTATATTAGCGAGCCGTATGCATCCACCATCAGGAAATACTCTACAATAATTGGACTGGCCGAAAACAAACTCCTTCCGACAACCAGTGGTTTACATCATATAGTCACTGTAGGTCCACCAGTGTTCGCAAAAGCACGGCAGTTGTCACCCGAAAAATTTGAAGCAGCAAAAGCCGAGTTCCAGTATTTGCTGCGAGCAAGCATCGTTCGTCCATCAACATCACCATGGACATCACCATTGCATATGGTCAAAAAACCAAATGGATCTTGGCGACCATGCGGAGATTACCGGTCTCTCAACGCCATTACTGTGAAAGATCGATATCCTCTGCCATTCATATCCGATATCGCTGGATTCCTAAATGGACGTAAGGTCTTTAGCAAAATAGATCTACAGCGAGCTTACAATCAAGTTCCTGTCAATCCAGATGACATGCCAAAAACTGCCATCATCACACCATTTGGGTTGTTTGAATACCTTCGTATGCCTTTCGGGCTCTGCAACGCTGCCCAGACCATGCAAAGGTTAATAAACACGGTATTCATTGGAAAAGACTACGTTTTTCCATACGTTGATGTCATCCTTATTGCGTCTGAAAACGAACGAATGCACGAACAGCACGTCCAGGCCGTATTCGAATTACTTGCTGATAATAACCTTACCATAAACATCGACAAATGTGAGTTTAATAAAGCCGAGCTGGAATTTTTGGGACATCGAATAACCCCACAAGGTTACCAACCACTTCCCATTAAGACGGATGCTGTACTAAAGATTTCTCGACCGAAAATAGTCAAAGAACTTAAAAGTTTTCTATCGTCTATAAATTTTGATCGTCATTTTCTGCCACACGCCGCACACCTGCAACGAAAATTAATAGCTTTGATTCCTGGCAACAAGAAAAACGATAAAACTCCCATCGAGTGGAATGATGATGCAGTTTCTGCATTTAACGAATGTAAAAAGCAGTTAAATGACGCCACTATGCTATTTTACCCGCAAAAGAACGCCAGCTTAATCCTACATACAGACGCATCAGACTTCTGTGCCGGAGCCGTTCTACACCAAATAGTCCCCAACGAGATTCAACCAATTGGATTTTACAGCAAGTCGTTCACGCCAACTCAATGCAAATATAGCGCTTACGATCGCGAGCTCACGGCGATCTTTCAAGCAATACAGCACTTTCGACCGCTCCTCGAAGGAAGAATATTTACCATATATACTGATCAAAAGCCTTTGACATGGGCATTTAAACCAAAGAAGACATCAGTTCCAGACAAAAAAGAAAATCCACGACGTATACGACAGTTGGATTTCATAAGTCAGTTCTCCACAGACATACGTCACGTAACAGGGTCTGAAAACATTATTGCAGACATGTTATCGCGTATTGCATCAATCGGACACGGAACTGCAAATGTTCAAGAACTGGCGGACTTCCAAGCAACTGATACGGAATTACGTTCAATCCTGAAATCTCGGAACTTTGCATTAAATCTTCAACAAGTTTTGTTACCAGACGCACCCATACAAATATGGGCAGATATTACGAAACACCAGACTAGACCTTTTCTTCCTGAAGCTCTTCGAAAGAAAATCACAATGCAGCTTCACAATCTGGCTCACACTGGAGTCAGAGCTACAAACAAATTAGTTCGCAGTAGATTTGTTTGGCCGTCGATGGGTACTGATATTAAGCGTATGATTAAAACATGTGTACCTTGCCAAACTTCAAAAATTGAACGCCACACACGATCGCCGCTTGGAAATTATCCTATGCCCGATAAACGTTTTGAGCACCTGAATGTTGATTTGGTCAAATTGCCGAATTGCAATGGTTTTCAATATTGCCTGACGATCATCGACCGCTATACTAGATGGCCTGAAGCCATTCCATTGACGAACCAGACTGCCGAGACTGTAGCCTTAACAATTCTTCAAAATTGGATAGCTCGCTTTGGTATACCGCTGCGGATTTCATCGGATCAAGGACGTCAATTTGAATCGGGACTTCTCCACCCACTTAATCAACTCTTAGGCATCGAACAATTTAGGACAACTGGATATCATCCACAATCCAATGGGATGGTGGAAAGATTTCATCGGACGCTAAAATCCGCACTAATGGCGCAAAACTGCGAAAACTGGCTGACAAAACTTCCATTCGTACTTTTGGGTTTACGAATGGCCTTCAAGCCAGACATAAAAACGTCTGCAGCGGAGATGACCTTTGGTTGCTCATTGAGACTGCCTGGCGAATTCCTCCATGAATCGAAATTCGCACCTCAAGAAGAGTTTGTTCGGAAACTTCGTTCTACCATGGAGACTCTTCGGCCTACACCACCATCCAAGCATTCCATTCAGGAAACGTTTATTCATCCAGAGCTTCCACAGGCCACACACGTTTTTGTACGAGTTGACAAAGTAAGAACATCTTTGACAAAACCATATGAAGGCCCGTTCGAGATTATCAAACATGGTCAGAAATATTTTAAACTTCGAATAAATAACAAATCTGTCAACGTGTCAATAGACAGACTTAAACCAGCCTACTTAGAATACAATGAATATTTGACTAATGCCGGAACCAGCAGCAAACATTCTCCACTACAAAGTGCCTCACATTATTCGGCATGCAGACGACCTGATACTCGGACGCTCCCATCCAGGCAGCCTGCGCATTTACAACAATTGACGAGTTACAAAAAAACCAAAGCAGGGTGCACGGTTAGATTTCCCGACAAGTACAAACCTGTAACCTAAACCTTGTCAAAAAATCTCGGGGGGCTCTGTGGCAACCCTTCTGCGGAATATTAGTTTGCGTCAGAGAAAACGTAGTAGCCATAAGTTTTTGGAAAAACATTCGATTCGACTGTCAGTGGCAGCAGAAATAATCGGCATAGTTCCCCAGAGAGCACGTTATATAATTAATAGGATAGTTTTATGAAACAATAAATATAAATTGGAGTAAAGCAATTGTAGAGTTATTTAAACAATATAACCACTCTTGCAGCTTTTCCCATATATATATATATATATATATATATATATATATATATATATATATATATATATATATATATATATATATATATATATATATATATATATATATATATATATATATATATATATATATATATATATATATATATATATATATATATATCATCAATAAATTTCAGTGAAAAAATCTCAGGAACGCACCATCCGATTGAACTGAAACTTTCAGGATTCATTGGTGTATGTGCAGAATAGTGCCAGGTCTCACAAAAAATTAATAATCTTTAACCCTTTGGCACCGGCGGCCATTTTAGTGATATTTTTAATATACCTATTATTCCGCACACAAATAATGTTTTGCAAAAATAAAGTTGACGAAATAAATTTCGAACGTGTTTTACATGTAAATCGGATAATTTTTTGGAATTTTTTAACCCCATGTGCGCGCTGGGTGCCTAAAAAGAGAACGGGAAAACTTGAAAATTTTTAAATTGCTATAACTTTTGACGAAACTATTCAATCATTACGAAATTTTCAGGACATATTGATATTATTTAGTTGTAGATTTGTGTAGCTTTTAATGAGCGTGCTAGCAACCCTGTAGCTAGGGCAGGCACTGAAAGTGAAAACCTCCAAATCATCGTCTCTCTTGAAAAAATGCCGTTTCTTCAAAAAAAGCCACTCATATGTAAATCTTGTGCTTTGTTTACGTAGACAAAAAAAAATTTGATATGGTATAACGGGAACGCCTGGTAGCCCTTGCCCAATTTACCTATATATTTAGCATCAAAAACTTCTGTTCACGGAAACTCACGATCCGATGAGCAGAATTAATTGAAATTTACGGAATGCATTGGTCTTAAATAGGGCCAGGTCTGATAGAAGTGATTTTGAAATGCGGGCGATTCTGTGCCAGTGGTGCGATCTTGAAAAATCACTAAAAAAGATAACTGCTTTTAGCCCTATAAATTCTGATTGAATCGTTCGATTTTGACGAAATTCACATAGTAGCTGGACCTTACTTTTAACCACGTTCGGTAGGAATTTGGTTGAAAAATTCGGTTGAAACTGCCAGCTATGACAATTTTTGTGTCTTAAATTTGAAAAAATTATAATTTGGAAGTGTAAAATTCAAACCATCGCATATCCTAAAAAATTTCCGTTTCTTACAATAAAACCAACCTGTATACAAATCTTACGCTTTATCTACATGTTCTATGTGAAACTTTGAAAATTTCATGTCGGACAAGAACGGTAACCCTTTCCCAGTTAACCTTTTTTTTAGCATCAAAAACTTCTGTTCTCGGGAACTCACGAATCAATAATCAGATACAATTGAAATTTACAGAATACATTGGACTTAAGTAGAACCAGGTCTGATAGAAGCGATTTTTAATTGCAGGCAACTCTGTGCCAGTGGTGCCATCTTGAAAAATTGCTTTTTGAATAAGTTGCCAGATTTTCATGAAATTGACACAGTAGCTGAACCTTACTCTAAACTCTGTTTGATAGAAATTTGGTTGAAAAATTCGATTGGTGCTTCCAGCTATGGTAATTTTTGTGTCTTTGGTTTTGAAAATTTGCTCAGGAAAATAAAACTTTTTGCCCTATAACTTCAAGTGCAGTCATGAAATACAATTAATGGAACCTTTTATAAACATTATTCAGGCCAAATTTGGTTGAAAAGCCACGATTGGATTGCCAGCTATTGTTGGTTTTGTGTTTGTTTGTAATATTTTTATTAAGCGATTTTTTCGTAGAATTTTCAATTGATAATGATATTGTAGTGACAATAAACCGCAAATATTAAGCTTTCGATTATTTGAAAAAACTTGCTGCAGGTAACCCTAAATTTGTTTATACTCCTATAACTTCGAATGTAATATAACAACGTGAAGCAGATGTGACATTTTTTTGGCTTTGATACTGGCGAAAGGTTGCCAGCATGAGTCGTTTGTGCTACTTTTGTATCAATAAATGCTTACAGTTAGTTTTCATACCGGAAACATTTGCAATGAAAATAAATAACCGATGTTTCAATTCCCAAAGTTCTGCAAATTTTTCGGATCGCAGCCCCAAACAGCAACTTCAGTTACAGTGCTGCAGACACTGAGCATTTTCTTCATTGACGTTTTATGAGATGCTGCTTTCAAAATTTTGTGAAATAAGCAACTGATAACGAATATAATTAACCCGTGTTTTGCTCTCATAAACGTTGAAATTCATGCCAGTGGTAATATCTGAAACCTTCTACCATATGATTTATAATGCATTCTTGAGATCAAAGTAAAACGTGGCGTTTGAGACAGTTTGGCCATAGTAAGCAGCTCGTGTGGTAGAATATGCACTAAAAACCTGCACGATTCTTCTACTGTTCTTCGAACATTAGTGTTTCTAGCGGTTCAGGTGCGCTAGAGTTTTTTTTAAAATCTATTTATGTATCATGCAAAAAACAGCCCCTGAGTTATTGTAAAAAATTCTTGCTGCTAGATGGAACATGTTGCAAATGCTCAGTTAGTTTCCCGAAAATTTTCAGTAATTCGTATTATATATGAAGTTAAACAGAATAGTTTTTTTTAAGACCGAACAGCAACTTCAGCTGTGATTGCGAACACAGTATCTAAATACTCCTCTCCTAATTGAGTTAAAATACCTAAAGCGCAATGGGTGCTGATAGAAATCCGATTCTAAAGATTTTCGGCCAATCGTATTTTGATATGAACCAACTAACTTTTTGCTTTACTTCAAAAATTGATAAGTCACATAACATAATTTCATTCAAATGGCTCCTCCAAATGATCTGGCAGTAGTGAATCCTGTCAATTAAAATTTTTAGTTAATTTTCGATCACACCGGGCTGCACCTCACGAAATACTGCCCTTACATACAATTAAATAAATAAATAAATAAAAACTCAACCAATTTTGTGCTTCATCTCATGACTGACATGATATTGTAAACGTTTAGTATACATCATCAATCATTAACGAAACGTCACAACAAAGTTGAACGGCCTCAAATGGCAGCTCTGGGACGGTCAATAGACATCGCCAAAACAAAACAAAAAAAAATGCAAAAGAGTGATTGTTCTACAAATTGTGTAGCATAGGACGTCTTTCAAGCATCTTCTTTTAACCCCAATATAATTCATGTTGACGTCTTCAATTTTTCATCATAAAAAGTCAGTTATTATGATTATGCGCCACTCTTCATTGACCTTGATTGCTTTGTAAGCCTCATTTTCGAGGAAAATTGGGTAAATGATGCCTTTTGTTTAAATATATTAGCTTCTCAACAACTACTTTGAGTTCTTCGAGTCCCAAATGCGTTGGTTTTGATTGTTTACTTGGCCACTCAGACGAAAATTTGTCTGGTCAGAAAATAAAGGTTGAGACTTTGGTCCAAACGAAGGAACGCAACCAGTATTTAGTTCTGAAGTTCTTTGTCGCCATGAATTCGAGAAATTTCTGCATACATTTTTTACAGCCCGATTTACAATAATAGCAGCAAAACAATGTTGCCTAACCAAATGTGTTTGAATACATGAAAACATAATGTATGTAGCCTAGCAAACCAAATGATTCAAAAATCCCTACCATCTTATGTATAAACTCTTACTTTGCCAGTTTTGATGGCATGCGTAAAGGAAACTTCCCATTTTCATGTAAACGTTTCGTAGCTGCGAGCAATCTCGGCACGCTTCTTTCATTCCCCATGCTACTTTCAGGTGAAAATATTAAGCAAACTAATTTATCCCTTTTAAGCCAAACACACTTTAATTAATGCACAGACATCGATATATCGGAAAAAAATATACCCTCTTGTTCAGTGTGTAACTAAATGGTGAAATAAAATTATTCCTCGAATTATCATCGCTGAGCAGGACAGTGTAATTCATGTGTGATTCATCGCTGCCATTTGCATGATAGATATGAAATGGCAGATGATACGTATTCAAGAATTTACAGAACTTTTGTCCCAAGTGATAATCTATTTTCACTGAAAGGGCTATTAGACCTGAATTATCTATGAATGGTTTGCAGTCCCTTTACAGTGATCCAACATTATTTCGTTGAACTGCGAAATTTTCCAGACCACAAACTTAAATGGAGAACAGATATTTTGAAAATATCCAATTCCATTTGTTTGGCTGTAATATGGACAATGTCAAGTGCAAGTAACAATCACAATTTGTGTTTTTTCTTTGTCTCATAGTTTCTTCGCGATATGACCCGCCGCCTTTAAGAGCTAAAATGCTCGTTAATATCACTTTCCGACACTTTAAAAAAGAGTCCTTATAATCATGTTTAATGTTTTGTTAATATCATTGCAATTTGGGTTAGTGTTGAGCTGCTGTAATCTTTGTGAGGTTAATGTTCTGGAATTGTCTCATACACTTTGGGCCACATCGACAATATTCTCAGATGTATAAACTCTACGAGAACGGAAACTATGTATGTTGTCCACTAGTAATATAAATCTGTCTCACAATTTTTCGCGGCCAATTTGAATACACAAGGCGCAGTTGGCACTTGTTTTTGGTCCAATTTATTTTTTGAAATTCGAACTGTCTGTTTTGTAAATATAAATTTTCAAACGGGAAGTTTGCATTTATCACTATTTCACCATACTTATTGAATTGGAAATTTTTTGGCCAATTGCGGGGAAAAACTCTTAAATATCAAAAATTGCTATGCATCAAATTTAATGAACATAAATGAATAAACGGGTTCTAATATAACAAAAATAATTGGGCCTAATCGACTTCAGAAACGAAGCTTCTCAACGCAAGCTCTAAACAAATATAAGCGTATATATTGATATAATTATCAATTTATTCGAAATGGTAATACCTTCTTTGATAAAATGATTGCTCTTGTTTCCCAGCAATCAATGCATTCGCATGTTATACGTTGCGTTCTTTGAGCGCTCAATTGAAATTACACCAAAACTCCTACGACAGTTCATCGTTGAATTTTCGTTGAGTTACAAGTAACATGACTAGATGTGTAGACTTTCTTATTGTTCTGGGTTTGTTTTTATTGCTAGTAAGCTAGTAAATAATTACTGTGGAATTTTATCGACAAAATTGTTTATTAAAGTTTTCAGATCGTATTTCGGCAAATGATGTCGATACTTCAGGGTCATCTGAGTCTCATGTAAGCAGCGTTCCACAGAAGAGTGGTGGTAAGTATTTTTTTTTCTTATATTTATAAAATTTTGTAATTTTTTTTACTTGCTATTGTTATTATTGTATTTGCAATTTGCTATTAAATTGATACTTGTTGATTTTACAAACCGGTGAAAATATGCAGAAGATTTTAGTTTTTGTTTGGTAAAATGTTGAAATGTTTTCGACTAACGTATATGTTGCTGATTTTATTACTTATTTCTAGATAATTTCAAACAAAAATACTTTTTAATTTATAAAAATCATAAGCTGAATGAAGTACATAAGAAATTTCTTGTATATTTTGGTAATAGAAAGCTGCATCGGTTGTTTTATGCATAGTCGACCAAAAAGTGTAAAGATGCCTACTGTGAGCACAAAGAAGCCATTATTGGAAGAAACATCGGCATAAATTCTATTAATTTATCTACGGAATATAAGTTCTGTCAAAATAAATTACATCAGCAGGATAAAGTGTGGTTTTCTTTTTAGCTTTGACAAAAAGATTTTATTTAATATTATTTTATTTATTTTATTTATTGGTTTTGTTTTATTGATTTTACAGTAGACGCTCGGAAATTAGAACCAGTTTGTACATCAGGTAGTTCTTATTTCTGAAATGTTCTAATTTCTGGACGTCTTTTTTAACTGTCACAGAAAGTTACATATATAGATGAACTATTTTAAAACACTTTATTTTCAAGTAATTCAGTCTTATATTATCTCTTTTGTTTTACATTATTTAGTAATTAATCTTTTTTCGCAAATAATCAATAATATTTGTTTGTTTTTTGGGTTTTTTTTTAATTTGATTCCACGATGTCGTTACGGATGGCTAATAGGGATGTCATGTGCTTAGCAGAGAGAGTACATCTCACTTCTTTTACACCATTTTATTAAATTATTAACACTCTCGATAGCTGTAGAATAAGGAACAACCGGCATGACATCGATAAAATTATCATCGTTGCTATATGAAGCCTCGTCTTTACTATTATCTTCATCGGATTCGCAATTAAAAATGTCTTCATTCCATGTTCGGATTTCCTCAATAGTGACAAAGTTCGGATTTCCTCAACAGTGACAATAGTGACAGCTGCTAGAAGAGATTAGTTTCTTTCGAGGAGTTCCGCTTCGTTTTGATCTCGATTTGCTCGCACAAATTCAGCAAGAGGCAAATCGTCCTCGCTGTCAAATTCTTTGTCGTTCCAATTCAACAGTTTGGACGAAGACTTTTTTTAAATTTCTTGCGTCAACTCATCCCAAACTTGCTTCAGTATGACTATCGCGTCGCTGGTAGTATGTCGCTTTAAGCGTTTGTCTAGTTCACCACCATCGGCAATGAATTGTGATAGCAGCTTATTTCTGTAAATGAGCTTTGTCATCTTTATAGGGTTTTGGTCCAATGGTTGCACAGCTGCGGTTACATTTGGAGGTCGATTAGAGGTGCCGCCTCCGAAACCGATGTTAACTAACGGAGCTAACGGAGATTTGTACACCGCATGGCAGAAATTTCGAAGAAGCTTCGAATTGTATATTGAGGCGAGCGAAGGTGCTGGAATAAACCCCAAAAGAAAAGCTGCTCTATTCAAATATTCAATTGGTGAGGATGCTCTAGATATAATTAATAAAATAAAAACACTGGTGCATAAATTTGATGCGTATTGCAAACAATTCCAAAATGCAACATATTCACGAGTGTGTTTCAACAGCAGAAGAGAAGGCGAAGACTTTCAACATTTTTACGCTGATATTCGAAAATTAGTAGGTTTGTGCGAGTACAAACAACAAAAAGACGAATTGATTAGGGATAAAATCATCTCATCGTGCTGGGATGCTGGTTTACGTGCGCATTTGATGAAATTGCATGCTCCAACTTTCGATCAAGTCGTCTTAATGATCTTCATAAAGAATGGGAGGCCATTAACAACGATAAAGGCAGACAGGTATTAGAAATAAAACAAGGTAAAAATTTAAGTAACAGTTACACGAAAAGTACGAACGAACATATGCACTAAGACAATAGCAAACATGTAAAGAACAATTTCAAAAGCCGGTTAGAATACGATAAAAGTGTTAAATTTAATAACAAACAAGTTTTTGAATGCCCGAAGTGCGGTCGTGGACATGAATCGAAAAACTGTCCAGCTTATGGTAAAATATGCTCAAAATGCAATAAACCTAATCATTTTGCATTTAAATGTAGAACGAAACGGGAAATTTTTACAATCGATAATTATTATCTTGACCAAATTGATAAACGGGTCGACAGTAATTGTAGTAGTTGGTTTGAGAATATAACTGTTTTCAACAAAATAGTAAAATTCAAAATTGATATAGGT
This sequence comes from Nemotelus nigrinus, assembly GCA_947369275.1. Taxonomy (NCBI): domain Eukaryota; kingdom Metazoa; phylum Arthropoda; class Insecta; order Diptera; family Stratiomyidae; genus Nemotelus; species Nemotelus nigrinus. The sequence goes on from OX376373.1 coordinate 158,618,288, forward strand.
AGCTCTTGTGATGTTATACCTTTTCATACAATAAACCGTTTAAGTTATCACAAACGAGTTCCGATAAAAAAATCTGATATATCGCTTAAAGCTTTCGGTGGAAGTAACATTAATGCTTGCGGTGAGCTAGAGACGGTTATATCATTTGGGGATAAGTGCATTAAAACCAAACTCATTGTAGTGGATTCAGGTAGAAATATTGTTCCGATTCTTGGTTTGCCATCATGTAGAAAACTAGGCCTTGTTAACAATATTGATCAGATAGTGCAGCAATGGCCTAACGATAAAAAAAAATTTATAAATACATTTATTGAGCAATTCCATTCGTTCGGGACGTTTGAAAAGGAATACAAAATTAAACTTAGGGAAGGTGCTGAGCCTTTTTGTAAACCTGCACGACGCGTTCCATTTGCATTACAAGAACCTTTAAACCAAGAATTAGATTTTTTGGTAAGAAATGATATAATAGCAAAAGTAGAAGAGCCTGTTGAATGGGTTTAGAATTTAGTTGTCGTTGAAAAAAGAAATAAAAAACTCAGACTATGTCTTGATCCGCGTGATCTAAATAATATGTTAATTCCAGAAAATTATAATATTCCAACAATGGAAGATTTACTGATAGCGCTAACAGGAAAGTCGTACTTCACAGTATTGGATCTTCATAATGGCTTTTGGCATGTAAAATTAGACAGGGAATCGAGTAAAATATGCTCATTTTCCAATCCCTTTGGAGTGTATTGTTTTAAATGTCTACCTTTTGGACTAAAAACATCAGCACAAGTATTTCAAAGGTACAACATGGAGTGTTTTGGTGACATTCCAGGTGTTTTCATATACGTTGATGATTTATTGATTTCTGGTAGTGATAAAAATGAGCATTTTATTGAAAGTCATGAAAAGAGCTCAACAAAATAATGTGAAATTCAATAGTGAAAAACTACAATATAGAATGGAAGAGGTATCATATTTGGGAAATATAATATCCAAAAATGGCATCGCACCTGATCCAGAGCGCGTAAAAGCCATTCAGTTAATAAAAAATCCTTCAAACAGAAAATAACTACAACGTATCATGGGCGTTATAAATTATCTCCGTTCATTCATACCAAATCTAGCCAAAGAAACAGAACAGCTACGCGAATTACTAAAGAAGACAAACGAATTTCGTTGGAAACATAACCATACAAATGTTTTGAACAAAATAAAAGAAATAATTCAAAATGTCACAAATCTTCAGGCGTTTAGTCCTTTAAAACCAATAACAATACAAACTAATGCATCGAAAAGTGGTGTAGGTATATGTCTGCTTCAGGATAAACAACCAATCTTTTGGGCTTCTAGAGCTTTATCCCAAACGGAAATAATGTACTCTCAAATAGAAAAGGCAATGTTAGGAATAGTTTATGCGTGCCAGAGATTTCATAGATATATATATGGACGACAAATAACTGTAGAAACAGACCATAAACCTTTAATTAATCTTTTACAAAAAGAAATTCATAAAATTCCGTCCCCACGCCGACAAAAAATGAAGCTGAAGATGCTATTATATGCCATACACCCATAGGCGGGCCGTGGCCTAAAATCTGGCAGGGGCCAGGGACTGAAAGGTTCAACACATGCGATGATTTTGTTTTTGTTTGTACACGTACTGTTCATAGAACTTATATAGTTTACTAATACATTATATATTTGTTGATTTATTCTTTATTATTTCATCATCGGGGCACTACAGCCCGAATCGAGCCTTAGCCTCCTTAATTCTTCGCCTCCATTCGTCTCGGTTCAGTGACCGCGTCCTCCCGTTCGGTCCTCCCAAAAGTGACCTGCTGTCAGCATCTATAGATTCCTCCCAGCGCTTGCGTGGCTTACCGACTGACCTGGCTCCGCTCGCTCGCCCCTTGAGAGATCGTTTGGGGATTCGATTATCGCTCGTTCGACGTGGCCAGCCCATTGTAGTTTTTGGAGTCGTATGACGGTAGAGACTTCCGGCTCGTCATATATGGAATACAGCTCGTTGCTGTATCGGATTCGCCATCCATCTTCTTCCCGTATTGGACCGAGGATCCTTTGCAATACCCTTCTTTCAAACGTATTCAAGGCTTTTTCAGATGCCTGCGTCAGCGTCCAGGTTTCGCTTCCGTAGCATAGCACAGGTCTAATAATTGTTTCATAGATGCGAAGCTTCGCATTCCTGTGTACGCATCGAAATTTCAAAGTGGGAAGCACCGAAAAGAATGTCTTATTGGCTAATTGGATCCGCCGTTTGATTTCGTCAAGCTCATTCCCATCCTTCGAGAGGTTCGTCCCTAGGTACATGAAGTTGTCTACGTTTTCAAGATTATTGCCCCCTATCGTTATGTATTGTCTTATTATTCGCTAATGCATAATGCATTATCAAATAAACTACTTGTCTGTGAAGACGTATGAGCTACTACCACATGCATACAATAAGAATGGTAAGTAGGAACTACACATGAAGAATCAATGACCGCTAAGAAAGAAAGCTTGTATGAATTATACGGGAATAGAATGGAAATAATTAGAAATGTAAGAATATTTTTTCATTTAGAAGCTAAATATATTTCAACTTATACTTGAAGAAGAGGATAGCTTAGTTTCAAAATATCTTTGAAAAAGGTGGAATATATTAAGCTTAGAAGGAAGAAATTGATCTCTGGCTTCAAACATTTGTTACCTAGAAAACCTAGAAAACCCGACAATAATTTGGCAAGATGAAAAAGCTGTAACTTACTCTTTTCGAGCCATTTGGTTTGCAGGAATATCTTTGTAGCCCTAACTGCGTGTTTGAGGCTAGATGAAACAGCAAAACTTTTGAAACTAGTGCTTTTTGCTGTTTTCCGTTTTCGCGATCCTCTGGTAAATGTGAGATTCAGACAGCTCTTTTCTGCAAATGATTTAATCTTTTCCCAAACTACATACAAGTCTTCTCGCTCACTTAGTAGTGTTCCATTAAAAAGATTTATCCCATCGCTAAGAGTTGCATTTTTAGTTTGGAAATATGTGCTTAACATGTTCGTATAAAAGGTGAAAGATGAAAAGATTTACTACAAATTTAGGATTACTGATTTAATGAAAGATCCCCAATGAATAAACTGAGTCGTTGTATTCTCCCCTCATTCATTTCTTTCTCTAAAGCCTCTTTCATAGTCTCATAGCTATCGATCACATATTTGCAACTGTGAAATCTCATTGAGTAACGAGTCGAGCTTAAACTTCTCATTCCACGCCTTGTGTTTAGACCAACTGCCTCTTCAAGCTGCTTTAACAATTCGTGTTGTGATGGCTTCGAAAAGTGTAGGTAAAGCGATTCAATGGCATTGAAAAAGGATGTACACGTTTCGATTGTGAAAAATGTGTCCATCACAACCAGGATAATTTTATGAGCTAGACAGTGTACAAATGTGGTTGCAGAGTGTTTCATCTTAATTTAGATTCGTAAACCACCTTTTGGTCCTGACATGACACTAGCACCATCATAAGACAGTCCAACAACAGGCAATTCGCTAAGTCCGCCGCTGTCTAACAGGCTCAAAATTATATCTGCTAAATACGAGGCATTTCTAGCTGCTGAACAGTCTACAAAGTTTGAGAACCTTTCTTCGACTGCTAGCTCTTTAGCAAATCTGACAACCACGGAGAGTTGTTCCTTTTGTGGATCCTTGTTGCGTCTGCCAAAATAGATCTTTTATTTCAGCTATATTGTCCTCGCGAATGATTTCAGCAATTATTTTCATCAATTCATTTTGTGTTTTGCCACTACAGTAGTTCGCAACCTTGTTTTAAAAATTATTTTCAACAGCTGAATCATGCTTAGTGAATAATGCACAAAATTCCAAAAAAATCACGGTTATCACTGGTGACTGAGACATGTCGTAAGGTCGATAGCCTTTTCCAAATAATTTCGGTTCATCTTGACAATATTCCAAGACTGTTCAAGCACCATATCATTTACTGTCTTCCAAGTACTATTAGAGTTTTCTCATTGTGCATGAATTTTACTATACGGATAATTTATCCAGATCGCGAAGTTTGGTCGAGCTGAAATTTTGGTGTACTTTTGGCAACAATGGAAATTCTATGGAAAATTTCACATTGTGATAACTTCACACCGAGTCATCAGATCATCACAAAATGTGCAAAACTCATCAATGGGCATAATAAATAAGTTTCTGCCGTTTTTAAATAATGTCTGGGCAACCTTGTAGCTAGCATAAGTACGTAAGCACAAATCTTTTACACGGCTGTTAGAATAAAATGCAAATAATTGATGAATTTGATACTATATTTATACAGTCAAATCTAAATTTGTAAAATTCCCAATCGCACAAAAATCGCACCGAATTATTTATATTTTTAGCACCTGGAACTTGCGTTTACGGTATCTCGCGACCGGATAAAATTCATAGGATATACTGGTCTTAAGTAGATACAGGTCTGACAAAAGTTTAATGAATATGATAAGAACCATATTTCGGCTGTGTCACTATGAAAAAACGCCCGGTGAAATTGAAGTGCTATACCTTTTAACTTCCGATGCAGTTATCAAATTATAATAAAATTCACGCACATTCAACCTGAGTGTAAACCAAATAGGTCATAGATAAGATAAAAGTGGCAGGGATGCCATTTTTATTCTTGAAATGACTTCGAAAATTGTATTCTACGTTAATTACCTTATTGCCTACCATTTTAATACTTAGACTATGTTTTGTGAAAAACATAATTTCATAAAACGCCAGTTTATGAAAGTGTTCTTACCTAAATACCTGTATATTGCCTAGTTGGAATGAACAGATAATGATGATTGGCGAGGTGCTTTTCGTCTTTTTCTTAACGTTTAACTTGTCGAAATTAAATATTGCCGTCCATTTCTTGAAATAAGTCCCATAACATCGTAACTAATACCGCAAATAACACAGTCTCTTTATTATAAGTAGTGTGTATGCTTTGGTATAGGCTTACACTACTGCACTATACAGCTCTTGCTGTAACCACAAAAACCTAAGAGGCGAAAACTTAAGTATCTGCTGTTGGAAATATTTATTTTTCTGGGAGGGGCCAACCTAGGGTCTGGGGGGGTCCCGGCCCCCCCTGGCCCCCCCTACGGCGCGCCTATGCATACACCCTATATATTCCTGGAAAAAGTCTAGTTTTGGCTGACTATTTATCTCGTATGCATCCCGTACAATATGATTCAAAAGAGGGAACTCTTTTATTTAAAAATATTCATACTATTAACATTAGTGAAACACGAAAAAGGAGTTAGTGGAACAAACAGCAACTGATCCTGAGTTAAGTCAGATAAGTAAATATTGCCTAGAAGGATGGCCATTATCAAAGAAGAAGCTACATCCATCTCTCAGAAAATATTGGAACATCCGAAGTGATGTGTACTTTGTCGAAGGTCTGGTATACCTGAATGAAAAAGTATGGATACCCGCAACAGTACGCAAGTACATCCTGGAAGAGCTACACGGGGCACACAATGGAATCGAGAAAACAAAAGAAAGAGCTAGAACTATGTTATATTTATTTATTTATTTATTTATTGAATAATTTACGGAACAATGTTCCATTACATTAGTGTAGTAACACATTATTTTGTCATAATTCTATGCTTTAAATTAAGCTTAATTCTATGCCTCAAGTTATAGCCAAGCCACAATTGAAATAGTGTTTAAAAGTTTACATTCGAAAAATTGCACACTATATATTTAATGCGGGCCAAATCATCATTAAAAATGTCTGCTCGACGAGATATATTATTTCCAAGACGTTTTAGCCTCTCAACGGGTGAATGCATTAGGTAATTTGCCCTATAGTTTTGTAGCATAAATATGGCATTGCACCTCGTGGTTCTAGAAGGGACTCTTAGCGAAAATTCACTTAGGAGAGAGGGTACATCGAGTTTCCCATTAACAATGTTGAATAAAAAAGTTGCGTCAAAACATATACGTCTATCTGCTAGAGATCTGATGTGTAGTAAATCCATTATGTGGCGATAATTCAACTGATTGCGACTAATGCGCGGTTTATAACCTACGTACCTCAGAAATTTATTCTGGATTTTTTCCAAAGCCTCCGAATGGGCTCCATAATAAGGATTCCAGAGAACATAGGCATAATCAAGTTTACTTCTTACTAATGATGTATATAACATTTTCAGTGCATTTACGTTAAAAAATTCGCTTGTGCTTCTTTTCACAAAACCAAGCATTCTGCGCGATTCACCTGCGATATGTCTAATGTGAGCTATAAAATTCAAAGATGGGTCAAAAGTGATGCCTAAATCTTTAACGGACTCAATGACTCTTATGGGATCATTGCCTAGCATGTATACATGATTAAAATTGTATGTTGTCCTATTGAAAACCATTAGCTGACATTTAGAAGCGTTTAAATCGAGACAATTATTAAGATAATATTGGCCTGGTCTATCTTCTGATGTAGAAAAATTTATATCAAGCTGCCGAATATGCTTGAAATATGCTAATAAAATTTCTAAAGAACCGCTTATAAATCTACCAATTGCTAAACGCCCTTGGGAGCGTATCGAAGTTGACATAGCAACATGTCGAAATAATGATTATTTGATTGTGGTTGATGCGTATTCCAATTGGATAGAAATACTTCCCCTTTCGCAGAAAACTGCAACAGCAGTAATTAATAAATTAAAACAAATTTTCGCAGCACATGGAATACCTGATGAAATAGTAGCAGATAACAATCCATTCGGGTCAAGAGAATTTAATGAATTTGGGAAATCGTATAATTTTAAATTTTTATCTTCATCTCCAAGATGGCCAAGAAGTCACGGTCTAGTAGAAAAAGCAGTCGACATTGCTAAAAAGATGATTCTTAAGAGTTTTGAAGACAAAATTGATTTAAATTTTGCACTCATGCATTACAGAGATATTCCAATCAAAGGTTTAAAGCTCACTCCAGCAGAAATGCTGATGTCAAGTGCTGATGTCTACACTATGTATGAAATGCTGATGTCTACACTACCGGTTAATTTAAAATTGCTAGAGCTAAAATATACAAAACAATAAAACACCTAAAAAGGAGATGAATAATGAAAAAATAAAAAAATATTATGATCGTAATGAAATACATAGGGAAAATTTCAAACTAAATGACAAAATAATGATCTTTTTGGAAAACAAAAGATGGGTTAAATAGGGCCCACGGGATATCCTCGGTCATACATGGTAATGTGTAAAGGCAAACTTCTCAGGAGAAATTCAAACCATCTACGAAAAATTAAAAATGCGTCATTATCGTTTCAAAAATAAAAGTGATTACATTTACAATTGTTTTTGTTGATTAGACCATTGCATAATTTTTATTTTGTCTCTCTATTCATTCCTGTCTACGAAAGAACTCACAACCGCATAGATGTGGAAACAATATATATCTACAGTAAATAATGAAACAAACTTAAGAAAGAGAAAGCAGAAATATATTATTGTTTCGAAACTATAACTTTGCAAAAAAAAGGAAAGAAAAACAAGAAGATGACAAATGTATAATGATTTGAAACAAAGAAATGAATATGTATATATGTATATATATATATATATATATATATATATATATATATATATATATATATATATATATATATATATATATATATATATATATATATATATATATATATATATATATATATAATATATATTATGTAAAGCTTTAATATGTTGAAATTATATAGTTTCTAGAAATAACTATTGAATTGTAAAACATATATATTTGTAACATATATATAAAACAGGGGAGATGTATTATACGAATAATGAATATATGGTAGTACTCAAATATAGTTAGTTATAAGAGAATGTTACTGATAGCTATTATACCAAATGTATAATAATTATACTAAATATAAGAGCTGAATTAAATGTAACATGAAAGGAGAATAAAAGTCACTTGTAAAATAGCACAGACACATTGAAGTCATGCGCTAGGCGATTTGCTTGAATGCCTTCATCAAGTTTCTTAAAAATTGCAACTTTTGTATCTAGAGATAAAATGTTTCTTTTACGTTTAAATGACATTCTTTGTAATTTTTAAATATGTTAAATATGGGAAAATTTCGCGAATTGCACATGCACACTGACTAAACAAAATACCCAAATTGAACCACTGCTCACATAATCACGTAGCTTCCCTTACAAGTTTAATTACACAAAGCAAAATGAAATCGAAAATGGGGATTCACCGTTTTGTGGCGAGAAAAAAAGAAAATAGAAGTATAACTTCAAAACAAAATAAGGCCAGAAATTAGAACCAGTGGTTCTAATTTCTGTACGTGCAATGCATTGAATCCTTTGGCTCTAATGTCTGGAAGATTCTAATTTCTGGAAGTTCTAATTTGCGAGCGTCCACTGTATTATAATTTCATATCTTAACCTATATTTTTAATTTTTTTTTTTGTCAATATTTATTCCAAATTTGCATATGTGTTTTACATATATATATTTGCATATGTGTTTTACATATATGTATTTGCCAAATTTTGAGAAATCATTTACAAAAATGTTGCATGAGGAATCGAATTTTAATCTTAAATTCGCTTCCTTGATCGAAATTTTGCGAGTTAAAAGGTTTCGCTTTATGTTTTTTATGTAACTCAATCTAATCCTACCCCCAAAATATAAAAAATAAATAGAAAAAATTATTTAGCATGCAAACACTTTATTTATAATAAGCAAATTATAAAAACACAGTGCATACTTGACTGGCGTGACCACTTGCAGTTGGAAATCATTAATTTGTATTTACGCTAGTTGTGACAAATTGTAACATTTCCGACTTATATCCATCGAAATACTTTACTCATAAAGATTATTGATTTGTGATCATGGTTCCCTTCATATCAATTTATTCGAACTGATAATAACTTTTTTGATAAAATGATTGCCCTTGCTTACCAGCAATCAAAGCTCTTACAACAGTTCACAGTTGAATTAGCGTAAGTTACAAGTAATATGACTAGTCGTTTAGAATTTCTTATTATTCTGGGTTTGCTTACGTTGCTAGTAAGTTTTCTATATTATTTTGTGTGAAATTTTATTGACAAAATTGTTTATCAAAAATTTTTCAGATGACGCTTCAGCAAGCGATGAAGATAGACCATAGTCATCCCTGTCTGATGCAGTCAGCGTACCACAGAATAAAGGTGGTGAGTAGCTGGTCTTCTGTGATTGTTTAATTTTTATTTCGATTTGCTTTAAAAATTTAATTATTTGATGCTTGTTGATTTCATGAATTTTCAAACAGTTGAGAACTTATTTTAAAAGATAAATATTTTGTTTTTGTTTGCTAAAACTTTTAAATATTTTCAATTTGTTTATAGTGGTTGTGTATTTTAGTATTTATTCGTAGATAATTTGAGACTTTTTTTTATTAATAATTTGAATGGGATACATACTGCCCTACTAAGCGCAAAAGCGGTATCTAAAAAAAAATCGAAAAACTGATTTTTATAGCACTAGAAAGCCGACAACAATACGCATCTAATGAACTAAGCCTTTTAATGGTATCTTTTTTAAAACATATAGAAAACACTATACGAACGTTTTTCAAATCTAAGTACCTGGTGTATTCAAGAGCGGAAGACCGCTCACCGAGAAAAGCGGAGTAAAAAGAATCGTCCACCAGCTTTAAAACGAATCCAGTTCCTCGTCGCCTATCTCAATTTCACCTTAAATCACTAAGGGAATTAGAGGTATATCAATATTACTACTTTTACAAAACTTCAACTATCTCGAAACTCGCTTTCATTGGGATACCGCTTTTGCGCCTAGTAGGGCAGCATAGATAATAGATAATAAATTATTAGTAGATAATTAGTCGTTATCCATTTCAAGAATAGAAAGCTGCATTGGTCGGTTTATACCTAGTCAACGATCATCAAAAACCCTTTTGGTCTTATGCTCGTTCCCTCAAAAGTTCCCATCGTTTCCCCGATTCCATGTTTCTCGATAATGCTATGGCATCTAATCCACGTGAAATTTGCGACCTCTTTGTAAAATATTTTTCTTCCTTCTTTTCCCAACATAATCATATCTTGCCTTGTGAAATTCCCCAAGTTGCTTCATCCTCTCTATCTTCCATTTACACCAATCCTCTTGAAATTGAATCCTTACTCGAATGTCTTGATGTCAATGTTGGTTGCGGTTCTGATGGTATCCCTAACCTTTTGGCCAAATCACTATCATCGTCCTTATGTGTTCCCTTGTCAATTATATTTAACCTCAGCCTCTCCTCCGGCTCCTTCTCCTCCAGTTGGAAATTTGCATATATTTCCCACATCCACAAGTCTGGAGACCCAAGCTGTGTTTCCAATTACCGTCCGATATCCCTCCTTCCTTGTTTTGGAAAAGTTCTCGAAAGAGTGGTTTCTAACAGGCTGCTTCCTCTCCTTCATCCCTTCCTTGCTCCGGAACAGCATGGTTTTGTCAAAGGGAGATCTCCCACCTCTAATCTTATTACTTTTACTAACTTTGTTGCTTCTGCCTTAGACCAACGGAAACAAGTGGATATCGTATATACCGACTTCTCAAAAGCTTTTGATTCTGTTGACCACAGAATTCTCCTTGCAAAGCTTCGAAGTTATGGGGTGTTGGGTTCTCTTTTGTCTTGGTTTTCATCCTATAATTCTGGTTGTTCTTGTGTTGTATCTATGCAATCGTCCACCTCTTCCCCCTTCTGTCCGCTTTCCGGTGTTCCTCAGGGCTCCATTCTCGGTCCTTTATTATTCCTAGTATTTATAAATGATCTCCCTTCCTTTATTCGTTCTCCCTGCCTATTGTTTGCTGATGACTTCAAGATTTTCAAAGTAGTTGAATCTACCAACGACTGCCTCCAACTCCAAAACGATCTATGTACTCTGTGCGACTGGTGCTTGAATAATTCACTTGCTTTGAACATATCCAAATGTCATCAGATGTCCTATACGTATAAAATGTCACCCTTAATTTACTCCTATACTCTTTACGGCTCTTCCATTACGGCTGTGAATGATTTTAAGGACCTTGGTGTGCACTTTGATCCAAAGCTCAAATTTGACCTGCACATTGCATATATAACCGCCAAGGCCTCTCGTCTGTCCGATTTCATTCTTAGATGCTCTTCTTCGTTTACTAGCATCGCTACCTCTTTCAATTTGTTTTTTTCACTTGTTCGTAGCATCCTAGAGTATGGTTGTCAAGTGTGGTCTCCTCGTCATAAATATCTCAGTGATGCAGTGGAACACGTTCAGCGTAGATTTACTCGCTCACTGTTATTTAAATTCAAAATCCCTTACTGTGGTTATAGCGTCGTCTTTCCTTATTCCAAATTCCTTCATTAGAGTCCCGACGAGTGTTCCTTGACGAGTGCTTACTTTTCAAGCTACTCCATTGCCCTATGCTCTCCGATATTGGTTATATGCTGTGGCTATGTAACGTCAATCGAGCAGATAGATCCCAGTTAATGTTCTCTCTTCGCTTCGCGCGTTCTGAAGCTTATTTCAACTCACCGCTATTGCGTATGCCCAGGAAGCATAATGATCTTCAGCTTGGTCCTTTTTCGCTAACGTTCTGTCAATTTAAGTCCCAAATTAGAGACACAATTCTTAAAGCTTCTTATAATGATTGATTTTCTTTTTAATTTTAGTTCTATGTTTGCACTTTCTTCGATGTTGAATTGTACATTACCTTTAATTTGTAGAAGTTCTAATATGTATATTTCTTATATTTTCATTTATTTGTTAATTTTTCTATTTCCTTTTTTTGGATTTATTTAATTTTTCTATTTTTGTAATTGGGCAGAAGCCTGTTAAAATGGATTCAAATAAATAAATAAATGTAAAAACGACTGCTGTGCATACAAAGAAGCCTATAAGTGCTGGAAAATAGTCATTAATTCTTTTATCCACAGAATGTAAATTTTGTCAAAATAAATTACGCCAGCAATATAAATTGAGGTGTTCTTTTTTGTTGACCAAAAAGGTTATCTGCGCAATTAAAGATTAAAAATGATGTAAAACGATTTGCTAAGTTTTAATGTCAAATTCAATATCCTACTTATTTATATTTCATTGTTCAGTCTTAATTATTAACATTTAATGCCAATTTGATTCTTTATTCCGGATTCACTTGGATATTTTTCATAATTTTTGTATAATCATTTGTAGAAAAAATTTGCATGGCGTGTCAAACTTTAATCTTAAATTCGTTTCCTAATTCAAAATTTCGTGAGCTCAAAGGTTTTTTTCTATAATCCAATCTTCTCCTTGTACCAAAATAAAAAAAAAATAAGCAAGAAAAATTATTTAGCATGCAATCAAACACTTTATTTATAATCAACAACTGATGAAGACAAGTTTCCGTTTAGCTGTGAAACTATGGTGATTCGTCAGCAGAGGCTGCGCCTCCAGCGGTTCTGGTTCTATTGCCATTGCAGGGTCGACCTTTTATCAAATGAAGCAAAATTTTATCAAATGAAAAGTACATTTGTGTTTCATTACTTATAGATTAAAAAACAATGTTATGAAGGAATATCAGATTACTTTAGCAAATATTTCATGATTGTTTTTTTTTTCGAATGATAGACTAACAATGTAAATTTACATTAAAAAAAATTTAAAATATAATTCATACTGAAAATATACTCAAATCAAATTCAAATTAATTCAAAATTTGAAGAAATCAATTCAAACTACTAGATTCAAAAGAATACTGTTACGTAAATTATAAAATTAATTGTTGTTCAAACTGATGCTTGTAACAATAATGAATTAATAGCACAAACCTTCCGGGCGTCCTTCAAGCTCTGCATGAGCTTTATTAGCGCTTCCTACCAAAGGAGCCAAGGCTGGAGCATGATCACCTACCGGTGTTGTGTTGACTACCTGCAAAATATTATAACATCATATTTCAGTTTGTCTTTCAATAAGCAATGAATAAGCAGCCCCATTTTTCATTTCATTGCTTAAAATCTCATTGACAAATGGTTTATTATGCATTTGTTGCAAAAATACTGTTCTTGATTCATTATTTTACACCCATAATACTTTATTGTTGAATTAAATTTTACTGGAATAATTTTTTTAATTATTATTGTTATTTATGCGTGTTATTAATAATCTTAAATCCCTTTAAAACTGAACAAGTGAAAATTTGACTAAAATAATTGAATTCAAAAATTGATAGCCGATTCATAAAGTTATTCTTTGACCGGTAACAAAATTGTCAAGATGATTTTATTAACTCGAACCAAATTTTAAATTTCAATTCGAACTTACAACAAATGTAGCAACGAGCGCAAACAACAGAACCAAAGCGATATATTTCTGCATATTGTTGACTATTTAGTGAATTAGATCTTCAATGAGGTTCTATGAAATCCCCGAGAACTGAACTGATTTAGCAATTGGCCTTGCTGTCACTTATATACTGTATTGCATACGAGTTTTTACTCCATCGATAATAATTACGTACAAGCTGTGAAAATAAATAAAACGTCTAATAATTGTACGAAATTAGAGATTTGTTTTTTCGATTTTTTTTTCAACTAGCATTTATCTACAATTCTATATCGTGCATTAAGTGCATGTGTTTGCATTTACTATAGCACGTGAGATGAGCAATCATTATTTTAGATTGACATTAGATTGGACAGTTAGAGGTGGCTAGACTATGGAACTTCATTTAATGCAATAAATTACCTGAGAGTATTAAAACAAGTAAATATTGGCTTAGAAAGCAATTGTTTGATTTTACGGTTTTAAATGTTTTATAGATTACATCATTTGACATTATTTTATTCGCATTTTTATTAGTAGCATTGGTTTTTAATGAATAGATCTGGTTTCAAAAACATAAATTTGGAGGATTTTGAAAACATTATTGCGGCGCTTTCATAAAACTGATCACTTTATTACTTTTAATCCCCTCTCATTATGAGGTTTTTTGCTTTAGGGCTGGACTTAGCCTTTTGCTGCGAAAATCTTTTCGGCTGCATCGGAAAAAAACATCTCTAAGTTCCATTCATAAAAATGTAAATTGTGGTCAAAATAAATAGTGTATACATATATTTAGCTTTTACTAGAAAAAACTAAAGATTATAAATGATCTCGAATTAGCTGTTCCAATAATTTTTAGATCTAATCTGTAGCTAAGTATAAACCTCCTAGCTTTTATTCTGACAGCTCCAGACAATTAACTAATGTCAAAGTTTAGTGTCAAATACAACACCAAGGTCCATGAAATTAGCAATATGGACTGAGGAAAGAACCAAGGATGGAAAAGAAAAACGTGATGCGGGATAATTTGCATATTAAAAATACCTGGAAGCATTTAGCAACATTAAAGTTAAAACAATTCATAGAGCACCAGCTGCCCAGAGCTGAAATGTCATCCTGCAGCTGGGAGCAGTCATTCACTGTCTCAATCAACCTGAATATTTTCAGATCGTCAGTGTACAAAAGACATGAGAAATTGAAGAGGGATGGAAGATATTTTATGAACAGGAAAAAAAGCAGATGACTAAGAATCGAGCCTTGCGAAACACTAGAAGTGGGAAAGAAGGGGAAAGAAGAACAAAAGCTAACCGTTACAAAACAAGCACCATCATGCTGATGTGCGGAAAGCCAGCAACGTAACTGACCCAAAAATTTGAAACCATCGGGCTTTGAGAGGAAAATGATAAGAAAAGCCTTGGTAAAGTCTGTATATAATTTTTTTTTTTGAATGTTTGACGTTTATCTTCCGACAACTTATATTTCTTCTTCTCTGTTTTGTTTGAAAGTAGTACTTGACATTTTTATGGCTTTTGCTGGTTGATGGCGGAACGTTCTATCAATAATCGTTATTCGGGTTTTTGTTTTCTCTGCCTTCTGTTTGCTGATAACATTAACATTTATCAAAATAATTGAATTTTTCGGCATATAATAATGGACCAATTATTGAACTCTAAAAAACGCCAGAAAGAGGAGAAGTGATGGAATTTACTGTCTGGGGAGACAAAAGATACTATTTAATTTTCGAGTGTCATAAGAAAAATGCGGTGGAAAATAGAATCAAGAGCTTTAAAAATGCATTCACCTGTTTTGTAGATGACCAAAAAAACCCTCAAAAGATACACAGGTCCTCAAATCATGATCTATATATGATTTATACTTACTAAAAAAAAGTCTACGAAGATCCAGCTTGGAATCTCCACCCGCATTACTTCAATCCGGTCGTGTTTGATCAATTATCGGTGCCTACTCACTTCAAAAGCCACCAGATTTTCTGGGTCAATAAGGCAGTCAGTACTCCTCTCACTCTGTGCGCAATATTTGTGATATATTTTCTGCATCAGATATTCTCGTTATACAGCCATAACTACCACATTCATTTGTTTCCGTTGTTTTAAAGCTAAAGCTTGGTTTTAAGCTTGCCCAGGAGTAAGAACGGATTGAAACAGTGCTGTTGTTTTACTGCAATTGCAGTTTATCTGTTGCAATTTGATGCAGTTTACTGCAAGGTAGAAGGGTATTCTTCTTGAGAATTGCTGCCTAAACGGTTAGATCATCCGGGCTTATTTCATAGACGCAAACCAATTTTCGACTGATCAGCTATCTATATGAACATATTACAGCGGCTCTGAATTTAAATAGCTCCTAAAATTATGCTTTGAAAGAAAATATCAATGATCAGTGCTGCTGTTTAGATTATTTCAAATGATGTAGAAAGTTGAATAAATTAAAGTTTATGTTTTGTAAAAATTCGTAAGACTGTTTGATATGTTATGTTATATTATAAATGCAATGAAGTTTGTCTTGGGTTGAGAGTTATGAATATTTTCCGCATGCATTTTCAATTTAGTTTTTTTTTTAAATTTAGGCCTGATAGCGAATTTTCATTTTCAAATTGATATTTCGAAGATATTTTCACAGAATTGATTCTGAATTTACAACAATCAACTTCAAAAGCGGAATTCTCCCATGGGATGATGATCGCATGCAAATATTCATACAGTTAGTTTCAAAACAGCCTGTGCGCTGGGAAAGAAAAACAACTGAAGATAATCCAATCGATTTTTGTTTTATTTACTTCTTACATTAAAAAGGTCAATGCTCGTTATAAACCACCACCATTTTCCAGTAAAGCTTGACACCGTTTGGGCAGTTTCAACCAGTGTTGTTAGTAAACTTTTTCAGATAACGCTGCTCTAAATTTTGACGAAGCTGTAGCACTCATGGCAGGCTAAATACTTTCGATCTGGTTCAAAACTGACGACAGTACAGGCCATATCATTATAGTGATGATGTTTTCCTGTTTGCATTCGGTGCATGGTCAGCTGCGATGTTTTGGATCGTTATCTTCTTGAAGAATCCATGCACTTGGATGAGGGCCAAACCATTTACGGGCAGACTGCAGCAAACACTTTTGGTACATATATTTTATCCTTTCCGAGCTCAGGAGTCAAGTTGGCAGAAAAAGAATGCTAAATTATTGTTTACTGAAGCACTTCCCAGCGTGAACCTTGATAGGATGTTTAAGTTAGCTAGGTCACAATAGTGCTGGTTATCATACAACAGAATACAATATAATCGTTAAAGGAAACAAGTTTAATAAATGTGATAATGTAGTAGTTTACATAAAAGTATCAAATAAGCTGTGAGCCACTGTAGCTACAGTGGCTCACAGCTTATTTGATACAGTGCTTTTTTGAAAAATTAAGTTGCAATAACTCAAAACATAATAACAATATCCAAAAAATTTGAACATCATTTTGAAGAAAAATGTTTGTTTATTAAACTGTTTACAAAGCAAGTTTATATTTGTTATAAAGTTGCTGTTTTACATCTTACAAAACAAAAAACTAAAAGTAATAACAATTTTCATGTCACAGCTTATTTGATACAGTTTGATTAAACATTAAAATTGTTGTGAATTATGAGGTTTCTTGTTGATTTCAATACTTCGTACGGTAGCACTTAGCCTTAAGCAGAGCCTGGAGCCTATTCGGCATTGAGTCAACGAGTTTTTTTGTGATGCCAGGAGTAATTTTTTGCCATTCCTCTAGCGGTGCTTTCTTCAGGTCTTGTTTATTAGAAATCTTGTGTTTTATAATGTTGTTATCCAACAAAGTGCACAAATTCTCAATGACGTTCATATCTGGTGACTGTGCCGGCGGAGACATCAAATGAGGGCAATCCCAAATTGGCCCGGACTGCACAAATCCTGACTTGTGCTTTGGGTCATTGTCTTAGCACAGTCGAAATTGGTTGCTAACACCCAGTTTTTCAGTGCTTTGCATCAAATTGTTTTTGAGTACATCAAGGTACTTTGTTTGGTCCATTGTTTCCTCAATAAAAATTTCTGACTCCGGCTACGGATATGCAGACCCAAACTATCACATTACCACCACCATGCTTCATAGTAGCTTTGAGGTTTTCCTTGTTTAGCGCAGTGTTTGCCTTGCGCCAGACATATGACATGCCGTCGGAGCCAAAAATGTTGAACTTGGACTCGTCCGCAAAAATAACGGTATTCCAGACCGCAGATGGCTTTCTCACATGCTCTTTGGCAAAGGCAAATCGGCCTATTGTATTTTTTTTTTTAAATGAATGGCTTCCTACGAGCCACTCGCTCGTTGAAATCATGGTCGCGAAGCACTCGTCGGACGGATTCAGCACTACATGACTTCATTAATTCACGATGAACCTCAGTAACCAATTTTGGAGCGGAAATCTTTGTGTTTGCATTCACTTTCCTTACAATGTATCATTGGTCGGATACGGTGAAAATATTGTTTGACGCATTTCTCCTCTTATTTTCTACCCGATTTTCGTGTAGGAAGCGCTCAATTATGTGCTGCACTGTAGAAACACTCAAACTCACACTTTCAGCAATTTTTCGAACACTTTGTCCTTTTTTAAAGTGGTTTAATACCAATTCGCGCTGTTCAATTGTGGTGCGATGACCCATTTTACAATTTTGGCTCATTTTGGCACTTCAACTTACAAAATCTTGCTAAAAATTACTTAAGCCAATGTTTAAACACAATCAAAAACTCAAGAAACAAAAACAAGACCAATTAACCGCGCGACAAATAGAAGTTTATTCGCATTGAAGTGTCTGTTTCAAATAAGCTGTGAGCCACTGTATATATAATAATCGTTGATGTGAATTCCCTAAATATGATACTTGAAATTGAAAATAATGATTTTCTACTGTCAAGCTTATACCGACCTCCTAATAATTCGAACGTTAATAATTTTATTCCAAGCTTACAGATGTTTTTGGAAAACAGCAGAAACTTCCAATATCTTCCAAATTACTAAATTACTAAATTACAGTGCGAATATTTCGCAGTGCGAATTTTCGGAGTGCGAATTTTCGGAGTGCGAATTTTCGGAGTGCGAATTTTCGGAGTGCGAATTTTCGCAGTGCGAATTTTTCGCAGTGAACAATTTCGCGGTGAAATTTCGCAGTGCGAATTTTGGAGTGCGAATTTTCGCAAGTGGGAAGTTTCGCAGTCCGAATATTTCGCAGTTGGAAGTTTCGCAGTGGGAAGTTTCACAGTGGGAAGTTTGCGAATTTTCGGAGTGCGAATTTTCAGAGTGCGACTTTTCGCAATGGGAAGTTTCGTAGTGCGAAATTTCGGAGTGCGAATTTTCGGAGTGCAAATTTTCGGAGTGCGCAATTTCGCAGTGCGAATTTTCGGAGTGCGAAATTTCGCAGTGCGAATTTTTGGAGTGCGAAATTCCGCATTGCGAATTTTCGCAGTGCTAATTGTCGGAGTGCGAAATTTCGGAGTGCGAAATTATGCAGTGCGAATTTTTTAAGTGCGAAATTTCGCATTGCGAATTTTGGAGTGCGAATTTTCGCTGTGCGAAGTTTCGCAGTGCGAAGTTTCCCCGTGCGAATATTTCACAGTGCGAATTTTCGCAGTGGGAAGATTCGCAGTGCGAATTTTCGCAGTGGGAATTATCGCAGTGCGAATATTTCGCAGTGCGAATTTTCAAATTGAGAGTTTTTGCAGAGGGAATTTTCGCAGTTCGAATTTTCGCAGTGCGTGTTTTCGCAGTGCGAATATTTCGCAGTGCGAATTTTCGCAAGTTTCGCAGTGCGAATACTTCGCAGTGCGAATTTTCAAATTGAGAATTTTCGCAGTGCGAATTTTCGGAGTGCGAAGTTTCGTAGTGCGAAGTTTCGCAGTGCGAATTTTCGGAGCGCGAATTTCCACAATTTTCGCAGTGCGAAAATTTCGCAGAGCGAGTTTTCGCAGTGCGAATTTTCGCAGTGCGAAGTTTCGGAGCGCGAATTTTGGCAGTGCGAATTTTCGCAGTGCGAATTTTGGAGTGCGAAGTTTCGCAGTGCGAATATTTCGCAGTGCGAATTTTCGCAAGTTTCGCAGTGCGAATACTTCGCAGTGTGAATTTTCAAATTGAGAATTTTCGCAGTGCGAATTTTCGGAGTGCGAAGTTTCGCAGTGCGAATTTTCGGAGCGCGAATTTTCGCAGAGCGAAATTCGGGGTGCGAAATTTCGCAGTGCGAATTTTTGGATTGCGAATTTTCGCAGTGCGAAATTTCACAGTGCGAATTCTCGCAGTGCAAAATTTCGCAGTGCGAATGTCGCAGTGCAAAATTTCGCAGTGCGAAGTTCCGCAGTGCGAATTTTCGGGGTTTCGCAGTTCGAATTTTCAGAGTGCGAATTTTCGCAGTGCGTATTTTCGCAGTGGGAAGTTTCGCAGTTCGAATTTTCGGAGTGCGAAGTTTCGCAGTACGAATTTTATTATTTCTCTGAAAATCATAATGCAATTGAACATTGGCTAATCAAATTGCGTCTACACTTTCCAAATAATTAAAACCGGTTTTTGTTTGAAGCGTACGCGCTTTTAAGATACTGTCTGTAAAATAGTTAGGAAATAGGTACGAATTAAATTAATGTTCTCTGAAACCAATCGCATATTAAATGTTTCTCATTTGAACCAATTTACAATTAAAACCGATTAACCACAAATTCCACCAAATTACAGTTCGACAACAACACACCTCATTGAATTTTCAATAAATAAAATATCGAAGTTTATAGCACCTGAATCAAATCATACACAAAAGCCACTTAACACCTGAAGCCATCCAACAATCTTGAAGACTAAGGATACCCTCTATTAAAATTCAAAGGAAGTACTTAAACTTTGTTCATTCACTCGCCGGTTTCTAATCGAAGCCGTAGGTAGGTACTCTAACAATTCCTTCCCATAAAACATCTACAAAACTTCCGGACCTGTGGCACATTCAAAATCTCTTTAAGCCGGAATTACATGCTCGCCGAGTAATGCCAAATGAAGACAAGGTGAGTGTGTAAACGGTCTCCTTGTCTAGTCTCGGCTGTGTTTTTCATGGCAAGCACGCGTGTGTAAATGGTTTGCTCGTCGGCTCTTGTTTGTTTTACGAAGGGATAATGATCCTTTTACTGCTGTGCCTGAGTGTTTATGACCGTCTCGTCCGAGTTCGAAGCCGCTGGAAGCGAAGTCGGTTTTATGCATCAAGTCAAAGGGATTCGAGAGGGTAGCATGTGCTCATTTAAATTTTCGAATTTTTCGCCGGGACTTCAAACATGTGTTTGCGTGTCCCAGATTGAAATAACTCAACGCACACCAGGCAGTTGCAATAGCCACAGCCCGTACCTCAGTCATCGTTCACTGAACTGAACAAAACAGCTCACAACTGTCGAAAGATGCAAAGTGCAATATCCTAAGTAAACAATTCACCCTATGAAAGGTGCATGGTGTATGGTCCGTGTTGTACGGTGCAATATCCTAAGTAAACAATACACCCTATGTCTTGTTGAGTCTCGTCCAATGTCTTGTTGAGTCTTGTTTACTCTTGTACCCGAGACGCTCGTTCCAATGTATAAATCGGGCATTAGATAGATGCACACACACATACATTCACTCTCAAGATCCGTTCCGACACAATAGCTTGTTCCTTCAAACCACCTTCAATTCTCAAATGCAAAACGGAACATTCATTTCGCAATCATCCCCTTTGAAAATTGTCGCGTTTGCTGAAAGTCTCCTTTCGTCGCATTATCGGCAATAATTCATACATGGTAGGTTTCGGCTGAGGTGTGTGGAAAACCCAAAAGTGAAAGTGGTTTTCGGTAGTTTAATGGTTCCTTTCGTTAAAAGATGGATAGCCTTGTTCTGGAGCTTGGCTTGAATTGCTCCGGTAAGCGGTTACGGCATCGACTAGTCGATGGTGATGACGACGAAGCTATGACTATGGCAATCAACTAGTTCTTTAATTATTAAAACTTTTGATAAACTTTGAGGTGTTAATGGAATATCTTATGTTTGTCGAAATGAAAGATTCTTGCATGGTTGTTTGTGTTATCTAGGAGGGTGAAGATATTTGAAGGAGTTAAAGAATTAGCATTAATTTAATATATAAGAATGTGGTGATAATTAAAATGGAAAACAACAGATCGTTAAGAAAATACACTATGAACTAGTATGTCAAATGAATTAAGTTACCAGTATGGCATGTCTTTTCTTTTAATTTCAAGCAAAGCTTTGATTAAATGACCATGCTATGATTGTCTCCCACATATGCACTATCCATTTCATTTCCACGTAACATTCATTACCAATTACCCTCCAATTACCACAAAATCCATTCAACAATAAAATAAATCAAAGAAACTTCTGATCAAAAAAAAAAATGCATAAAAGCTCAAATACTCCCCACTTATTTGCCTTTCAATCCTCTAGCCTGTGTCTGCTTCGAAATCAAAGGCTCTTTTTTATATATCCCAAGAGTGAACGATCTTTTGTTTACATTTCGGTTCAATTATGGTCAACAGTACATTTCGGCTCGAACTTTGAACTGACCCATTCATTCATTTCAATTTTTTTCTCCAATTAGTAACGCTAATAGAATACTCTTTTATACACATGTACGATAACTGTGAACCACTTACTCATATGGGCCGCAAAAAAAGATATTGGTCTGCAAGTTTTTCGGCTAGCTAGTGTTGAGCATATTACATGTGAGCCCGTATGTCGAAAGGGTTTTTGCAGTTTATTTCCGAATTTTATTCACATGCCGATTTACGTCTGCCAGAAGAGATCTTATTTGAATAGATTTAGTTGTTGAAAAAATATTGAATGTGCAACCGTCGGGATCAATAATGTTGGCTGATAGGTCCTATTGCATGGATTACTAGTTGCACTTAAATGGAGGTAGAGAAAATAGGAAATAAATGCTCTTTGTTGCGTTAAATAATTGACTGGTAGGATAAAGATGAGACAAGTTGCGCAGACAATATTGTGTTGTAAAGAGTTTTGGTTAGGATTAGATTAGACTGGCTAGAACGTGGATATATTCAAGGCGAAAAAATAGAGAGACTGCAAAAAACAAGTTTTAACAGGTGTACTCCGACTTTAGTTTTCAGCAAAACGTTCATAAACTGTTATAAATTGAATTGCTTAAATGAGTCAATTAAAAAACACAACTGGACTTATAAATTCCATTAAATAAATTAAATACCTTTTGCAAGTCATTTTCGAAATGATTTGTTCAACTATTTAAAAAGATTTATTCAAAAGACTTGCATAAATTTCACTCGCAACAAAGCAAACTTAAACAAATACTGACAGTAGCTTACGCAATTCATCTTCATTACGTACAGTCTAATTTATTAACAATTCATTGGAAAAAACTAACTATGTAGTACCCATTTTTGTCGATCTCAAGAATGCCATTGACACTATTGATCACAGATTTTTTCTCCAACGGCTCGAAAAATATAACATTTGCAAGAAGTTTAATTCGAAGATAAAAGATCATTTATTGGTCAGGCGAAGTGTTACAAAACAACCAAGGTGCATCAGTTGGGAATGTTTCATTATTTTGACATACAGGGAAGATCAATTCTTGGACCAGTGCTATTAATCTTGTATGATGTTGGCCCTCTTCGCTGATGACACACTTCTTTTGTATTCTGGAAAGGATGAATCATCTCTGGAGTTTAAGGGGTTAGTCCACTGTTAAACTCCTCCAAATGAACTTTTTTTTTAAACAGCTACCAAAAAAAAACTATTTAAGATATCGATTTGAAATTTTACATGCATCTTTATTGAAGTTAAGAGCTATCATTTTCATTGGAAAAAATATTAGAAAAAAAAAATGGCGGCCGCCCCAATGGATCGCCGCAGCACCGCCGAAAAAAAAAGCAAATTGCGCCTCGTAAATTTCTGGACAAAATAAGCATCTGTGAACAAATTATCAAAAATATTTCATTAGTATTGAGTATAAAGGACTGCACGGGCCTAACATTAGAGCCCTAAAGCGATAAAAAAATGTGGTATACTTTTGAATCAAAAAACTTAATAAAAAAAATTTTTTTAATCAATAAAATTTTTCCCAGATCGTCAAAAATTTTTTTTTTGTTCTAAATTTAGGCCCGTGCAGTCCTTTATACTCAAAACTAATGAAATCTTTTTAGTAGTTTGCTCACAGACGCTTATTTTGTCCAGGAATTTACGAGGCGCAATTTGCTTCTTTTTTTCGGCGGTGCTGCGGCGATCCATTGGGGCGGCCGCCATTTTGATTTCTAACAATTTTTTCTAATGAAAGTGTTAATTCCTAGCTTTAATAAAGATGTATGTAAAATTTCAAATCGATATCTTGAATAGTTTTTTGTTGGTAGCTGTTTAAAAAAAAAGTTCATTTTGAGCAGTTTAACAGTGGACTAACCCCTTAAAATTAATAGAAATGTGGAACAATACCAAGTAAGGCTTCGGCGTAGCAAACTGATTATGAACGTCTACAAGACCAAGTATTCTAGTATTCTAGCAGAAGAACAAATGTCCGATAAATTCCTTTATTCAGATCAACGGAGTCCGTCTGGAAAAAACTGAATCAATGAAATACTTTCGATTTACTTTCGGTATTTATTTTGCATATTTACGGTGGCGATTGTGAAGATTTTAAAATTTGCATATATTAAAAAAAAAATCATAACTTTGTCAATTTTTAATATTTTGAGCTGAAAATGTATATGGATACTCCCCAGCAGAGATTTTCCTACACCCCCTTAACACCCCCCTAACACCCCCCTAATACCCCCCTGGAAAGTGCATACACCCCCCCTAACACGGACAATTTTCCTACACAAAGGGACCTTTGTGTTCTTTGTTCCAAAGGGACACCCCTCCTAAAATTCTGAACACACCCCCCTTGAAAAATTCCTGAGAAAACCCCTGCTCCCAAGGCATAGTAAAATAATAAAAAAAATTAACCCTATATAAAGGGTTGCAAAAAAAGCTATAATCTTCTGAATAATCAGATTCTGATTGCTCCGAGACATGGTCGTCTTCGGAGGAATCACTGTCGACAAAATTGTTATCATTGTCTTCAGCTAGCAAATTCTTCTAGCAAATTCTCCAGCTGTGTACAGAAATTCTGTTTGTGCATGGCCATAAAGTAATGATTCCATTTTTTGAACATATCTCAAGAGGTCTTCTTCTTTTTCGGTGCAAAAACTAATTTGAACCGTCCTCATTTCTTTTTTGCAGAACCATTTTTATTGTGGCTGTCTAATGTAGCATAAGGTATACCTTACATTTTACTCGCCTTTAATATGGACGTCTTTTTAACTTCTTCCATAGCTTTTACTACGCTTTCTTCAGACCAGTTGGCTCGGTCAGTCTTTCTCTTATATTTTTACACCATCTGCAACAAGAGATAAATATTCGTTGACACAGTTTTCTTACATGGTCTTTAATCACTAACAGACTATGTATAAGAAGTTCACGACAGTACTAAGTACTCAGTTCATGATAGAAAGAAGATGAGTAGAAGGAAATTTCTTGAGAAAAACGATTTTTTTTTGCTAGCACTTCAAAAAATAAAACAAAATGTGGCAGTTAAAGAATAATGGACTAATTGATACCAGAGAAGCCAATATCAATTATTTCATTGACTATTCTTTAAGTGCCACATAAGCATATATACAAGACGAATAAAAACAACCATGAGCACGGTGGGATTCAAACCCGCAGTCAGTAGATCACTGCTTTGGACTGGCGCGTTAGTGAGCTAAACTACCGTCTTCTCATATCCAATAAGAACTAACTCAGAAGGGACTTGAATCTGAAATCTTAAAACAAAAATTTGTTGTGCGATTTTTACGGTACCATTAGGCGTGTTTTTCGCTCCGATACAGAACAGAATAGAACTATGCCGCAAAAGCAACGATCTAGTATAAAACAGCAGTACATTCGCTAAGACTGACATAGGTTGCTGTATTCGCTGTGGTAACACAAAACAGCTGAAAATAAAGGGAGAAAATAACGAGTATAACTATCACAATCGATAGAAAATAGAAAAAGAACTAACAGAAAATTACCTCTTTAAACTTTCTACACATTATGAGGGCTTTTTCTAACTTACTTACTACCAAAACATTCAACTTAGCCTTGAAAAAACTAAAGCCACCTCTCAGCAAAAAAGACAACTTCTCATGAGCTTTTCTTTTTTCTATCAGCCATAGATATGAAAGAATATGGATACGAAATGGCTATCCGTGTACCCATACGTGAATGTGCCTTTTTTAATACACGCACAACATTGCTCTCTCACAAAAATTCCGCTCAGTGCGCCCCTTTCTACCGCACTCAGCACCAAAAAGCCACAATTCTCCCCCTTTTTTACAAGAAATGCTACCAGAGTACGAACGCAAGCGCCGCATGTTACAAAAAAAAACCAAAGTCTTGTCAAAATTCACACGTGTTTTTTTTCTGATTTTAGGGTAAGATCGGATACAAGACGTTTGTTTTATAT
Source organism: Nemotelus nigrinus (assembly GCA_947369275.1). Classification (NCBI taxonomy): domain Eukaryota; kingdom Metazoa; phylum Arthropoda; class Insecta; order Diptera; family Stratiomyidae; genus Nemotelus; species Nemotelus nigrinus. The sequence continues at coordinate 158,644,150 of OX376373.1, forward strand.
ATCTTGTATGCACACACAAAAAGCATTTAATGCATGTTAATATTGCGTTTATATGTTGTACCAAGTATTTATGTATATATAAACCTCACAGCAGTTTGATTATTCCAACTTTAACCAATTTTTTATGTAATTGTTTGCAGTTATCTGAGAACGACAATTGCATAAGCGAGTTTAAGCATTAGGAAATTATTAATTTGTGATAGAAATGCTCTTGCATTAAGCATTCATGTAGATGCACATACATTATATGAAAGCAAGGTGCAAGAAATTCATACAACTGTTTAATGTTTTCCCATGCTGCCATGCTCCCCTATCGCCGGTTTGGATTGTCTCACACATTCGTATCTCATTCTCACACCAATAGACAGTAGGTGGAAAATTGGATCATTTCTCAGCTGCGATTTTTAATCCATTCTCTCTTATATCTGTGCTATCAGCACATTCTATAGTTCAGTACGTGAACTATCAATGAGGAATAGAATATCTGTACTAGTAAATTCACTGATACAGGAGTGTTGTTGTTTCCAATGTGTATACTCTGTTCTCTGCTAGATAGAGGACCAAAAAAACACGCCTATTAATTGTAAAAACTTTTGCGCATATTTCTGATTCTCGAAGGAATGGAGTGGAATTGTGTAAGTACATATTCTACCACACGTGTTTCTTACTACAACCAACTTGTTTTGGAGGTCATGTACCACTTTGAACCGAAAGCTTCCCTGAAACTCGTTTTGTAAAGAGGTTTTCATGGTTACCATTGAATGAATTTAAAAAATAAAGAAAGTAAAACACTTGTTACTCATATTCATTGTCGTACAAAACTTTAACAGTGGCCGCTCCTATAACATAAATTATGGAAAAGCTCAGTACCTTCAAAGCTTTAACAGTACTGTAACGAAAAGTCTACTGCAACTGCTTCACGTCAAAATCAACCTTATTAGGCTAATCACAATACAGCGTTTTTCACTGCGGCCAACGCAGTGGGCTGCGGGAAGTGCTGTCAAAAAAATTGGAATGCACTCTTTTATATGGTAACGCGCACAATGGCTGCGGCGGAATTTGCGGCAGCGGCGAAATTTGCCAAATTTCTAATTTTGCCGCATCGCTAGCGGTGATACCTGCCATAGGTTGGCATCACCACTAGGTTGAATTAACTCTGTTTGAATTAGGTTGAATCTTCTGGTGGAATAAAAACGCGATGGCTGATGAGTATTGTGATAAGCCAACCTAATCTTCGTACAACAGGATTTAGCAATACAAAAGAAAAAAAAATGATTTTGGTTGGTGCCTTGGTTGCATTGACAGCGACATTGTCGCTGCATTGTGATTCACCAAATTCAACTGCGGCATTCACGCCTCCCCTTGTGGAACGCTGCGTCTGCCGCAGCGGAAAACGCTGTATTGTGATTAACCTATATTTTGTGAATTTCATTTTCGGCCGAAAGCTGCGTTAACGCGAACAAGTTACAGAACTTGGAAAGTTTAAACATTAGTTATTTATTTGGTTCGGAAATAACCACCACAGTATACAATATACCAAATTTAATTCACGTTAAGGTCAACACACCTTGTGAATTTAGTTTCGATCCCAGGACTGCATTGGATGTTGTAGAGGTAAAAGAACATTCCTGGCTACCACCCACTAAAGCTTTCCAGATTTCAAAATCCACAAATTTCTTTTTTTTTCACTACTAGATCATTGCAAGATGGCACCACTACCAATAAGTAAATATAAAATTTTAAATAAGTAAATATAAATATAAATATTTTCAGAATACATTATTAGACCTGGTTCTACCAAAAGTCAATATAATCTTTGAATTTCATATGGATCTGATTATCCGATCGTGAGTCTTCGTGGACTGAATTTTTTGGTTGCTCAAAATAAAGGTGATTTGGTGATGAGATGCCGTTCATATGCTACGCGTAATTTTGCAAATTTCAATTTGACAGGAGCGAAAAAAAAGATTTTGAATAAGCGAAAATTTTCCAGAGGGCCGTTGGTTTGAAGATTTTTTTTTCGTGAGTACCATAGCCTTAGGGTAGCTCACACACTCAAGTAAAGTTGTAGACATGCATAGTTTTAGCCAACATTATTATAGGGTACTTGTCCTATGCCAATTTCACGATTATTCTATGTTTCTCTCAGAAGTTATATTAAATCTAAATTGGGAATATAGGGGTTAACATTTCTTTATCATAAACAAGCATAAAATATCAGTTTTCATTTGCAATGCTTGCTGTTTGCGACGAATTTGTGGCTAAACTCGACTACGTGCCGCCACAGCCGTTAGACACTTTCACCGATTGTGTTTTTTGTGCTTTTGTAGTTGTGTGTGTTTGTTTTTGATGGTGTTAATTTTATGTTTGCTTGTTTATCTTCAGTTTGTGGTCTATTTGTGTATTTTTTTGTACTTTTCGTTGGTTATTCTTCATGTATGCATTCTGAGCTGATGCCTGATGAGAACCAGTGCATACTTTCGAAAACATTTAATAAAAAAAATGCAATTTTAATCATCCCACAAAAACAATTCCATTTGAATCTGATTTCGGAGGCTTATTCCGTAAAACGATCCAGTTTCACATATCAAATATTTTTTGCTTGGATAAGCGTTAGAGACGGATATATGTATGTACGTTGTCTATTTTTAGTTTCGTGTGGTTTTGCTCGCCAAAAGTATGGTGAGCACACAACATCAAAATCTATCTAAATTCGTTGATTAATAACTTCATCATCATCATCGGCGCTCCAACCAGAGTCCGGTTCTGATCTCCTTCAGCAAATTTTTCCCTCGGTTTCAATTGCGAAACGATGTCATCCAATTATTTACCCCTAAGCTATGAGCGTCTTGGTCAACGCCATCCCTACATCTCAAAATGAAACAATAACTTTACGTCAAAAACCTTGTGTGTGACATTCTCAATCTGAATTGTGGACCAGGAGTCTAAAAAAAAACATTTCATGTATATTCACAAACAATGACTCTGAATTTATTTAAATGAGCGCAGATTGTTGTAGCTCAACCTTTTCGCTCAACATCTTCGCCAACTTAATCGCATGATCGATTTGATCGCATCAAATATACCTGCCATGAATTCATATTAACCTATACTATCTGCTTAGAGGACTATCTGAGAGGAAACATGAGCAAGCGAGAAATTCATGCGGATCATTTCGAACCAGCCTTTCAATCATAGAAGTTTATTTGAAGTTCATTTAAAATTTTCTAGGTTGTTTATTAAAATAAAGGTTATTAAAATACAAAAAACAAAAGTTTTTATGTATTTTTACTTGTATACATACATCATTGCCTAGCAATATATCATCACATTTATCAGCTTAAAGAACTTAAAACTACTGCGTTCACATTAGTTTCTTCGTAGACCCTCTTCAAACCGATTCCCGAAACAAACGAGCGAATTATACCCAAAACATATTGACGCATCATCAAACTCTTGAATTTTACACAAAACCATAACAAGATTACCTCACCAAAGCAACAATTCCATCGAATCCACAAAAACATCCCTGCACCATCCCCAAATTGTTCCATTCATATACACTTTCTACTTCGACGAGCGACGACCAAGATGCTTCAAATTGTCTCCTCACCACATGCAAAAAAACGAACATTCAATCTTTTGAGTTTTCTTATTCTATCCGAAATTGAGGTAAAAGAGGGCGATTATCGCGTTTCGTACGACTTCTAACAGTTCGAAAAAGAACACATCCTTAATTCGGAAGACAAGCAGCCAGGTAAGGATTGGGTACTCGAAGCTCTCTTTCATTGGTAGAATGGGTAATGTCTATGCAAAGCTTCAAAGTCAACCGTCAATAAAAGAACGAAAGGAGCAAAAGACGAGCATCGTCCTGTTCTCATTTTCTACCACAGCCACCACCTTCCAAAACCATCTCTACTGCCTGCCGGTGCGAATCCGCACAAAAGTGAAAATCAGTCTGTTTGGCATTTAAAATTAAGTGCTTCACTGAAATATGCATCAGGACATTGTTGCTGGAGAAAAAGAACGGAAACGATTTTCCTATAGACGTTTTCCTTCTTTGCGAATTTTTCCGTAACGGGACGGGTATGCAAGAACGGGACTCAGCTCAATTGAACCGCTTTGGATTCGTCTCGCGAAATGACGGAACTTTGTTGGGTGCACAATCTCCGGGGGATGGGATTGATTGCTCGTATGGATGTTTGAGTGTGAGTACACGGTATGCGTTTATTTTCTTTTATGATCGTGTTATTCAATATTTATGCTATAAAATATGGAAAACGAGTCATATCTGTCTATAAAATGATTTTTTATGGTACATGTTTTTTCCACTTTAGTCATGATATCTCCGGTCGATGTCGTTCGGTTTGGTACGGTACGAGGCAAAAAACGGTAGGTCGAAGTCAAAGGCAAACGATTTCACCGAACAGGAAATATCTGAACGCACAAAAGATATGCTGCTCTTGTGTTCGATGTCATTTGAATAGGAAACGATATGACTATGACAGTCAGGACATAGATACGTAAGTACAAGGAAGATGACATCGTTTTAGCTGCTTTTCTGAGTGACTTCTCATACTTCGAACTGTTGTTGTTGTCACAGCCTCTTACCGAATTGTCCCAATGAATTCTATTTCCTTTATTGGCGGGCGGGTGTTTCCTTCGAGAGGGCTGAATCGCTTTTTCGAATATTTTTCTTGTCATATTACGAAATGAATGGATGGATGCCGATATGAAGGATGAGATGAACATTTGAATATGTGCCTATTTGGTAAATGTAATTTGGAAAATGTTCTAGTCTTGATATGTCTTTTTTGACAATTGAAGAGTCATTGAACTTGATCAGGATAAAAAGGCAGTATAAATTGTTTGGCTTTATTGTTTGGGTCGATTGTTGTTGGGGTAGTGAAAAGAAGGCGAGGGCTGTAATCTAGATAAGTGAATCTTCGACAATACGTTTGAAAATGATTTGTACTAGGTAATATGTTTTGGAATTTGGAAAATCTAAATTAGATATTTAAGCTAATGATTTGCAAAATCCTAAACTGATTAACTGTGCTTATGTGGCTAATGTCTTCGAAAGTTTTACCAAAAATTTCAGATCAAATGCACAAATAAAACCCTCTACTGAGAAGCTGGAGATGACATGGGCAGAATTTCGTGAATTTGCCTTATAGTATTTCCTGCTGCCACCGTCAAAATTGTTCTGTTTTTTTTTTTGTCAAATACGTGTTTTTTGTCCTGGCAAGTGAATTATTTTCTTCAGAAGTAATGTTCAAGTAAAGTACTTCAAGGTTCAGATTGAACATTTTATATATTCTTTAATGTTTGTATTGCAAAACTGCATAAAAAAAAACAAATCTGCATGATATAAATGAAGTACAATTAAAGAAACCATTGCAACATTTGGGAAAAATTTTGTTTGCAAACTGAACGGGATGAACCCCCATTTTCTCAACTTAAATCAATTTACATCTAGTCTATGAAGAACTTTCCGATAGAACAGTATTTCATTTATGACAGTATTCCTTATCGCCAGTTTCCATCTTTCAATTGATTTTCGCTTCCTAATCTGGATGACCATGATCAAAACCTTAAAAAAGCCAGAAAGGAGATATTTACGTTAAGTTTGCTGTGTCGAAAAAAAGTGTTTATGTGGGATTCGAAAGCAAATTGAAAAATCAACACTTGAAGCGTTACTGCTTGAAAAAAAATCTAAGGCGAAATCTAATAACAGTTTGAAGCCCAATTTTCATTGTCATTCTCAAATAATTTTTTTCTAAAGCGAAGTCAAATCTATTTTTCTCCGTAGGAAGCTTACTGCTAAAAATTTGCTCCCCATGTTCATATGGGTGAAGTTTTGATTTCATACACTGAACAAAAACCTCTTGTTGGTTACACTAGTCCAATCATCGCAAAATTATAATAGCGTGAGCTGTAAAACGCTGAGGCCTGGGCCATAAAAAATTGGTATTTACTTTATATTGAACAAATTAGCAAATGGCTGAAAATTTTATTTGAAATAAGTCAAATATTAATATTTTATCCCATTTGATACATTCAAAACTATGAACGCAAGTTTTGAAATAAATTATTTTTTCGGTTAGACGATCAGCTGTTAGCATTGTGTTTAGACTTTTAAATATTATCAAAAGAAGACATATGTACGTCACACAATTCCATTTGCGGGCCTCCAAGCGACGTTTCGCGAAAAAATTGAATTGTGCCTTGAAATAAAATGAATAATTTTTTTGGCAATGAAATGGATAGGATTATCATGTTTGTATATATTTTATAAACACCTTGGAATCAGACCACCTTAGCGTCGCAAATTAAATGGTCTCATTTCATAGATGGTCCGATTTTAAAGGTTCAAAGAAGAACATCTTTTTTGTATCAAAGGTTGCTGCAAATTATGTTCACATACATATTTATTATTGCATCTTGCGTACTTATTACAGGAAAATAATTCACATGATTGTTTTACAAATGTTTAATTTTTCACAGAAACGCATGTTCAGTTTAAAGGTTTAAAATAATTAGATATAGACATTTGCTTCTTTTCGCTCATAAGATGTACCTGCTCTATTGAAAATGCGCAATCATTTAATGTTTGCATAGCTTTAGATATGTTTCTTTAAAGATCCTAAGCTTTGATGTTCCATATTTGCTTGATTATGGGAATTATGGAATTCGTATTCTGTTGAGGAGCTTCATTTTCTGTTTCGAAATACTGCGATTTGAATTCACTATCGGAATTCGGAATTTACAAAATCTGCTATGGTTTCTTGGGTTGAGACCCCTTCAAAAAATACATTTTCCCAATCTTCCAAGAAAGACCCATTTGTGGTCGTAAATTGATTGACTCCTGCTAAATTTTGAAAGCCTGCTGGAACGTTTGAGTTCACTTGATTCTTATCACTTTGAATTAGAACTCTCATCACGATTCCGCTTTTGACACTTAGATTTTGAGGCAACACACACTTCTAAAAACACTTTTTTAATTGTAAATGCAGACTTTTTATTCCAAACAGATCGTAACCAGCAGAGAGCTTCAAATATAGAAGCTAATTTTGTTGGGTCTGAAATACGCTCAGTATTTTTCAGGGTACAGAATCTAGAGGTCATCATACATAGTCGTGCCATAAGTTCTGTCACACGTATATGGGCAATTTTTGTATAAATGAAAAAGAGTTTTTGACAAAGGGAAATATATTTTATTTTGGCATACTAATGGAAGTAAAATAAGCAACAAATTATTCAAAGTGGCCGCCTTTAGCCTTTACACAGCTCTTTAATCTGTTGGGCCAGTCATCGATAGCAGTACGCACTGTATCTAGCGGAAAATTAGCTACTGCTTCTGTCAAAGATCGCTTAAGGCTCTCGATATTTGGGTGTCGTCTCGTGCACACCATGGACTCTAACTCCGCCCACAGTTTGTAGTCCAAGGGATTCAAATCTGGGCTCCCAGAAGGCCATTCCGTCGCCCTTATAAACTCTGGAATATTTGTTTCCAACCACGCTTGTGTGGTTCGAGCTTTGTGGGCTGGCGCAGAATCTTGCTGGGAAACCCAATGTCGGTTGTTGAATAGCGTAGAGTTCAGCGGCTTCACACATCCCTCCAGGATGTCCGTTTGATAATTTTTCGCTGCAGTTTTTACGCCTTTTTCGCAAAAATGAAGCTCGGTGACCCCTTCGTAGCTGACACCCCACCATACCATGACTGATGCTGGATGATGTCCTCGCTGTACCCTAGTGGCAACTTCTCGGGCTTCTCTGGAGCTGTGGGCATACACCTTATCATTTTGGCGGTTGAAATGTTCCTCCACCGTAAAAATTTTTTCATCGGTAAATAAAAATTCTCGATGTTTGTTGTTGCCGTACCGCCGAAGGAGCTCTTTCGATCTGGTGCTCCTAATTTGCTTCAACTGCTCAGTTAGCAAATGTCCCGTTGATCGTCGAAAGGCACTTATCCCGAGGTCCGATTTTATGATGCGAGACATACTTCGGGTGGAGATGTTCATCTCTCGAGCCATGATTCGTTGTTTACGAAGCGGATTTCGACGAATTCGACTCTCGACCGCTTTGATGGCAGCAGAAGAACGTACATCACGTGGACGTCCAGAACGAGGTCAATCTTCAATAGTCTGGATCTCGTTATATCTCTGGATCGCACGATACACAAATTTTTGCGTTATTTTTAACGGGCACAACAACTTGAAAATTTCACTCGCGGATTTTCCACACTTATGTAGTGCAATCACTGCAATTCGGTTTTCTATTACACCCCATTCCATCTTCACACGTTAACGAACAAACTTTAAATGACCATCAACTGTCAACAACATTATGACGTTTATAAAACTGGCCGATATTGAAATGTCACTCATAAAATAAAGTTGTTGCCAATGTGAGAAATTATGTGACAGAACTTATGGCAGGACTAAGTATATATGCGGTAATTTAGTTTAATCCCCTGATCTAAAATATAATCTTGCTATTTTAGTATAATACCCTGATTTAAGGGCTGTAAATGAGAAGTGCGAATAGGTGGAACAAATCGCAGCTTGATGTCCTCCAGATTATCACTGCTATCACATCTACCTTTATCGAAAAAGATGGTGATGTTTCGGTTTTGTGTCTGCATTTCAATATCAAGTCTATGCATCCATTCTTTAAAAATAGCACCCGTCATCCAAAATTTTGTATTAGCTCGCCAAGTTATACCCAAACTTCGCTTAATGTCAATTATTCCACTTTTCGCTTTTCTTGTGACCAGCAAATCTTTTTTTTCGCCGCTTACACAGCGCTGCAACTGTCGCAGGTTGCTTTGAATATTTAAGGCATCATGATATTTGTGGTGTTGCTCTAAAAAAAAATTCTGTCTTATAAAAATTATAGATATTTGAAGCATCAGAGCCACCACATAGCATTCTAAGCTGTGATTGAAATTCCTGAACTGCATTTAAATAAAGATTAGCTTCTTCGCCAAAAAGTGTACCGTGGTGAATATTGTAGCCTTTTTTATCTGATTCTAGCAATTCGTTTGTTGCATTGAAATCACAGAGCTCTAATTTTGTAGCGATTTGACGGGCTTTACTGCAAATTATCGAGCCGTATATTGGCAAGTTTTTGAATTGTGCCTTTGATACAAAAATTTATCTATCTGGCAGTATGGTAAATTTATTTTCAACCGCTTTCTCCCAGTGCCTGACAAAATTGGCCAATGACCGATTATAAAGCCATCGGCATTTTTTTTTACTGTGCAATTGTATTTCGGATGCTGGTTTACTTCTAACTTTTTGCGAACACTTAGTTCCTTGTATTTGACACTCATATTGATTTTTTTTCAGTTGTTGTGACGTAACCTGAACAAACATAGATCATAATTATCAAATAAATTGCATTCATAGCTGCTAACAAAGGGAAAATATACAATAATGCTCAAATAAATCAATATTTTATTATTATTAGAATACCATTGAAATTGACGCGGTCTGTAACGTACCAAATTTTACACATCAAATGATTTTTCAGCAGAAAGTTACACAAAAATTATACGAAAAATTTTCCTTGACTTTGAACAGCTGTTATTTTTCTGAAACACTTTTTTTTTACACTTTTTCATGCTAGTGTTAAAACCGTTTTTGGTCCGATTGGCAAGTACCACTGATCAAATTTTTCTGGTTCACGGTCCAAAACTAGAGGTTGACCGATTACAGAGTGAATTTTCATCAAGGAATTGTATGTGCGGTTCTATTATAGTTCAACTGTTCAGGTAGTTCGATCATACAGTCTCCCAATTAAAAGGTTTTAATGTATAGCCCAAATACGAGTTTTTCATAAAAACATATAGCGCAAAAGCCGCCAACCCGCGAAATAAAAAAAAAAACGTCTCGCTAATTCAAATTTTAAATAGCCCAATTGGCGGGAAATAGCCCAATCTGACCACACTGGTCCCAACTCGGTTTGATTATTTTTAGTGAATAAGAATTTCACTTTAGTCTGATGGTTTTCCCTTTTAAAAAAAATCTCGAATTATACATATTGGTCTACGATTGGTAAGTAATCGTTGGTAGCCATCCATTGATTTTGGAGACTTGAGAATTTTGGTTTTCTACACACCCTTTGCATCACGAGGCATTGTTACATGGAATAAAATGAAATGTTCACTAGTCAAAGCGAATTAATCACACTGCGTGAAATAGCCCTATTTAGGAGTTTTACTTTTAATCCTCGTAAACCAGAGAAACAAAAAACTAAACAATTTCTCGTGACGAGTAGGTGACAAAGAACATAACCGTTGGTAGAATATGGAATTTGTACACATAAAGGCAAAGTGAACAGTGATACGCCACTTATGAAGACAAACGGCAGTATGAACAGAAAAGGGACAGTAAGCAAAATTAGCTAAAGATGAATAAAAACAAAGCCATAGAACAACAAACTACAATATGCAAAAAATCATCACGACAAAAATGCCACTAAACGCCATCGGAAAAACAGCATCAATCGAAAACAAATAGAAGTAGATAAACACTTAGACAGACGACAACTCATCACAAACTAAATCAAAATAAATAAACACTAGAGCAAACGATATCTTGATCATTAGCAACAGTATCAATCTTGTCGCACACGTATAAGCTAACCAGAGCACCCGGCACACTTCGGCTAAAATAGTAACAATTTATCATTTAAAAACATATGGATACTATTATATGGATACGACGTACACGAATTTGAAACCCAATTGACAATTTGAACTGTCAGCTAACAACTAACCCAGATGGCACTGGAACAAAGAGACTGCCAATTCAAAGTGGTATGGCACAAAACGGAACAAAGAGAGAATTCGGTGTCGACCATGCAACTGAAGTGGAAGACAATCAGCTTCCAACGGGCCTCTTGGATTATAACCGGGTAAGTGAATGGATGTCCTGAAACAGCGCTTTTTGGTGACAATTTTCCCTTTTTTTTGAGTTGGGAACCATCGAAAATATAACAAAACAAATTTAAAGGACAAATTTGTGGCACAGCTTCCAACGGGCCTCTTGGATTATAACCGGGTAAGTGAATGGATGTCCTGAAACAGCGCTTTTTGGTGATAATTTTCCCATTTTTTTGAGTTGGGAACCATCGAAAATATAACAAAACAGTTTTAAAGGACAAATTTGTGGCACGTCGGTCGATCAGCCCAAGAAATAGACCAAGATATAATCTAATGAACAAAACTCTACCTGGTAAATCATCGAGATAAGAAGGAGAATTGTTGTAGGATCAACGAATAAGTAAAAAGGTCCCAACGAGAGATTATCAGGTCAGTCAAAATATTTAAAAGACACCTATAATAGTGAGTTAAGTTGAGTGAGTGAAAATAGAGGCACGAAATAGTTTGTGCGAGATCGGTGCTGTGCTTTGCGCTTATTTCTTTTAGTCCGAAGAATTAAATCACGCGAGGTGCACTGTAGAGCCAATTGGATACTTCTCACTTTCGAACGACGGAGATAGTGAGACAGTTTCCGAGGTATTTCTGTGAAGTGAGTAGCACCTAGACTAACCCCATTCTCTCGTGAGGGAGTCCGCCCAAAAGTACCCTTTATTATCACAGGTGGAGATAAAAGATTAAAATACGTTCAAAAAATAGTAGAGACATATTATTATTTGACACGAAAGACGGGTACAAAAACTGTATCAATACAATACTGGAGCGTCGAAAAAGTTATTTTTAAGGCCACATTTATAGAGTTATGTGTATCAAAGTCTTTTAGGTATTGATTCGATATTAAATTTCTGGCAAAAGAAGGTTGTGAGTCTAAAGAAATACATAATCACTTGAAGAATGTTTATGGGGACGTTGTAGTGGATATTAACAATGTGCGATTTGAAGTGAAGAATTTATAAAAAGGAGAAACAGAATTTACAGATAAACCGAGAAACGGCCTGCCGACAGCATCCGCCACAGATGCGAATCAAGCACGTTCTGATTAATTGGTTTGAAATATTAGATGCGTTGCCTTTCAGAGTACTGTTCATGCATATGACTTTGCCCAAGGAACAACTGCTGACTTGATATATCACAAAGTTTCTGCTAAATGGATTCCCAAGCAATTGACTGATGATAATCGGAGAAGGCCAGTGGAAGTTTGTTAAAAGTTCTTGGGCGAGTTTGTAACGGTGACTCCGACTTCTTCAAGAATGCTGCCACTAGAGACAACTCCTGGTCATACCTGTATAACCTAGAGAGCTGCTTGCAAACTAAGAAATGTCACCACAGTAGTTTTCAACGTCTTAGAAAATTCTAGCCTACCAGATCAGCACAGAAGTTTATGGCAATAGAGTTGTGGCACACACAGGCTTTTATTATTGTTGCAGCCTGCTTCCACAATCAACAGCAAAACCTATGTAACTACACTTAAAAAACTCAGGGAAGCAATAAGAAAAAAAATCACTAAAAAACGTTCGTTTCATCAAGTTTCATTACGATAATGGATGCCCTTACACGTCATTTTTCACAATCCAGGCGATCGCAAAAATGGATTGTTATGTAGTGCAACACGTAACTCACAGTCCTGATTTGGCCCCTTCTGACGTTTACATGTTTAGACCTATGAAAGACAACCTGCATGACTTCCGATTCAATAGCTTGAATGACGTTAAAACGACTGTGAAATCATAGGTCAAGAAGCAAAACCATTTATTTTTTCCAAATGATCTTAGACGTGAAGGCAAACGTTAACGAATCCGAAGTTACTACTTTGAACAGTAACATTGTGTAGAGGACAATTTAGACTATAGTTTGTAATAATTTTTGCTGTTATATGCTCATTAATAAAGTTTCTATGGGCCATGAACCATTATTTTTGGAAAAAGTGGTAAAGAAGAAAAAGGAGGTGAATAAGTTAATACTTTCTTTACTTCACGGCTGGTTATGTAACAACAACACCAAAATAGAATAGTCCGTTTTGCAAAATGAGAGAGGTATTATATACATCGGCAGTCCTGGGTCAAGTATTTCAATGTCAAGTAGAAGACACCAAAGCTTCAAAGCCAGACTGAAATAATGTGATGATAATGATCATAATCCAGATATCCGTGATACACGAAAGTTGTTTTCAGTGAGTCCGAATTTCGTGCATTTTTGTCTTGTTCATGGTAAATATTTTAAATATATTTTGAAACGTCTTAGAAAGAAAACAATTAAAATCAATTGTCTTTTATTACTTTTATCTGGGCACCATAAAGTATTTCCCGCTGTCAGCTGACTGTCATGTCATCGTAGTGATGAACTTTTTGCTGCTCAATATCTCTTATCTCATCTATGCAATTGGTAAAGTGTTTTCTTCTCTTCGGCTTAAATTTGCTAATATATGTTTTTTTAGAGAAAAGTTCCATTTCAATGCTTAGCTGATTGATATTTTTTCAGTCAAAACTCTAGAACATTATACAATTCTGGAAGTCTTCCCATTTTTTAGAATTTATCATTTTTTTCCATAACTTCTCTCATAGACATCACACACGAAAAATTGTAAAAACAAATATGAAAAATCAAAGGAAACAAATCATTTTTCCATATTTATTACCCTCATTCCAATAATTCAATTTATCTATTTATCCTCTTTCTTTATAGTCCCCAAAAAAAAGTCAATCCCCCAAATGTGATTTCATATCCTGTCTGTCATACAATTTACCCTGAATACCACGCATAATATTCTACCCGAAAAAACTCAAATCAAATAAACCATATAAAGAAAAATTTCAACCTGATTTTCATATCAATATCCTGCAAATCACTTGACCAATTTGCCACTATACAATTTATTTCTTTTCTTCTGAGCATTCTTGAAATTTGTATACACTTCAAATCGGGTATACAATGATGAATAGACAGGCCAGACAGATAGATAGACAGAAATATAGAGGGACATCAAGTCCTTCAGCATAAGGTCATGGACGGTATTCAAATCGTTGCCGAAACCAAGAAAACATGGAAAAATGACTATATAGCTCTATACAATGACGATACTGGTGAACATCATATTCCAAAAAATTGCTACTTTTTTATCGTTCTTGCCCTTTAGAAGAGCTGTTTGTGTCTGGTGATTTTCATATTTCGCTGCTGCGGCAGTTGTCTATGGAAATCATGAGTTGAAGATTTATGTGAAGTTTTCGACCATATTGAATTGATTGGGTCACTATTCATCCTTGACTTCATTCGTAGAACAAATCGTAGAGGATTTGAGTTGGGAAGAACATTGTAGCTCATGGATGTAGCTTTGGTTTTCCTTAAGATGAAGAATAGCCATAAAGCGAAACATGAAATCAGATTATTCTTTTGGGGGTGATTTTTGTGTTCTAGTGATGTTGAGGGTCGAATTTGTTGTCTGTTTATGCAAAAGGATATTTTTTCTACAAATCATTGAATTTGAGTGATATGTCTATCAGGAAAGGATTGGATTGACAAAAGGAAAATGTCGTTATGGTGAGTGAGGATACAGATAATTTTTTCAAAATGGGCTACTTTCAAATAATTTTAAAAATTTGTTCATGTGAAGGGCAAAACATTTGATAAAAAAATTGAGATGATTTTTAGTGTTCTAAAAAACAATTGGAAACGACTTTTTTCTTGAAATTGATCGCTTAGCTATTGAAAAAAATACTAACCAGAAGTTGTGTTGTTTTTAAATAACCTAATCTTGCTGAAACGATTCAAACCGAAGAGTTCCGAGTAGTCGTGTGGACCTAATCTGATACTTCTCTTCCCTTCTAAATATTTTACTAGAGTCTTCGTATTCTCTTTGTTCCTTTCATTGCATTATCTGTAAAACTCATTCTGAAACAAACCCTTATTCAATTGTAATCCTATAACAGGTGTCACGTTCAAACACAAATATGATCTGTCAAAATATAAATTAGTATTCATAAAACCTGCAAGAAAAAGGACATTCTGCATCATCATCGGTAACCTTCAGCTCACACGCCCTTCAACCATTCATCTTGCAGGCAATATTCAAATTTCGCAATAATACTCAAAGAACACACGAAAAACATGATACCAAGAAATAGCCAATGGAGTTTTTACAGAATCTACTACATTTCCATCCCCATTCACATTCCAAGCTGTCAAGCGATGAAAGTGTGAACAGAAACTGGAGACCTTATAGAAATATTAGTAATACACCAAACAAACACTTGAAAAAAATGGAATACGTATAATTCTATAAAGAAAACATAAATAACGCTACAATACGAAACGAAATGACGATTCGAAAAAGGACAAAATTTTATTTTGTAAGTCCTACTTGGTGCGTCTCTCTCACAAGGATATCTCGTCAGTGCACACGTTTCGTTCATTTGACTGTGGGTAGTTTGTTCGTGCTCGGCACAAGCACAATATTCTTTCGTTTGGTTTGTTCTTTTTTTAAAAATTCTATTTGGATAATTTGGCCATCTATCTCGCGTAACTGACAAAAAAGCTTAAATAAATTAAAGGAAAATTGGAAATGTAGACAGCACGAGCCTGGGTACGAGTGTGGTGTGGAAATTGAAGTCATACGAAACGAAAATTTGTGTATAAATAAAAACGAAGCGAAAATAATAATAAACGTTTGTGAAATGTAACAGAATAGATTGAAACCGAGCAGGACAAGGCTTTATTTTTTCGTTTTAAAGGTGATGGGGGGTGACAAGAGCTAAAAAGTGGATCTTGTTGAAATTGTAGGAACCGAATTATGGTGGCCGCCTTGTGAGGATGATAATTGTTATGCAAAAATGCATGTAAGATGTATTGTTGACAGAATTGTAATTTTATACGTTTCATCAAGGATAAGGATTAGAATTGGGACTGAACAAATGAGTAAAATGTTTGATGCGAAGGTTATCAATAAAGCATAAAAAAAAATGTTAAAATTGTTAAAATAACACTTTTTAACATTTTTTTGTTGTTTTTTGGAAAATTAACATATTCCGCCCTTTTCTGACTTTTTATAGGAAATTTAACAATTTTCTGCCGTTTTCACACTTTTAGTAGAAATTTAAACATTTTTCTCGATTGACCGTTCACGATTTGCTCAAATCAATTGAAAAGATGAATATAGTACATTCATATAATATGAAAGTCAACCAAACAATATTTCTTATATTTTATCAACAGAAAACTGAGAGCGTCAAAATTTCATTTATTTTATTAAATAAACAAAGATAAACTTCAATAATGATTTAACGATGATTAAACTAAAGCAGATTCACATGATTCATTCGGCGTTTTTGACAGCATAATTAATACGAGTTGAAACAAACTGGAACAATTACTGAATAAGCCATCATTGTTTCATTAGAAATTTCCTATTTCTAAATAAACTAATAAATGTGAATCAACTATGAAAAATTTACTCGCTGTCATCAACGAGACCGAATCGAAAAAAGTCTATCAAAGAACCCTGATGTAGATTTTTACACCGACCTACCAGTGGAACACAAAATCAAATCAAATTTGGCACCAATGACATCAGTGGAGGCGGAACGTTCATTGTTCATTTATAAGTACATTTTATCCAGTAGACGTAACTCTCCCTTTCAATCACAAATTGCAATGCTCAATATTCTTGAATACAATCATTTTTTTGACGATAAAGATGATTCAGAATGAAAAATGATACACAATAAAGTTTTCTGTTTGTTGCTCTATTTTATGAACATCTGAATTAAATTGATTTAACATTTTTTATAACAATTTTCGGTCTTTTTTTGTAACATTTTCACAAACATTTTCAGCCTATTTTATTTAACATTTTTTTGAAACTCTAGTTATCAAATTTATGATGGAGAAAATCAATCACGTTTATTTCGAAAAATGAAATAAAGGCTATGATTTCAAACCCTTTAAGATGAAGCCAAACAAAGAGTTTTTACTGTTTTTACTAATGTTCGAAGAAGAACATTAGTATTAAAATCACTTTGGCCAAAAATTCATATTTCTATATATATATATATATATATATATATATATATATATATATATATATATATATATATATATATATATATATATATATATATATATATATATATATATATATATATCATCAAAAAATTTCAGTGAAAAAATCTCAGGAACGCGCCATCCGATTGAGCTGAAATTTTCAGGACACATTGGTGTATATGCAGAATAGTGCCAGGTCTCACAAAAAGTTAATAATCTTTAACCCTTTGGCGCCGGCGGCCATTTTAGTGATTTTTTTAATATACCTATTATTCCGTACACAAATAACTTTTGCAAAAATAAAGTTGACGACATAAATTTCGAACAAGTTTTAGATGTGAATCGGATAATGTTTTGGAATTTTTTAACCCCATGTGTGCGCTGGGTGCATAAAACTAGAACGGGAAAATTTGAAAATTTTTAAATTGTGATAACTTTTGACAGAGCTATTCCATGATTACGAAATTTTCAGAACATGTTTGTTTTGTTTAGTTGTAGATCAATGTACGTTTTAATGAGCGTGCTGGCAACCCTGTAGCTAGGGCAGGCACTGAAAGTGAAAACCTCCAATTCATCGTCTCTCTTGAAAAAATGTCGTTTCTAAAAACAAAAGACACTCATATGTAAATTTTGTGCTTTGTTTACATAAACAAAGAAAAAAATTTGATATGGTATAACGGACACGCCTGGTAACCCTTGCCCAAATTACCTATATTTTTAGCATCAAAAACTTCTGTTCACGGAAACTCACGATCCGATGAACAGAATTTATTGAAATTTGCAGAATGTATTGGTCTTAAATAGGACCAGATCTGATAGAAGTGATTTTGAATTGCAAGTGATTCTGTGCCAGTGGTGCCATCTTGAAAAATCACTAAAAAAGATAACTGTTTTTAGCCCTATAAATTCTGATTGGATCTTTCGATTTTGATGAAATTCACACCGTAGCTGCACCTTACTTCAAACTACGTCTAGTAGAAATTTGGTTGAAAAATTCGGTTGGAGCTGCCAGCTATGATAATTTTAGTGTCTTGAATTTGAAAAAATAAAAATTTGGAAGTGAAACCATTCAAACCATCGAATATCCTAAAAAATGTCCGTTTCTACAATCAAACCAATCTGTATACAAATCTTATGCTTAATCTACACAGTCAAAGGCAAACTTTGGAAATTTCATGTCGGACAAGAACGGTAACCCTTTCTCAGTTAACCTATATTTTTAGCTTCAAAAACTTCTGTTCACGGGAACTCACGAATCAATCATCAGATAGAATTGAAATTTACAGAATGCATTGGACTTAAGTAGGGCCAGGTCTGATAGAAGCGATTTTGAATTGTAGGCAACTGTGTTCCAGTGGTGCCATCTTGAAAAGTTACAAAGAAAAAAAAATGCTTTTTGCCCTATGAAATGTGAATAAGTTACCAGATTTTCATGAAATTGACACAGTAGCTGAACCTTACTCTAAACTCTGTTTGATAGAAATTTGGTTGAAAAATTGGATTGGTGCTGCCAGCTATGGTAATTTTTGTGTCTTTGGTTTTGAAAATTCGGTCAGGAAAATAAAACTTTTTGCCCTATAACTTCCAGTGCAGTCATGAAATCAATACGAATTTCATACAATTAATGGAACCTATTATAAACAATATTCAGACCAAATTTGGTTGAAAAGCCACTATAGGGATGCCAGCTATTGTTGGTTTTGTGTTTAATTGCAATATCTTTATTAAGTGGCTTTATCGTAGAATTTTCAAATGGTAATGATATTGTAGTGACAATAAACAGCAAATATTAAGTTTTCGATTATTTGAAAAAGCTCGCTGCAGGTAACCCTAAATTGCTTTATGCTCCTATAACTTCGAATGTAATTAAACAACGTGAAGCAGATGTGATATATTCTTGGCTTTGATTCTGGCCGGAAGTTGCCAGCACGAGTCGGTTGTGCTACTTTTGTATCAATAAATGCTTACCGTTAGTATTCATACCGGAAACATTTACAACGAAAATAAATTGCCAATGTTTCAATTCCCAAAGTTCTGCAAATTTTTCGGATCGCAGCCCCAAATACCAACTTCAGTTACAGTGCTGCAGGCACTGAGCATTTTCTTCATTGATATCATATTAGATGTTGCTTTCAAAATTTTGTGAAATAAGCAACTGATAACGAATATAATTAACCCGTGTTTTGCTCTCATAAACGTTGAAATTCATGCCAGTGGTAATATCTGAAACCTTCTACCATATGAGTTATAATGCATTCTTTAGACAAAAGTAAAACGTGGCATTTGAAACAATTTGGCCGTAATAAGCAGCACATGTGGTGGAATATGCACTCAAAACCTGCACGATTCTTCTACTGTTCTTCGAACATTAGTGTTTCTAGTGGTTCAGGTGCGCTAGAGTTTTTTTTTGTTTTTTACGACTTTTTTATTGTTTTTACAACTGTGCTTTTTAGTTCAAAATTTATTGATTAATTTTTTATTGTAGTTTCTTTTTAGATCTTAACCTATCCGTTTTTTCTCTAATCGTTTCTCCAATCATTGGGTTCAAATCCTGAAGAGCAATTCTAAAAAGTCTGAAAAATATTCCGCTACTATCTGCTCTTTATCTGGCCTAATAATTTAAGAAACCATTACCAAAACATTTTCATTTTTGTAAGCTAGTGCGTTCTTCATATGCAAGTATTTTTTTCTTCTGGTATGCGGGTCTTATTTTTGACGATTTGCCTTATAGTCAGGGGAAATTTAACATAGTGCTTCGGAAAAATTAGGGGAATGCTGAATTTTGATGTGAACCTTGGTACTAGTGTGTTGAACAAAATGTCAAAAGCGTGTTGAGCAAAATGTCCCCATCGACCCGAGTGCTGCGTTACTTTTTATACGGGGTCAAAGGTCCCAAAGGTTCCTAAATATCTCAGTAACGGTCACGCCTTCAAAAAAACAATGTATGACAAATCTGTAGCTTAAAATTTTCCAACAAAAAAATTCTGATAGCTTTTTTTTTGTAACCATCGTTTTTGAGATATATTGAATTTAACATTTGCTACTAGCACCTTTCTTAGAATTAGTCATCTTTCCTAGATTTTGGATGAAAAGACTACCTTTGGGTATTCCATTTCCTCTCTTGAAATAGGCGAATAGATGGCATCCAGGCCCGATTATTTGAAATTCTCAAAGAACATGAATGCGTTTTAGACTTTTTTTACCAGGACTCCAGCCTTTTCTACCGCTGCTGGTAGGAGGAAGTTCAGTTAAAGCGTTTCAATCACCGGAGCACCATGAGCATACATGAGACAGGAGCCTGCAGAATTTGATTCGTTGCCGTAATAAGCGAATCCAGTACGAGTGGATTTCCAGAATTCGTCTGGCTGGAGCCTGCCCTAGGATTCATCATCATGCTTTTTCCAGGGAGCGTTAGTGTAACATCTTATTATACTTAAGCCTTTCCACCGCAATAATTTGAATTCCTTTATTTTTGATTGTTGGTTAACAATTTTGTCAAAAGCGCACTTTTTAAGATGAAGTTCAAGCTCACTACAAACGAAATTCGTGTCAGGCCATAAACCTATAGAATTAACAAATCAAATCGTTTAAAAAAATGTTCTGTACAAAACGCGAACTTGTTTGATATTTATATTTAATTTTTAGTTTTTGAATCAACTCTGCTTAAATCCATAACTCAGTTTATCTTAAATGCCTGTCGAATAGTGGGCTAGTCTTTGTAGTTGTATGTAGACAAAACAGCTGGAGTAAGAAACACTTATACTGGAGAGCCAACAATTGAATCTAGTTTCGCGAGCCTCCAATGAGCTTTGAAAGTTAATTGTAAAAGCTTAGTGAGATTCGTGAATCCAGATTCGATTGCATTCTGTTGAAGCGATAGTTCAAGCACCAAAGGAAACTTGGCAAGGCATATGGTAGACGAAATTTATTTTCGAGGCATATTCTGGCTAAAACTGTGTGATTTGGCATGTTTGACTACAATCGACATGACAGAGCTTTGAACGTTGATTGTAAAAGCTTAGTGAGATTCGTGAATCCAGATTCGATTGCATTCTGCTGAAGCGATAGTTGAAGCACCAAAGGAAACTTGGCAAGGCATATGGTAGACGAAATTTATTTTCGAGGCATATTCTGGCTAAAACTGTGTGATTTGGCATGTTTGACTACAATTGACATGACAGACTACAATCGACTCCAGTTTCAAAAATCTCTAATGAGCTTTGAGCTTTTAAATTTACGTTGATTGATACATTAGAGTAAAAGCACAACAAAGTTTGCGAAACGAGATCTAATTGTAGTCCGCCTCCAGGATAATAATACTGAAAGTTACGAAAGAAGTTTGTAAAGGCAGTCCTGAGCAAGACGAGATCCCGGGAGGGTCTTGAGCAGCATGGTTTGGTAAAGAGCCGCTCTACTACGACCAATTTTATGGTATTCACTAACTTTTTCACTTCTGCCTTGGATTATCAATGTCAAGTTGATGTTATCTGTACGGACTTTTCGAAGGCTTTTGATTCTGTGAACTATAGCCCGCTGCTCAATAAACTTGGTGTTTTAGTCCCCTCCTTTCCTGGTTTTCCTACTATCTTCATAGTAGTCCTCGCTGAGTCATTTTAAACGGTTTCTTTTCCTCTTTTATGTTTTCCACATACGGAGTTTCTCAAGGTTCTACCCTATTTCCTTTACTTTTTATCTTGTTTGTCAATAATTTTTCTTCTGTTAACAATTCCTCTTGTCTTTTATGTGCGGATGACTTAAAACTATATAGGGAAATCAAGTCTGCAGACGATTATCACCAATTGCAAACTGATTTGACTGTCCTAAACAACCTCTTACCATTAAACATTTTGAAGTGTCACCAGATGTCATTTTCATATCAAAATGCTCTTCATATATTCACTTATTTCTTGTCTGGTGTTTTCTTATCAGTTGTCGATATAGAAAAATAGCATTCCGAATCGAAATTTGATGTTCATGTGATGAATATCACGACCAAAGCTTCTAGGATTGCTGGCGTTGTCATGCGCTCTTCGTATATGTTTACCGACATTTCCACATGTATTTATTTATTTGTCTCCTTAGTACAAAGTATTCTGGATTACGCGTGCCAAATCTAGTATCCTCGCTTTCATCATTTCTCTCACACCATTGAAGCTGTTCGGCGAAGGTTCAATCGTTCGTTGTTTTTTAAATTCAGCATCCCCTATTGTTCTTGCTCCACTCGTCTTTCCATTGTTCATATGTGCATATTGCCTAGATTGTTCCTCGATGAGTGTTTTCTTTTCAAGCTTTGACAAGGCTTTTTTTGGTCAGATCTTGATCCCCAGATAGCCAGACGTAAATCTAGTCGTCCTAGTCGATTTTCAGAGTATTTTTCTGCTCCGAGCTCGTACGGAAGTCTATTTTCATTCGCTTCTGCTGCGTCTTCTTAGAATGCACAATGCTCTCAAACTTTGTCCTCTCCCGTAATCTTTTAGTGAATTCGAGAATGTATTGAAAATGTTATCTTGAATTCCAATTTAACCTTAAGTTTTGATTTTTTAATCTTCTTAATTTTGTTCTTGTTACTTTAAAATTTCTTAGTTCTTTCTTATATTTCTTATTTTTATTATCTCTCATTTTCATTCTTGATGCTTTATTCGTAGCAGTCGGTGTCGAAAATCATCTTATCGTAATTGGAGGATACCTGTAGCGCAATAGATAATAAATATAAAAATAAATAAATAAGACTAATAAAGACACTTTTGGTGGAGGCTGAAGAATTAACTGTGTGAGATTATTTCAAGGACTAACCTTGAATATCAAGACTCAAATCTAATAGTTCAAATAACTTTTGAAAAAAAAATCGAGATGGAAAGTCTTGCGAAATGGATAAAATTTGAGGAATTGGTTGTTTCCCAAAATAGTTTTAAGTTTTCAAAGTTTTAAGATAAAATTATGTTTTCATGAAACCATGCTGATATCGCGAGACATAGAGACAAAAATAAAATAGTCCCAAATAAAGCCCTTGTTATAGGTATTTTTCAAATTGTCAGCAAAATACAAAACCGTTATTGAAAGAGCACATAACTTCACTTTATGTTAATTACGAAAAAAATGAGCCGAATTTACTCTCAGAAACACTGCATTGCTGCTATTCAAACATTTTGGAGTCCTTTATTCGAACATTCACGACAATCAACTGGCAGACGGAACACAAGCGTCCAACATTCTACTAACTAGTTAGCCAAGCAACCAAAGCGATCAACCAACCAGCAAACGAACGAACGACCGAATGAGTGTAAATCGAGATAAATTGGTAGTATTAGCGAAAATGGTGCAATATGGTGATGGCGGTGAGGTACTTAATTGTGGGAACAACATGCATGCAGATTATCCACGCTCAGTTCTGTTAGATCTACTGATTTTTATTTATTTCTATGTTGTTCTTTCATTTGGTCTCTCCTTGCTATAGCACACATGCTAGTTTCAGGATTTTGTTTGTATGGATTGCGCGTTCCGTTCCTGATTTTTTTTCCACTCGTTTGATTCGGTTTTTGCCTATTTCGCTGGACGCGTGCTAACAAATTGGTGGCTGGTGTGTTTCCTGATCCAGTGGACATGCGAATTGAACGGGAGACTGGATTTGGTGAAATGACTGGATTTACACACTGAATGAGGTCGGATAAAATCTGTAGAAAAAACACGAGCTTAAACAATTAGCAAATAGGCTTTAGGGAATTAGGAACATTGTTGAATGAATGAGTGAGTGCAGTGGATATTGGTGGTGAACGATTTGGGGATTAAACTTTTTTCAAAAGAGTTAAGCTGAGAGGTGGAGTAGCGATTGAAGAAGTGATATGGAGCTTGGGAAAAGGTTAATTGGTTGATTTTCAAAGGTTTATCAAATCTAGATTTTTTGAATGATGTTCTGCTTATAAATGCTTTGATGGGACTGCGTTGAATGTTCTGAAGATGGGCATAAGTTAAATGGTCGTAATTTTTATGCTCAAACCAAAGACAAATAGATATTTACAAAATATAAATTAATAGATATTTCAGCCTTCTCTCATCCTTCTCAAACGATATATGCTCATTCAAATATTAACGAATTCCTTCGACAGCTGCGTACCTAATCATAATGAAAAATTTAAAATTTAAAAGCAATACTCACTCCACCACATATCTTTCGTCATCTAACCTTTCGCCTGGAGAGACATAAATAATCGTAATGAACTAATCAATATTCACGAAAGATTTTGACAACCGCACCACACCGCGTTGTGTAATTTCGGCGTATACTTAATGGCACGCATACCACCCTTTTCACATTCAATCTGCCCCCAAATGCCATTTCTATCAAAAATCAAACAGGACTTTCATCGTCATCGACCAAAAGCATCTATATCCATTCAAAACATCCTTTCTTGCAGTCGCAGCCCATCATCACCACCACGGAGGGTTGTAAAAGTACAACACGTTGAACTGAAGGAAATCAATTGTATTACATATATTCTCATCATATCGCTGCGTGCGTTGTCTTGTTCTTCCCGTTCGACATACACATTACCTCATCTTGCATACATATTATGCTTCGGCTTCATCTGGCGATGATTTATTTAGCACTCATCATGGTTTAATGTCTGCCCAAGGAATACTCCACGAATAATATCCTCTGACATACATTTCTCATATCCATTCATTCCGTTCATTTTGCCCGTTCGTTCGTTACATCGAAACCGAAAACCATTGCAAGCCATTTACTCATACTCTCCAACCAACTCAGTTCCTTCGTCGACGTCGTCATCATAATCAACCCGAAAACCACCCCTACGGTGATATTTTCTAATAAGTCCGGGTTATAACCTCGCGACAAGGACGCGATGATGACTAAAACGACATCGTACACGGTACTCAGTGCGTATATGCTGGAAATGATATGCAAAACATTTTGGTTGGTTTCATATTTTCAGTTAACATCGATTTAGTGATCCCTTTTTAAAGGACTCGCCCGAATCGCGCTCGGAACGTATGAATTATTTGAATCCATTTATAAAAATCAAAAAAATACTCACTGAAAATAATATTGATGCTGAAATGGATATCGGCATTAGATGTGGTTTAACGGATTGACAGGAGCGATTATAGCAAAGCTTTTGAAGGATGTATTTTTTGAATGGCTGATTTCAATTTAATTTGCTTCTTCAATTTTCAACCGCATTATATTATCTTATTTTTCATGCCTACACTAATTTATAAATATATATTGATCTGCTTTCCATAAATGCACATTTATACCAAGCTTCGATCTCAAACTCCGAACAGTAATTACTCCACGATTCACGAATCATCTGAGTATTTCGCTCTCGGCGAAATCCATTCAATTTCTTCGCTCTTAATTTATTTAGCAGAGTAACTCCTGTACCCACAAGCACATACATAACGACATCCCAATACCTACTCCTTCACCTTTGTAATACAAACATATTCCTCTTCACAAATCTATCTCAATCTTGCCAGCGTTTCTCGCATCATTCATTCAATTATTAGTGTTTTTGTTATGTCTTCTGCATTTTCAGTTTTACCTCCGAATCGGAATATGTATGTATATACGAGTATATCGAATTTATTAATTAGCATTACAAAATTCCGGTAAAGAACAATAGACAATCACTGAATATTCATATTGCTCAACGTCTTTCACAGCTTCACCAGCAGTGGTAGATGTGAAATTTGAGCAGACATGCCTAAAATTGCTGTCGGCTGTGTGTTTGTCAGTATCCTGTGAATTGAATTCGTTTGGTTATTTGTATGTTTGGTTTCGTTGCATCGCTTGGTATTTCCCAGTAAGTCGTGGGGTTTAACGTGATTGAATTCGTTAGTGATGCAAAATATATCGAAGTAAGCAAGTACAGGATGAGGAGAATTAATAGCAATTGATCAAATCAAATCAAAATTAGAGGATAAGAACATGGCCACTTTTGAAGGCTCCTTCGATGGGTGTTATATACTTACTATCATTTGCAAGATTGCAATAAGAATTTGTTAAGATATATCATTAGCGGCTTATTTAAAAAAATTAGCCTACGATATTTACCTCAACCAGATGATGAAAGACAAACATTTTCTTGAAAATTTATACATCTGCCTGATTTCAGAGACTGATATCATCGATGTAAAAGCATTCTAATATGTTTTTAATATTTTGGTTTAGAATTATGATTTACACAATCCTCAGATTGTAGAAAATATAGCATTAGTAATAATACATATATTTGCAGAAAAGATAACGATAGACTAGGAGCTACAAAATACCAGGATTTCGCAGATATGGCTGTAAAGGCCCTTCTAATTAATCTAATTCACACCTGACGGAAGCTGATGTATCGCTTTGCTACCCCTCCCATCAATTAGATAGAGACCACAAGAAAAAAAGAGCTTCGTCCGTAAAGGACTTCAAGGCTCTCGGACATGAGCTGGTAAGCCAGGCTCACTCGAGCCACGATAAACAGCGTTTGTAGTTTTTAAGTTCCTCTCTGGAGCTACTAAAAACTACACACAAAGCAATAATTAAAATGATTACCTCCATTCTAGAGACGGACCTGTATGAAGGCAGACGGACTCCAGTCTCAAAAATTTTAAGAGCCTACACCACCCCATGACTCCAGCTCAAAAAAATAGCTGAAAGTCTTTCCCCAGAAGTAAACAGGATTTTGGTGTTGTAAACTTAATTAAATGACTATCAATTGAATTCACTAAATATAACAGTACGGAGTAACCACCTTTAGGACTATCTTGTGTGTTGTTTTATATGCGGTTGCGTTTCTTTTTTTTTGCTAGTCTATGAAATTTTTTCCGTATTTGAACCTGTATTGCATTTTACTGTGAAAATAAACGTTGTTTTGTGTGAAAGTAGTTTTTCTTGTTGGATTTTGCAGGACGGGTTTTATATTGAAGTGCTATTTTTTTCAGTCGACCGTGTAAGTATTTAGCTTTCATGATGGTTTCTAGATATAGATATTACCGAACTTATTTAGATATTTTGGGGCCCAAATCGTTGCAGCAAGTTATTTCACCTAAAAATCCACACGCATCTTGACATACCTAATATGTACGATGCGTTAAATCCGCTTCAAGTAGAGGTAAGGGCTCCGTTCCAACATCGGCTTCAAATGTAAAGCTAACGCTCTAATCAATTTAAATGTGTAATACAGAAACCTTGATAATGAAGGAGTACCAGTACGCAGATGCACAATATTAGAGAAGGTTTTTCATGACATCAGTAATATCAAAATGTATATTTTTCCGTACACACTTTGTGATTTCCAGAACAAAATACTGTACCAGATATCAAACGAAGGTAAATCTTTCTTGCGCCACCTGGAGGTGCTTACTGTATGCTCCCTTCGATCGTGGCAAAAGCCTTTGAGTTGTGCAATGATTACTGACCCTGGAGCGAACACGTTCGTAATGCTGCTACTGCTTACTGATTTCGACAGAGTGGCAATCAAAACATCAACGTCAAATAAAAAGAAGATAAAACATCACTTCTGCGTTACCGCGTACTTCAGCTCCATTTATTTTCATAGTGTCCGAACCACTCTCGACCACAACCGAAACCGATGTCCGCACGATTTGGCCAGTTTCACCTCGTAAGGAAGAAACATCAGTGAATGTTGAAATGTCAATAATAGGCAATTAACAGAATAAAAAGGGATCCTTTCTTGCTTAACTGTGGGCAAAGAGTAGGCAACGAGCTCATTTCTGAAGATTTGGGATGGATGCTCAGGGATACAATTTCATGGCAAAGGGGGTGGGGGGAACTTTTCGGAGCACACTTTCCCATCTAACCTGGAGTGTGGTAGATAAGTTTGTTTACATGTTTTTTATGCGCTTCTTAAACATAGAAAAACAAACTCACAAACATGCCAACTCGTAATCAAAATCGGATAATATCAACATGCCGTTGAGAAAGAGGATGCTGTTTGTAGCAAATGTTTAGATCAATATATCTCAAAAACGGTTATGGTTACAGGAAAAAGTTATTTTTTTTTGTTGGAAATTTTCTAAACTACAAATTCGTCATACATTGTTTTTCTGAAGACGTGATCGTTACTGAGATATTTAGGAAAGGACACTTTTGGTGACCTTTGGCCCCGTATAAAAAGTGACGCAGCAGTCGGATCGATGGGGACTTTTGACATTTTGTTCAACATGCCAGTACCAAGGTTCACACCAAAATTCAGCTTTCCCCTAATTTTTCCGAAGCACCATGTTCAATTTCCCCGGACTATGAGGTAAGTGAAGCTACTTGCTGTTTTCCTATATCACCGATGACTTAGTACAGTTGTCCAAAGCAAAATACCTCATGCTTTGTACAACTGCAAATTTTGAATCATCAACATGCCATTCGGAGAATAGTTTCCTTTAGTATAGTCATATCTGGGAAGATCAAAAACGATGTTCACTATTTCTTGCATTTGTTACTTATGACGCTGTTGTTACTTGTGACGCTTTACAAATAGCTTCAGCCACTTTTTTCCAGCCAAATGGATTCTCCATGTGATAACGTTTTGCAACCATAAACGTCATTTTGCGAACTTCGTTTCTAGTCAAGACATGAAACTTGAAATATATATTCTACTAAAATACTTTTGAGATGAACACCTAAGACAGATCTTCTTTTGAATGAAATGGCTGCGGCTTCTTCTGGAGATATCTCGTTTTTCTTACATAAGCGAAACAATGTATGATGGTAGCAATTTTTTCCGTTCATTGTCAAATCTGGTCAAATCCAAATAGCTAGAACGGAGTTCCTGCTTTAATAGAACGGAATTCCTGCTTTAACATGCTTTGTGCGTGAGAGAATCGAAGGAAGCTAATGGGCTAATGGTGGAAAGTTATACCGTCGATGTCATCTCCACTTCTACTACCTCACTGATCTCGGTACAGCAAAGTGTTTTCCAGCTTTCAAATAACTCATCTTTTTCTCTCTAACCATTTTTATAGCTTTTATCATATTATCTGTACTCCATTCTTTGCATTTGTTCTTTGATTTAGTGAGTGTCTTTCTGAAAAAAAAGCAATTTAGATTAGTTTTCCAGTCAGCTGATGTTCTTGGATCCAAGTTTGGAATGGTCTATATTTGGTCAGTCCATATTTGGCATTTCAAATAAATTTAAATTCATATATTTAAGGGGTTACCCCCACTTGTAACTTTGAAGTTTTTCGTTTTTTTTTTGTTGCATTTTTATTAAGTATAACTATCTGAGACTACGTCCTTCAAATTTCAAGTCGATCCAAGCATAATAAACCGAGATATGAGCGTTGAAAGAGAAGAAACTGTTGCTTATACAACCGCTACTTATACTTATAAACGTGTTTTTCTCGAAATTACATCTTTGAAGTCGGTGACCAAAATTACTCGAAAACTACTGAACCAATCTTTTTGAAACTTAGCAAGCTTATTTAATATATAAAAATGTAGTGTTTGATCGTTCGATTTTTTTTTTAAATAAAAAATGGCCGTTTTATAGCCAAAAGGCGACCATTTTTTTAAGTGAAAATCGAAATATTAACTTTGACTGTCCGCCATTTTGTGAAAAATGGATATTGTTTTAAATCCTTCGATTAAACACTAGTTTATACTGTTATTTAACTAAGTCCATCGCTATTGATTGTTTCAGATGATCCAGTTCGACACAATTTTGGTCACCGCAAAAGGTGAAAATTAAAATTCCATTGTTTTGACGGCCATTTGTAATTAAATCATGTAATATTTTTCAACAAAAAAATTACTGAAAGGTGTTCAATGTATGTACTTTAAGAAAATATAATAGTCGTTTAAAAACATTTCGTAGTTTCGTCAAAAAAAATTCATGAAAATGACCTATTTAATTACGCCACAAGTGGGGGTAACCCCTTAAGCTGAACATAATAAGAAGAAGCTTTTAAACTTTGAAGCAAACATTTATACAACATATAAAAGCAATAAATACAATCCTATTTCTATGTAAGTTACGGAAAATACTCCATTTTTACGTACCATTGAAAGTTGTCTGCCAGTGACGAAACAAAACACTCTCACCGCGGACACAACACTGGCTCAACTAACAAGTTGAAGCCAGGAATCTGTACGTGTAGTAATTGAGAGGGATAAACAATCACAACTTCTTGTGTTTCCGAATACTTTTTTTTTCGAGAAATGCCGTTCTTCTGTGTTCTATTACACATTTGATTACTGTCCTCTACCTAAATATTTTCATATAATAATAATTATTAGCTTTTAGAAGTATTTCTATACAAAGGCCATCAGTGAAATTACCAATGTATATTTATATAAAATGATTAGCGAAACTATAATTAATATTTTTATAACTTTACACATTTTCTAAATAGTTAAATTCCAGTGCGTATGATCTTCCCAATAGCTGATGAGGAGCATTATGTTTGGTCACGGACCTTCAGTTTATCAGCTTGTTTTTCCCTCCAATGACCTAGCCTTGTGTCTTGCTCAATTGTTACCATGTGGCAGCTTCCTTGACCAGAGTCTAGCATCGGCTAAATGAATCTGGCTGGTACTCTATGCTCTCAATATTTTTGTGTTTTTTATATAGTCTGAGATCATATTGAGTCCAAAGTCTGCCAAAAAAATTGTCTTATTTCTCAACTCACTGTAAACTGCAACTTCAGTTTAGCCAAAATGAGGCCTGAAAGAACTCTCCCACATCTGCGAATTTCTGATTTTTTCCTATATTTTTCCCGCTGCAGACTAAATAAAAAAGAAATTCAATGTATCATCATTATCTCATCCACTCTGAATTCTCTTATTTTCAATCATAGCGTCAAAATAAATCCCTGCGAAACTTTACAGAAATGACATAAATTAACTTATCAATAACCACCTCATTGAGTCCGAAGCAAACAAACACGAAATTCCCGAAATTCTAACAAATTGACTCAATTAACCTCAAAACATTTACCATGCAGATATCTCTAAATTTCAATCGAATCCTTTAAATTCCTTTAGATTGGAACATCTCACTTAACACACAGTACCCCATTTATCTACTTAGCCACTCGACAAGACCCCCTTAGTCTAGTATTCAAACAGCTTTACGAGTGGATTGATTGATTTTCAAATATTTATCTTTCCTCAAATTTTGCCTATCAGAAACAACAGACACAGAACAATGTCGGTCTTCACTGACTCCAGCTCACAACGCCCTGCCCGACCATCCCGGCATCTTGTCAGTAATCTCCGGATCTGTTTAAAATGTTGTCAGTAATTTTTCAGTTATCCTTTTATCGGTTGCGGTAGATGCTGACAAGACTTCGAGTCCTTTCTTGTTCATCGCACGCGTCCTACTGCCGCTGTTCATCTGTTTGGCTGAACAACTCTTACTCCCCAGGGTCGATGTATTTTCACATGTGAAAAATTCCATTCTATCACTCACGCCACCATCCCCGCCAGCTTTTCGGCTTCCGTATCGGCCAGAAAAAGGGATTGTTTACCGAAAATTCTCGTGGCTGCACGCAACTCTTCAGCCAGCCAGCATCCGTTCTTTTGCCTGATGTCCTCCAACATGACCAAAGACACATCGGGGGCTTCGAGTGGAATTTTTCAATACATGCTATACATGTGAATCAGCCAAAATGTTCGACATAAAACCAAGCGACCAGGATAAGAAAAGCGAAACGAACACGGCCAGCATTTTATACGCATAGTGGCGCATTCGGAATGAAGAGAATTTTCATTTGATCGGGATCGAATGGGTCGGGGGACGACAGAAAGGATATTGCCTGTTATTCGAGTTGATAGCTTGTTGGGGAGTTGGTAGTCTATGGGTCCATACCGCTATCGTTATCGTCAAACACACATATGGATGCGGGGGAGGTGAAATATATGTACGTTTGAAAAAACATCGAGTGAAAATTTACATAATCTTCCCTGAAACGTGAAAATAATGGCGTTACGGGGATGAAATAATGTTTACGAGTGAAGTGATCAGCCGTGTGTGTGCAAGCTGAGTTAAGAAGGAAGTCTACTCACTGCTCACTACACAACGCATTGAATTCATATAAGAGGCAACGGTCGGGGAGTCGACACTGAATAATGACAAAACAAAAAAAAAGCCAACTCAATGCCATTAAATATTTACTAACGCATGGTTGTACTCAAATATATCTTTGTCCTGTAGAGACTTCGGTAATGGGACACATACCAGGTTCGATGGAGTAAAGAAAACATTGAAATTTCAACGATGTTGAAGACGATGAAGACGACGATGACGACAAAGGTTTGCGAATGGGTCGCTGGAGGTATTGGCGAAGAAAACAGCCGCTGTATGGAGAGAATAAGGACATGTGCTTCCACTTTTACCTTTGGCCAATGTTTTCGTAGTCATCTGGAGGTATTCGAGAAAGGTTGAGGAATTTCGTGTATGCTCTTCGGTATGCATAAGAAAATGCTTTCATTTAGGTTACTTCTGCTTTTGAAATTTATTATGTTTCGTTAATTGCGTATCATGATAGGATAAAGGAGTGGCCCGAGAGTCATTGAAAAGATAAAATCTCGATTTTTGTTCACTTGTGTTGTTTTTAATATTTTGGTTTCGTGTAGCGAATTTTACAGCACACTTGCAAAGCTGGCATTGTATTTCAATTGCGTAAAATTATTTCGAAATCCTGTTTCATTTTGCACTTGATTCGAGTCAATAAAGCCAATTGAAATCTAAGAATTTAGTCCGAATCTATATATTTCACCAGATTTATTTATTTATTTACAAACCAAGTAAGGTATACACTGTCTAACAAAACTCTTATTTAGTTACCTATTGGATAAAATCATCCGGACTAAATGATTATAATTTTTTAGATAGTATTGGTTTAGATAGTCTATGAAGAGAGTGGTCAGATCATTCTTGAACTTAGATATGGACACAATTCAGAAAAGACACTTTTCAAAACTGTTAAATACTTTGGATGAACTTTGAATTGGCTTCTTGTCAACGTTGCCAGTGCGAAATTGGCATTTATTCAGTAAAAGTGTTTGTTCACCATATTTATTCAAGTGACAACATTTTTTTTGAAAATGGAACAGAATAGCCTTGAATTATCTGAAACACAAAACTTAATAGTATGCAACAATATCAGCACCAGAAAAGCGAGCGAAGCAACTGAGCGCATGGAACTGGTTTCGTCTCAAATAATGAACGCAGTTACTTTCTTCTAGCACTTACTTCTCGAGGGACTACCACACTTGTTTCCCTAAAGACAAATTACTTCAGCAAAAAACCCCTACAAAAAAGAGCCAGCTTAAATTTCACACTTCGTGCAAACTGGGACATGATAGTGGAAAGGGAACTTGATTCTAGTTTTTATAGAGAAAGCACTGATAGGTCACAAAACAAGGAAGACCGTGAAAAAATCTTACAAAGTAACGGAGATTGGGGGAAACTTTTTGGGTGAAAAAAAAACATAGAGTGATGAAAGATACGGTAATGATGATAAAACAAATTAAAATGGTGATCTTTCAGCAGATCTATGAAATAGAATGGCTAAGCTAATCAAGGTGGTTAGGTTAGATGACTGTCAATTGGGGAGGTTTGCCCAGAAAACAATCAAAAGCGCATTTGAGGCCCGTTGTGATACCACGTTTATATTCTTCGTAAGCCACTAAACTATTAGAGTAGTTTGGTTTCTTTATTATACCTAGAATATTCCTTAATTCCTTATTCCTTAATTAAGGATAGATCAACCAGACTTGTGAGGGAACTCATTCCCAGAGAGGCCATTCTCTTCCTCGCAAGATGATGAACGAGCTCCTCCTCACCGTCTAAGTTATAGCTTTGGCAGAAATCGTTGAGGCAGTAGCAAGTAAGAACCGCCACAACACAGTGGAGCTTAAACTCAATAGCGATTTGTGATCTCGGCTTAAACTCAACAGTGACCTGCAATCGCACAAGATGATTCTTCAGCTCAGGACTTTCTAGCGTCCTCAAGATATTTTTGTCGAATGGCTAGTTTGACCAAAGCATAGTTTTACCTATACAGAAAGGGCATGAGACCTCCGGCAGGAAGGTACAAAGCTTTGAAAGTTCATTGGCTACTTATTTGCCCAAATACTTCTACGCCCAGGTATTCAAATCAAAAATTGGGGTGACCCATGAGGCAGACGGTGGAGTAACACTCATAAAATTCCAGGATACATATATTGCCAGATTTGGCTATATTATTCAACTGGGAACTTGTTTCGAATGCCGGAATCGATATTTTGTTACTCGGCAGCCTGGATATTCAATAGCATAAGTAATCTGTATTCCCCAACGGTCTCAAAATTATCCTTCAAATCTTCCCTTTTCCAAGCTATCCGCAACTCCTCATGTTAAACTATTTGTCAATGTTTTATATATTCGTTATTTATTTATTATTATTGATTTATTTGTTAATTATTTGATTTATTTAATTTTTTTTTTCCGTATTACTTTTATGTACTCATATTAAGTTTTCGATTTTCTATTTTGCTTTGTATTGTTTATGTAACTTGTACCTTACTTGGTTAATGAATAAAATAAATAAAAATAAAAATTGATGGTATTGTAACAAACTGCTCCCTTCAATTGTAAATGAATAGAAGAAAGCCGTAGCAGTGAAAACAAAAGCACTGAGCTTGTTATAATGGGTGAATAAGAATTAGCAGAGTAAGTGCCAGGAGATGCAGTTGCCTAGAACTGGTACATTATTGCAAGTGAATGAGCTCTGCGACCATAAAAAGAATTGGAACAATACCAGATTAGAACAGTAACTGATGAATCGGTAGAATGACTAGCAAAAAGATGCCACGCTGAATGATTTCACTTGAGCAACGGCAAGGCAAAAAATAAGCTATTCATGTTCTAAGATCAAAAGTGTGCGAAGTTGTCAGAAAAATAGCTTGTAGCGCGGAAGAAGAATGTTTGTAGACGAAATTAATTCTGATGAGCTTACACCTAAAATAACTCATGCTTTGAAGGCATTGGCTGCGTTAGTGAGTGAAGAGAGGATATTGCAGGAGTATACTTTGTATCATTATAAGTTTACCGGTTTTTTGACAGTCTGAGAAAAGCCAACGCCAAAAGAAAATACTTGGCTGGAATATGTGTAAGCTTAACAGGAGAAAACTCTTGGAGTCACTAAACAATAGATTTACTATTGATGGCAGTGCAAGTCAGATAAGACTAGCCTCATACCAAGGTAGAATGAATACGAAGGTGAACTCCATCATGGTTCGAAT
This sequence comes from Nemotelus nigrinus, assembly GCA_947369275.1. Lineage (NCBI taxonomy): Eukaryota > Metazoa > Arthropoda > Insecta > Diptera > Stratiomyidae > Nemotelus > Nemotelus nigrinus. The sequence goes on from OX376373.1 coordinate 158,679,384, forward strand.
TCAATGAGCATGCGATGACTCGACGCCACATCGCAAGCCACTTTGCGAAAAGCAGCAGGTTAAAGACCAAGGAGATGGTAAAACTAAGGCTAACAGCTTTAGCTTATGGTTAAAGGATACGGGAAGAATGGAAAATTGGACAAAGCAAATTTTTCAAACACTGCAATTATTTGATCTGAAACACATTGGGCTATTGACTCGATCTATTTGGCTCGATTGCATAAACTCCGAGCCACTAATGCAAGTTACTGCTCTAAAATACATATATTGTACTGATTGCATCAAGTGAGACTAGAAAACACTTTCAGCGTCGCGGCTAGAAAGATAAACTTCATTGCATTCACTGGAGAAATGTTTTGGAAGAGGTGATTAGAACGAAACACTTAAAATCTTTTGGCCTTTTAGAGATTTCGAGATTTAGAGCATAGTGTTAGAGTGAAAGATAATAAACGCTGCTATGAATGTATAATTCACGTTTGCTGTTGAGTGTCTTCTCATAGCGCTGAAAAGTGTTCTGATATGAATTTGGTCGCAAATGGAAACCTCACCTAGACTACCTGATTTGCTTGATAAAACGCCATGAGCTGCTAGCAGATGTATCCTTGGTAGACTTTTCTGGTGACATGGTAGCTACTATCAAGTATGGAAATCTGTACTTCACCCAGATCCAGCTAGATAAAGTGATGAAAAGTGTTGAAGACTGGAAGAAAAAAACACGTTATTCATCTGATAATTACTAAAACTGAGATCATCATGCTCATGAATATGCGGATGGCAATTGCTAAAAGTCTTAGCCGAAGCCGTAAAGTTTGGTATCTTAGAGGAACATTTGATTCTAAGGTTTTTCGATAGTTCAGATTGTGTCGGATGTTTGCTGATTGGGGAAAAATCATATTCACAGACTAGGTGCATTTTTAGGTGAATGACTTTTTTAGCGAACGAAATCGTTATTATTACTGTGAGAGGAAACATCGCTGCATCTTGAACATCGCTGCATCTTGAAAAAAGCACTGTGATAATGGTGATCCAAAGTAAAGAGGAGTAACCATCAATAGCGACAACTATAGAGCTATGTTTCTCAAATTTCTGTAGCCTGAAGCTAAGACTATCAAAATTGAAGAAAACCGGTTCTAGCAAGACGGCACTAAGTGTTATGTACCTAATACCGCGCTCGATTTACTGAAGGAAAAATTTGAAGACTGAGTCCTCTCACTACGAGGATTTCTAAATGACCAACTGGGAAAGCCTTGCCGATGCCGACAATTTGCAGATTTGAGTTTATTTGGAAGCCAACATTCGTTATGCCATTATAAGTAAGTATACCGACACAAATGTTGAACAGGGTGATCAAAAATAAAACTGATCGCGTGCATCAGTGTAACTTTTTCCCAAACTAAGCTATGTTTCCAAGCTTCAAAGCAGTTGTTTTTTTTTTTAACTAAAATCCTATAACTTTTAAACAATGACTCACTAGATAGCTCAACGGTAAAAGCTGGCTGGTCAGAAATAACGCAAAACAAAAATCCTGATTCTAACGTTGAATCAGGAAATACATTTTAAAAATGAGATCTAAGTAATTACCGTTTTGGTAGAGAGTTGCAACTGATTACTGCGAATCATGCAATTGGAATCAGTAGTTTAAAAATGCACTTGTTGTCATTTACACTCCCCGGAAAATTTAAATTTGGCCAATTAAAATATCCCAGTAATATAATTTTAGCTTTCGTATTAAAAGAAGATGCACTAGGTTAAACGAAATAAAACTTTTGAATGAGAAAATGCAAAAATGTTTAGATCGATATTGAAATATAAGTTGATTTTAGCTTAACCCTAGAATGGTACGATGAGTATATTTTACTCACATAGGGTATATATTTCGCCGCACATGAGGCTAGAAGCTATATAATCTTTTTATGTTTAATGATAAAATAAAAAATGTACATCATACTATTGTTGCCTTCTTTTTAGAAAAAACGTGTACCTAAAATTATCCAAAAATTTACCGTACCATTCCAGGGTTAATCATTTCAAAGTAATTAGAATATCTTAGCCTTGAGGCTAACAAGTGAAACTGTAATTTCTCTTTTAGTAATCCAGTTACTATCTAGATTTCTTCATTTTTATCCGAATTTTCTTACCATGTTCCTGTAAATTTAACTGTACTAAATTGACGAGATTTAGCGCAAAGAAATGGTTGAGTTGCCTTTCATACTTTTCCAATTGTGGGAAGAAAGTTTTATAAATATTGATTTTAATAAGAATTCATAAATTTGAAAATTAGCTCTCGATTCTCTAACAAACAAAATATACTTGTATAGAGAAGTTGTCGCTAGTAGGGCACATACCTGAATTTGGTAGTTAAAAGCTACAAACTAGAATCAATGAAAATTATGACCCGCAATATTTTAAATTTGACGCAAGCTCATACTCAAGACAACATCACAATTTATATCGCACACGTCTCAAAGGCGTATGATGAAAATTCCTATTTTGTAACATTACATAAAAATGGTCTGTATTTTCCTAAATTTTTTATTCCTTAACAAAACCTTAATCTATCATTTAAATATCCTAGAACTAAAATTAAATACTCCGGGCAAACTGCTTCTATATTTTCTCATTTTTATCACACTTAAAACTACTCGTAACTACTTTGAGGTCCATTGTATCAGCGGTCATCTTTTTGTCTCGCTGAATTTTTCGGTAGAAATCATCGTCTGGCTGTCTGGGATTGGTAAAAGCAATAATTTTCCGGACAAAAGGCGCCAAGAGATCTTGATTCATTTCGCTGGGTTTGTTTGGGCCAATTAAATAAGAAGCCACCAAGGAAATTGCAATTGTACTGAAACAACCAATAAAAGTGTACCACAAATATGAAACGTGATAGATGTGGAATTCGTTGGGATCGCTAAAAAATATTTAAGATTTTTCAAATTTTTTCAACATTTCTGAAATAATTGACTTACTACTCTGGCTCTATTAGAGGAGGCTCTGTCACATTGTATGCAAGCATACTCATAGGTTCTAACGGCATGAAAGTATAATCACAGCCAGATGTCGAGACCAGCTTTGGCTTGAAAGTTAGTTCTCCCATTGCAATAGCTTTTTGTGCATTTGCACATATCCATGCCATGATTCCAAGTCCTGCTGACCCTCCAATTATCGCACCCTAGCGAATGAATCCTTAAATTCTTTCCTGTAATTTGATGGAAATTTTACAAACCTTTCCTTCAATCCATGGTATCATCACTCCCATTGTGAATATTCCTAGAAGCGGTCCATTTGACACGGCACTCAAACTGATTGAAAGCTGTAGAACTGTTCCAAGTTTTTCAACAACAAACACAAGACAGACACAGATTGTTCCAAAAACAACTACAACGCCTCTCATAATGAATGAAGTTTGTCGGTCGCTGAGTGGATGATGGCAGAATACTTTGAAAAAGTCCTCCAAAACAACGGCCGACATTGAATTCAGACCGGTGGATAGTGAACTGAGAGCTGCACTGAAAACACCAGCTACAAAAAGTCCAGGTAAACCAGGAAAGTCTGCCAGACTCTGAGTGACAAGAAGTGGTAGAAGTTGGTCTTTAGCAGTAACGAGCTGTAATTTAAAGTTTGAGTTTTAGGTTCATAACACCTAAAAAAAGCTTACCTTAGTAGTCAGAGGATCACAGTCATAGTACGTGGCATAAATTAGCAACCCGCAGTAACAGCATGTTACCACAATTAATAATACTCCAACGACAAAACACCAAAGAGCCCTGTGAAAACCAACGTAATTTAAAAAAAAAACAGTAAGTATATGCAACGTACTTTTTGGCGCTGGCTAACGTCGGAAGCGATAAATATCTTTGAATCATATTCTGGCTAACTGCATTACTTTTTAACCAATGAACACATCCGCCTATAGTCACGGCCCAAATGGTGTGTCGTGACTTTAAATCGAAGGCTAGACTACATATATTGAAGAATATTAGATATAAAATGATTTAAAGAAATTTACAACTAACTCAGGTCCTTCGATTCGTCCGCTATCCCAAGCTCTATCCCAAACAACCCCAAGTCCTCCCACATCTATTGTTGCTTTAATAATAATCAAAGTCATAGATCCAAACATTATTAGAGTTTGAATAACATCAGTCCAAACAACAGCTTTCAAACCACCCTGTAAATGGTTTTGAGAATATAAGCACGGACATGTAGAGTGCAAATGGCAATAATAAAGTAATTTACAGTATTCTGCATGATACTTACCACGCACGTGTAGAAGATGCAGACTATACAAACTATCGGTGTAACGAAGTGAACATTGACTCCAGTGACTTGATTGAAGGCCAATGCAGGAACGTAAATGACGATTGGAAGCCACACCAGCTAGAATTTATTGTTTGTTTATTTGTGCCCTGAGTTATTTATAGTTTTTTAAAAATATTTTTTCCTTAAATTTTTATTTAATTGAAATTGGTGATGTCTTTTCAATATGTTGGAATACATTTTAAAAGCCTGTAACTAAGTAACAAAAAATATTTCCATCTTGTTCAAATAATACTTACAGTTCCAAGTGTAAATAAAACAGATCCAAAAAGTCGCATCTTTTTATCGAATCGTGTTTCTAGATACTGTCAAAAATATTTAATAATATATTAATTCATTTTTAAAAAAGTTATATAATTGTAATATTATTTTTGAGATGAACATATGAAAAATAGTACCTGATATGTTGATGTCAGCTTTAAATCATGAAAGACAGGTAAGTAGACATACATCATTATGATGCCAGTTGTTATAATACCGCATATAACGAATAAATATTGGGTGCCGTGCAGATAAATTTCTGTTGGCGTACCAAGAAGTGTTATACCTGATACGAAACTGAATGAAAATGAGAAGAAAAAAATATATGAGAACGAAATATATAATATTCTATGTAAAAATTCATGTTTTTAATGAATTTAAACTTACATTGACCTTAATATCTAATTATAATTGTGAACAATTGCATTATTTGTTGACTCTATTAGGTCCACATTCATAATAGCTTAAATAAGTGATTGTGAGGTGATTTTTGTTTTTTTGTTATGCATGTGTTTCTCCAGACGACATTGAATTCTAAAACAATCTAATAAAAATGTCTGGAGTCTAAAATATCACCGAAACTTTAATGTTTTGAACATATTTTTTGGAACTTGATCTCCATTTGATGTGTAATGTTTTTATTTCTGGATACCAATTAGTCGCGTGTAGATGATTTTTTAAGCAAGAACGATGTTAGTTAAGATGTTAGTTTCTTAGTAATTTATGTGCTTAGTGTTATATGTATGTATGTGCAATCAACAGCTAGGTTACTTGATTTTCGCCTTTTTAAATGCATTATTGTGAAAGTTTAGGAATGTTTATCTGGTTCGCAATACAGAAAATTAACATAAGATACCATGAAATAGTTGAATGTATAAGATATGGGAGCAAAAAGATAGTAATTAAATAGAATATTTATATATGAAGCATCATGATTCACCATTGTTCTCGCAACTCGTTGTTATAACTCATATTTTTCATTTTCTGAATATCTGCTGCAGAAGTTCGAATCGTAGTTGCTGATCTGCTTTTATTGACAATTTTTGTCTGAAAATGATGTTATTTAACGAGTAAGAAGTCAGTGAATTGATTCAATATTTTTTCAGACTGTGATAATTTTATTTTTTGCGCGCTTATATATGTGCACAAATCATAGCACCTAAAATTCTTAATGCGAGGTTAAGTAATTCTGCAGCAACCCTTCACGGGCCGAAGAGTTGGACCTTGGAGAGGACTCCATTCACAAATTCAAAATCTATGTACGCAAGAGTGGGTGGTTAGTTCCACAACAGATTTTACTCCTATTTTTATTCAGGTACATATTCTTTGCTTAGTTAACTCAACGGTCGGTGCGGTCAAAACTGCATTCTATCCAGGGATCCCACACACTAAGCGCCCCACTAAACTACACAAGCCGATGAATTCAGACATTAGGTGCATTTTTTTGCGTCTCGATCAGTAGCAGCTTAGGGTAGGCAGCATTGAAAACAGGACTTTTGTTGTTTTCAATGCTGCTGAATGAGGCAGGAATGTTGTTGTTTTCGATGCTGCCTACCCTAATCTGCTATTTATCGAGACGCAGAAAAACGCACCTAGGATGTGTTCAATGTGCATGCTATAGCTGCTCCCAAAGCATAGCATAGTATCACTTTAGGAAATGTCAAAATTTGCAGTAGCTAGGTGAAGCAGCTATGAATATTGGACAGCCAAGAGCTGCTACGAATGTCAGCCTTTATACAGCACAACACAATAATATATTTTTTTTTAATTTCAATCTTTGTATTTACGTGAATCTGCTCAATACTTCCATTACACTATGGAAATTGTATTAGATTTCGGAGTTTTCAGCATGCATCTGCAGAAACCATTAAAATTTTCCTAATATGTTCAAAACTTTTCACTTATTCCCGTCTTTTGACGCCAAATATGTGAAAAAGAGCGAAAAAGAAACATTCAAAATTTTATGGTACACGAATCAGCGTACCCGGCCTAAAACTCAAGATGAGCTGCGCTGTGTAGAAGCTAACTTAAAACTCGAAATGAGTTTAAGTGTTTAAAAGCCCACATTTAGATTATGATAGCTGTATTTTCAAATTTATTGCTCATCCCCTCTGTTACCAAAGCCTAAAAACTCCTTTTTATTTCAACTTCTTATCGAAAATGACGTTTGATCAATATGTCAGCTGTTACGCACGTCCATTTTGCCTTAGCTACTTTCTTGCTATCCTCCGAACTGCGAGCAACAAGTAGCTGCTACCATGGCAGCTATTCCGGAATTTCGGACAGCTCGACTGTCTCAGAAAGTAGCTATTTCGTTACTTTGGACAGCCAGAGCTGCTAAAATAGCAGCTTATAGCTGCTATAGCAAGAATATTGAACACACTCCAAATATTTTGTTTCAGAGCTAAATGATATAGTGGTATGAAAACTGAATTGAACTTATGGTGCTTGCATTGAATTTCTTCTAATTTTAGGTTTCGATCTCGTATATTAATGTCCACGAACTTCATTCATCTTTTCAAACATAATGATTTCCAGTGTTTTATTGCTAGGTATTATATAATTTCATTTCTAACAGTTGAGGGGTTGTGATAGTTTGACATGACTCTGCTTAATAACTAGGGACAGTCCGTAGCGCCAAGCCATCCTTAAAATCAAAACGTAAACAACTTTGCCACTAAAGTCTGGCTTGGCCCAAAGGCATATTACACCTGATTTACTTTAAGTATAAAGTTTGTAATTCGCATATGTTATTTGAATAGCTATTTTGAGATAAGATTTACAAAGCCAGATATATGCAAAGGAGTTAACATGTAAAATAATATTTTTGAAGTTCTTAGACAGTAAACTTGGTCTAAATATTGTTCAGTTAATTATTTCCAAATAGTATTTATATTGCAAGCTACAGTGACAGAAAAATCTTGGTAAAATCAACAATTTTCCCTAGTTATTTTTGCGTTAACATCGGGCTATAGTTAAAATAACCATAAGTAAATTGCTGATTACTTTTACGAACTATTGGGATGGTTTGTCACCAAACATATGAGTGCAGTTTCAAAATCACAAACAAATTCATCAAAAATATATAAATGCACAAGTGAAAGATTTTGTGTTTTAGATTTTTATGCTCCATACATTATTATTTCGTACTATCTTTGTTGTAAATTACTAGTGTGTAATTCACTGTACCATACCACAAGTCTAATGTGAGCATATGAATATAAAATCTTACTCGCTAGATCACACTAATTTTGATCGTTATAGATAGTGAATACGCAGCGAAAAAAATGCCGTGTATTAAATATCAACCGTCAATATTAAGTCTGCAAATTTCTACTTGATTCCGTCGCAATGAACTATAAAATAATTTAAAAATTTAGGTTAAACAAGTAGCAAATTTCGTGAAATGTAATAGATGAAACACAAATGCGATGTTGCAGTAAACTGCATCAATTTGCAGCAGATATGCAGTAAAACAAAAATAAACAATTGCATTCAAACGGCAGCACTGGTTGAAATATGATTCCAATAAGTCGCTCTGGCTGTGCTTGTGAGTGTTTTTTGGTTCAAACAAAGAAGCAAACTAAACAATAAGGGCTAAGAAAGTTGCGAACAGCAATGCTTAGAACGTATAATTAAACAGCTGAGATACCAAAAACCAATTGATAAGGCCTAAACTTCGAAACCGAAAACATGGAAAAATTTTTTTTCAATTTGAAGGCAAATTAAATAATATTTCTTTTTTTCGTACGTTTTCAATGGAGGGTTTTTTCAACACGAATAAACATGACGATATAGTCAAGGTACAGTCGTTTTCTTTAAGCAGATAATTTTGCACATTATGTTAAGTACTTTTTTAAAATAAATATCGCAAGACGTGGACACGAAAGAAATTCTAACATGATCTAAAAGCATTAGCTTCTCTTTGCAAAATTAAAAAAATATATTCACTCTACAAGATTTTTAGCATAAATTTTGGTTTTTTTTTGCGTATGAAGCATAGCACGGAGATTCGGCAAACAAAAAATTCAATCAAAATCTCACAACAATAGCAATTAAGTTATGGGAAGTTCAATATAATTTTCATTTTTGTTGTAAAGTGACCACACAGCTGCAAACAAAAATCTTACTTAATTTGGTTTTTTTACAAAATTAAAATAAATGTTAGCTATTTTCACGATGCAAGACAGACAAATAATGAAAAATGTAAAGTTGACACAACAAAGTGTCGTTGATCACAATTTCCACAATTTCCACAATTCACATATTCATAAGACCCATTTAAAAAAATGCAACCGGTAGAAGAGAGATTATTGCTCAGAAATATCTGATAGGCGCTTTTAACACTTTGATTTTATAGCAAAATGTTGCATTCAAGAATGTTTTTTTCATACTTATTGCATTAAAACAAATTCAAAAACAGTTTGTTTGTTTTCAAAATATAATGCACTGTCGTTTCTGTGGCTTTAACTACGCACTCACTTTACGGGAAAAAGCACTCTTTGGGAACATATTACTGGATACCTTTGCAGGTGATTGCTTTCCTTTCGATCCCAGAAAAATATTAAACTCTGACATAAGCAATAAGCTAATAATCTTCGAAATAGGTACAGTGCCTTTTTGTGAGCTTTCAACATGCACATTTGTATAAAAAATATCTCACAACATCTACCTATTTATTCTATTTTACACCAATTATTACCATAGCTAGTTTGTTTTATTCTTGGAATTTATATTTAAACTATAACATAACATGAACTAATTGTCGAACAGTCTCAAGCTATATTTTACTGCAATCATCAAAAGTACTCACCTTGCAATCAACGACATTGCAACAGGAAACACTTTCATTTTTCTGCCACCAACTAAGTAGTTCGATTCATCCTCTTTGCATTTCTTCGGATTTTTCTTCACAAAACCGAAATAAATGCCAATCATTGCACAACTAACCAACATCAACAAAAATACAACATAGTCGGGCCAGCCGAATCGTTGTAAAGATATTTTCACATCATCCACGTTAAGACCACTCATTTTGTATCCTTATGAACTATTTGCACTATGAAAATTGTTTTTCACTAAACTTTTTTTTACTAAAATCACAGTTTTTTTTATATTTTTTTTAACCTTTGATGTATTTATGGACTCATTTTAAAATCAAGGATGAATTTTCAAGAACACAATGACTCTGATCACGCAAATAAATTTTAGGGCTGAAAATTTATATCCTCCTATCACACCGTATTTCATCTCCCACTTCTCGATCCATTCTGACCAAATCACCTACCCAACTGAAGACTTATGTATAGTTTCACTGAGCGCAAAGTTCTTCAGGGATTGGTAAAATCAGCTTAAGTAGCGTATGTACATATACATTTAGTAAGATCATTTAAGTAAATTATCCAGCTGCGCTATTTGAATTAATCCGCATCAAAAAGCTGATTTCATATGCATACGTGTTACCGTACATAACAATCTCAGACACTTGTCTTCCTTATATATCAATATGTAGTGCCTGCGCTCACAGCTCAGTGTTATCCATGTGCATAAATAAAGCTATCGCATTAGTAACATCTTTCTATTGGATAATTGAGCACTTCACTAAACCAGTGCTAACGACATTTTTTGTTGTTGCTATCATTGTTGTGGTTGTTTCATCCCGTTCAAAGATCACTCGTGTAACACAGTTGCGTCTTGCTGGTTGATCAACTGCAATAAAAACTGTAGTCAGTTGTTAGACACGGGTCTCGACCGGGTTGGAGTCTTTTTGTGCAGATATTTTAAGCGTGAGGGCGGTTTCGCCATAAGTAGCCCTATTGTCAAGTGAACAATGCATGATGCTATTTTTATCAGTGCTCTACTTATATTTGGCTTGATTGGATCAAATCATGAATTGTTGGGCAAACTGAAACTGCTGGTTGCAATAGTTGCCGGTAGAACTAAAACCATTATTAGAATGATTCTGTGTTTTAGGATCTGTATACAGATTGACAGAGATTTTTCATTAGTTTTAATTTCAGAGCTTCGGAAAACATAAGAAAAATACGAGATTTCATAATTTTTGGTACCTTTTCTATTCACTTTTTTAATTACTAGCTTCCTTTATCAGCTAGTGTAGACCTAAGTAATTTAAAAATTATGGCTATGTAAATTTAGCCCACGCTGGGCGCAAGAATATTTTATGAAATATTTTTTCGTCCGTAATAATTTATTGACTATTTTTTGCAAACAAACCAATAATCAAAATGACTTCTTACAATTTTAGCCCGTTAATCAAAATTAGTTGGCCCACATACTGATAAACAATGACTAATACTGTAATTTCCCTATAGTCTTTGTTTCATAGGAAAAAAAACACGCAATATGTAATTCAAAAATCGTATATTCGCTTATTCTACGATTATAGTCTAAATGTAAAACAAAAACTGATACTATTTATCATGATCATCAATTTCCAACACTTTTCCGAGTGTTTTCAAATTATTTGTACTCGAATGTAAATCACTTATGTCCGTACCTACGGGATCCATTCGCAATTCACCTCTTTTCTGACCCTGATTCGTCTTTCGAATTATTGCTCGAACAAATGGTGCCAAGAGCTCTTGTTTGATTTCAGCTGGTTTGTTTGGGCCCAGGATAAATGAAGCTGCTAGCGAAATAATTATGGTAATAACTGCACCGAACAATGTATACCATAGGTATGAAATGTGATAGATTTGAAATTCGTATGAATCTCTAAAATTACAAAACAGTTTATCAAATCCAAAAAAGCAGTCAAAAACTCTTACGCATTTGTTTCGATAGTTGGTATTTCTGTGGTGTTGCCGATTAACATATTCAACGGCAGATGAGGTATAAACGTGTAGCTGCAGCCACTTGTTGATAGTGATTTAGTTTGAAAAGAAAGTTCTCCGTCTGCAATGGCTGCTTGAGCTTTTGCACAAATCCAAGACATGATCGCAAGTCCTACTGAGCCTCCAATTATTGCTCCCTGAAATCAATTTAGAGTTCGAAAATTTAACTCATTTATGTAATTAAATCTAACCTTTCCTTCAACCCATGGAACCATTACACCCATCGTAAAAATTCCTAGCAAAGGTCCATTCGAAACAGCACCTAAACTCATTGACAACTGCAAAACTGCTCCCAGTTTTTCTACCACAAAAACTAAACATACGCAAATAGTACCAAAAACCAGCACAACTCCTCTCATTATGTACGTGGTTTGCCGTTTAGTTAGAGGTTTTTTATAAAATCCCTTAAAAAAGTCTTCTAACACCACAGCTGACATCGAATTGAGGCCTGTTGATAATGAACTAAGTGCAGCACTAAAAACACCAGCAACAAATAGTCCAGGTAGTCCTGGGAAATTTTCTAAACTTTGCATGACTAGTAGAGGAAGCACTTGATCCTTGGCTTTGGCAAGCTGCAATGGAAATAATTCAAATGATGTCAAACCTTTACGAAAACTGACCTTTGTCGACAGAGGATCACAATCATAATAAGTTGCATAAATAAGAAGGCCACTGTAGCAGCAGATACCAAGCAGACATAATACACCGATGATGAAAAACAATAAAGCCCTGAAGGTAATACTCTATTAAACTTGAATCCTCAAACAGGCTTACTAATAAAAAAATGCTTAAATACCTACTGCCTTGCTCTGTAGAGTGTTGGTAACGACAAATATCGTTGAATCATATTTTGACTCACTGCATTGCTTTTTAACCAGTAAGCGAATCCACCAAAAGTCACCGACCATAAACTGTGTCTTGCTTTTAAATCAAAAGCTAGCCTGTGAAATGTGTTGACTTTAGATAAATTTGAAACTTAAAGTTAAATATTTAATACTCGGGTCCTTCGATTCGTCCACTTTTCCGAGCTCTTGTCCAAACATTTTCAATGCCGCCAACATCCAATGTACCTTTGGCAACTATCAACCCCATTGCACCAAACATCATGAAAGTTTGCACCACATCAGTCCAGACAACAGCTTTTAGACCGCCCTATTAAAGAGATCTCACAATGCAATCGATTAATTTTCAAAGTATCGTTCTCGGTAACAATATAGGGAATATATTTTTAAGCAGACAATTTCCGCCCAAAAATATAACTTTGCTGTCTTTGACGCATTTTATTTTGAATTACTAATTTCAATTATTATCTTTATATATTTATTTTTTGATGTTTTAGAAGCAGTAAATCATTTTTTTTAGTTTACTTACAACGCATGTATAAAAGATGCACACAATACAAACAATTGGTGTGATTAAGTGAACATTGACACCTGTAACTTGATTGAAAGCTAGTGCTGGTACATAAATTACGATTGGCAGCCATGCCATCTGCAAAAAAAATACTTTTTTCTTTGTTCTTTAAATAAAATTTGAGTTAACTTACTGTTCCAAAGGTAAATAAAATCGATCCAAATAGTCGCATGCGTCTATCGAATCTAGTTTCCAAGTACTGAAAAAATATAAATCGTTGTAACCAGAGTAAAGTTATTATCAGTTAAGACCACTTTACTAACTTGATATGTTGAAGTGAATTTTAAATCATGAAAAACAGGAAGATAAACGTATGACATAACCAAACCCATAAGCAGAACTCCTATAATGGTGAACATATATTGCGTTCCAAAGAGGTAGATTTCAGTTGGTATGCCGAGTAATGTGATACCGGAAATATAACTGGAAAACAAGAAAAACCGGAATAAATTATGTTTTTATGCCATAGTTTTAAATCCAAGAATACTAACAATTTTCACATAAAATATAAAGAAAGTATCTTAAAGTATATACAAAAAATCATTAATGATAAATCATATTTATTTATAATAATAATTCTAGGCATAGCTAAGTTTAATGTATATTTTAATAGATATTGTAACAAAAAACGTTTGGGATAAAACATGTGAGGTTTACAAGTTCTATCAGAAAAAAGGATGTTTGCTAATTTGTTGCACAGATAATATCATCACTGCCCATGGATCACTGTGAATCACTTTTCTTATTGTATGTCATTTATTCTATTTATTGTCGTATGTTTCATTTGATTTATGGGACTAAATTTTTTTTTATATATTACTCAAATTATCTGTAGAAACAGGCTGATTTAAATCAATTTATTTTTGACCATTTTTTACAGAGTAGCTATAAATTTCGTGCTTTGAACAATTTTTCACAACTAAGATTTTTTTTTTCTGTTTTTCATTGTCAGTGTAACAAAGGTTGGAAAGTTAAATCAGCATAGACCATGTTGTATAAAATTCGAGATGGCCTTATCTTCTTAGCTGAAATCAACGTGGAACAAAGTGAAATTATAGGCAATGTGAAATGTGGATTGTCACATGAATGCCAGTAAGGAAGACAATTTATTTACAATCCTCAAATTTTTTCGAAGATAATGTGGCTCAATTTTTGAACCAGAATCCAAACTAACATTCTTTTGGGCCAATAACATTCCCTTTTACTAATGTTTGAAGAACATAAGTATTAAAATCGGTTTGGTCTAAAATTCATATATACGAGTATATATATATATACATATATATATATATATATATATATATATATGTATAAATATTTATATATATACATGTATATATATATATATATATATATATATATATATATATATATAAATATATATATATACATATATATAAATATATATATATATATATATATATATATATATATATATATATATATATATATATATATATATATATATATATATCATCGAAAAAATTCAGTGAGTATTTCTTTCCATCCGATTGAGCTGATACTTTCAGGATACATTTGTGTATATGCAGGATAGGTCTAAATCTCACCAAATGTTAATTATCTTTAACCCTTTGGAGCTGGCGGCCATTTTAGTGATATTTTTAATATATCTATTATTCTGTCCACAAATAGTTTGTGCAAAAATTAAGTTAGCAAAATGAATTTTGAACGTGTTTTAAATGTAGATCGGATAATATTTCAGATTTTTTAATTTAACTCCATGTGTGCGCTAGGTGCCTAAAAAGAGGTCGGAAAATTTGAATTTTTTTAACTTGCGATAACTTTTGACAAAGCAATCAAATCATTATCACATTGATATTATTAATTCGTCAATTTGTGTTGCTTTTGATGAGCGTGTTGGCAATCCAGGTCCTGAAAATGAATACCTGTAAATCATCGATTCTCCTAAAAAATGGTCGTGTTTTTTTTTGGAAAAAAAGCAACTTATATTTAAATATTATACTTTGTCTACATAGCCAAAGTAAAACATTTGAAATTTTACTACGGAACAGAACGGTTACTCTTCCCCAATTTACCTATATTTTTAGCATCAAAACTTCTGTTCACGAGAACTCTCGACCCAATTATATGTATAGAATTTATTGTTCTTAAGTAGAACCAGGTCTGATGGATGCTATTTTTTAATTTGGGCAATTCTGTACCAGTGGTGCCATCTTGAAAAATCACCAAGAAAAATAGCTGCTTTTGGCCCTATAAATTCTGATTCAGTCACCATATTGTGACGAAATTCACACAGTTCTTACTTTGAGCCACGTTTTACAGCTCGAGCTTTCAGTTATGATGATTTTCGTGTCTTATATTTTGAAAATTCGCTCAGGAAAATAAAGCTCTTTGCCATGTAGCTTCTAGTGCAGTCATATCGAAATTCATATGGCAAATTAAACTTATTGTAGACAAAACTCGACAGAAATGTTGTTGGAAAAACACTGATAGGGCTGCCAGCTATGATTGGTTTTTTTTCAGCATATCTTTAGTAAGCGATTTTATCATAAAATTTACAAATCGTAGTAATCTTGTAGTGAAAATAAACAACAAATATTACGGTCTAGAATATTTGAAAACTTTTACGGGTGGTAACGCTAAATTTCTTTGTTGTCCTATAACTTCCAATGCAGTCATCGGAACAATACCAAATTCGCAGAGTAGGTTGACTTGTTGACGTATGTATAAATGAGGATTAAATTCAAATTTTAGGTCAGGTCGATGCTTACACCTTAGGACTAAATTCACTTAGTCCTCGCTATAGGTCAGGTCACATTTGGTCCAACCGCTGTAAAATCTAACAATGTTTAAATTTTCCAAAGCCTGGACATTTTTTGGGTGGCAACCCCTAGCACCTTTCTATCGCTGTAACTTTCGATGAAGTCATCGAAATTAAATTGGCTTAGGGTATATTATTACTTAGGGTGTCCTTAAGTAGCTAGTGTTAGAATACGCACTCAAAATCTGCACAAATCCTCTACTGTTCTTCGAACATTAGTGTTTCTAGCGGTTCTGATGCGTTTGTTTATTTTTTATTTCTTGCGTGATGTACAAAAACTATGACTCCATTTTGGCGCACATCTTGAGTTAAACCTGTGGTGAAACAGGAAAAGTAAAGCAACAGGTTTCGAATAAAAACTTGCAAAACAAGAGAAACTTGCATTCGACTCATTCTCACACGAACAACGTCAAATAAATTAGCTATGGGATAAATTGACAGGCAGAACCACATTTCCAGAAATAACCAGCAGAAAGAGTTCGAGTAAATTCTTTTAAGAGGGGATACGCTGGCGTAAGCAAAAAATGCCTAAATTTTTCGGTAAGAGGCTAATTCAGAAATGTATTTCAGGTAAATTTGTTTGGCATTTGCATCTCCAGTTGAGGTATTATCTAATGTTCATTGTCTCCTTTATTACCACCTTCCGCAATTATTTTTATTTTTTGACGACCAAAACAAGACAAATAGAATATTTTTACTTGGCATAATTTTAAAATTTCCAGCGTCGTATAAAACGGTATGTAATAAGACTGACTAAAGTAAAGAAAGTAAGATAATGTTTTTTAGTAAAACCATGCCCAAATATGTGGAACAAATAAAGAAACGGAAAATTGTCGAACTTTTATTAAATTTTTTTAATTTGAAGTATGAGAAAAATTCAATTTCTTCATAATTACAATTCAATATCTAGTAAGCAAACGAGGCCTCCACAACAATCCAAATTATAGATTAACACATTTTCAATTATCTCTTAACTAGATTTTTCCAAAAAATAAATTTTTGTATGAACGACCATCTTTTTAAATATTCTAAACGACAGTTTTTTATTAAATTTTGCGGTCCACCAAACCAATTTCGGGCTAAAGCCATATCCCACTTTATCTTCTGGTAGCAATGGGCATAATTGATTTGAACATAGAAATTTGGCTTTGAAACCTTTCACTTCCAGGCTATGTGAAACTTTTACAAGAACAATCTGAGAAGTGTGGCAACTGGCTGCTAGATAGAACTTCAAATCTAAAACCATTTTCAAGCTGTTAAAAGTATATTATTTTCAATGACAGCTGTCAAATCTTGAGCCAAATACATAAAGTAGTTTTTTGGTAATTGTCGATTAATATGATCAGCTTTTGAATTTTTGTCAAGAATAGAAAAAAGTTTCAAACCATTATAAGATAAAGTTTATGGTAGAGCTGTACCATCATTTGAGGTCGTTTGATTTGAGTGGATTAGTTGCGCCAGTACAAAAAATGGTCAGGTTATCAAAAACATGCTACCATTGGAAAAATAATGAATAACGTTCATAATATTGCTTTAATTGGTCGTCAAAAGAAATTGTGTAAAGGAGTTAGTTCAAAGGGTATGATTCAAATTTCAGTTGGACGTGTTGGACATATTTTACATGAAAATCTACCAATGCAATAGTGTCAATCGACAGCAATCGGTTCACATCAGGAAGCTTTAACTATAGTTTGGCTGAATCGAAATAGTTTCATAGCTGTGGATAAAATTTGGAGGAACTACTACACGCTAGAATCTAAAAAGAAAAGGAAATAGTAAGTAATAATAAATAATAATACAAATAATTCAGTCCACTCACAAAATTTGATTTGTCTGCAGGGTTGTGAATCATTTTACAGGCTTGTTGCTTAATATTATTGTATTCATTTTTGGACTCTATTCCATTCGATATTTGCTGGCTAATGGTTTGAGTTTTTGTCAATGCAAATTCAACAAAATATGATATCAACAAAATAACCTAATTAATAAATAAATAGATGTGTTTTCGGCATTTCGTTTTATTGAAATATTTCCAAATCGCTACTGGGAAACTCTTTCAGGAATATTTTTAACCCAAACAGATTCTGGTTATCATCGGGTCTAAAGTTGATAAATGCCAAAAAAATAAATCACACTGAAAATCTAAATACAAACTACATTTTTCACTTAACCCTAGATTCATAAACAGGTGTTTCTCAGACACCGTTATGTCGTTAAAGTCTCACAGAGTGCGGCGCAAGGAAGATCGAAGTGTGTGCGTAGTCATACCAAAAATGTTCTGAGTAATGTTTGTTTTATATTGATTATGTATTTTAAATATACATAAAAGTTTCTTCTTCCAACGTATGTATTTTTTTGCAATAATGACCATGGCTATTCAATAACTGACTCTTAAATAAAAGGTGTCTGACAGACATATGTTTATGAACGATGTAAAGCATCTCCTAGACGGTCAATATTATTGATCAATATGCAATATAATATATCAATATGCATTGATCAATAATATTCAATCAATACGCTTCAATATAGCTTCAATACTTGAACCATCAATACGATGCCTGGACATTCTTTAACTGTACGTTGTTAGCTGTGCTTGGAAAATTTGCGATCTGCTGTGCATGTTTTTATTTTGATAACCTGTTTTTCTCGATATCAAGGAATGGTGTCCATTAGATATTTAGCTTTTCTTACCTGGACTTTGTGTCCCATAGAGATTTAGCTTTTAAACTAATAATTTCTTTGTTATCATTTCAATAAATAACATTCCAGCTACACAGACCCTATTTTATAAAATTTGTTGAAATATGAGTACAATATTGTTTACGATTTCATTAAATATATTCCTCGTGATTTTTTGTCCTTTTCTTAATTATGTGCTGGAATATAGACATTCATTTTTCTATTTCCATCAAAAAGAATGACCAGTTAAGGTTTTGAAACGGAAATAAACTATAAAACTTCGATTGAAACTTGGTTACTCGTGCAATATTTTAAATCTTGGAAATTGAATTATGGATTAATTTAAACATCAAACACTGTTTTAAATTAAAACCGAACTTTTCCATTTGAAGCTAGATATATTTGAATCTTGACAGATATCGGTATTTCAAGGGTAATCTGCCCTCTACTTTAGTGTCTATCGGTGACCGATAGACCGCTAAGGCTAAGACCGATAGGCAGATTACCCTCGAAATATCGATATCTGTCAAAACATTCAAATAGATCTAGATTCAAAAGGAAAAAATCGGGTTTAATTTAAAATATTTTTACAAGCTAGAAAAAATTAGGTTCACACTAAAACAATCTAACACTGAATATTAAAATATCAAGAAGGCTTTCCTGCGCTGACTAAACTTCTGCGAAGTCTCGCATTTTAAATCACGCCGAAAACTATTTCCAATATCCGAATAATTGGAAAAATTCAAAACCGACAATATTTTAAGAGCTTCCTTAATTGAACCCCCTAAAAGTTTTGCAAGAATATTTGTACTGAACGATTTGTGGGAACTAGAAAAAGTATTGAAAATAAATCTTTAATTTCTTCAGCGGAGCACAATGTAAATAAAGCTATGTATATATAAATATTGTCTCTAAAACTT
Organism: Nemotelus nigrinus; assembly: GCA_947369275.1. NCBI lineage: Eukaryota > Metazoa > Arthropoda > Insecta > Diptera > Stratiomyidae > Nemotelus > Nemotelus nigrinus. Next base: position 158,698,634 of record OX376373.1, read on the forward strand.
TTACATAATCCATGCACCAGCCATGCCTAACTACATATTTTTCCAATTGCACTGTTGTACTCTGTGATTGCCTTCTGTTGAAATAAATTATACATTTTCATTTTGCAAAAAATTTGAAAAAACAGGCACTTCTAACCTAAAAAATATCTACAGGTTTTCGGAAATTTTTCAAAGAACCAAAAAACACAGTCAAACCAAAAAATATGTACAAAATTTAACGAATCTGCAGAAAAGTCGGTTGGCATGTTTTTAGCATCGAAAGGAAAACGAAAGAAAACTTTCTCATAAAAGGCTCTTATTTAAGGCTATGAACCAAAAAAAAAAATTCTTACGCAAGTTAATTTCTTCTCAAATCATTCAGAAACCTGCTTTTTTTCTACAACCTTCATCAATCTTAATACTTAAATATTTATCATAAGGTTGAGTGTTTAAGAATTTGAACTAATTTTTAAGATAAAATCTAAATTTTATGAAATAAACAGAAGCTTTCAAATATCTGTAATGTTCTTAAAAACCCCATTTATCGTCTAACAATATCAAAGGAATTCCTCAAAGTACATAGTCCATTCTAAAAAGTGTCGCAGAAAAATTTAGCCGCAAGAAATCCAAACCTTTTTCGTAAAGCAACAAAAGTGCTCATAAAATATCAGAATTAAAAAAAAAACAGAAACAATATCAGATTCAGAGATTTCTTACATGTAACAAACGCCCGCAAAAAGCATAACTTCAGCAGTCTTTCGATAAAATCTGGAACTGTTTCACTAAATCTGACATTTGCACCAGTCCTCTGAATGAAATTTAAAAGTTTTTTTTTAAGATGAAATTATTTGGCTGGTTTTTATAAGCATTTAGTAGTGGTTCAGATGTGTTTGGAAAAAACATCAAAACAATAGGAGAATTTTCGGGAAAAAAATTTCAAGAATATACAGCATTATTTTCGTTCAAATCCATTACTCTTTGAACCAAACCAAACTCTTCTCGAAGTAAATTCACACAAAATTACTTAAGAGCTCGTACAAAAAAGTATAGGTTGTTGAACAAATTAAGAACTTTGTCAGAGAAAATTTTGAAAATTTTGAAAAGTTCAATCATTTTTCGAGTTTATAAAAATTAAAGTGATGCATGTGCTACTTTACCTTATAAACTAGACCTTTTTTCTGTTGCATAATTTGTACTTTACATTCAGGTATTGTTATGTTTTTTCGTAAACAGCCCAGTATTTATAGACAAAATGCCGTTGTGGCAAAAAAATACAGGTGATTTTCGAATGAAAATATGTTTATTGTGTGACGCGAAACACAAAGTGAAAAGTGCATTATGAAGTTTTTTGGGAATGCAACGATCACCACTCATCAGTTGTATTTTCATGTCACAATCCATTACTTTCGAGTGGTTGTTTTACGATTGCATACACGCAGATTGGAAATGATCTCAGTTAATATTGAAGTTAATCTGAAATATAAACAAATTGTTGCTAAAAAGCAAAAATATCATGATGTGCAGAAGACCTATCCCATAAAAATTACCTAAAAGAAAATTTGACTTATCTTCGACTCCAAGAACACCGAGCTATTTCCTCTACTAGTTGGTACAGATTGAACTTTTTCAATCAATTTGCCTTTTTAAGTGAACAAAATGAGACTTTCTAATAATCTACCCTAATTGTTAAAAATTGACGAACAAATTTGATAATATTCAATGTGGTATGCATACTACAACAATAACTATTTGAAGTATTTCCGACACATCGCACTTTTGCTCGAATGGGAAATTATGATTTACAGCCAGAATAAGAAAAAAGTTAGAAGCTGATATTTATATATGAAATTTATCATCATTATATATTACTGGCGATTTATATTACTTATTTATGCATCAAATAAACCATTATAAACGTCAACTATAAATTCCAAAGAAGTGATTAGCTCTTCAGCTTTTATTAAATGTTTCCAAGCCGTATAAAACCTAGTTATTTACCTAGCAATCAACGACATTGCCACTGGAAACACTTTCATCTTCCTCCCACCAACTAAATAATTTGCTTCAGCTTCTTCACAATTTTTGGGATTCTTTTTGATAAAACCGAAATAAACACCAATAAGTGAACAACTACACAACATAAACACGAAAACAAGATAATCCGGCCAACCGAAACGTTGTAGGGATATTTTCACATCATCAACATTAGGACCCGACATATTGATCGAATGCGATATTTTCACTGTTCGATACACTTGGAGAACAATAGTAAACGCAATTGAATGATGTAGATGGAAATTTAGAATAAAATGGAATATTTATTTGTTTATGGTCACATTATTAAGCATTAATTAATAAGAATTTCGATTCATTTTTAAAACGTTTTGTTCACGATCATATTGAAAAATTTTTGGAAGAATTTTCAAAGAATTTAACCGAAACTTTCTCAATCGTTTTATGTCATTCCCCACGATCGACTAGATCAACACTGGTTCACCACTGTTTCGGTGTAACTAGATTATCTGATCGTTTATCTGCCACTTATCTGCAATAGACTCCATACATATTGAAGCAACCATCACTTTCATCTAATCGTGTCGCGGTGAATCCATTCATCCACCTCTGATATAAACTAGAGTGTTGGTTGGATTTTCGCAATGAAACCTCTCTGTATTCCAATTCATACGCGAATCTTCTATGTCGCACTAAACGCAATTTTTGGAACGCGATACCTTCTTCATGCACAAATGAAACTCAGACCTAAAGTCGTCTGCATTCGACAGCCATTAAGTTTTCATGTAATTCAATTTGCAAAGAGTTCATATGTGCCAATTTGGAATTTTTCATTAATAATCGCAATGTAGGTGTTTTAATTGGCTGTTCAGGATGTAGTGCAAGTAGAAATTGGCCGTGAGACTAATTTTGACGTCCGGTCGATTACGTGTGATAGATGATGACAGTTAGTAAAAAGTTAACGATTCAATTTTCTCTCCTCAAATAGTACTGACTTTTTCAGGTTAGTTATTTCAGTTTCCACTATCAAGTTCATCGTCACAAACTTTCATTTATAAAAAATTTTTTTTTAATATATGAGAATACCATTTTTAATAAGCTGCATTATAAGTTTTTCTTTAAAAAAAAACTCCACTAGTCACAATAAATAACTTCAATCCGAAATATATATGTTTATATTTACCTCAAACAATTTGAAGCTCTCATACATTATAGGTCTGTTCCCGTACTTGAATCTATTATAATATATTGATATAGATTCGCAGCAAGTCGTTTTCGTACTTTTGCTGCAAGCCAAATGCAAGCCAAATTTTGCAGCAAAAAGAAGCCAGCTGCCAAATTCTGTTACTGCTGCAGTTTGCTGAAGTACGGGAACAGACCTTATGAAACATTCAGTTGATTATTTTATTTTTACAACCCAAGCCATATTCAAATTTTCCAACAGCTTGAACAAATCTTTTTTTTTTATTTTCAATTTGAAAATTAGTCGAAACAATTTCGCCCAAGTAGCTATTATTGAATAATTGAAGCACTCAATAAATTTGTTGTAATTCATTTCGGTCTCAATTGTTGAATGACACTCACCAACAATTGGATAATACGAACGGTGATTTTGACCTGAACAAAATAAATGCGTAGATTGAAAATGACGCAATTGTAGAGAAAAAGATTCAGATTGTTGATAACAAATTGTATACATTTTGTTGCGGTAGAGATTTTATGATGTATGCTTTTATTTTTGTGTTTTATGACTCATTGATGTTTTGAAAATATATCATTGTTGTAAATAAGAAGTTCACGGTGGCTATGAAAGGTTTATTATGTTTGGTTTTACTGGTTTCATATTTGGAAAATATATTGTGACTAAATTTTTAGAGTTAACTGAGAAAATTTAATGGATCATCTTCCACGAATATACTTCTGCAATTTTTTTTTTACTATATTTAGCATGTCTTCAGCCAAATGACTTAAAATAATAGTACATTCATTTACTATAGAAATATAATGGGGAGCACCTGCTCCCTCTAAACTCTGCAGATTCAGCTCAGAAACGAAAAAGGTTGGCTGAGCAGAAGAATCAGGGCAGGCAGGAATCTAAAAATTTAATAAAATATTGTTTGGGCAGTGATTGATGCCAGCAACGGAGACGGAATCATCTCCCAAGATAAAACAGGCTATATTCGGAATCTGCTGCAAGCTGCAGAAGGCCAGCTCAAGTCCTCCGTTTACGGTGGATGACGCGGAATGGTACAAAGGAATCAGCAATATCTGTGAGCAATATCTGAACTGGAGGAACTCTGGCCAGGCACCAAAATGCAGGACATAGATTTCTTGTTTTTATTCGGATCCAGTGAAAGTCATGGACATAGTTCCGCTCTTGAGCCCAGACCTACCTCCAGAGGATCGGAGGGTCTGCAAAGATTGGCGAGCTAGTTGACAATCGGCGGAAGGCCCTTTTTATCATTCATGAAGAGGCACTGCTAGTATTGGATGCCCGAAATGGAATTTTCAGGTACGGGTTCGAACAATTGGCTCTACGAATTTACCGAAGCAACAGGCTAAAGAGCTCGGTTTCGGGGGATTCCATACCCGTCAATCCTCACTCAAAACAGGTGGCTCAAACGGCATGGGAGCCACTTGAAAAAGGGTATGCTGCCCGTCTGAGGGCGATAATTGATGAGGAGTTGGGTGTTGAATCCCTCTTTGCTGATAAAGTTAGCATTGGAACTATCTTCAAGTTGGGTGGCTTCCTGGACCTCATGAATCTGGAGGCAAAACAAGGTGTTGGGGTGGCTTCTATGTCTGAGGAGGAGGACTCCATCAATAATGTATGATGGTGAAGGTACTGCAGATTAGCCTACACCATTCCAAACCAACATCAGCTGCCCTGTTGCTCCGCTCTTCCAGGACAGAGGAGGAGCTAATCCTTATCTAGGAACCATGGGTTGCCAAAAATCTGGGTAACGCAAAAATAGATACAGACTGATAGATAAGCTACGTGTCTGTATTCTTGTCAAGAAAACCATTAACGTCCTTGTACTGCACAATATCATTAGAGGGATAACATGGCTGTCACTGTGGACATCGATCAGAGATTATGCTGGTTCAGCTCCTGCTACATGGCACAGGTACATATCGCTCAACGTGGCCGGCCGCAGCTCTGCTAAGCAGGTAGCGTTTATTAATAGAAAGAAGACGGATTAAAAGTTATTTCAATTCCTGGTCCGGTCCTCACTGGAAACTGCTCCCAAAAGCATAGACTGCTACCATGAATTAGATCAGAGAGTTTACACCCCCACTAGTTCTCTCAACTCTGCGTCTAAGGCAGCTTGTAATCCACCCGCAGCCAGCAGAAATCCCAAGCATCCTCCCCCCGTGGAATATGCAGATCAGCAAACTGTGAAAAGAATGAAGGAGGAAGTTCAATAACTCGAAAAGCTCTAATAACTGGTTGGTGTATAAAACGAACCTGAGGGCTTTTATGTATGTCATATTCAAGGAGAAGAGAGCCTCATGAAGATCTTTCTGTGGAAAGGTTAACCGCTTTTGTAAGGTCTTAAGCACGACACCCAATGCTATGGGGTACATCATGAACCCTGAGGGCGTTTGTACTAGTTCGAGCGCAGATACTCTAAATGTTCTAATGGACGCACATTTTTAAAACAATTACTGTCCTTTAAAAGCTGTGCACCAAATGAAGCAAGCTTACAGCTCAAAGCCTTCGTTTGAAATATCAAAATCTTAACTGGGCTGGGCTTTTAACTCTCTCGAGCTGTTTAAATCTCCGGCCCTGCTAGCGTCATAGCGACTGATATCCAGCAGTCCATGAAAGTATCGTTACCACAGTTCAGAGAGATTCATAATGCTTGCCAACGTTTCTCGAAAGCAGGAAAAGTTTCGCATTTTAAGCCAAAGACTATCATCCATGGGTCTTAACTCTGTTTTGCTTAAGATTTTGGAAAGGATGATTGACTATCATATTAAAAGAGCAATCAATCCTTTGTTGTTCTCTCAGTCACAGCATGCTTAAACCAAAGGTAAGTCTGTTCAATCTGCTCTTCACGTCATCATTGAGCAAGTCGAAAAATCTCTTGCTCTTAGGGAATATACGCTTGCCGCCTTCTTGGTTATCGAGGGGGCTTTCGACAAAGTAAAGTCTGACGCTATTATTGAGGCACTCTCAGTGCTACATGTGGATGAGTGGCTAATTGCTTTTATCATGCAGCTTCTTAAAAATAGAGTGATAATCTCTACCTTGGGGTATATTCGCATTAGACGAGAGGTCAGTACAGGCAAACCTCTCCCTGCAATGAAACATCACGTTGAATATTCTTCTAATGAGAAGAACGAAGATTTGGCTCGAGGGAGCTCCCGCTCCAGCGGGTGTTAACTATATCGCTCCGCAATGCCTATTGGATTTCGAGATCACAGCTCGCATTCCTGTTATGAATGAATAGCTGAACGTGTTACCCTTGAGAGTGGGCTAATCCAACAGTACACGGACGGCTCAAAGTTGAACAATAGAGTCGGGAGTGGTGTATGCTCAGATGAGCTGAATCTCAAGCTGTTTCATCGCCTACCAGATCACTTTAGTGTCTTTCAGATGGAAGTTGCGGCTATTTTTCAGGCTATCGACTGGTTTCTGTGTAATTGGATATTCGGGGTCACGCTAGGAAGTCTTGGACAAGTGAATCATCCTGTGCGATAACAAGGCAGTCCTGGCTATCCATGGAGCTCATGGTGCCAGGCAGCTTTTAGGCTTAATTCGAAGTGCTATTCGTTGCACTGTAGGCGTTTTTACGAACCACTGCCTCATAGGCCAGCATGCGCAATGATTGGGCGCAGGGTATAACGATTCCTGTCGGAGTTGTGGCTCTGAAGACGAGAAGGAATCTGTCCTTCATCTCATGTGCCAGTGTCCAGCTTTGGCAAAGAGAAGGGTGGCGGCACTTGGTGCGCCTTTTCTCTCAAACCTGTCCGAACTATACCTGGTTCGTCAAAGGAAGCAGATGGTTTCCTGAGTTCAGTAAGTAGAAGAAAATCACAAATTATTGTGGCATCACAAAGGGCCCCTTTTATGGTTATGTGTGTCGGCTGTCAGGGCTTTGTAGATCGGCATCCACCTCAACCTACCTTAACAAACTAGACATGTTATTTTTGTACTTTCATGTAGTTTTTGACAGTACGGACTACTTTCATGATAATTTTAAATGCTCTTGGCGTTTTCACCGAAATTTCCGCATCCTGTAAGGGGCAAAATATTGGTAACGTGCTAAAACCAGTTAGATTTTACCTTAACTTACGATAAAATTAAGAAATATACTTTCAATAAGATGCCAGAGAAATAGAGTAGGTAGCGTTTACACTTTACTAGAAAGTTATGTGCAAAATGATCTACCAGTCTTATACAATGATGAATGTTGCTGAAACAAGATATGTTCTAAAATTATGGACAAAAATATGGAATAGTTTCCTATCCTTTTATTCAAAAAGTTTTGTCTGTTACAAATGGCAGCTCGTAAGTGTCTGAGCGTCAATGCACTAATAAATCGTGAAACAAACGAACAAATTTACCATGCTACATCCGGCCGTGAAATTAAATTTGATTAACCTTCATTTGAGTAACATCGTCAGTACAGAAAATGTTTTTTTTTTATCATCTTTCATAATTTCTTGACTCCAGACGCAACATATGCTTCCTACTTTGCAACTTAGGAAAATCACTTGGACATACGAAGTAGTCCCTAGCTGCAATCAGTAGATACTATTGTCCCACTATATTGCGGAGAAACGTACTTTGTCTCTACGGCCAGACAATATGACAAATTGACTAACCAAGGTGTACAAACAACAACAGCAATGATGACGATATAGATTGAAGAATAAGTGGATAAGCGTGTACTGAGGCATAGAGTGCTTGCTACAGACTGAAGCGATAATATTGCAGAATTGAATATTTTTTTGGAGGGCTTATGTAATTAAACGTTTTGGTAGATTTTTCCTTGGAGTTATCAATTGATCTCAATTTCAGTGTCAGAGGTAATTTGATAGTTTTGAGAGTGTATTTTGCTTTGATATAATTTGTTTAATAAAAGAGCAGAATATTTTTTTTAATTTAAGCCGAAAGTAAAAATTAATTTGGTAAATACGTCATATATTAAAAATTTAGTTTGACTTGTTTCAATACATCGAAAATGAACTTAAAGATTCAACTTCCAAGAACACTCTTCTCGCCGAAGATCCACTATAAATATTAGCTTATAATTCTAAAAAGATTATTTTTTGTATAAAGCTATGATTTCTGTTGATCTGCTCACAACATTTTGTTTTCAACTAATAGTTTTTGTTTCTGTTAAAAATCAAAGAATAACATTCGAAACTCTGTTTCACTGGAAACATCGTTATGAAAAATTTAAAATACTTCAACCTCTCCTAGAACAAAATGCGAGCAAATTCTCCACACATTAAAAAGGATGATTCTGCACAGATCAGCTCACCGAACCGTTTTCACTATACTTCCTGTCATATTTCGTTGTTTTCATTGTCGTTGTCATGATTTTAGCCCCAAGTGAACAGTAGGACATACACTAAACTAACCCAGCCACTTTATTTTATCAAATTCACCATCATTATTATTTTTTGCCATCATCACCATTGCCATCATAACCATCCACATCTGTCCGAAAAACTAATTTGTATGTTCGCTGCTGTTCTTCGCTGTGTTTCTGATAAACTCTTATTAATTTATATATTAAAACGTTTTTCGTTAATCTCACAGGACACAGGACAAAGTTGTCATTCTCTTAGATCTCACTATGCCGATGGGCTTAGTCCGAAAGTTTTAGCTAGATGATGTACATTTTTCAGTTCTACCGCTATCATAATCACTGTTGTTGCATCATAAAAAGAGCCGTAGTGAAATAAATGTTCGGGATTGTATTCAGCTGTCGCGATAGTTGTCGCTACCATAAATGAAAATCTTATGATGATATTATCTCAGTAATGTTAAATGAATTTATGAAAAATATACGGCAGTATGCATCCATATTTGACACAAACAGCCAGAGTAAAGTGAGGTTAATTTGAATTCCTTCAGGCCGTTTTTGGGGATTTCAAAGGAGGGTTTTTAGTTTTGGGTCTGTTTTATTGGGATCTAACGATTTGAGCAAAGCATTGGTATTATCTGACTTTCTTAGTGGAGAATAGGACCAGGTAATGTTACCAACACGTGATTCTTCCATCCAATATGGCTCAAGCCTATTTAAGTGGAAATCTCTTTATTTGTAAGGAATCATAATAATGGACTATTCTCTGAATCAAGCTAAAACTTGATCGAAAAACTATCAAAAAAAAAATGTTGTTTAATATTATAAGAGGCCCAGACACTAGCCATCCTGCTTTCAGCAATTGATATTTGACATACCAAAATCTGACTCATTGCCAATCACTTTTTTTACTATTTGGCCGTTGGCAAAAAACTTATTGGCAGCATACTCTTAAAAATTATGAATCTGGAGACAGACTACTATTGAATCTTCTTTCGTAAAACTTCAATGAGCTTTGAGCTATTATATTACCATTGCTTGATACACTAGGATAAAAGATCGATGAGATGCAAACAATTAAAATCGTTGATTGTTTCTCACTAACCAGAATGTTTGTTAGGGATTGCTGCCTAAAAAATAGTAGCATAAAAAGAAGCTTGAAATAATTGCCCGAATTCAAAATCCAATAGATTTTCTCTTCTTCTTGTTTTGCCAGTTTTTCCTTTAAATTTGTTTCTTTAAATTGGAATTGTTTTTTCGGGATGATTAAAATTTAAAAAATTTTTTATATGCATTGAATATTTTATTTGACAAAGTGTTTTCGAAAGTATGCACGGGTTCTCATCAGACACCAGCACACAGTGCATACTTGACTGATGTGACCACTTGCAGTTGGAAAGAATTAATTTTTATTTATGCTAGTTGTGACAAATTTTAACATCTCCGACTTATATCCATCGATATAGTTTACTTGTAAACTTGTACTTATTTGCCTTTAGCAAATCTACACAAAAGTAAATTTTTACCCAGAAAGTTTTTACCCAGGAAGTTGGAAAGCAGACTTCACTTTGTATTAAATATACAACGTAGAGCTGAAAGCATCAAAGCACTTTAAGTAGTAATTTTTTTGCTAAAAAAATATAACTATTTTTTAAGAACGAAAAAATGGTTTGATTTGCTACAAGAACGATAACTAAAACAATTTTGACATAAGCATTTTATGAAGGAATATTAAATGGATTAAATAAATACTTTTTAGTAGTATTCGTTTTAATAAAACTGTACTTAATGCCGATAGTACGCTGGTAGCAAAGTTCACGCTTCGCTTGGCCTTTAAATTTACCATCACACGGTGGCAGGAACTCTGAACGAACAAAGTCAATTCTAACGATGACGTGAGACCAAAAGTCGAGTTGTCTGAAGATGAATATCTTCAGTGTTGTGTAATATGTTCTTTCAACCGTCCACAGTGTTGTCATAGTTGCGAATGTTGGGAGGCGAGTTTAGTTCAGCATGTCTTCCTAAAATTTTCTTTAAAAAAATTCTGTTGAGGTCCCGAGCTCTCTTCATAAAACAGTTGCACTGATGACGCACTAATTCTTCTCAGATCAGAGTTCTTTATGGACAGTTTTTGAGTCCAGCGAAGTGCATCATTGTGAGCCGTGATTTTAAAATACAATGCCATCTTTCTAAGAATCTATTTATCTGTGGGTGGTAAGCTGCGGAACAGTTGCAATTGAGCTCCAAAAGTCGACCGATTTCAGCCTGGAGAGCTGACTCAAATGGTTTTCGATAACCAAGTATTGGAGAGCTCCAAATTAAGTATTACAAGTGCTTAGTAGAGTAGAAGCACAGTCATTGGCAATAATGGTGGCCAACAGAATTGCTTAAGGCGAATAAGTACAAGGGGCTGTGTTTGTAATACAATAAGTGTGCCCCTGGGATTATGTAACGGAATCAAGAGGACCCAAGAGTATTGAAAGACAAGAACGTTGTTGTAGCCACGGTAAGCTCATTATTGTACAAAAAGTCACCTCACTACTGTACCTTAGATTTCTAACTTAAGGGGTTACCCCCACTTGTAGCGCAATAAAATAGGTCATTTTCATGAATTTTTTTTGACAAAACTACGAAATGTTTTTAAACGACTGCTATATTTTCTTAAAGTACATACTTTAAACACCTTTCAGTAATTTTTTTATTGAAAAATATTACATGATTTAATTACAAATGGCCGTCAAAACAATGGAATTTGAATTTTCACCTTTTGCGGTGACCAAAATTGTGTCGAACTGGATCATCTGAAACAAAAAACACCGATGGGCTTAGTTAAATAACAGTATAAACTAGTGTTTGATCGAAGGATTTAAAAGAATATTCATTTTTCACAAAATGGCGGACAGTCAAAGTTAATATTTCGATTTTCACTTAAAAAAATGGTCATCTTTTGGCTATAAAACAGCCATTTTTTATTTTAAAAAAAAATCGAACGATCAAACACTACATTTTTATGTATTAAATAAGCCTGCTAAGTTTCAAAAAGATCGGTTCAGTAGTTTTCGAGTAATTTTGGTCACCGACTTCAAAGATGTCATTTCGAGAAAAACGCGTTTATAAGTATAAGTAACGGTTGTATAAGCAACAGTTTCTTCTCTTTCAACGCTCATATCTCGGTTAATTCTGTTTGGATCGACTTGAAATTTGAAGGACGTATTCTCAGATAGTTATACTTAAAAAAAATGCAACAAAAAAAAAACGAAAAACTTCAAAGTTACAAGTGGGGGTAACCCCTTAACCAGGTGCGGTTTTTCCTGGCTTTTATTTCAATACCAGAGGGAATGGTTTATGGTCAGTGTACAGGGTGAAAGTCTGGTCCGACAGAAATTCGGGAAGTTTTTGCGAATAGCCCAAGCTCGGCATTTGAGTCCAGGATGTGTAATCGACTGAAATTCGGGAAGACAATAAACCAGGAAAGACAATGGATCAAAAGCTTTGCTTGCCTCGGGTGACCCGTTGATAATTTAAGCGCTGTCTGACTTATAGCCGCAGAGATGAGCGTTGAGTCACAACTGCATCTCAGTTGTGTGAGGAACAAAGTGATAGAACAGTTCGAAAAATCGCAATACGTCTTCTATCATCTTGGAAAGTTTGACAGCTCAGGTCACATAAGCTCGATCTAATAACTTAAGTTTACAATAAGTGGCTTTTATCCCAGCTGATGATTGAAATATGGTGCGAAATTTTTCGAATATTTGCTCCGAGTAAGCAATAAGTCCGTCATTGGAAGTTAAAGCAGCTAAAAGGCCCGTGAGGTATATCTAGCAAAATTTTAATCTATATGTGGCTGCAAATAAATCGCCGAAACGATTGTCCCATGCTTTTAAGCTCGAAAGTCATTCGAGTAAGCTCAAAGAGTTCAACGGATGTGGGCTAGGTTGAAGTGGCTGCCGATCTCCAGAGACCTGGTGACCGACACACATAGGCACAAGAGAGGCCCGTTGTGATAACGGACGTGGGCTAAGGCCTTACAAATATTTGCGCAACGTGACTGAAATTTGGTGGTAGGCTTTAGTTGGGTGCATGGTGAAGGCAATTGTTTGGCCTTGTAGATTGTCACAGAAGGGTTCAATAATATAAATCGGAAGTTTATCCAGACTGATTATGGCATTGAGATATCTATAATCATCACAAGGACGCTATTCCTATTTGAAACACCCACTTGCTGTTGAAAGAGTGGTACCTCACCAGCTTTAGCAGCAAATTGAGTAGTCTTTTCATCTACTACGAACTTATCGGGAAATACTAGACTGAGTCTCAACACTTTTAGGCTATCAGTGGTGAATATATGATTTATAACTTTGTGTTTGCAGGGTTGAGAGAACCATGTGCTGACCGTTACAGCATTTCATTTTTTGACCAAGTCAAATATCCGTAGGTCAGTGGATAGCTCAGTCAAAACCCAAGGTTTTGGAAGTTCGTACGATGTGTTTGTGCGTTTAGTTGAACAGAAAGCGACAGATACATACGATAACTCACTGCGAAATATTAGCTTCAGTGTTATCATCTTTTGTTCGATGATCAACTAAGGTCTGGATGATCAACTAGTTTGAAGTATAAGAGTGAGAAAACCTTCTACATAGTTGTGGATGCTCGAATTTCCGATACATCTGCACCTCTGCGCCCAAGGTAATCGTGTTTAGACAAGTTATCGTAAATTACTAGACCTTGGCTTGGTGAAAATTTTGGTTATTCTAGCAAAGAATTAGCGTTGAAGGTGTCTGCGAAAACGCACTTGGTTGCCCGAAAACCGAATTCGTGGTAGTAAAAAAAGACTTGTTTAATGTTGTGCTGCCAGTCCGCTCATCAAGAGCAGGACTATGTCTTTCCGCAAGTATCATTGCAAAAATTTTGTGAGGGTCAGCAGCAAGCACTTCTAGTTTTACTTCGGCTACGTTGTAAAATCGAAGACCTCAATAAGAACTTTGGTGATTGAACCATCTGTTTTGGCAAGTATTCTAAAGTGGACTTCCCGCAAAAAGGTTTGAATAGCTTGAGCCTCCCGACTGTTTCATTTGCCAAATTAGTGTATGTTTCCAAACCAGCAGCATCTGATTAAAGCTTGGCCCAACAGATCAGTGCACCAAATGTATGTAGCTCATCCCATTAAACGTTAATTTTTCTACAAAGAAAAAAGTCAAAGGCTCGTATACGAACGCAAAACTGTAAACTTACACCGTAAAAATCATCCCCATCTATCTCGAACAAATGCTTATCGTAATTTTCATGAGTCTTTTACACTGACTCTCACAACAAATCCTTGCCTACACCGACAATAATCCACTGGACGACTGTTTAGTTCGTCGTTAGAGGCAACCGAAATAAATATAACAAATATATAAAAGAAAGTGAAATACTTTCAGTTCCACAACGGTCCATACGTGTAAGAGAGAAGTTTCAACCTGACACAATTTGTGGTTTTTTGAATGACAAGCATTCGCATATCCATTGCCATTGCGTTTTGTTTCCATTCAATGGAAAAGAAAGTTTTACGATTTTTTTATTTCTTCAGTATGAAACGACTGAAACATACATACCCTATTCATGCATTCGCAGGTTTGTTATGTTTGGAACTCATTCAGCAGTCATTGACAGCTGACTGATAGCAAGATCGTAAAACATTCGAAGCTACGGAAAGAGACAATAAAATTCTAATAATTCTTTGACGGTTGTATTACCAGGATGCGGTAGATGAATGAAATTACATGAAAGGAAACTTTTTTGGTGCCAGGTGACTTAAAGGGTTCTCTCAAGAACTAACTATGATAAAAGTAGTTTTTATAAAGTAGTTAGCCGCGAATATCTTGAAAAATCCTGTATTTCAGAAGTGCTTTTAAACAAATATAACTTAGATTTTGTAGCCTTCACATTTGAGAGCTAATCAATTTCATAGCTTAAAACGAATATCTCTGGCAACTTTCGAAAAAACAATGTTTCTCAGTTTTTTTTTAGTTTTTATGCCTAAAACGACGAACGATTTCTTCGATTTCAAACAAAAACCCCTTACTGTACTCTCACATACATTAGTAAAACCAAAATTTCCATCCACGATTTTCCCTGCCAAATATCAACTAAAAGGCCATTGCTTGACTTGTGACCGAGAAAAAATATTAAGATGTTCTCTGAGTCTCCTGATGTGAATGTCAAAGGTTGGGTTCTAGTCCTGACTAATAGTAAATATAAAAAGAAATACACAATAAATATTTTATTCGAAATTTACTACCTTGGTTTTTCCTTCACAACATCCTCTGCCATAGCTCTCATAAACCAAAGGCGAGGGAAAACGCACGGTAACTTTGGTCCCATCTAGTGCTGGTAAAGTTGGTGTGCAAACAAAGCTCACCGAGTATTTAGTAACATTTCGCCGGTACGGTACGTTGGAAATGGCGAAAAAAACCGGGAAAATTTAGCCATCTATTCAGCCATCCATCCAGTCAGGCAGCGATCCATCCATCTATTTATCCATCCAACCATCCATCCATCCGTCAGTCTGTTGCGCCAAAACTAAAACGTGTAACACACACGTCACACGTGAAGAAAAGTGCATGGATCGTTAACAAGGGATGTGTTGTATGTCGAAAAGCAAATTACTCGCTTTAGCTCTTCCATATTTTCTTTTGCGAGTAAAATGTACGTAGTACATACCAGGGCTCGAGTATAGGATATAATACGACTCGGAATAAATATATCTTTTTTCGGAATAGTCGAGCAGCTGATGCTTGGCAATAGTATCCATTTTACGATTTTTTTATTATGATGGAATCAAAGTATTTTCTATTATTTCCAGAGGCATGAAAATCCACTTTGAAGTTACTCGTACACACACTTAGTTTCGAAGGTGACGTTTTATTTCTTTTGGTTTTGCAATAGATGTTGGAGCATGTGTCCAGAACCTGGGGTTATTTTAGTGTAAAAGATAGTAATGTGGTGACTAGAGCTGTAACGGATTAAAATGTTGGATTTATATTCTGGAAACAAGTTTTTTATGTGATGATGTGCCAGGCTAAAAGGATTAAAATGTCAAAATTGTCAAGTTCTCAGATTTTAACTACATAGCACAAAAACTGCAAAAAAAAAACTGCAAAAATATTGCACTCAACAATAATAAGGGTGTCAGAAAAAGATTTGTATCAGGTACGTAGATATTGCCTCTCAATATTGGCAATCTAAAACATACAAATCTGAAGACAAAATATTTCAGCTCATTAGCCATGTACCAGTTATTATTGGGGCATTAGTTCCGAGATTGAAATGGAGGTCCCGAAAATTCGGGGATAGAATTTCCTGGATCCCGCGATAGGAGGATTTTATAAAAGAACTATATTTAGGGAAGGTAATTGAATTTGATCATGGTTTCCTTCTTGTCTATAAATCAGCATGGACAACGTATATCGTCTCTAAAACTTATCAAAGCCGAGAATATTGAAACGGGAAACTCGATCGTTTTGCGGAATCAGCCACCGAAATGTTTTTTGCGGGATGATTAATATTGAAAATTTTTTTTATTTACATAGAAAATTTTAATCTACATTGAAAAATCTATTTTTGACAAAGTGGTTTCGAAAGCATGCACTGATTCTCATTAGACACCAGCGCACAGTGCATACTTGACTGATGTGACCACTTGCAGTTGGAAATCATTACATTTTTATTTATGTTAGTTGTGACAAATTTTAACATCTCCGACTTATATCCATCGATATAATTTTACTTAGTAAAGGTAATTGAATTTGATCATGGTTCCCTTCTTGTCAATAAATGAGCATGGACAACGTATATCGTCTCTACAGCTTATCAAAGCCGAGAATATTGAAACGGGAAACTCGATCTTTTTGCGGAATCAGCCTCCGAAAGCAGAATCAGATCGTAGCCCTGCATGACCCAAAATGTGTGGTTATTGCATGCTGAGTGATTGTGACGCTCATTGGAAATTCCAATAGCGTATTCCCGAAGCTATTAAGGGAAATTTTCACTCTTGTATTAAACATTTTACTTACCTGTGATGATTTGAAACTCTCCGAGATTTTCATCCTTCCGTTTTATATAGCACACTACCCATAGTCGATGTATGCTCGCTAGTTCTTTTCCCCTTATTTCTGTGAGTGATCCTCATTGGCCAGTCATGGACTTTTGGAAAACAACTTGCAAGCAGATTACATTTTCATTGCTAAGAATGTTTGCTTCATAGTTTCTGTCTGGAATGCATTACAGCGATTCCCGTTGGCTTGCTAATATTTTGTATGCACACATAAAAACGTGTATAATGCAAGTTAGTAATGCGTTAGTATGTTGTATCTAGTATATATATGCAAATAAACATTACAGAAATTTGATCATTCTATTTGCGACCAAATTTTTATGTGATAGTTCACAAATATCTGAGATCAATTATCACACAGGTGAGTTCAAGCATTTGGAGATGATTCATTTGGGATGAAAATGTTCTTGGATTAAATGTTCATGTACATGCACATACGTCAAGTGAAAGCAAGGTACAAGAATTTCATATAATTGTTCAATGTTTTCCCATACCAAAGATGCTCCCCTAACGACGGTTTCGCTTGTTTCACACATTCGTATCTCAACCTCAATTTAATAAACAGAAGGTCAAAAATTGAACAATTTCTTAGCTGCCATTTTTAATCCATTCTCTCTTTTACCTGTGATTCAAGATGACGTCAAGATTAAACAAGTTTAAATAATCAATTGAATACATGATATGTTTTTTTTACATTTGTGGTAACTTAGATCGTTCAAAATTGTTTTATTTTTTTAGCTGGTCGCTGAGCAATGTCATCTAACAGACGATAATCTTAGCTTTGACAGAAACCTTGACCCTTTAGACCATGTAACCAAACAGATGATCTCACATATGTATAGAAATTCAAATATATTGGCTAATCGCTGGATTGATGAGTTTCTATTCGCTACGAAAGTGTGAAATGAAAGTGATGAGGATTAAATCCATCCAATGACTATTTGCGAATCAGTCCAGCTGTGTGTTGCAATGATCTTGATTTCAATTTTTTTTTAACTCTGGATACCATCTTGGCCATGAGATGAGCAGCATATCTAGGCAAAGTTACAGAGCTAACTGGTACTACTTATGATTCGGAGCAGAAGAGATTTACTTTGATGTCCCCGATATTATGTAGACTACGTAAAGTAAATAGTTGCTTTTTAAGCGTTTTTGCTCGTACTGGAGAATGCATGACGACTTATAACAGCACTTTTTGTTTGCAGAAATCTCTAAACATGAAATCTTTAAAGCGCTTTTAACAAATCAAAGTCAGTATGGGTGGAGCTCTGGAGGTAGATATTCGTCCCACCTATGCTTGAGAGACCACAGAATACTTAAATAGAAAGATTTTGTGGTTACTAGCCGAAAAAACACCAAACTTAGAAAATTGAAACATTAGTTACTTATCTTCATCCAGATGCTCATCACATGATAATGGTAGCAACCGTTGATGCAAAAAAAACTAATGGTGATGGCAACCTTTTGCTAACACCACAGCCAAAATTATACGAACTCTATTGCATGTAGAGGCTAACTTATCCCGTAGATTTCATTTCGGTTGTAATCTATAGAGGTAAGAAAGATTTCAAGGCTACCACCCGCCGCAAAATGAAGCATTTACTTGTAAAGGTTATTTAATTGTGATCATGGTTCCCTTCTTGTCTATAAATCAGCATATACAATGTATATCGACTCTAAAGCTTATCAAAGCAGAGAATAATTGATACGGGAAACTCGATCGTTTTGCAGATTAAGCCTCCGAAGCCGAATCAAATTGGAATTGTTTTTGCGGGATGATTAAAATTGACAAATTTTTTATTTACATAGAACATTTTATTTGACAACATTTACTGTTTACTTTCATTGAAAAATCATTATAATTTGGAACTATAATAGTAGATTCTTTTCTTTTCCTCTTGTGAATAAAAATGTCGGATGCTTGAATAAATCACTAGTTTGGTCTAGGACTACCGTTCTCGTCCGAAGGGACGATTTGAAGATTTTAAGTTGGCTGTGTAGACAAGCATTTAATTTATATAATTTATATTGTCTTTGTTTTGGAAAAAAAATTTCATTTAAAGATTAAATGAAATCATGAATTTCGCAAGTGCGCAAACTTAAAATAATTAGAACATTAATATGCAGAGCTCAAAGTTGAAATTTTTTTTTCGATAAGACAAAGCAAAAAAACTGAAACTAGTATGTACGTACAAATTGTTTAAATATATATGAAATGGTTTTTTGATTCGTTGGACTCCAGTTTTCAATTTAAGTTAATTTTTTTCTACATTGAACATCGTGCATAACGCATTGCAATTACACATGATTGGCACAGAGCAAACTTTTGATAGCATCTTGCATGCTATTTAAACCGTCATAAATTATTTATCTTTGCCAAGTTATACTCCAAGATACAAAGTTACATACCCATCCGCGAAAAAAAGCCACAATCAACTTGCTTTTCAGCATGCAATCGATTAGAGCATTTGATAATTTTAATAAAAACTAAGTTTCTATTCAAATATAAATGCGAAAATTAATCACTTCACGTTTATTTATTGTTTTCATAAGAATGGTTCAAATCGATGAATTAATTCGTATTTCATTACTTGTGTATTGCATTTGTGCTGTTCAATCGCAAGTAAGTTGACCAAATAAAATTTGTTTTCGAGACTACGATTCTGTATGAAATTTCCATTAACAAATCTTTAAAGCGAGCGATTGAAATCCACAAATTTGAAACAATGCCAGGATCAGATGCAAGTTATATTGATTGGGGTAGTTTACGTTTAGCACGTGCAAGAGAACGAAAAAGTTTGGCAGTTTCCGGAACGTTTTATGTTTTAAGAAATGTTAAGGACGAAGAGGTAATTTTTCTGTGTATTAAAAGTTTTTGAGGAAATTCACTGAAAAAATTCATTAAATCATCGTCTCACTTTTATTTTCGATCAATTTTACTATTTTGAAGATAAATGACAAAAAATTTCGTTTCAAATATTAGACGATATACATTCAGACTTTGATATTTTCAAGTTGTTTGTTGTGAAATTCCAGTTTGCTTATTCAGTCTATGGAAAAAATCCCGTAACAAGACAATTTCCAAACAAACCACTTATACAGCGTTCACATCCGTTCTGTGAATTCATGGAAACTGATAAGTTGTTTTATCCAGATATAGTAAAAGCTTCGAATCTTCCCCCACCTGGAACGTGTCCATTACCAAAAGTAAGTTTAGTTGATTAGAGGAATATTTTTGGTGATTTTTGGAGAACAAATTTTAAATCATCATAAGCTATCATAAATGTTGATTTTCATTTTCATCTCTAATTCTGGCTTTGGAAACAAAAATGTATAGCATTTTTATTTAAGAAATGAATAAAAATTTGAGCAATGAAAAGTTGTAACAATTGAGCGTATGACTATGCTTAGTTTAAAAAATTGGTTCATCCGATTTTAACATAAAAAAGAAAAAGCATAAAAAGCATATATGTGATTGGAGATGAAACTCAATGTAATAATTTTCAATATATTCAAACATTATTTTTTTTCTCAAATAAACTTTGATAATCGTAATTTTACTATTCCTCGATATTTCATTTAATTCTCATGTTAACCAATTGATTTCATTTTCGATCAAAGGGTAACTACACCTTGAACAACTACCTGGTCAGTGAGGAAAAATTGAAAAATCTACCATCCGGTGACTACAAAATTATCTTATCTGTAACGAAAAATAGAAAATTTATTACTGGTATTGAGTGCTTGGCTAGCTTGGGCTGATAAAACAATATTTATCTTAATAAATGTTTGGAGGATGCAAATAATTTTTTTCATTTTATTAATTTTATCTCCCAACTAGGTGACGGTTTTCCAAGAAAGATAATCCTGAAAAAAAAATTCACTATCCATTCATCCCCTTGAATTTCATCTCTATTTTGCAAATCTCTTCGAAAACATTCCCGAAAAATCTTAATCTAATTGCAGTTACATTCGTATTCGGTTCAGGGACAATAAATAAACTCAAGTGGATTAATATATCATCGGAAAATATGATAAAACACACACATTCCGAACAAGACAAGGATACACTACCGTTGAAATTTTGGTGAGTGGACTTGAGACACAACGGGAAATAAGCTCTCAACTCGACGGTCTACCAACGATGAGTTGCAAGTGATACGGGGTACGTTCAGAGTCTAGGAGGAAATTCAAAATGTGGAAAGTTAGTGTGGCAAAAGAATCGCATTATTGATAGCCAGCAGGAAAGCACAATTTATCAATATTAGAGTCAGGAACTAAGAAAAGGAACTATGGAGAATCTTAGGATAATATAAGAAATAGCTTGAAATTCAATAAGGCAGTATTGTTCGTGAGGTTGTGGAAAAGTGTGATGTACAGTTTGTGCTTTTAAAATGGATTATGACTCAAAAATAGAAACCAGCAAGTCAAACTTAGTCAGTCGCTAAATTGGTGCATCAGGAGCCCTGTTTTTTAAATCCATGTCAGAGATTCTGCCTCTATCGTTTACGGTTGACTTCACTTTGGAGATCAAATCATGTTCCACAGTGAAGTAGACTGTATGATTGTAGCTCAAAACACAAAAGGATTTTACACGTTTCTATCAAATCGAAAAAAGCTTAATTTTTCAGAAATATATGCTCGAACGAAATCAATATCTTAAAATAAAATCAATTTTTTTAATCAACATACCTCAGCTTTGACTACTATGGTAGATTTTTTTGAAAATTCTACTGTAATTATCCACAGAAAACCCCACAAAAAGCATGACTAACAAAAGGATACTTTTGTAGCTTAAACGAGAATTTTTCCCTGCATGTATCTTTTAAGAGTCCATAAATTACAATCCATTATTGAGCTGTATTCGTTCTACTGTCTACTTGAAACATACGTCCTGTTCATTGCACACAAACCAATGACGTAAGAGTGTTGTTTTTTTTCTCAATAATTTCCCTCGATTCTGAACAGCGAGACCAGTAAATCTGTTCGTAGTCCTATCGAAACAATAAGGCAATAAATTCTCGATGCTATAATTCATCGGTAGCGGAACATTTTATTAAGTGGATAGGTATTGAACGATATAGCTATTAGGAAGAGGCGTGCGAAACGTTTCAGAGTCTATTAGGAAGAGAATCGAGAACGCTTTAAGTGCTGGAATGGTTTTGATTGTGATGGTTTATCGTCGATAAACATGCTATGGATTTCAGAAATTGGGAATGAGAAACATTAGTAAAATATTTTTACATGCGTTCCAGGATTTCTGGCATCTGCCAATCAAAATTTGCGATAAGCTATCAAATTCTGCACATGCCTAAACCAAACGGGAGATTCATTCAATTCCAAGTCAGATTACATCTGTACTCCACCCATTGAATGACTCCTACGCAAGCTTCGTTCTCTGATGTTACTAAGAGTCCTCCCAACATCGTCGTTTTCAATATTATCGATACCCGATACTCAGTAAAAAAGCTCGAGATTTTTTTATTGCGTTCCAGTGGGTGTTCTCTGGGAAAGGGTTTGTACCGGCAAAACACAAATATATGGGCGTTTTTATTGGTTTTAAAATGCGCATACTCGATACTTGACCAAGTAATTTTTGCTGGCCAGCAAAATAAAGAATCGCGGTAAAAATTAGATTATATAATTTAATTAAAGGATTTCGAAGGTAAGACTTATGTATATATAATGGAAAAAATAAAAACTGGGAAATATTGTCTAATGATTTTTTTTTAAATCAGCACACTTACCTTAAAATTGACCAGAAGTTAAAGTGAGATAAATTTATTTCACATTTTATACATGAAATTAAAAATTATCTTGGTATTATCCTTTCACAAATATAACAGTCTAAAGAAGCTATTACTGCTTAAGCTCTGTTATGTTTGAAGCAAATGTTGTGCCCCTATCTGAAAGTATATTTGCACTGCGCCACCTGAAGAACCTACTTTCTCAAATAATCTGACATACTCAGAGCAAGGCAATATAACAGACTGAACATGCTTGACCCTGACGGCGGCAAAGACAGTCTGATTCAGACTATAAAAAGTCAAGCCCGGAGACATTACAAAAGAATTCTTGAAGAACTAAGGGAAAATGGACAGTAATTTGGAGTAGCTGTAGCTAAGGAAAATAACCTATCTCAACGATGGCGTATCAATCGGCTGCTTCAAAAGCTTGCCAAAGCTTTTAAACTACCCAGAAGCAAAGCGAAATTTCAAATTACACGAACAAATACTGTTGCGATGCTAGAATAGTTAAAACATATAATGGAAATACAACTTTTTTATTACCAACTAGTAAATATGAAGCTCTGAACATTACAAAAAATGTGAAAATTAAAAGTAGTGGTGTGGATGATATCAATACCAAGTCTATTAGATCCCTTTTCAATTTTATTGTTGAGCCACTTGTGCACATAATTAATTGTTGTATTGAACCATCCGTCTAACCGGATGTATTAAAGCGAGCGGATGTAATTCCGATTTACAAATCTAATTGCAGAGCTATCTAATTAATTTCCAATATAGCCAAAATTCTTGAAAAAATTATTAACCACAGATTGTTGGAATTTGTTAAAATTCATAAAACAATATCAAAAAGGCAATATGGCTTTATGAAAAATTTAGGAACCAATTTTGTTTTCTAACAAACTTAATTTATGATAAACTTGATAAAAATATACCAATATCGGCAACATTTTTGGATTTGGCAAAGGCATGTGATACGGTTAATCTTAAGATTTAACTTAACTTTTTAACCATGGGATAAGTGGTAATGCTCTTCAGCTAATTTGTCCCTATTTATAAAACAGATTGCAGCGTGTCCACGTTAACAATGTTTTGAATGATTATTGCTTAGCTCACACGCGGGAACCTCAATGTACAGTTTTAGGACCGTTGCTGTTTCTACTGTACGTTAATTACTTATTAACCAGTATTCCTGATGATGTAATTATTTCATTTGCAGATGATATACCTAGATACTATATCCATCGGTAATACTTGGAAAGAGGTTGGGTCGAAAATGAAAAAAATATCTCCTTCAAGTTAGTAAGTGGATAGCGTTAAATAAGTTATCTTTAAACTTGGAAAACACTGTATATATGACATTTGGGAATCATTGCCGTAGTGCTCTTGAATTTCTGAATGTTACCGTAAATGAGAAAAACATACAAAGAGTAGAATCATGTAAATGTTTGGTTTTCCTTTTTGACTATAATATGAAATGAGATAAAAACATTGAATATGTATTTAAAAACCAAATAAGTAACTTACATTTTTTATAAACTTTCTAAAATTATGCAGACACATCCTACTGATAATTTATTATGCTTTATTTCATAGCAATGTAGATTAAGGACTAATAACATCGGGTGGAGTATACATTAACCGCTTAAAACGGTTACGAAATCATCAAAACAAGCTATTAAAAATTATTAATAAAAATAACTTCAATGCC
This sequence comes from Nemotelus nigrinus, assembly GCA_947369275.1. Lineage (NCBI taxonomy): Eukaryota > Metazoa > Arthropoda > Insecta > Diptera > Stratiomyidae > Nemotelus > Nemotelus nigrinus. The sequence goes on from OX376373.1 coordinate 158,722,724, forward strand.
ATTAAACCTTTGAATTTAGAGCAACTATTATACTTAAATCGTTAGTTATTCAGTTAAATTAAATAATCTTTGAAATTGATTAATCCTGTTCTATTTATCGTTTCAACTTAGTTTCACAATTTTTATTTTGAATCAAATACAAGTATGAAAAAACAAAATAACTTAATCATGATTGAGTAAAATTTCCCTGAAAGATAATGATTCCTACATGGAAGCTTCACTGATCTCCCCTCTTTTAAGTTTTTGTTTGCGTTTGCTTCGTTTTCGTGCCGTAGCACAAAAAGTCGTTGAGCCAAATGGCCTTGATCAAACTGGTTCCTTAATTTTAATTAGGCTGCGCTGACAATTGCTCGGCAGAGTGAGGTTTGATAAATCAATTCCAACTTCATCCTCAAATTCAGCGTGTTCATCTTCAAATGTGGGCAGTGAAAATTTGGCGGAAGATGCAATCCAACTACAACATAAGTCAATGCTTTCAAATACAGAGCCAACAGCAAACAGGGGAAAAGAATTAACACCTAATTGGACAAACAAAAAATCTAAGCTTGACAGAATATTCTTTCTCTAAAACCACACAAAAATTTCAAAATTCCCACAACTCACAAATTATATAAAACACCTGCACATACATTACCACACAATAGACTCAGCTAACTCTTAGATATCCAAAGCTATGGAAACAGTCCCGTTAATCAAAAGACAAAAAAAATCGAAACCGTCAAATAGGTTTACTTGGGTGTCCAGATCGCTTCGTCAACGAAAAAACATGTCGCAGGAAAATTTACACCAGTTTGATAGCAGAATATGACACCTTATGCCTCCCGAAAGGAATTTAAAGGTTAAAGGCAAAAGAATCCATGTCATCAGGCCAAAAGAAATGAAAGAGAATCTCGAACGACAGGGTTTTAATTCCATTGAAGTCTGGTACTTTAATCCCAGGACAGGTAAACCGAAACTGCTGAAAGAGTGGATTCCGAGATCGATAAAGATGTGTAAAACATCAAAGCCATATCCTATCTAGCCTGTCAGGTGGAAACTAAAAAATACGCGGCTAATTCCTGAATACCACCGCTGCCAATACTTTGGGTCTTGTTTAGCAATTGTCATCACAAAGCTCGAAGTGATGAAATGATATACGATGGTCTCCAAAACTTGGACCCAGACCAAAATGTGCCAGTTGTGGCAACGAGCACCTTGCAAACTGTAGGGACTATCGCTTAAATACCAAGAATCCGAGAAAATCATTTGCCTATGTGGTGGGCCCAAGCTCCAGTGCTAAGCTCACCAATGAGCCAAAACTTAGCCATACTGCTTGATTTTAACCCCAAGCTCCTACTTTCAGTCCATAAATATACATTTTTCTCTGTTCTAGAGCCCATAGAATATGGATCATACCTTGATTCTAATTATAAACTCAGACCAGCATGGCTTAACAGTCCAACCTTCACATATCCTTGCCAAAAATACATATTGCATTCTCAATAAGTGCAATGAGCCTGCAGAGTTTTTGGTTTCACAAATATTATTTTTCCTTACACACTAACGGTATTACCCAGCCTGTACAACAGCTGGGATTATCCTGGCAATGATTTTCTTGAAAGCTACCTTACATTAAAAGTACAATCTAACTAATAGCTAATTGTAACTAAGTTAGCCTAATTAGACCTAAATCTTAGCCTAGGTCTTAAATCTAAGTCCATCTGTTCGTCGAGTGGCCTATATAAATGAAAGCACATCCGTGATTCACCGCTGCTATGCTATCTTCGCGGGGCGCACAAATGGCTCATTAGAACCACCTGTACGCCCTATTGACCGAATTAGTCCATTCTCATGTTCGCCTGTTTGTCTGTAGAATCGTGTCGTTAGTTCCACAATTCGGTCCCTAAGTGGCTTCAATCCCGACTCTTGATACAGGAGAGGGCTTTTCGACTATTTCTTAGTTACCGGGTTGTAGAACCTCTCTTCTTTCGAACTGGAAATGGATTTAGCTTTGGTGGTCATGCACATTTTTTTTTGGCAAAACGAGGTCAGAGGCGTTAAATGTTTAATATTTCACCGCATAAAGGGATTAACCTTCAAAAATTTCTGGAAATCGATTCCGAGGTTCTTTAGAGATGAACTAGAAGTACATGTTCCGAACGACACAGCGAGTTTTTTGGTCTTATTGCGAATTGATTGGGATCCCCAATACTTGGAAGGATTGCAAAATACGCTTAGCTGAGCCTTACAGCTATTTGTATTGATGTTCTATTCGTAAAAGTAAAGACTTAGTTCAACCAACTAGTATCTCAGGCTCTTCGCTGCTTTGAGTGGGTCTTGGCTCGATGCAAATAAGAGCGGATCATCGGCGTATTGGAGAATTTGTGCTTGGCGTTGGCCCACTGGAATAGGTAGGCTAGCAATAAATATGGTATAAAGAACTGTTTCAGTGACAGAACCTTTTGGCACTTCTGATGTCACAGGCTCTATGAAAGAATCTGCTCAGTCAACGCTGACATAGTATTGGCTGTTGGTAAGAAAGTTTGCGGCGAGTATTATTACCTTTTTTGGGAATCCAAACTTGATCAACTTAAATAGAAGGCCTTCATGCCTAACGGAATCGAAAGTCCTTTCGATATCTAAAGCACACACTACTGTCTGAGTGTTTCGCTCATTCAAATGAGACATAATTGGATCATGCAAGAACGAGATGGCGTGCTGAGAGCAATGTTTGCGCCTAAAGCCAAACTGGTGATTAGGGATTACCTGTGTGAGCTCACAGTGGTTTTTAGTAATTTCCATCCACATTCTCTCAAAAAGCTTCCCCAAATTAGGCAGCAAGGATATTAGACGGAAATTGCTGGCCTTTTTAGTTTTGCCCTTTTTATGATTGGAAACAATCTTTACTACTGTGCGTGTGTCCAGAAAGTAGCCATTGTTCAGGGCGTTGTTGAAAACATTGGAATGAATTCTAAGCATTGAGATTGGTAGATATTTAATAATGAAATGAAATATTACTTTTATTAGATATTATTAGAATAAATTATTGTTAGACATTCCATCATGCCCTAAAGACTTCTTACTCTTTATACCGCGCAGCAGTTGCACCAAATATTCACTATTAACGAATTGGGACCTGTCATCTGCATTTTACGGGTTCATCCGCAAGTGTTGAGACTTTGGTGTTGGTTTTTCGTACATTCAAGAAATTATTGTTAAGTATTATAGCATATTCTTGTATTAACGTACTCTTGCTTTATTAACTATTCATCCATTTGAAAGTTCCGCGAGCAGCTACTATTGTACACAGTAGACATCTCGGGATAGTCCATTGTCAAAATATCCTTGCATGTGGATGATATTTTCTATACGGTCAGCCTTGCAGGTGTTTTTGCATCAAGTCTGCAGCGCTCTATATTTGAATTTAGAATACGTTCAGAAAAGGAAGATCAATATGAACACTAACAAACCACAGGTGATCTTAAGCGCACGCAAAACGACAACGACCACCACAAAAACTGACTGTGGACGGCCAACAAATCGACTGTTTACTCGTATCTTCAGATTTTAAGACAGGCACTGTTAAACGGAAGTATGACTTTTGATCAGACTTTGAAAATCATCAGACAATCGTTACAGACTTGCCAAAATTTTACTCTGAGATGCATCTTCAGAATTCTATGGTACGATCAGAACGTAGATATACACAAAGACCTGAGGGTGGAAAGTGTTGAAGAATTCATACATCTTGTCATGAATGGATTTTTCTACTGTTTTTCAAAATTAATTGACAAGCTTTGGACATTCTGAGATAATTGAACAGTGGCAAACACCAACCTAAAAGAAGATTTCGCGGTAGCAGTTTCCTGCCGAAAGGCCTTCGACAAAGTCACAATTAGCGTATGCTACAATCTTTGCTCTAAAATCAATATAAACATAAGAAATTCTATTAAAGAGAAATCATTCTGAAATATTTCTCAGTTGGAAGCTTTTTTTATTTTCAAGAATAACATGATGGTGATTCACAGGGAAAACTAATGAAAAGTTTTCCTTGTGAGTCATCGTTATATTATTCTTGAAATATGATTTTCATCATAGTTAATTTTATATCCTGGATGCTGAGAAAACTACAATGTCTGTTTTGTAAAACCTGAACATGAAGCTGCTGAATCAGGAATCTGATTGTAGGCATTTCTTTTAAAAATATTGAAAAATAAAAATATAGTCTATATAACAAATATCTTAAATTTTTGCTAAATTTTAATTTTTGTTAATTTTTAATTTTGATCTATGAGCAACACTACTATTATTATAAATAAATATACTTTGAACTCAATAAATATACGCATATGTAAGAAAAATATTGAAAGTTAAAACTGAATTAAAAGCTTGAAGGAAAATCAGATATAATACTTATATTTTAATCCGAAAATTTTTCCGTTTAGTGTTTTTTTTTTCAATTAGAAAACTAGAATTTCATATAATTCAAATAATATAATCGAATTAATTGAAATCCTATTCACAATGAAAAAAAAAATATTCTAGAATTTGCAATCAGATCCATGATATATGAAATATGTATAAAATATATATAAAATACTCTAGTAAATTACATGGCAATTCCCGACTAAATGAGAGTAGCCATACAACTCTCTATAATACGTGATCATTAAAAACACCGGAAAATTACTTCAGTACCAACTGATATTTTAGAATTCTATTTAACAAGCACTCGTTTTCAACATATGTCTGAATAAACGTTCTATTATGTCAATTTCAAAATGTGTAGTTATTTTTGTTTTGTGTTTTGCTTTCTTACCGTTCATGTTTCATTATTATTTGCCTATGCTAAACTTAGGACACACGTTGGACATGAAATATGTTTCTGTGTATCTAAGCACTTGTTTTGTATGAATGTTACATTGATTCAAAAAGGACTATGGTCGACTCCTAAGGACAGTATCAGATGCTGTTAGGAATGTTATTTTTGTTAGTAGTAGTAGTCAGTAGTGTTAGTATTGCTTGAATTATGCTGACGTTATCCATGAGAAAAGCTATCTATTTAGAAAGCATATTTCTTTCATATGAAAATTTTTGCTTTGCCAGGACTTATTTTTGTTGTCTGTTGCTGATGTTTTTGTTCATGCTCATGCATTTGTTGGTATAAATTATAAATTTAAGGGATGCTAGCAATATATTTGTTAAAATTTCCTTTAAGTTGATTGACGCTCTATCATACGACGGTCTCACTTTGAATCACCTGTTAGTTTTATAGTACTGCCAATTTGACATTGGTCATACTTTTTTATATATTTTTCGTTCTAATTTCATATAGGTATTCGAATAATATTTTTCAATATACTGCGCTTATGTTTGTAAATTTTCTGCTTCCATTGTCTTAAATTTATCTCCGGATCATTAAAAACAAACCACTCCAGCTCACTCCATCTACTCCAATCAGAGACAGAACAGCAATGGCTACAAGAACAAGTAAAACAAAACAACAAAGGTATTTGTCTATGCAAAAGATATTTTTTCTGCACTAACAGATAATTATTGTTGCATTCGTTAGGATTTTGTTTTTCGTTGTGCTTGTTGTCCTCATATTTCGAGGATATATTTTGCTTATAGGTGCATTCTTCTTTTTATTTTTGCTGTTCATCACTCACAGTATGACGCACCATACAGTCGAGTGCATGATACGATATGTGATATGGTATGGTGTATTTTTTTTTGTCTACAATGATAGTACCTACCTGTGTATGCTTGGGCACTTGTCAAGCAAACTGAAGTGGTGACTCCTTAAAAATCTGAAGGACACAAAGATGATAGCTAGAAATCTAACAAGCACTAGAAATACTCTGTGCACAGAATCAAAGGATTTAGGTGAATGTATTGCAACATGCATTCGAATGAAAATGTTTCGGTACGTGTATGTATGGAGCTTTAAGCAGAAATATGACGAGCGAGAGGTTTATATTTGGAAAGATACTTCACAAGTCAACTTGTATATTTTCTGTATTGCAAAAGAAACATATAAGTGATGTGTTTGATTGCTCTTGAAGTTTCTGTTATATTACCTGAAACATTTCGTACGGATATTTATGATGGCCGAAATACTCTAGTTTCTGGATTCTGTTCAGAAGCTGTTGGTTAAATTCAGATGGATTTCTAAAATAATTTGAAAAAAACAATCGAGACAAATCAACAAAAATACTGATATAATGGACAGATGTATTTGAAAGTTTCTCAAGTGCATCCCATACTAAAATTATTGACAATCATCATTGGCTCATCGCAACATCAAATTATTGATCTACCTTTAACACTGGGAGTAGAGTAAGTCTTTGTTTTCAAAGTTTTAAGGTCTGCATAAGCTATAAAATCAAAGATCCGGACCTTTTGTTATTGCATTTCCTGCTACCGCTACTGATAAGATGGGAATCAGCATTGCAGCTCACCAAAATTTCAGCTTTCCAATCTCTTTAATTTAGCGTACTGGACCTGGTCTTTTAGCGCTTGTGTTAGCGGTGGGAGTAAAGAGTCAAATTAAAGGTAAGCTGATGCAACAATCTTGCGTTTTACTCAGATATTTTTTTCCGTATTACACGATGACCTAGCGGTCATCCACCACTTACTAGCGTAGGTCATGGCTTGCAATTGGTCTGAGCATGATGGCATCTAATAGCATGGACCAAAAGAACAAACCTTTCAGTTTCGTTAACCTTTCATCATGAAATGTGTTTGCCCCTTTGACTGAGCTGAGCCCGCAAATACTGCTTCCTCAAATTTACGGCTCAAGTACTAGCGCGATATAGCGGGTCATTGTCAGTTTTGGCAAATTTTCTCTTACAAGAAAAAACGATTGGCGCTAACATTATACGGTATACGGTATACGGTAATACGGTAAAAACATTACACGGTATCTAACTTTAGGCGCCGTAATGGGCACGTCATAGCTATTACTAAGTTTGACAGCACCAGTTCAAGTTTTTGCCTCATTTTTGTTAGTTTCTTTGAGTTCGTCGTTCTTTTTAAAGTAGTGGAAAGTCTCAAGTCTCATGCTTCCCATTAAAGTAAGGTTAGGTTAGGTTAGGTTAAAGTGGCTGCTGGTCTACAGAGTTCTGTTGTCCGACACATGTAGGCACAAAAGAGGCCCGTTGTGATGCCACACTAATTAGTGACTCTCTCCTACTCACTTAAATCGGGAAACCATCTGCTTCCCTTGACAAATCGCTTTATCCCTTTTAAATCAACCAGGGATAACTCGGTCAGGTTAGAGAGAAAGGGAACGCATATTGCCACCAGCCTTCTCCTTGCCAACGCCGGGCACTGACACAAGAGGTAGAGGACGGACTCCTCCTCATCCTCAGAGCCGAAACTCCGACAGAAATCATTAAACTGCACTCCCAATCGTTGTGCATGCCGTCCTATGAGGCAATGGCCCGTAAGAACTCCCACTGTGCAGCGTAGAGCGCTTCGAGTTAAGCCTAAAAGCTGCTTGGTGCGATGCGCATCCATGGATACCCAGGACTGCCTTGCTATTGCACAGGATGATTCATCTGCCCAGGACGTCTTAGCATTCTCGAGATATTTTTGCCTAATGGCCAGTTTGACCGATGACATCGGTTTACCTATTGAGAGGGAGCAGGAGACCTCCGGTAACAAGGTTCCAAGCCTTGCTAGCTCATCGGCCTCACAGTTGCCCTGAAAACCCCTATGTCCAGGTACCTAAATCAATTGAACCACTGAATGTCTCGACATCTCCCTGAGAGATTCACGGCATTCAGCAACAATCATGGAAACTGTACAAGGACCAGCAAGGAATTTAAAAGCCGCCTGGCTATCTGTGAAAATGCCAATATTAGCCCCGAATATTCGATTATACAGAAGCCAGTCGATTGCCTGTAAAATAGCCGCAACCTCCGCCTGAAAGACACTACGATGGTCTGGTAGACGGAAGGACAGCTTGAGATTCAGCTCATCTGAGTATACACCACTTCCGACTCTATTGTTTAGCTTTGAGCCGTCAGTGTACACATGGATAAGCCCACTTTCGAGGGTGACACCATCACGCCATTCATCTCTACCAGGAATCGAGTTGTGAACTCCAAATCTAGTAGGCACTGCGGAGCGATGTAGTCAACACCCGCTGGAGTGGGAACTCCCTCGACCAAAATCCTCGCATGGCCGAAATCTGTTCTATTCCAAGCCGAGATACAATTTAGTCTCACAGCGGCAAGATTAGCTTGCTGTAAGATAAGTAGATTGGTTGGCAGCCAATGAAGTAACACGAAGAGTGCCTTAGTAGGGGTGGAGCGGAGCGCACCAGTTACAAGTAGTGCAGCCATTCTCCGCACTTTTTCAATCTGCTGTTTGCAGGTAGCCTTAATAGCACCCTGCCACCAGAACACCACCCCAAACAATAGAATTGGCTCAACCACAGCAATGTAAAGCCAAGCAACAGTACGAGGTTGTAGTCCCCAATTAGCTCCTATGGCCCTTTTACAGCAGTAAAATGCATTGAAAGCCTTCCGAGCTCTTTCTGCTACATTCTAGGTCCATAGTAACTTCGAGTCAAGGATCAGCCCTAAGTACCTGACCCTCTGGCTCAAGTTAATGGAGACCCCATTCAACTTGGGTAACTCAAAAGACGGAACTTTGTACTTCCTTGTAAACAGCACTAGTTCCGTTTTGTTAGGATTCACATTCAAGCCGCACTCACGACTCCAACGTAAAAGTATGTCAAGAGAGTGATTTAGCCTCTCCGATAGCGTAGATAAATACTTTCCCGACACTGCCACAGCTATGTCGTCTGCAGAAGCAATCACTTTGCAGCCAGCGCGGTCCAATATCATTAGAAGAGTATTCACCGTGATGTTCCACAGCAGGGGAGAGAGGACTCCACCCTGAGGTGTGCCCGTACTGACTCCTCGTCTTACGCTGGCATCCTCCAGGGAAGAGATAACCACTCTACTTTTGAGAAGCTGCACAATAAAAGCAATCAGCCGCTCGTCCACATGAAGCACCGAGAGAGCCTCAACAATAGCGTTAGAATTTACGTTGTTGAAGGCCCCCTCGATGTCCAAGAAGGCGGCAAGCGTATATTCCTTAAGCACAAGTGATTTTTCCACTTGCTCAATTAGGACGTGAAGAGCAGTCTCAACAGATTTACCTTTGGTATAAGCGTGTTGTGACTGCGAGATCAACATAGGATCAATTGATCTTTTAATATGGTAATCAATGATCCTTTCCAAAATCTTAAGCAGGACTAAGTTAAGACTTACTGGACGGTAGTCCTTTGGCCTAACATGAGAAACTTTTCCTGCTTTGGGGATAAAAACAACTCTAGTTTCCTGCCAGCTGGTGGGAACATACGAGAAGCGTAGGCAAGCGTTATAAATCTCTCTGAGCCATGGTAGCGATACTTCAATGGACTGCCGAACGTCAGCCGCAAGCACGCCATCAGGGCCCGGGGATTTAAACGGCTCCAAGGAGTTAATAGCCCACCTCAGCTGAGAGTCTGATATTCTGAACGGCGGGGCTATACCGTAATTTAGTTCCGTTTGGTGCACTGTCCCTATAGGGCAATAATTGCCCGAGAAACGTGCGTCCATGAGAACGTTTAGAGTATCTGCGCTCGAACTAGTCATTAAACATTAAAGTAAACTCTATGCAAAAATAAAGGCGGAACGACCAGCAAGGACAAAATATAGAAGCAGGAGCGATAGATCTCTCACTTCGAAGAACTCCTGGCCTCAGTCACAGCTTCCAGAATAGTTACCCTTTAGTAGCCGAGGGCAACAGAGTCCATAAATCAAACCTGAAAAATATTAAGCTCGTCACCAAAAGCTAGTGATACGATAAAAGTTCAGGTTAAGAATAAGTATCCCAGAATCGGTTGCATTAAGGACAGAATGTTAAATAGCTTTACTTCGATATAAAGTAAATTTTTTTTATAACTTGTACATTGGAATATTTTTATTAAAAAAATTGAAAAAAATTATGACACGTGCAAAAACTTTCACAGGCGTAAATTCCCCTGTGCCTAGAAAAACAAAGCTAGTTCTTGAATTCAGTCACGAATTCTCTTCACCATCATGCACGAATAACACTAGAAAAAGTGATATGCTCTGCAGTTTTTTAATTGACGGAAAAAATTTATTTGATTCGTTATACCCGAGATAGGTAAATCGTGTTTGTCTATGCGACCAAACCATCATAGTTCACGTCCTACTCCCGTTCAACGCTAACTCGTTCTTTGCATCATCGGGACACACCATTCGACTTGCATATCCGCCAAATCAGTGAGTATAGTTAGGCAGAATACTCCATCCCCCAGACTGGGTTAATATTGTCGGTCAAGCGTTTTCTACGTGAAAAGAAAAATTGGTTTTTCGGTTTTTTAGAGACTATCCTCCAGTGTTCACAGTAATTTTTTGTCTACTTCTTTTTCCTAAGTGGAAGCCAGCAAGCTGGATGAAAAGCGCGAATGAATGTAGTTTGCTCGGTTTGCCTCGCTAGTTTACTACGACAAGCGTTTTTCATTAAACCGATGGCGATGATGAGGACGACGACGACAACGATGTCGACGGCGATGGACACGGACAATATATGGAGAATAAGTCCTTGCATCTACAAGGGTTAATCCGCGCTGAAACACAAAATACAGTGGGAATTTCGGATGGGCTGTTCTGATACTCGTAACGGTGGCAGCGGTCGAATAAAAAACACACCAAGGATAGAGAGCCTTTGGTTGCAGTCCAGCATTATGAAGAGAATTCACGCCAACAAAGCTGATTTTTTCACATCTCAAGAGGGGACTGAAAAGCAATGACAGAGGTAGGAAAAAATCGTCTAGAATGCAATTTTTGAGTATTTTTCGAAAAAGCCTGAAAATCTAATTGGGTGTACTAGAATAGAATGCAGTGTGTGCACAAAGTCTATGTTTATTGCTGATTTGATTTGGTCACCGAAAACGTACTCGATGACAACATGGTAGACTGAGCAGATTTTAGAAGTTAATATGGAACATAGGCAAAGAACATTGCTTGCATACATAAAGAGAAGAAAATTACGGCTTGGATGTTTTGTTTGTTCAATTTGTTTCTCGATAATGTTTTTGTTATAGTTTTTGAATAGACACCGTTTGCATAAAATTTCAGGTAATTTACTAGGATGCACTGATTTTGCGGCGCCAATTTTATTGTAAAATATCATTATGTCAAAAAATTGCAACTTTTTTATGTATACGAAAAATGATCAAATAAGCTGAACAAATGCAATTGTCACAATTTTTTGTTGTTGTGTTGCTACACTAGTCTGAAACATATATCAATTTATTGTTGGCAGTGGCGAAGATTTCGGTACGTTCGGTGATTTTGAACTTTTGACAAAAACGGCACAAAGAATTTGCTTTAAATTTTGATTTAAGAGTAGAATAAAGCTCAGCGCCACAGTGAAAATGTTGAGAGGCGATTTTGGTAGCTCTTCTATGAACATAAAAAGCGTCTAAAATTATTAAAAATATTTCTAAGAGGGCCGTGAAGGCGTTGTACATGACAACATACAGCCGTTGACAAAAAATGAAGGAAATTATTATTGATAATCGTTGAATCACTATTAAAAAATTTTTGAATGATGTCGGGATATAATTTGGCGCATACCAAGCAATTATGCTAAATGTTTTGGGCATCATGAAAAAGTAAAAACAAATTTGAACAACAATAAAATCCTTGCTAATTTTGTCGACATACCTCGTATATATACATATTTTAAACCTTTGGTCACCGCGGGCGTTCCAATGCGTTCAAAACAGAATATTTTTTTGTAGCACTAAATAAAACCCTTTATATCATCAGACTTTCTGAAAAATTTTAAGTTTATTGCTCTTTTTACTCTCATTCCACAAAAAAAAACGGGAACACTTCAAACAAATTATTAATATTTTCAGCACTTAAAATTTATGGTTGTTAGAATTGATCAACGGATCATCATACAAGAATAAAATTCACAGGCTGCATTGGCTTTCTATAGGACCAAGTCTAATAATCTGCAGACAATTCTGTGCCTGTGGTGCTATCTTAAAAAAAACTCTCAACAAAATATTAACTTTATTGCCAATAACTTCCAAAGTAGTCATCAGTATCAAATAAAGTGCATACACTTGATTAATATTACTGTAGTCACAATTCGTTAGAGTTTCGGTCACAAAGTTAGGCCAGGGTTGTCAGCACTGATCATTTTAATTATGTAAGTAACAAAATATCCTACTATTAAATGTTCAAACTATGTTGTTTCGTCTCTGATGATACCAAAGCGCAAGGGATGCATTTTTATATTGGAACACAGCCTTAAGGAACAGGAAGTTAGTTGAAAGAAGGGCTGAGTTTGGTGAAGACGCCAATGAACGTTTCACTTACATACTTGTGGCTTGAAGTCGGAGTGCAAAATATAAGACAGTAGGTCGTTCTGAATTTGTATTGATCTATATGAGCACTGAAAAAACAAACAGCGGCAGGTGCCATAATTTATAAACTTTTGGCGCCATGTACATAATCGATTTTGGGATTGTGATAAAGTAAAGCACCACACGCCATAGTACACGGCAAAAAGTACATAGGAGTAGAAGCTATGCTTATAGTCCTCCACGCCATGTACTATAGTCCTCCACGCCATGTGCTATAGTCCTCCACGCCATGTACTATAGTCCTCCATGGCATGTACTATAGCCCTCTAGCCATGTATTATAGCCCCCAATGCCGTGTACTACAGCTCTCAAAGCAAAAACAGCTCTCGTGTACTACAGCTCTCAAAGCAAAACGTGCATGAAGAGAAACTAAGTATATACTTCAAAAGTATACACTTCTACCACGAACATATTAAATTTGAGACTAATACCTTCGAATTTGAGTGATTCAATTACGAAATCATGCGCGCAAACATTTAGTGGTATTATTGCGCTGTTATAGTTCGCTGAGATACTTATTGACGGATTTCATTTGAAATGATTCGAAAAAGCACTTTAATCCATTAACGCACTTCATGGAAACTATAGCACCAAAATTACACCCTTAAATACTTGCACACATGCTAAATACCACATATATATCTCCATATGATTTTTCACTTCACATAACGAGCAATAACAAAATTCGCTCACATATAAAATTGTCGATGAGGCTGCTAAAACCCCACTTCTCCTAATAGTCTTTCACCTTTTGGAACATCACTAAATTATAACAACTTCCACTTGTAGGGTTCGATTTAAAATTGCAATTATTTTCATCTTACGAATGACTAGAGCAGGATACCGCCTAAATTCTAGTACACGCCATCAGAACAGTTTTATTACCTACACCATTTGAAGGCTTTTATGACACATAAAAACTCAGTTGCAGAACATTGAAATTTCCGTGAAAAAAGGAATGTTCTGGAACTAGAACATGTGGGCACGGATTTTCCTTTACAGATCTATTATGATCTTCATACTTCACTACCGAAAACAAAACGTACATGAAGAGGTTCAAACAATGTGACAACTGAAGCCATATTAAAGTTCATGGCACCATGTAATATAGCGTGTGGGCCCATAAATGCTGCGCCATGTTACATAGGGCCACGCGCTATGTCGATTCTGTCATTATTTCGCTGGGAGCCATATTGCATAGCTCAGAGTACTATGTACATAGCGTATGGGACCATAAATAATGCGCTATGCTACATAGCTTTGGGCGCCATATGAATTTTTTTCGGTGAAAAAATCGTGAATCAAGAGCCTGACCTGAAGAGCATGAGGATGAGACGTTCAAGTATTGCGCAGAAGAAGTTCTCTACAAAGAATCAGACTTATTATTTGATTCAAATAATATCCATAGTAAGAACAATAGAGAAGAGAATGGTAGCCCAGATTACGTGGATGTGTTAGGGTTTCAATACCTGAAGTACTGGCTATGTAACTCATTAGCTTGATAACTTTGCGCTGGACTTTTTTTAATTCAGATTAAGCAGTGCGGCCTGCCCCAGGAAAGTCTTGGTCTAACGAACGTCTTGTTGATGTGCGCTTTATTTAATGGACAAAGTACATATTCTCTTTCTGAAAGAAAACCAAAAACTATCAACGCGGACAATAAGACCAGACCAGCTTAATTTGCTGAAGACAATAATACCTAATAAGCTTAGGGAGGGTGAATCAGAAATACTTACTCCATCAAAGAAACCAGTTTGTCAGGCAGGAGGAAAATTAAGCTTAAATTAGAGAAAGCAGCATATAATTCTGGACGCATTAAACACAACGCTTTTAATAGGCTCATGTTCAGTGTAATAAACATGCTAGACAAGGAGTGACACCGCGGCAGTCGGCCACTATTCCAAAAGTTTACGCAAAGTCAAGAATGCTGTCGTTGACAAAACTGTGAATCGAATTGAAAATAAAAGAAAGCAAGTCATTTATAAATAGAAAGAAGAGAGTTGAACAGAGAACAGTTCCTTGTTGTACTTCATTAATGGCAGTGTCGATGTCTGATTTGCGTCCATCTAAAACCACTTGAAAGAAACGATCTAAAAAAACTTGACTTTGCTAACAGGGCTATATGAAACGCCTTCGAAATATCTAAAAATTCAGCCGTTGCTTCACTAAAAACACGAAAATATTGGTTCCATCCCTCAGTGAAAAATGTAAGTAAGTCCCTAGTGAGGCGTCTAGAACGGAAGCCATACTGACTATCATAAATAAAATTGTTCGGTTCAAAATATCTCAGTAAATTTGAATATAAGAGAGTATCACATACCCTACCTACCAAAACTAGCTGGAGAAGTCACAAGCTGGAGAAGTCACAAGCTTCTTTTATTTTGGGTATTAGCTCGACGTAAGCAACTTCTATGTAAAAGGGAATATCCCTGTAGAATAAAACACGTGAAATAGTCCACATAAAAGCTGAGCGTAGGTAGAGGGATACAGCTTAAGTAAGAAGAAAAACAACAGGTCCAGCAAATTTCAAAGCATTAAACTTAGCGGCAATTTTCACTACATTTCTTGCGCGGAAATATAAACTAAAACGTAAAATAAATTGATTGAAGAAAAAAAAAATAGTAAATGAATAATAAATAAAATAAACTGATTAAAAGCGCCCATTCGAGGGCTGGGAAGATTCAGCGAGGAAGGTGGCAAGTGCAAGTTTGTTTCGAAAATATCCGCAGATTGGTAAATTTCATCCGGAGACTAAGTATGTATCCGTTATCACATGAAAAAGACGTGGCACGGCGGGATTGAAAAAAGCTATTACTGATTTATTCTTGTGTTGCTCTAAGCTTTTGAAATTTATCTACCTTTTCATAATTCTACGGAATGCACGATGGATTTTATCTTTTTCATTTCAGTAATTTTTTATATGTTTTCTGATTTCGGGGGATTTCGGAATACCCTGATTCATGGACAAAAGCTATTGAACGAGCTAATAAAAAACATGTCAGGAAATAGCCGTGAGCAAAATTATTGAAGTGACTAGCCTTATCAGAAATGAATTTGAACAACGAGGGCATTGCGCTGCTCTATAGGCTAACTTTGCTATTATATCTGATACTTTGATATGTTAAATATAGAATTAGATTTGCTCATCCGTCAAAATTACTGTCAAGTATCAATTAACTTGACAAGACAATGTCCATGTTATCATTCACGAAATGATACAAAAACGGTTAACTAAATAGAGAGAACATATTGTATTTAAATAAAGTTTGCACAGCTGATACAACCACTTGCCAACCGCCTCAGTTTGTATTCATAATGAATTTTTTGTTCGGAATAATTCTACTGGCGGCAGTCGTTTTGGCTACAAACGAGGTACGCCCGATCAATCTTAGTCCGATGGATCATTTAACTATAAACCTTTTATAAACTTCTATTCCAGGACACACAGAAAAACAGCGTTGAACTCAACTCTAGAATTCGAAGAAGTGCTTCTTTGCTGGAAAATAGTCGCGCTGCAGTGCCTAACAATAATGCCAAAGCAGGGAGAGCCTCATCAACTGTAAATCCTAGAGCCAGTACTCGAGGGCCTAATATAAATTCGAGAGCCGCTAATCAAACGGGCAATGCCAATCCGAGTGTAAACAACGAAGCAAGAAATATGATGCTGCGAGCACTCAATGCTACAAGAATCTCCGGCCGAAATGTTCAAACCAATCGAACCCAAACTGCTCAGAGAAATACACAAAGGCCACAAAATCAAAATACTGCGAGGCCAGCTAACAGATCTGGTTGATTACTGGTGAATAAGTCAATGAATCTTTGCTGAAAAAAAGTGTTTTATTTTTGATGTTTCAGCAATAAAAAATGAAAAATTAAAATGAAATTCAAAATGGTTTATCAGTTCAAACATTTTAAATATATATAAAAAGAACTCTGTAAGTCCCGTTCTAATCGCCTTCAAATGTTTGCCACTTGCTATATTTTTTCTTTGCCACTTGCTATATTTTTTCTTTGCCACTTGCTATATTTTCTAGCCACTGGGTTGAATGAGAAGGCATCGTTTAAGCTCTAAGAAGGTACAGCGGTGACTATCTGGCACGCCTGGGGATGTGCAAATGTTCCTCTTCTACTCAACATCTAAGCCTAATATGCACTACAACTCTAAACTAAACTAAACTCTAAAAACTTCATCCACAATCAATGCATACGAGTGTCTACGAGATCAGTTCTATGCTTTACTTTGCCATCTGATTTAAGGGAAGAAGTCCATGTAAAAATTTAAAAAAAATCGATTTTTTCCCCCCATACTTTGAAAATATATAGGTAGTATGTTGAGCGTGTACCGATGGGAGGGAAATTTTTTTTGAATATTTTATATATAGGTAATATAATCGAGCGCACTGGAATACTGTACTAAAACTGTAAACACGAATCGAATCAAGAAATCGCATCGACTATCTCGAAACTGTATTTTTATAAGCTGCTAGTGTTGTAACTCAAAAAGTTATTGACCAATTCCTCTGAAATTTTGAGATGCTTTTTTCTACATTAAGATAAACCTAAAATATTTCGCGTTACTGAAATTCTTATTGGAGGTCAAAAATGTGGGAAAAATAGCCCAAAATTCGAACTTATTTTTCAAAAGCTTATTTTATATTCAGTTTTATGCTTTTTTGTTAGTATTATAAATTTATCCTTCCCGTTAATATGTTATAAAAAGAAAACAATTTAATTTTTTTGTTTCAAAACAATGGTTAATGTGTGATAAATGGAACCCTTTTGGACCTCGCGTCGAGGACTACAGACGAAAAGTTATCCTGAGCCGCCATTTTGAAAGGAAATAAATTTATTTTTGTATTTTTATACTTTAGAAAGGTCAAATAAAGATATGTTAAAAATTTGAAGCAATGAAATTATTATGTCACCCACTAAAACATTTTTAAAATATGACTTATTTTGAAATGAGTCTACTAAATGTGTCGGCTTTGCCGGTGACACAGCTAGGCTGGTGATGGTGATAATTAGGAAAGTACTTATGAAAAAGCTAATTTAATTATATTACTAAGGAAACGATATACTGGTCTAATAATTATAGTTACAAATTACCTCGGAGTTAAAAAAAAACAAAAATTGAACCTTTTGGAATAAATCAGAGCTGCCTGGTTCAGAGGTGTTGAAACCATAAAAGGCAACGAGGAGTTCATGCTGCGCTGGTGTGAAGCTGTAGTCATGTATTTACCTGGGCCATGGGTAGGATCTCGGTTGGAAATAGTAGACAGGAGGAGTATCCTAACATACACTCAGAAAAAAACTTTGTAAAATTGGGGAAAACATTGTTAATTCATATATTTTTCACTATGAAATGGCGCCATAGAGGTTTTTCTATGAATTAAGGCAACATAGCATCTCCAAATTTTTGAAAAATCGATTTTTTTTTTTGATTGAATATGTTAGAATGAAGCTTTAAACATATGATTTTAATAATAAAAAATTGAAATTCTAAAAAAAAAAAATTTTGTGAGTATATATAGCGAAGCGCTCCAAGGTCATTTTTTCTATGATTTTCATTGACTTCGCTATTTCGCTACATCGACTTAATCCAAAGTGTAGAGAAAGATAAGTGAGTCATTACCTTTAAAAGAAGCAAAAAAAACAGTTAACCTTGGTAAAAAAAAAAACAAAAAAAAATAGCTGTAAAAAAAAGTGTAGAGTCTCCAAAAAAGGTCCGAAAAAAGTCCTACTGACACTAAAATTAATGAAAAATTTTGCCACATATTATGGCCTAGCTATACGACGAAATCCTGATTCAGTTGAAAATATGCCCAAGTAAATTTGGGCAGCATATCACCACAAAATTTCAACTGATGAGGACCCTCAACATTCTTATTGTCCTGTTGGAGAAACGACTTGGTGTAACTGTCGCAAGGCGGAGGCAGCTGGTGATAATGCATTAAAAAATTTCAAGCATCCTCCACCTTTAGATGATGAGGTACAAGACATTTTAAAGCCTATTTATGATGACTTATCATTAAAAGATTTATTAAAGCGCTGCTTGGGCAATTTTCCGCAGAATAATAACGAAAGCTATAATTCTTGTGTTTGGAATTTGGCCCCCAAACATACTTTTTGTGGGAAAAACGTACTAAATATGGCTGCAAATATTTCTGCATGTACATTTAATGAAGGATTTATGGCTATCTTGAAAATAATGCAAGTAATGGGAGTTACGATTGCCGAACGTGCGCTGGAACATGCAGAACATAGAGATGCTGCAAGAATCGACCAGGCGGAAAAACACTCGACTGAGGCATCTAAAGAGGCCAGAACTGCTCGAAGGGAGCAAAAATCTTTGGAAGAGGAGGAGTATGAGCAAGAAGAAGGTACATTGTATGGTCCAGGCATCGCAGATTAATTTTCGGTAAGATTTATTGCAAAAAATATTGAATTTTAACTTTAAGCACGATTTTCTCGAAACAACGTTTTGCAAGTTGGCGTGCATGATTAAGAAAAACAATATTATCCAATCGTTCTGAAATTTTAACACGTTAATCTGCACATGATGATGCTCAGAATTAACTACGGATGAAAAAATCGGCACTAAATTTTTTTAGTTATAACCGATTTCTGGGGAAAAAAAACCTCGATTTTCGAAAAAACGCCGCCATTTTGTTATTTTTCAGCCAAATTTTGTTTTTTTAGTTCATTCTAAGGCCGCTTTGATGTTGATCAAAACCACGTTTTTGTTTGTTTTTTCAAACTTTCCTGAGGACAGTTATCATGCACGCCAGGTTTTTTTGGTGTATTTTCCAAAAAATTGTAGCAGACGACAGGGAGCCACAAAAAACTTTTAACAATTTTTTTAATGTAGTATAAAAGGTGTTAAGTATGTGTAAAAAGTTTCATTAAGATATGTTATTTTATTCAATTAAAAACAAGCCTTTGAAAAAAATATTTTTTTTTTAATTTGAATGTGCTACGTCCCCTTAACTACTACATAGTAATACGTGCGTGAGTTGTATTGGCAACAATTTTCTCTATTGAATCAACAAGGGCTGCTTGTAATTTTGAAGCCGCGAATAGGAAATCCAACAACTATATTGGATCGTAATAACATGGAAAGGAAAGTGTAGCTGCATACTTAAAATATGAACAGAAATATCGTAAATCGACTTAAAATACCAATGCAAGAAATACACTATTTAATGCTTTGAATAGTTGAATGACCCAAGAATTTCAACATATTTATAATTCTTGAAATTCTTGGGTCCTTCAACTATGTAAAGCATTAAATAGTGTCTTTTTTGCATTGGTATTTTAAGTTGAGCTTTTTGAAACATCTTGCCATTAAAATTCTGCTCTTTTGTGTCTTATTGCTGGCAAGCAACAGCTCTTTACAAGCTTTATTGCGGATGGCGAGATTTTGGTCTTAAATGATGCCAATTTTGCAAGGAGCAAATTTTCATTTCCTGGGGCTGGGTGTAATAGCCGGAAGTTGATATGTATATGGAATTTGAATTATAAAATAAAAACTATCTACCTTTTTGATGTTCTTCGGTATTTTTATACCCTTGACCATGCTTTAAGATTTATTTCTATCTGCCTTAGAAGAAAAGATTTCTCCCATTGCTTTTTCACTTGTTCCCAATCACTGCAGCTATGACTAAAGATAAGTAACAAAAAATAAACTATTCAGCACACCGAACGACACACACTGTATGCACTACAACTTACATATATGCGCGATTTGTGTCTCGAAATGAATGCTACTGAGATTTAGTAATGATCAAACAAAACAAAAGAAATTGAAGTGCATCTATTCAAATCAACACATTTAGTAGTTGATTTGTGTTTATGACTAAAATAACCGATAATGCATGTTGTATTTAAAACATACGTATTGAATTTATATTAGTCGTTTTAATTCCATAAAATTCGTTGTTATTATGAAAGAAACAGCAACGAATATACAAAGAGGCTGTACGTTTATTATGGCCCTGGCTTTTACATTGATAATTCTTGATTTTACTATGCGACTTTTTTCTGAGTGTAATAATACCGCCTGTAGTATAACCGAAAATGGCCCTAAAATTGCTGCAGATGCCTCAATTAATGCTTCTTTGCTGTCGCAACAACATCCTAATCTGCACCTTCAAAAGGACTCCCTCAGCCTCATCAATCGGCTCGTGTTCTACCGCATCTAGCTGTTGCATCGGCACCTTTACATATGTTTGTCTCTTTTTCGAGTATAATACTTCAGCGGAAACAAGCAAGTCAAACCGTTGTCAAACTTGGATACTTATCGCCTCTAGTTCTTTGCCAGAAACTAGCACCAGATAACCTAAAGAATCAAGAAATCGCATCGTTTAAAATAACAGTAACTGCAGGCTTTGATGCTCTACCTCAGAAATACTTCTGGCCTTCTGGAGTTATAGATTTCAATTGCATAATTTTCGTTTCTTTCCTTCTCCTGTTGAATGAGTTCTTGTTTGCATTTTTTTAGTTTCATCTAAAACTTTAGCTGTTGCGTCCGTCATTATCACTTGTAACAGTCCTATTTGAGTTTACGAACGTTTTTCTTTTGCGAAATTCTTCCTCTCTTAACACTGATTTTCCTACTGGTTTCCTATGTATATGGGGAAGCTTTAATCTCCCAACCGTTGATTGTGATATTGCATTCTAAACTATCATAGCTGCCTATAGCAAACCACTGTACTCAGTGTTCTCTTTTTCACTGTACCCCTTTTTTCAACTCAACACCTTCTCAAATTCTAACGATTAAATCCTTGATCTTATTTCATCCAATATTTCTAAGTGCTCCGTCACAGTAAATACTGCCTTTTCTTTTCATGTACCACCTAATATCCACCATCATCCTCCACTTTTCTTAGAAATCTTCTTCAATTACCGTACACAAGAAATATTGCTAATGTCTCATGTTTTAATTTTCGTAAAACACACTTTTCAGCCATGTTCACTAAAATAAATAAAGTTAATTGGTTCTCCTTCTTTCGTAGTCTCAATATTGATCATACTTTACAAAAATTTTACCCATTTCTTTCTAACCTGATTTCGCATTTTTCTCCAGTCTACGCTCGTCTAAAATAAATGATGCTATCTGGTTTGACGCTGACGCAGCTACCACTCTTGAATCAAAAAAGGCTACAAGTAGCAAATACAAAATTACAGGTTCCGGAAATGAAAGAAGGCTCCGAGTGAAAAAAATTGCAAAGCTCGCTATGCACTCTTACATCAATCACACTGAAGCATCTATCCAATCTGTTCAGTTTAAATCCTTTGGTCGTACATTAGCTCTCTAAAAAGCTATACCGGTATTTCCAACTGCATTAACTACAACGATGTAACAGTTTTCACCTCAATGTTTGCGAGCTTTTTGCTCACTACTTTTCTTTCTTATTTTTCGCAGCAAAATCTTCCTTCTTCCGCTACTTTTCTTTCCCAATTCTCTCCGACATTATTCTCTTTTCGTGCATAACCTATTGACGAAGAATTCTTATGTGCTCCCTTGATACTAAATTTGGCTGTGGTTCTGATGGTATTCTGTATATACTAGCTAAGACTTTATCTTATTGTGTTCTTCTCTCAACTATCTTCAGTCTGAACATTAATTCGGGTATAGACCTTTACCTATAAAAATCGGTAAGTTTTTCAGTACACAAAAATGGCGAACTTGTTTGCACCTCTTATTATCGGTCCATTACTCTCTTTTTCTGTTTCAGTAAACTGCTTGAAAGAGTAGTTTACAATAGAGTCTTACCTTTCGGCCAAACTTTTCTTTCTCCAGAGCGGCATGGGTTCATAAAAAGCCAATCGACATTGACCAACTTGCTTTCTTTCAGCAATAATTTTACATCTAGAGTTACATAGATGTAACTTTACAGGTTTCTCTAAAGCTTATGACTCTGTGAATCATTATCTTCTCTTTCTGAAACTTGAAAATCATAGTATCTCTGGTCCTCTTCTCTCCTGATTCACTTGCTAAGTTGCTGATCGTTTTTATGACTGTCAATTCCTGTACAATTATTCCATTCTTTCCTACCTCAGGAGTCTGCAAGTTTGAATCCTTGGCCTTCAGTTATTTCTGCTGCTTATCATTGACCTGCAGTCTGTATACGTTTTCTTTGACTTCAATATGTTGATAGCTTCAAGATTTTTTAGAGTAATCGAAACGTTTGACAATTGTTATCAGTTACAAAATGATCTCGCTGCATATTACAGCTAGTGCATTCCTAACCAACTTACACGAAATGTCGCGCATAAAATTGCATTTTTTATTTACTTTTATTCTGTTTTAAATTCCTCTCTAGATTTTGCTGTCAATGTCAAAGACTATTGTGTGGTGTTTGAGTCGAAATCCAAATTTGATCAGCATATAATGTACATATTGCTAGAGTTTTTAAAATGTGTGGGTTTATTCTTAAATCCTCCAAGCTCTTTCTTAATTTCTCCATATAATTGCATTTTCACCTTTTACTTGACCCTAGTATTTTTAAATACAATTGTCAAGTGTTGTTTGTCCATTACCAATACCTCGTGCATCCAACTAACTTAAGTTCACCTCCGTGGTAGCTTGTCCGTGTATTTCTAAACCACTTTGCATAAACAAATAAGTTATTTTACAAACAATATGTAACAATCAATCGTTTTTCAAACATCAAAAAACATAACACTTTTTTTCTTTCAAAAGACAAAACTCCATAACAGCCACCTACAGAGCTTCGAGGGTAAATTAACAGCGATGCAACAAAAAATCAAGCGTTTTACTCAAAACTTCAAGCGATTTGGATCATATAGTTCATTGCAGTGTATTGAGATATACTACACGTAGCACTGAAGTGATCTTGCTTCAATGCTCAAACTCATGATTTTCGCATAGATTTACGTAGACGTTTTACCTACATGATACAATGAATGTACACAAAAAGCATTGCGTACGCTGCTCAGTTCACAGCATTTTGGTAGACAGAGAAATTCAGAAAACCCTTGTCCATCCACCTGTCTATGCTAATTTATAGACAAGAGGGGAACCATGATCACAATTAAATGACCTTTGAAAGTAAATTATTTCGATGGATATAAGTCGGAGATGTTAAAGTTTGTCACAACTAGCGTAAATACAAGTTAATGATTTCCAACTGCAAGTGGTCACATCAGTCAAGTATGCACTGTGTGCTGGTGTCTAATGAGAATCAGTGCATACTTTCAAATCCACTTTGTTAAGATAAAATTTTCAATGTAAATAAAATTTTTTCCAATTTTCATCATTCCGCAAAAACAATTTCAAACCGAATATCTTTGTAAATGAATGAAATTAAAACGCTGGATTGCCATCAGCGTCTCTGTTATGTTTCTGTTTCCCATAATGATTTAGATATTGTAGATTCTCTTCTGCTCGTCTTCTTATGAGTTGTTCCCCTTCTGATTTGATGCATTTCATGCTTTGTTTGCATGGTGTATGTACAAACCAATGTAATGTCTATTTGGAGAATAGAATTTGTACGAGTTACATTGCTTCTTTTGCATTTTTGCCGCATTGTTTGTATCTGTTTTGGGTTTACTTTCAAAATATCAGTTTCTCGGTTCATGTGCTTTGGGTGATATGACCATTTCATTGCTTTGGACGCTTTTGTTGATGTTTTTCCTATGTTGAATCTCTGGAGTGCTTTCTTTTAGCATTGACAATTTACAATAGGTGCGATTTTTTACGTCTTTTTCTCAAGCAAATGTAGCTTTTATATTTATTTTGACTTAAATATTTTGTATTGTCAGTATTGATAGGATCGGTTAAAGATAGATAACAGGGTAGTTTTTAAAGAAAATTTTAACATAAAATTCATTAAAGTGCAATTGTATTGAATAGATTCTGTTTTGCAAAGTTAATATTTACCCGTTTAACATGTACTTTAAAGTGGAAAACCAAAATTGCTGAGATTGTGCCATAGCGGATTTACTATGGCAGTCTTTTTCTTCCAGATAGATTGAGCGAAAAAAGTATCTTAATGATTCGAGGCAACCAATGCACTATTAGGCACTTTTGTTGGAAATTATATGGGGAATTTATTTTTGTTGTGGTGCTGTTATGTTTCAGATATACTATGTACTCTTGTAAATGATATGTGCTCTTGTTAAATTTATGATTATTCTTTTTGCTGCTTCATCTACTCACTTCCCATTCTTCTCCTACTATTTCTGATTTCTCACCTTCACCTCACGTAGTTCCATCCTAATAGGAGTGCTCTAGACTCTAAAAAGACTTAAAAATTAACGATGTTAGATATATACTGCGATATCCGTAATACAGACAGAAGAAGACAAAATGGCACACCAAAATTTCAAATTATTTTTTTCAGATCGATGCACACCTATCTTATTTAATTTGCTAAAAGATGCATAAAGTCCTCAACTTGGAGCTATTAAAAACTTTGACCACTTATTTAGCCTGTTCTATGTTTTAAACTTATTTTTTTTTTATAATTTAAAAAAAAAATATGAAATAAGTAATTTTTCTTTGCTTTCAAATAATATACATAATTTAAACTTTTCTGAGATTGTTGATCTTAATGAGTAGGAAAATCACTGAAACAAGCTATTGGCAGCCAATTACTAACTTGTAATAGAAATATGGTTAGCATTTAAATATTTACTTGATTTTTACACGACATTTCAACAAATTCGATTGTATAGTTTATCTATAATATATATATCGATATATTCTGTTTGTGCTTCCTGTCTCAAAACCACAAACTGCCACTGGTGCACCTGCTCTTTCTTTTACAAATTCTATATCCCATTTTATGATTATAATCATCGACTGTCGATATTACAGATTCTTTTTCTTGAATCATGTAGAGTTTTCCTTGACGAGTGTTTCCTTTTCAAACTGGATTAATTTCTTGTTTATTTTGATCTATGCAGCCGGGTTTCTATTTGACAATCTTATCAATGGAACAGATTTTCTTTCATGTTTAACGTTCCGTCCTCGAGATCTGGTGCTTACTTTTATTCACCGTTGTTCAGTATATTTAGACAAGCTTGGTTCGATTCCGTCGACATTCTTTGGACACAAAGACCTTTTTGAAAATTAGAGTCCTAAAGTATCATGTCAATTTTTGAAATTGTTCAGTATTGATTTTTTTTTATTTTATTTATATTGCATCATAATCTTTTCATTCAATGTGTTGTATCACTATTTTGCTCTATTTCTTGGTTTTTTTTTCTAATCTGCAATTGGACTTAAGTCTGTTGTATTTGGCAATTGACAAATAAACAAATCGAAAAAGCACCACAGAAGGATGGTAATGAAAGCACTTTTGAGATCGGAGAGATCGAAAATGTTGACAAAGTTGACCCACAGGGAAGGACGAGTCGCAGTTTGAGTTAACTACCCTGACCGATGTTAAAAATACTGTAAATTAATCTGCAGCGCAGTAAGTGGGCCTCGGTTGAACTGCTGCTGATACTCTATGAAGGAATGCTTGACGTGGCACTGATTCAGGAATCTTGGACCTCTGCAAAAGGCTGGGTTTCACGACTGGGACTGGGCAGATCAATATTTTCTACCTCACTGCAGTATTAGGATTAAGAACAGCTATGCTGGCAAGGAAAAATACTGCTGCCTATCTTATATTTAATTTCAGCAAGGACGATCTAACAGTTGCACCATGTAAGGGGGACAAAGAGAACCATGTAGTCTTAGCTTCCATCGTCTGTTATACGATAGAACCGTTTCGCCGGAGGAGGTAACAAAACTCACCAAGGAGTGTCTCAGAAACAAAAAGTCGCTGTCATTGAGGGTGGATGCCAATGCGTATCACACCGTTTGAGGCAACAAGGAAATTTTATATAGAGGCTAATTTTTACTCAGTTTTATTATTAATTGTAATTTAGTCATACCACATTGGGGAATTTCCCCAACCTATAGGCGACTTCTCAGCAAAAGCATGCTAGACATCATTCTACACAATTTGCCCACGAGCAATTGCCAGAAAACTGGAAAACTGGATCCACTAGAAAGACAAACTATTTACATAATCTAAATTGTATCCACAACAAAACAAAAACGCTTTTTTGTGTAATTATTTCAACCTTCAAACTGATACCACTACATCTATCAAAATTTATACATTCTCTGAGAATGCATCAATTTGTTTTCAATTCATTAATTTATTAACACTTCCCACATATGTATATTTAAAATCAATCACTCGAAACCATTTAAATTGTAATAATATCATTCAGGTTTATCTTTGTTCTCATCGATACGTGATCTAATTTCTTTGATAGCATGTTGAGTCGCATTCATCAACTGATTCGTTAATTCTGCTAGATCCTGACGAAGTTTTTCGAAATCAACTGTTTGATTCAGACCCTGTACAAACTTGGCGATTGGATCTTCTGGAGCTGTATTTCCATCTGCTGAGACCTACAAGAAATTTGTCACAAATCTTATTTTAATCTCAACTAGAAATCAGAAAAAAAGAATGTTACCTTATCCTGGACTGCAACAAATAGGACAAGCACTAATAACCCAAAAGCGAATTTCATGATGCAATAGTAATTTAACTACTCTTTGATTGAATATACTTTCGGCACCAAAGTACAAGCTGGTTCTATCTATCGTCGAAGCTAATATGACACGAGTGGTCAAGAAAACTAACAAACATTGATAAATGATTTGAACTGCTTATCGCTTTTTTCTTCCGCGAATCCAATCAGCACATACTGAATGAATAGAATATAGAATAAACCGACAAATTGACTGCAGTGATAACTTGAATATTTATTCGACTGAGCACTTAGTTCAGGGCTAGTTAACCATGGTTGGGAGCGTTCGCAATAGCAGAGTGAACAATCTAATTGTTGCGTAAAGCTAAAGTAAGAGACAAAAAATAATAATTTTTCGGATTTTTTTGGATTAGTTACTTCGAGGCCAATTGTATTTTTTGGAAAAAACGTTCATAGTCATTCAATAAAATCAGTTTCACGTTTAACTTCCAAAGCGTTGCACCAACTTCATAAGATTTGAATAAAAATACCACCAACCAGGCACATGAGAACACACAAAATAACCTGAGACTGCCTAACTGCATGTGAAATGAAATTTATAATATTGTAAATAACGGGTTAAGAATATAATGAATATAATATACGCAAAGCTTATGAGCATGATTTACTCGTAAAAGTATGCAGCGGAATGATTAATTTACTTTTTGTTCGTTATGTGTTACATGACATCAATTAATTTCAATACAAATAACATCAGCGTTGGAGAAAAATTCTATATTACATGTGAGTGAAGATAGCATGACTATTACATAAATATGTTCGTGATGCAATTAATTAGAAAATGGGAAAATCCGGAGGTTGATGTTTGCTAATATTTAAATGATCAGTGTAGAAATCATTTTTTTTTAGATGATAAAAATGTCAGTAATAAAATGACTTGTTACTTTCCTTTACATAGTTTACCTTCATCATTTTACTTCATTTCTGAAAAGATATTGAAATCTTTGATCAAAGCTAAATGTTCTTTGCCATAAATCGTCGATACCGAGTCAATTTTGGGTGCGAAATGCGATTTTCGAAAGTATTTAAGGAGTCGAAACTAAACCACTATAGAATATCAGCTATTTCAGACCATTATTGGCGAAAACATGTTTATTATTTTTAAAGTTTACAAGGAATTCAATTTTATTGGGACAAAAAGCATATTATTATTCCTGAATCAGTTGAGATTCTTCTTGAAAACTCGATTGTTTTTCCTGCAGTCTAGCCCTTATCTGGGCAATAGCATTTTGTGTAGCATTGAGAAATTGATTAGCTATATTGGCAGCAGTCTGACGAAGTGCATCCACATTAATGGTTTGATTGACTCCAGGAGCTAAGTTAGCCATTGAATTTTGTCCGAATGCATAACTCGTAAAAGGATGTGTCGCCTAGGAGAAGATGAAAGTATTGTCAAAGTAAATTATCATAATCCATTATTTGATATGAATGTTCAAAATAATAACCTTCTCTTCAACAAGGATCAACAACATGAAAATGGCAAAACCAGCAGAGAGCTTCATGATCACAATTAAGAGTTTTCAATTTTTCACAAATCCAGATCACTTGTTACAATCAACTACACTATCGCCGGGATCAAATCGATTTGAAATATATCATATTTGGCAACTATTTGATCATTTAATAGTATGTCTATTTCACACCTTTCCATTCACTGATCCAAATAATAATATTTCAAGGTCTGATTGCTCGTTGGCTTGAAAATTCTCTAATATCAGAGATCTGTTCCACCCGAGCATGACCTCACGAGTAGATTTTTGTAGACATTTGATAATAATTGATTTTCATAAGCCTGTGAATCTCATTTACCTTGCGAAGAATTTTATATATCTCAATTAGATACTAATTACACACGTAGTAAATTGCATTTGCTGTAAGCTAAGTACTTTTTTAACACATCCAGTCAATGTGTCTATGGTAATTGTTTCAGACTAAAAAGAGTTAGTAAAGTTGACACGTTACTTTGATTGATTGACGGTTAACAAGCAGGTGGTATTTTAATAATATGTATTTTGATATATATTTTTAATAAATTTATGTTTGTGTATGGGAATTAATAAAAAAAATCTAGTACAAAGAAGCCGCTAGAATGACTAATTTTCAAGAGAAGGTGAATGAATTTTGCAAATTCGAATGTATTTTCTATCAAACGTGCAACTATTGCAACCAAACTTTATTGAAGGTAATTTACCACTTTGTTCTAATCATCGCATTTAAAGCCATAGGGTAGAGACGTTTACAATTACCGCTTCTATGAATTTCCTGCTGTCAACAAAAGTTTAAAGATATTTTCATGAAAATAAAAAAAGCTTATAACTAATATACCTATATCTCCTGAAAATGTTAGTTCAGAAATTTTTTGTTCTCGTTAAATGTGGGAGCACCCAATATAGTTTAACAGCCAAGGCTCAGACGGACGTGATAAAGTTTGGAGAAAATGAAACACAAAGCTTAACTCTATAGGAGTGCATGACAGCATCTGGTGTTCGGAATTTAGTTTTTATCAATTTATTTATGGATCGATGTGCCTATTTGAAAAGAAAATTGGATTTGGAGAAATTATTTATCTTCCACCAAAATAATAACCCTAAAAATACGTCATATGTCGACAAGGAATGGTTATTATACAATGTTCGGAGCCAGTTAAAAACGACGCTGCAATTACCGAATGCTAATGCAATTGAGCATTTGTGGGAGCACCATGACCGACAAATAAGAAAACGCGAGATAAAAAGCAAAGATGATTTAAAATGTGCGGTTAAGGAAGTGTGGCATAAAATTACCTTCCAGGACTTCAAAAATACCGTTATGAAAGCCAAAGGATACTCAACAAAGTACTAGAATTTTTTTTTCTAAAACGAAAATATCGCAAAGTGCGTTTTTTATTCATATAATAATAATAATAATAATTGTTTATTGATGTGTTTGCGTTTCACAGAGATTCACAATATGCATATTCTAGTATTTAGACAGAGTCTTTACAGCTAAGGTATGGATTTTATACAAAATGAAGTATGAACATTTACAATAGTGCATTAGGGGGTTTTAGGAAAAGTTAGCTTAAAACCGAATGAAGTGCTTCGCCTAACCTAAATAATCTTAAGACTATTGCTTGAAACTAGCTTTGAAATTAACTGACCAAATTATTGGAACTTAAGGGGGGAAATACATGTAAAATGGAAAAGAAATTGCTAATTTCAGATTGACTTAAAATATATATACTGTTTATTCAGAAAATTTTTAATATTAAATCCTCAAAGTACATATCTTATAGTAAATGAAAATATTTTTTAATAACTTTTTAACACAAAATGGAGGCGATGCGAGCAAATGAAATAAACACATCAAAAACAGCCTCGTACAACTTAACGCCTTTTCCGAGAAACTTGCAGCGTTCAGAGAAAAAAAAATATGCTAATGAGATCTATAATTCATAGGTGAACCAATAAAATTTAGAAAAAAAAATCAAATTTTAACATTAATATTAGATTTAAAAAAAAAATCGATTTTTTTTCAAAAAAATCACGTTTTAAACATTGGTAAACTAATTATTTTTCCGAAATTACTAGAAAATGTAGGTTCAACGATGAGATAATACTCTTTTGTACATGTGATATAAATTTGAGCCGAATATGTTCAATATTTTTTGAGATATCTTGTACGGAAATTGAAAAAGTACTACTTTGAGAAAAACGCGTTTAAAGTTCTAAAGCTCCACCGAACTGGGGAACGCCGCGCTGTCTATAACTGGCTATAACTCGAGAACTAATACGATTATCGCTTCAAAACTTTATTTGGTATATTTTAAGAGTATTTCGAACACTTTGATGCAATAAAAAAAAATCGTTTTTGTTTTAGCAGTTACATGTATCTCCCCCCTTAATATTGAAAATGTTTTTTTTATCTAATTCCTTGTATATTACTTTGTCTACGCATCATATTAACTACACTTGCACATGACTCGCATTCTCACTTCACTGTAAAATATAGTGATTCATTCTTTGATAAGACAGAATGGATGCGGAGCGATAAGCCATTTTTTTGTTTCCGCTCCAAATACAAGCTTTGGTGACCATCCAAATTTTTGTATTAGAAGTACTGTGTCAAAAGCTCATTAAGAAATCGTTTGCCTAAAATAAGTTATTCAAGGCCAAAGGGCACGAAAATCAGTTTGTTCTGAAATATTTCATTAACTATGCTGCCCTAATAAGCATAAACGTTCTATCTACGGTAGATAAAACCTTTATGCTTAGTAATGTGTAGATATAACGTTTATGCTTAGTAGCCTCATCTACAAAAAGCGTCGCACTACTAAGCATAAACGTTTTATCTACCGTAGATAGAACGTTTATACTTAGTAATGCGTAGATAAAACGTTTATGCTTACACTCAGAAAAATTTCACCACTTAACACTTTTTTGGAATCACTTTAAATCAAAAGTTGAAATAACATTTTTGATTAAAAAATTTTCAAATATGATTTGACATATACGTTTCTTTTTAATTCAATGATGAAAAATTTTGATTTGAAAATAACATTTTTACAATAAAGTGGAATTCAAATAAGATTCGCTTTTTATTTCAAAGTGATTTCAACTTTTGATTTAAATTTGATTCCATTAGATGACATTTTTCTCAGTGTGGTAATGCTGCCATTTTTTCGTTGCATGTTACTACAAAAAGTCCTATCGGCTTAAAACCTATCTTCCGCAACTATTTTCAGCGTGGAAGCTTTTACTACAGATTTAACTCAATTAAACGGTTTTTGTATTCATGTTTAAACTTTCGTCCCGTTTAAAGCATTTAGAAAAACACAAATCATTAAATATCTTTAAAGTACTAATATGTAGATAGAACGTTTATGCTCAGTAGAGCAGTATGGGTTTTACGCAAAAAATCCCACTTCTGCATCATGAAGATAATTCAACACATAGCGTTAAGCGAACGATATTCATATTCGAGGAACTTTAGGCCGATCAGCCAAACAGCTGAAATAATTTGAGAGATTTACTGAACAACACATAGCGACACTTTCAATTTATCTTTTCCATTTTGAGGAAGCGATTTATAATGGTGAATATGCTATAGGGGTATTTTCGGACAACGAATGCGAATGGAACTGCGTGCAGCTTACAGATCTATATACACAGCAACCTACCGCAGAGGTTGTTGCTATTGGCACCTGGAGCCAACTGCTACTTGATAGCCGAGGCAACAAAGTGATGTCCTCGAGTGAGTCTCCTATTACGGCTACTTTGGTTTAAATCAATTGACTTCTTGTTAAGAAAACTGCAATTAGGGCGGTTAATTAGTTAGGAACTGAATGTGGTATGTAGAAATATATAACGAGCATTGGATTTAATTTGCAGTTGGTGCTCAAGTTTTGGTCCTTCAGTGGTAAAACGAAATTTCTTTTATTCCCATCAAAACACAGTTAGAAGAACTAGTGCTTCAAATAATGAAGGTTTCAACACTTCAACTTTCAGATGATGTCAAATATGTAGCAGTAAATTTGACAAAAAGACTTCTCTGGAAGAAGCATGCAGAGATAAAGCTTTCTCGGACTCTTAATGGTCTTTGGCAGTAAAAAGGAGCTCTCGTCACTAGTGATGGGCGTTTCTGTTGTTTTCAGTAAACGAAAACGAACTGTTTTTTTCCAAAAACAACTGTTTTTTGAAACTTTTTGAAAACTTTTTTCACTCGACCAGCAGCAGATTGATACTGGGTGTTACCATTAGTGATGGGCGTTTCGGTTGTTTTCAGAAAACGAAAACTATTTGGAAAAAAACAGTTTGAAAAAAACAGTTGGAAAAAAACAGTTTTTTTCAAACTGTTTTTTTCCAAATAGCTTTCGTTTTCTGAAAACAACAGAAACGCCCATCACTAATGGTAACACCCAGTATCAATCTGCTGCTGGTCAAGTGAAAAAAGTTTTCAAAAAGTTTCAAAAAACAGTTGTTTTTGGAAAAAAACAGTTCGTTTTCGTTTTCTGAAATCAACAGAAACGCCCATCACTACTCGTCACCAAATGAGGGCTAAAGCCTTATGTGGTTATTTACTCTGAAGTTCTTGTATGCTTGGAAGAAATTTTTTTTCTATGATAATGCCAAAGCTCAGGATTTTGCCCTTTGAAGCGAATGCTTAGCTATGGCAGTAGGGATACACATATGGAAAAAAAACCGATATCAATTATTCCATTACTTTTAAAGTGCCACAGTTTTTTCATTCCATCCCAAGTCTAAGGTCCACTAAAGCTTTTAATGTGTTAGTCACCAGCTGTTGACACAACACAAGACAAACAAATACAACCATGAGCACGACGGGACTCGAAATTACGAGCAGTAGATCGCTGTTTCGGACTGGTGCGCTAGCGAGCTAAGCTAGCGATCTCTCAAAGCTACACCACACTACAAAGGGCTGTTTGCCTAGGTATCTGTGGCACTACGTACAATACTCCTGTCGCGGCGCTTGATGTGCTTCTTAATTAACCTCCGATCGATATTCATATTCAAAGTATGTCGTTGATCTCCGGACACATAATATTCCAATTTGTTCTATGGATAGACAACGACAATGTGGGGTATTACTCTACGACAGATATTATACATGACTGCCAGGTGTATTTTTTTCAGAAAGTATGCTTCTATTATTCAAGCAATTGACGAAAAGTGTAAGGAAAAGAGTATTGGCCCTGTGACAGTCAAGCTGCGTCGAAAATAGTATTATTGCAATTTTTACTTTTTTAGATCCTAAGACGCAATGCCTGTTTTCGATGCTATAGGGAATTCGATTAAGCTTGAATACCTTTGCGATAAAACCAAGCTTTGTAATCCTGTAAAGATTAAGCACTTACGTCTCCTCAATGAGCATAAACATCGCACTGTATAACAATACAGGGAGCTGATAAATAGATGCTGCAAAATATTTAACAATTTCTCAAAATAATATTTTTCATCTATCTCTAAACTTTAATTTGAAAAAAACTCTAGCGCAACAAAACTGCTTGAAACACTAATGTTCGATGAACAGTAGAAGAATCGTGCAGATTTTTTGTGCGTATTTTTTTCACACATGTTTTAACGTGTTTCGATGACTGCGTTGGAAGTAACAGGTGTACAAAGAAATTAAGGGCTACCAGTCGCAAAGGTTTTCAAATTTTCTAAATTTTAATATTTGATGTTTGTTGTCACTTTAAGATCAATACCATTTAAAACTCTTATGATAAAATCGCTTACCAAAGATATGGTAAAAAATACATAAACAATCGTAGCTGGCAACCTTTTCATGGGCTTTCAATTACCTTTCTATTGAATAATGCGTACAGTAAGGTCCTTCTACCAAATGAATTTCGTTTCTATTTCATGACTACACTGGAAGTTATGGACAAAAAACTTTATTTCTCTGAGCGAAATTTCAAAATTCAAGACAACTAAACTACCATAGCTGGCAGCTCCAGCCTGATTTTTCACCACAATTTCTACAAAACGTGGTTTGGAATAAGATTCAGCTACCGTGTGAATTTCATTAAAAATCTGGTAACTGAATCAAAATTCATAGTGTAAAAAGCAGTTTTTTTTTCTTAGTGATTTTTCAAGATGGCACCACTGGCACAGATTTTCATATATTTAAAAATCGCTTCTGTCAGACCTGGTTCTACCTAAAACCAATAGATTCTGTGAATTTCAGTTGTATTTAATTATCGGGTGATGAGTTCTCGTGAACAGAAGTTTCTGATGCTAAAAATAAAGATGAATTGGGGAAGGGCTATCGTTCTTGCTCGATGTAAAATTTCATAAGTTTTACTTTGGCTTTTCAGACAAAGCGTAAGATTTGTATATGACTTGCGTTTTTCTAAAAAGTAAGAATCTTTCAGGAGAGTCGATGATTTGAATATTTTCACTTGCAGTACCTGCCAAAGTTATCGCAATTCAAAAACTTTCAAATTTTCCCGATCGCTTTTTATGTACCTAACGCACACATATAGCTAAAAATATCCAAAATATTATCATATTTACATTTAAAACACGCTCGAAATTTATTTTGCAAACTTAGTTTTTGCAAAAACTCTTTGTTGTGAGAGTAATAGGTATACTTAAAATATCACAGATATGGCCTGCCGGCATCAAAGGGCTATAGAAAATTAGCATTTGGTGAGGCTTATACCTATTCTGCATATACACCAGTGTATCCTGAAAATTTAAGCTCAATCGGATGGCGCGTTCTTGAGAAATAGTCACTGAATTTTTTGATGAGATATATATATATATATATATATATATATATATATATATATATATATATATATATATATATATATATATATATATATATATATATTTTTTTTTTAACTACCAAACAAAAGTTTGCAGCTACGTATCAATATAATTTTGATTTGGCCTAAGAAAAACATGTTTAAATTTGTTATTGTTTTGTTGTACACTTGCTTTGTTAAAAAATAAATAAACAATAATCTTCCCCACCACAATCTTATTACCAATGAAATCGTCTCTGTAAATCATTTAATTTTCTTGAATCCCTTTTACAATTTTTCCTGGTTTTCGTGTTTTTCCATCTCTCTAACTTCTAGCCCACTCAGGACATCTCTCTCCCCGCTTATTAGCCTACTAGATTTATTGCACTCTCTAGGTCATCACAACTAACCATCCATCTACATCGCTACAACCTTAAACGTCCTAGAAGAAAAAACATTTAATTGAAAAACTAATAGAAACAATTAAAAGAGTAACGGCCCCGTTCATCAGTCCCGGAACACATTTTACGTATTTATCTTAGCAAATAATCTCTGAATAGTTTTACGTCTATTCCGGATACATTTGGTGAGAGTGAGAGAGCCGTGACGATATTTCGCTTGCATATTTCTCAGTTGGGTCCATGGCCCGTCGTAAATTGCTGATCCATTCCTTCATTCTTATTTTTGTACCGGCAACGTGTCGAAAGCTGCCGTTACCATCATGATTGTAGCTCAGCTATGGTAGAGTTTCCGTTTCCCGAAGAAATCGAAAGATGTATAGACATGCGGTCGGTGTTACGGGCTGAAACTAAACGGACTCTTTCGAATCTCTCACTTTGACGGTCCATTTTCAGTTTTATAGTGCTGATTGCTGTTCTACCACTTACAAATTTGTCCATTTCGAAAAAGGATATGTTCGTGTTATGTCGACTGCAGGAATGGGTCAGTTTTATAGTCCGGTCACTATCTAAACGGCATATCTTTGCCGGTCCAATAAAGCGAAGAAACGGTCATAAATTATGTCATTGCGAAATGTTTGCAGTCGGGTTTTATTCGTATGAGGAAAAGTTTGAAGTGGCGATGGTGACGCTTAGTTTCAATTGATGGAAATTTCAAAAGTGATTAAGCTTAATTTTAGCCACGATCTCAAAATGTTTTTCAGTAAAATTAAATGAGTTTTGATCGGTAAATTTAATTTTCAGTAAAACTTCAAACCATCAAAACGGAATTCATGTTTCCGTATTCAGTGGAAAACAAATAAACTTCGAAATCTCACACATGTTCATCGAATCTAACGACTTTTTCTTGCAAATTATTCAACATATTGGAGCAACTTCGAGACCAACGGAAAAGAACACTTCTAGACAGTCGAAGACAATACCGTATCTACGAATACCTTAAGAACACAAAAGTACATATTAAAGGTCCCATTGTTTACCCTTAGACTTTATCATTTCCATAGCAAATTTACGAAGGTACCAATAAAACAACGTTGCAGCGCCAATTTCCATTATCTCGTAGCACCTTCAAAACTATAGATCCGCCACTTTCATCGTACACTATCGCAGCCATTGTGCTTGTCTGATAGCGAAAATTTCCCTATGCGAAAAACCCAGGTGCATATGTGCAGAATTCCAAAGTCTTCAATCTTTATTATCTCAACAAATAATATTCAATTAGCGACTTTGAATTAATTAACTTGCGGCATAGGTGCACACTTGTTCACGTGCATGTTCTTATTTTCATTGTCAGTGGAGGCGCGGATCTCCCGTGAGGTAGATAGTTACCGGAGGCTGTTAGCATGTCTAATTCCGTTGCATATACGAAGCATACGGCTTGCACATGTGAAGAAATCGAAATGGCTGGTAGTCGTGTAGCTACGAGCCTGGCATTGTAAAATCGCGAATAAAATAGGAATCAGGACGATAAGTAGTTGGAGCCTTGCTGCGATTGTTTGTATAGTCGAAAGGATAAGTTAAGAGCACGAATCCAGAGCAGATATTTTGTGGTATCTCCAGGAGAATTTACCGTATAGATTTAGGTATCTGAAGAAAGTCAATTGTATCTTGTGTTTTAAGATTGTTGGCTTTGAATTTTCTCATTATTTTGCTTTTGACTCAGCGTTGTTCGGCTTGTATTTTAGATGAGGTTAGGTTGAGAGTGCTGAAAGTAGGAGATAGTATGACTCTACTATTGTCTACGAATAATAGTTTCTGCAATTTATTTGTATGAGAAATCCTAGCAATCTTATAATGTGTAAGTTTATCGAAGAACAAGCCTTTAAGTAAATGAAACTCTGATTGCACTTGTTTTACGTCGAACTGCTCTTCTGAATTATTAATGGAAATTTAGTGTCTTTTAATGAAAAATGTGACAGACTTAAGTAGAATGTAGACATTGGAAACATTTTATAAGCTCACAATCTTATGTTTAAGTCCAAAAAGTAACCAGCAATAGGGTGCAAAAGTACTTTTTAACATAAATTTAATGATAGCTATTTATAATTTTGACTTTTCAATATATTTTTAATTTGGGTATATTTTTACTCCGCTCAACGGAACTGGGGGTTGAAATGTATTAGAAGCCGCTCATAGATATTTAATTAGAGCCTAGACAGATAGCGCAGCCTAAATGATCATTTGCCGTAAATCATCATTTAAGTAATATGTGTCATATAGTAATTTGGACTAATTACCACTAAATGACCAAATTATTAATCATTAAGCAAATCGCTAATGAACATCAAACTTTGGTCATTCATTCATAAATGTAGTAGACTTGCCCGATATAATAAAAATTTCCCTTGTAAAAAGTCGCTTTTCGTAATGAAAACGAAGAAGACAACTTTTTGAAATTTCAGATTTAAATTCAAAAATTTTAATGTAGTTATTGCGTGGTTTGTACTCCAACTTCATCAATTAGAACATAAAAGAGTAAGAGTACATAAACATACACTTAAAACATTTTTCAAAAACTAATTCATTTGAGTGACAGACAAGCATTGACAGTATTCATCATTAGCGCAAGAGCTGTGTGTCAGCACCTTTTAAATTACTAATTTAGGTATAAATGATCATTAGTAAAGTAGTAATTTAAGTGTCTGTCTGTCTAGGTTTTTAGTCTTATTTACTCTGAACAGACTTTATGTTATTCAGTTGAATCTATTGCAGCTAAGTGTCTTCATCAAAATACTATCATTTATTATCTAGTTCTATACGTATAGGGTAAAAAATGATCGAAATATATATATATTAACAAATTGATATTGTTAATATTAAGAGCGTTGTCACTAATACATAATTTTAACAGCTCAATATTTTATAGTGGGAAGTTACAATATTATATTTCCAGTTTAATTTTATATAATAAGGCTGTTAACTTTTTATGTTAAGAGCACCTGTGAACATATTTCGACAAAATGTTTCAACATCTTAACATAAATATACTACTATGTCAACACAAATATACTACTATGTCAACATAAATGTATTAGCCAAGGGTGGTGAAATTGTCGTTGACCGAAACAGATACAGAATTGAAGGCGTTCAAACGCAGTGCCTCTCCCTCTCTCCACAGAAGTAACTCGTTGAAAGTTCATGCTTAAAAAACCTGTAAAGTAGTTATGAAACAATCTCGTCTATTGCTAATTTGCTTGAGTTGAATTTTTGCGTGAGTCGTTGTTTTTCGTCTGTGCCCTGTATTAATAAATTTACAAATTGTTTTATTTCAAAGAAAATATAGACCAAACAACCCCAACAACAAAGCACAATGCTAGTATGTTAGGATGTTAATATTAAATAGTGACATGCTAATACAGCTAATAAAGGCGTTAATATAATATATGGGCATGTTAATATTAATTGTTGGTATACCAATATAGTATTGTAATAAGCCGTTCACACTACTCTTTAAATCAGGCGATTTTGATCAGCTGATCGCTTTAGAGCTAAATCGACCTAAATCTATTTGATTACCCATGCATTTTTCTCGGCGCCTGACAGTCGAAAGCAGATTTAGAGTTAATCAAGTACAAATCAGGTACTATTGTGAATTTTGTCCCTGTTGAATTTTTCTCAGAGCGTGGTGAATTCCATCCGTGAGAAGGAGAGTAGACTTGAATCAAATGTCATTCGAATTTCGTTCTAAAATAATGAAAACTGAACCAAAAAGGAAAATGTGAGTTGTACAAAATGAAAAGAAAATGCTCTTGCATGTTCCTGCACCATTTTCAACAATTTTCATGCAAAAAAAACTGTGCACATAAATTCGAATGACGTTTGCTGCTCTAAATCTCTTCATTCTAAAACACTTCGGATAGTGTGAACGCTTCACCTGAGTAACTTGACAGCTCCTTAATCTACCTGATTTAGAAGGGTAGTGTGAACACCATATAAGACGTTAATATAGCTTATTGCCATATTAATATTAAATATTAGCCTACTAATATTGGCCCACTAATAACAGACAAATTCACCACACGCATGTCAATATAGACAATTATAAGAATGCCGTATTTTGCCAATATAATGTTATTGCTAGATCAATGTAATAATGTGGAGAAATGTTGTTAGTATAAATATACAATGATTTTTTAGCGCGTAGCTTGATATACATGTATATTTGGATGCTGAGCTTCCTAGCAACATTTTATCTGTTTACATTCATTGTCCTTGTAGTTTTTGTAACAGGCAAAATTACAATGACATTGATTTCTCTTCAATTGTATTTTCAATCTTAAATGATACCTTATTGAGCTTGGTGAGATCCAGTTTTACATTTGGGAATCTATCAATTTAATCTTCTGTCTTTTCTTATTCAAAATACCTTATTATCTGCTGGGTTTTCTTAATTTTATGCAAAATATATAGACATTTTATTGTCTTTCATTGTCAAACTATCTAAAGGCTCAAATAACAGTAAATAGGTTTAAAATGTAGCGGCGATACTGTCTTAGTTTTTTTTCCAAAGTGGATTCTGCTTTTGCAAAATAGTCCTGGCTTCCTGACTAACAGGCATCAGCCAACGTTTACACGTTTTTTTTTCAATATTACTTTTGCACAAGACAATCACGAACACAAAGCACAAAAGTGTCTCAAACAACGCAACGAGCACAAACACGTGGTTTTAGACACGTTGATTCACGTTTTGTCAATTCCAGAGGAAAACCGTCCTTCGGAGACGAGCACATCACTCAGCAGTTCTCCGGCTACAACCTTCCACCAAAAGAGCCAAAACGCAAATGCTGTGTTAGCTTGCTTAATCTCATCGTTTTTATTCTATGAAAAGCAACCATTATTGTCTCTCTTAGATCCAAACGGCAACAGTGACTTTGGTAACTTTCCATTTTTGTGTCGTAAAATCAGTGTTTTTGTTAGATCGTTATTCATGCCATTTTGTATACTTGCTGGCCGGGATTGATTTTTGCACCCCAAGTTTATCCACTTGTATGTGTCCGATGTATGTTTACGGTCACGTTGAAGACATTACTTAATCTCTTTTTACAGATCCACGTCTGCCTTGTTCCTAAATAACTTACGATTTTATTTTGAATTTTTACACCCGAAGCTTAGAACTGTTTGCATCCTACTGCACTGATAATGGGAGGAATCAGACGAAACTTGCAAAACTAAATGATATCAAGTAAAATCAGCTTATTTAACTCTATTTGTAGCAACTATTTGTATAATCTATTTCTATCGACTATTTGGAGCAATTGTCGCGTTTGACACCCCAACTGACTCATCAAAGCTAGTAAAATATCATTTTGAGCTCACCAGCATAAACGTGACCACCATCTGGTACTGAAAGCTGTCTGCCTCCGATTAGGTCTGCCTCTGAAGTGAATGCATTTCATCCGAATGTTATACCGCCTTCACATGCTTTTTTCAGGAATCTGGTCAACTAGCTCATACCTGAGAATGTTTGGGTCTTTTATGGAGCTCTTCCCCTTGTGCCTTGTTTTACATTGTGGCTGATGTGTAGTTTATAACAAATAAAAATACGTAGCGTTTCCTCTTATTTCGAATGAGCTAGTTCACCCTATTTTCTCTCTAATTTCAACTGCGTAGAGCTTGCAAAGCGGCACACCAGCATCTGCCGTGACTGGACTAGAAAATGTTCCACTAATGTAGATTGCGGGTCTTAACGGCCATTTCTAGGGTATTGTCCAGGGGCAATCGTTGTCTTCTAGACTTTGGTTTGGTCGAGACGTCCTTCCACATCTCTTCCTTCAACTCTTAAATCATAAAATATTCTTATATGATGGTATGTAAATTTATCGTATATTATCCACAGAGGGTCGACATTTTGTCTGCTTACAGTAAATTCACTTTCAGTACAGATGCAAATACTAGCTCAGAGCAATATGAAAAGATTACTAGTTCAAATTCTCGTTTGTTAAATTTTCACTTCTGCCTTCGATTACGATTAATCAAAAATAACTTTAATGCAGCGTACAGTTTTTGACGAAAAAACCAGCACTCCAGTCATTCTTATCTGAATGCAAGGCGAAAGCTACATAGCTCGGAATATGTTTAGACCATAGACATATAAAGAATGGAGACGAAATCACAATGCATGAACCCGTACGTGAGTGAAGCAATTTTACTACACATGTAATTTTGCTCTCTGTAAAACAGCTTTCCCCTCAATGCCGCACGCACCACCCCTCAGCGCTGTAGACTCTCTATGGAAACATTCATTTCAATCCATTCAATTTACGGGGTGGTTGGGATAACGGGGAAACTAATACATGGACACAAATTTCCAAATACATCAACTTTCCTGCATGAAATTTGTTGTTGTTTTATACAAACACATTGCCACCAGAGGTCGAAAATTGCTTCATTTCTCTCGGCCCATTTCGTATCCATTCTTCTTATATCTATGGTTTAGACCCACCGTGTACGTTTGCAAAGTGTAAATTATCCATCGGCATTCCAAACTTTTAA
This sequence comes from Nemotelus nigrinus, assembly GCA_947369275.1. Classification (NCBI taxonomy): domain Eukaryota; kingdom Metazoa; phylum Arthropoda; class Insecta; order Diptera; family Stratiomyidae; genus Nemotelus; species Nemotelus nigrinus. Next base: position 158,764,956 of record OX376373.1, read on the forward strand.
GTCCTTCTCTTTTTATCTACATTATTCAGTGGCAGAAAAATCATCTGCTCATTCTAGAATGGGCAAGAGCCGCGACCTAGATGGAATGGGCAAGACGTGAATTTGCATGGAAACTGATTATTTCCACGACCTGATCAGCCCAAATCGCACGGTAAAGGCGCAGGTCAAAATAATTACAGCAGCTGTAACACAGGGTTTCCCATTAAAAGTGCTTTATTTATCTTTTTAAATAAAGCAAAAACGTTTCAGATATGTACAAAATATTTATTGAAGGTCAAAATACAATCAAAATCGTTACTTATGAAACACAACATCATTCGAATGGTTACCCTGGAACCGCTTGGAAATGTGTATCCGCTAAACCCAATTTTCTATGACTTTTCCGCACAGTGTAGACGATATTCCAGCGATATCACGTTCGATATTGTATCTGAGCAAATCTTAAATTTCCGTACGGTTGGCATAGACCAATAGCGGCGTTTATAATGCAGATCGACTTAGGCTGGCTTAGACCGACTTGGATTGAAATAAAACTTCAAAGTAGGTTTTTGGTGTGACTGGATTAAAATTGATTAACCGAATAAAATGCAGCTAGTTCTACTAAAGTGAAGTATATCGCATCGGAACGTCACATATATGAATAGAACTCAAGTGAGCTTCTAATTTTTCAATCTTCAATCGCTCGATCCGCGTCTTGTAACGCCCAAGTCGATCCAATCCAGTAAAATGTTGTGATCGGATCGACTTAACTCAAATCAATCCACTGCGCGTATACAACGTGGTTTGACTAATCCTAAGCCGGTTTGAAACCACGTTATAAACGAGGCTAATGACTTGACGTAGCCCGAAAGGTGGTCAAGTCACACGAGCGAGACTGCCAGTTGACAGGACCATTTCGTGAAATGATTCGATTCTCAAATTTCGACTCCTATACGTCGATTGTTTGGCCAGCTGTGTGACATGTGGCACCATCTTGTTGAAACCAAATGCTAATCACGTTATTTTGTTCTAATTAACGTGAAAAATAACCGGTTAACATGGTAGCGCTCATCATTGACCGTGACTGGGTTGCCAAGATCATTAAAAAAAGTGCGGACCAATGACACCACCAGCATGAAAAGCACACCAAACAGTCAATGCTGATGTAATGGCATTTCGTGAATGGATTTGAGATGCTCACTCTACCAAATTTGGCTTATTTTGCTATTGACGAATCCGTTAAGTCTAAGTTATGCTTCATCCCTCAGTATAATTTTGCGGTACAAATGGAACGCGAATTTCGATAATAAATTTGCACTATCTCTAAACGTTGCTGAAGAGTGTATCCATCACTGATTAAAAATTGCAAACTCTCAACTGTTCATACGTTAAATAAATTAACAGAAATGTAATTGAATAACAGAAAAATATTAGCGAAAAATTAAGCCGGCTCTATGGGAAAACCCTATATATTAGCATGTGGGATACTAATTTGTTCAGTATTATAGACGCAAGATTATAAGTTTTCAGTGTAACTTAAAATTTATGTGAGGGTAAAAATTTACAATTTAATTAAAATAAAACTACTGTCGAAAATTCACCGTTCTCTTTTTCTTTTTTGAGAGTTCCCTCAGTGTCAGATTAAATTTATCGATTTTACTCTTTGCTATTTTTAAATTTTCTCTTATTTGTAGAACTTAAAGTTATCTAGGCATTTACGTCTAATCTTTTATTTTCCACATTGCCCAGCGCATTTTCTCGAGACATAGCATAGGGCAGCTTGGACAAGTCTCCTATTTTTCAATTTTTAATTATCTGTTCTTCTTACCCAGGATTTTTTGACAGCCAATTGGCTAAACTCTCTGGATATTTTAATTAGATTTTCACTTTAAGCAGTTTTCGCTCTTTTTCTTTGATTCTTCTCAGTTTTTCAAAAATTTATTGACAAGTCCTCTTTAGTAATTTTCTATGTTTCTGCCTAGCTTTCAAGGGTTTTTTTTCGAGCAATGTGGACTTTTGTTCCGTGCTAGCATAGACAACAAATATAAACATGTATAAACTTTGTGGCTGATGTTAAATGCAAATTCTTTATGAAAACTCTCGAAACGCCTCTAGTATCCTTTCAAAGCCTTCGAATCGTTCAAAAAATTAAATTTTTTTAAATCTCTACAATCCTCTAGACTCCGAGAAATCCTTCAAAACCGTCGCAAAGCTCTTTCTTTAACAAGGACATTCTGCGTTTTAGAAGGGCGGGAGGAGCTAGTCGGCGCATCAATGCCCAGTAACCACATCATTTCTAAAGTTTCTGTACAATATAATATAGATTCCATTTTTTTTTCCAATTCCCAATTGGTAAATTTTGAAATTTTCACTTATTATAGGACAAGGAACGTTTCTATTTCTATTTATATATATTTCATTCCGTCAATATCACTTCCCTTGAAGAGATACGCATGTGTTGTTGAAGATATTTTCACTAACGTGGATTTTTATCTTTTATCTTCCACTTATTTACTTTTTTATTGGTGCTAGCGAAAGGTGCTAGTGTCTAGCTCTACAAGAAATACAAAGAGTCGAAACAAAGTTTTAAAAATTAAAAATAACTACACTCTTCAAATAATAAAGACCTAGACATTTTTTGAAGGCTACTACGTTTTAGCATCTGGAAAAAACTTTTCTAGAGTAATAAGAACATAATTTGAACCCCGGGAAAACTCTTGTAGTTTGTTTAGTGGAGTCACGATCTTAACTAACTATACATCTGCCGTAATTGTCATCAGTAGAGCCTCAAAAAAATTTTAAAATTGTTAAAATAACACTTTTTAACATTTTTTCGCCTTTTTCTGACTTTTCATAGGAAATTTAACAATTTTCTGCCATTTTCACACTTTTTGTAGAAATTTCAACATTTTTTCCCAATTTATCGTTCATGATTTACTCAAATCAATCGAAAATATAAATATAGTACAATCATATGAGAGCCAACTGAACAATCTTTTTTTATATACATATACTCAACAGAAAACTGAGAGCGTCAAAATTTCATTTATTTTATTAAACTATTATTAAACTATCATATATTTATTAAACTAAAGCGGATTCCATGTCACATCATGATTCATTTGGCGTTTTTGACAGTATAATTAATACGAGTTGGATAAATTGCTGAATAAGCAATCATTGTTTCATTAGAAATTTTCTGTTTCTAAATAAATAAACCAATGTGAATCAGCTATGAAAAATTTACTTGCTGGCATCAACAAGACCGAATCGAAAAAAGGTTTTCAAAGAATCCTGATGTAGATTTTTACACCGACCTACCAGTGGATCACAAAATCAAATCAAATTTTGCGCCAAGACATCAGTACATTTTATCCAGTAGACGTCACTCTCCCACTCAATCACACAAAGGAATGCTCAATATCATTCAATACAATAATTTCGTTGGCGATAAAGATAACTCCGAATGAAATATGATAAAGAATGAAGTTTTTTTCTCAGTTTTTTATGTTTGTTGCTCTATTTTATGAGCATCTGAATTAAAATGATTTAATATTTTTTATAACAATTTTTGGTCTTTTTTTCTAACATCTTTTTCTAACACAACATTTTTAGCCCATTTTATTTAACATTTTTTTGAGGCTCTAGTGTTCAGGCTTCATAGAAGCCAAGACTCACTGTCTGCAATGGATTTGTTTTTTGTAATTTTCCTAAGCATTATTTCTGATGATCAATAGTTCCGTTGTTGTATTAGAGGACTTGTTCCCGACCAGATCAAAATTTGAGCCTGAGCGAGTTCATTTCTTTCGAATCTAGCGAGTTCATTTCTTTCGAATCTGCAAAGGTTTGCACCCGTTTTCTCTATGTTATTTCATAATTGATTTTCAGGTTTATTATCAATGCTGATTTATAGACAAGAAGTGAAACATTATCACAAATCAATAACCTTTATGAGTAAATTATTTCGACGGATATAAGTCGGAGATCTTAAAATTTGTCACAACTTGCGTAAATAAAAATTAATGATTTCCAACTGCAAGTGGTCACATCAGTCAAATATGCACTGTGTGCTGGTGTCTGATGAGAATCAGTGCATACTTTCGAAACCACTTTGTTAAAATAAAATTTTCAATGTTATTAAAAAAAATTTTCAATTTTTATCATCCCGCAAAAACAATTCCAAACCCAAAATAGTTCAATAATTCTATGTTCCGTAATTTTTCAAAAATATATAAAGTTAAAGTCACAGATATCGTTTATTTCTTACAAGTGTATTAAAATGTATGTTGCTTCAACTTCCAAGTTCTTTTTGGACTGCTAACTCAGTTTCAACTTAAAGTGCATATCGTTTTCTCTCTCTCCATGTCAATTCAACCACTGCCATCTGACATGTTACACCTGATTAACTAGCACTTTACGTTTTCACTTGCCGGTTAAATCAACAAAATTATCCCATTAGGTTGATTCTATGTCAATACTCATGTCATCATAGTGGCGAGGTGAATTTTCGTCCTTGCACTCCTAGGATGTATCAGCATGGTCCTGTAATCAAACACACGACACATCATCAGGTATCTACACCAAATACTTCTGGTGCAGCACGTATGCAGCACACACATATGCTCTTGGGCTGCAAAATGTCCTGGATTCCTGTTGCCGCAACGTATGCACAAATATTTGGAGGGTAATTGATCTGCCTCAGGTAATTATTGTTGATAATTGATTTATGTTTACATCAAATAGTAGCCTCCAGGTGTCAATACGTTTGCCATACCTCAGCTGCGCTTCGAAATGGCCACAACAGTATGATGTCTGCTGTATGACCGTTGTTACTTTGGTTGGGGAGGAAGATGGAAATGAGAAAGTTGGTGGATGTGGTTATTGCATTGACTATTTACACAGATACAATTAGTGATGGAAACATGAATTGATTATTAATATCGCTTTGCGCAATTATTTTTACATGGTTTTTAGGAAGATGCTCAGATACTACACATCCCTAAGTATTTCTTTTAAGGTAATCATTGAGAAGCATGAATAGTTTGCAGCCGATAATATTCGATGAAATTTGCCTAACAAAAATTTTTATCGAACGAGCCTCCGACTTTTCCTTTCTATAAACTACCTTCTCCCACCCACTATACGCCCTTTAAATAATTCGCTCCACCTATCTGTACATCATACTTTGGTAGAACGATTCGAAACCGATGCAAGTCCTATCAGTGAATTTATTAGGCAATTGACAAGTTGATCAACAATATCCTAGCGGCAACGGTTATGCTGGCGAATGACAGGCAGAACTCGAGGCAGTTGTAGACTTATTGTTATTGTTCAATTAAATCACAATTAACTGTTGATGGTCTGTTTATTTTTATAGGCTGTTATTTGTTATGGCAGCTACATGAAGTAACGGGGCCCAGTAGTGGAGCTGGGATTTCTCATCGAATGCGTGATTTAGATGGATTGTATGATAATGCTATGATTTTTATAAGGAAAAAAATCAAAGTGTGTTGACAGTTATGTTCAAGGTTGAGTAAATAATTGACAGGTATTGTGTCACCAGATTGATATGATCATGAAATTGACTGGCTATGACTTATGATTCCAAATCGTTTCAAAAAACAATTTAAGGAAACAATTGATAGTGAAATTTTGGATATAGTGTGAAATAAAATATAAATTATCCACTTGTCTGCATAATCCGCGAAACAAGCAGGAGCGTTATAAACGTGAAAGATGATTCCTGAACATTATTTGGTAAATTTTATTATTTACTCCGAAGAATCTAAAAGCAAATGGAAAATAATTGATCAATCGATTAAAGATAATTTATACCAGACGATTAGTAATCTTCACTAATTAAATTTCCAAGAGATTGGACATTATAGGACGACTTTCCGTTAAGATTTTAATATACGTTCTCCATTTTTTTAATTTAGCAAAAAAAGATCAAAGAATGTTTTGAATATATTTTCCGAAGAAATAACATTTTTTCATCAAACTTTTGCTTAGTGAAAATGCAATTTTACCACTTAGGGTCTTGGGTATTAATAGCATGGTAAAGTGTGGAGTGCAACTGAAAGCAACATCGTTAGACAGCTGGTGGCCCACAGCCACTCGTAAATATCACATAACTTCATTTAAATCTTTTAAGCACCATTGTCTTGGTAACATATTTCAAAAGTATGAAAAAGAAAAGGAGAGCAGAAAAAAGTAAGTGAGTTATAATATGGGTTTCTTGCAATAATTACACAATATATAAAATCAGTATGCGGTGAAAAATATGTTGGTTATAATTGTTCCAAAGTAAATTGAAAATATATACTAAGAAAATTGTGATTTGCTACTTTTGAAACCTGGAGTACTGAAAAATTAGTTGGAGTGATGAAATGAATTAACGAAATGAAAAAATGAGAATAGGTTTTTATTCCGAAATGCTTTCAGTATATTTCAAGCAATATCAGCATTGTTTTGTATAAGTTAATTCAGTTTAGATTAAATTAAGTTAGTTAATTAGGTTTTTGATAGTTTGAACAAAGCAATGAATAAATACTTTATAATATCTTTAGAAAATGTGAAGCCAGTATGAAGATATTTCCACATCATTGGCTAAAAAATCAAAAGCTGGATTAATAATTGCACTTATTTTATTCTGGGTCATACAAGTATTTACAAATATTTCAAGCTTCAGTATTTCAGCCTTATATTTTTCAAGATGTCTAAAGATACAGGACTTAGTGAAAAATTTATTACATATATAATTTTTTTTCTAAGGTTTTAGGCTAACATCTAGCCTTAAGTCCTCGAAGCATCTATGTTGTGACCACCAGCCAGAGACTAGAAATAAATAAGCTCAAAATTCAGATTGTAAATATATTGACATCAACGAGACTGACTATAAATATTATATAATAAAACCAAAATAAATTCTGTCATGTTCTAGTGGATGTAAAAATCAACACAGATAATTAAAAAGAGGTATATGAAGTATAAATTGAATTTGAATGAAATTTATTCAGCTGATTGAAAACACAAAAAAAAAACTAGCACATGATCGAAGGGCTTTTTTAAAACTTGGTTTTTTATAAGCAAGAAACTAGTGAATTTTTTCTTGACATTCCATGAGTAAAATATCAGAGACGGCCATTTTGTTTGGTTTTGTTAAAAGGAAAGATCTTCAATCAGGCACTATATTAACTTTTAAACTAGTGATTTTTTTTCTTTGATCGATTTTAGATGATCTAGTAAAATTTATTGATGGCCGCCGCAAATATGTAGGATAGTAACTACTTAAGCTAATATGGCTTAAATGCAGCTTGCAAGAAAATTTGGCATGCGAATCTTTCATCCGTCGATTGTCACGAGATTAATTACAGCTTTAATTAAACAAATTCTTCAACAATAAGGACCATCCATAAAAATTTAAGCTTTTTGGTAATTCGTACATTGGAAAATATCGTTTTCAATTGTGTGTTAAATTATGAAGTATTTCTTCTAAGTAGGTAGTCTGTGGTAAAAAATTTGAAATAGAAAAAAAATCAAATTTACTCCTCGTAACAGTCGATGGAAAAGCTTTTAGAATACGATCTGATTAAGGTTATGGTAGCATAGCCAGAATAAAATAATAAACGGCTATGAAAGACTTCGATACTCCAACCAAAGTTATTAGAGTGAAAAGGCTGACTATTTCGGCAATTTACAATCAACAATGGTCTACGGCAAGAAGATGCCTTCATTTGCGTAACCAAGTAATCTAGTATGATTAAAAAGTAATATAGTATGACGGGGTTAGCATAAGAGGTATCATTTTTGTTAAATCCACCTAGCTACAGATTTACTAAGTGCCGAGACAACCCAACCGGCGATGCATCCTTTACAAAAATCGAGCAAATTGTGAAAAAAATAGAAAATCATCAAAACCATGAACGTTGCTTCGGAAACAACACAAATCCAGGGACCAAAAAGCATGCATTCGATAAATATTAGTAAATACACATTCGAAAAAGCTAAAACATTCACCTATCTAGGGCTAAAAATCATAACCGCTCAAAATACTACGAGTAAATCTTCCAAAGCTTCTTCTATTTCACTCAAGCCTCAACAAGACGCCTAAGCTCCTGATGCACAAGACCATTGCATTCCACATACGTTCGCCAGAAACAGAAGTTCCTGGCAAGAAAATTTGTGAGTTCCTTTAAGCGTTCGAGAGGAGGATCCTGCAATGGATATTTGGCCTCCGATATAAAGATGAGCGATCCTGCCGCCTATCCACCAAATAAATATATGAGCGATGTCGCAATCATGAACTTACTGATAATATCAGGCTCATTAGACTGTGGTGGGCATAGGCACTTAGCTCGCAAGAGCTAGGGAGATTTGGCTCGAAAAACTTAGGGGGGCAGGGTTATTAGAAAGAAACATCAAGGTAAAAAAAATGCGAAAGAAAACAAACTGCACGAAGGTGGTACAAAACCAGATGATGATGATTCAATCATTATAACGGCAAACAGTAATAAAGTGAAAGGATAAGGTTTCTTCACACTAGACACTCGGTGCACGGCCACTGAATCTCCAGCCACTGTCGTGGCATAAAAATAAATAAAAGCTTAAACAGAGAGCCACAGTGTCTGCGGCTACTAGATTCAGTGTCTCATCATAGATTTTTCTCTCTAGCCACCCATACATATCTTGTGGCTCAGAAACTGCTGAAACATTCAGTTATATGAGAGCATTCAGACATCGATTCAGTGGCTTTTGATTCTGTTTGATCATTATAAAATTCAAAAAATTGAGCACACCTTTCGATATTGAACATTTAAATCAGGATTAAAATGTTTACAAGATTAGAGCCAGTTTAGGCGAGCGGTTTTTTGCTGGATCCAACACTAGCTTTTAGGAAAGAGAAGTGAAGGACGCAACGGGTGATATAGTTGGCCATCGAGCACGGCAGCGATTTTGCTGTCATTTTCTTAGAAATAATTTGTGGCTCGGAAATTTGTTGGGATAAAGTTCGATTTGTTTTATATTTTGATACTAGCTGCGTTTTTTTCATTTAGTGTGGAGCAGGTACCTGGCATGCATAAAAAAACGATACATAGTAACATGCAAGTTTATTTCACTCCTACTTGGTTGGCAGCAATTTTTTTTGTTAGTTATTTATCAGTTGAAAATTCAAATTTCAGAATAACAAATGTCTACCTAGAAAATTAGTATCAGGTTGATTTCTTTTTAAAACTTAATCGAAAAATATTCCGACTCATAAGATGAGAAATCTGTTGACAACACTGACTTTTAAATCATACTCATCCGTTTTAATATTTCCTCGTTGTTAAATTGACAGGGAAATTTTGGGAAATTTATTGCTGCAGCCAACTATTTCACTTATCATGACTTATAGAAATACATTCCAAAGAGTACTCGAGTACGAACTCTATTGATTTGACAATTTTTCGTATTTTGGATGTTGTTGTTTCGCGTGCATTACCGCTATTCTGCACTACTCTGGACGCAAAAAATGCAACTATACTGTTGTGATTCAGCTACAAGTTTTTAATCTGAAGTTTTTTTAGAAAGCGAACACTCGAAACAAATAAAATTTCAAACAAGAATAAGACAGTTTTAAACTCAGACGGCCATGTTAATGGGCAGTCATTATTTTTCTGATTTGTTTAAAATAAAAGCTGTATCTACTTAACACACAAGCTGAAATAGTTTGAGATAGTTATTGTTATTTACTACCAAAAATTAAAATTTAAAATTAGACTGAAGGAGAAAGAATGTGAAAGTTTGAAACGGATAGTTTTCATTTATACCATCCACCAAATCCTCCCCATCTCTTTTTCTTCAATTCCTTAAACCTTATATCCTACCACTAATCACCGACACAGCTCGACCGCATCTCATCAATGATCAAAGACAATTTACTCATCTTTTCAGCAAACAACTATACCCCGGGGTAACAGATATTCTCCATACCTACCGTTAAATTACGGTACAGAAAAGTTTTCCGTCGAATCGCCACCGGGTAAATAATAGATCTTTAATTCTCCTTTTCGAATAATCAACCCTTTGGTTTGCCGAGGTGTATGCTCATCTAATTAAAATTTAAACTGTTTGGCAATAAATGAACTACTACAATCTCCTCTATCGGATCAGTAGATTCTATGGGTTTATACCAATCCCCGCAAGCAGCCAAATGCCCCACTCATAGGTTTCCAGCCACACAGGGCGTGTGTGGAAGAAAATTGAGCAACAAACAATCTTCGTGAATTCCATCGGAAGAACTTCAAGGATTCACCTGAAATTGTTACCGGGACCACCAAAGACCCGGACCGGGCAGATGAGTCGAACGAACAACCAACGACCACACGAACGATGCTCAAAAGTTTCTTATCCAACTATCCGAAATTCTCTATATCGAACCGAAAATGGAATTCGTGGAGCAGGATGGGTAACAGAACACACAGAGAGTAGATAATGCGTTCAAATCGGGCGGACAACAATCGGCCAGGGTACAGCGAGGTCGGTAAGTAGCGGTAGTGATAGTGGCAACAGCACTAAATGACAAAGAGGTCGAGATATTTCAATGTTTAACAACATCAACCGAAAACTATTTCGAAATTTCCTTTGATCCCCCGCCAGAAAACATTTGTTTGGGACAATTGTTGATATTTTCGAAGAGCGATATGAACTCTATAAGATTCCGTTCATTTTGAGCTTAACAATTAAGCAACGAGTGAATGAATAGGTTAGAGTACATATAAGTTAGATGGCTTCGATGTGTTTTATGGAATCGGAGTATCAGGTGTGGAATACGTTACATGTCAGTTTAAAATCCTTTGTTATTTCGTGGATTGCATTTCTTATTCAAATAGATGTGCTGCTCCGGGAAGAAGATTATATTTTGGATCCAGTAGAGCAAATAAAATTGCAAATATTTGTATGATATCAGCATTTTATGCTTAGCCAAATAAAACTATTGAAACTATAAACTACTTAAAGATTATAAAACTTTTTGAGAATAAAAATGCCTTCTCAATACCAATATCTGTAAGTAATGAATAAAAAGCAATGCAAACATTTTTTTAATATTCGTTTATTTATAATATATATAATAAATTATTCATTTTCAAAGAAGAATAAACTTATTTTTCTTTTATAGTTTATTAATAAATTCATAAAATTTGTACTGAAAATAAATACATATTGATAAAACAAATGTATAGATTTGTTTTTGCTATATATTACATATTTCCCAAAATTGCAAGAAGAAATAATACATTAAACTCTGCTTAAATCCCATACTTAGATGACACTATTAGTTCTCTAAAAAAAACTCAGCCTTTGATATGCACATTGAACACAGAATGATATTGAAAAACGACCAAAAACTTCTCAACACTGAAAAATATGATGGCCTGCCACCTCTACGCACTGCACTTGTATGGCTTACAGTGTACTTTTTGGGCATAATCAAAAAGGAAATATTTGATACCCTAACATTCTTAAACCGATATCGAATAAATAACGTATGCTGTTGGCCGAGAACAACAAGTGCCAGAAGCAGCCTAGAGAAACTGACCAGGCTCCCGTTTGCCATCGCTAGCAATCTTTTGTAACTTCCATACCACCCCAGGTCCAATGGGCAAGCTAGCTCTTGACTTGCTTCTAAGTCATTCTAGGGGTGAAACATCATCGCCATCATCATCGTCGAACAGCACCAGGAACTCAATTCAAAATGAACACTGTTTTGTGGTCTTTATTTAATCAAGATATTGTACTTTGAATTGAATTGGAGAATACGGTACGGTAGTGTTTTGTGTGTGTATGGAGTGAAATAACTGCTTGTCGGTAGGGTTTTGTTATGTGTACCTTGTCGACCGAACGAATTACTAAACATACCCTGATCTGGATCGCTTTTGAACTTATTCTATTTCAGTCTCTGATATTTGCTTTTTACGAAAAGAAACTTCTAAATTGAGTATAAAGAGAATCTGAAAATAGTTGGAAAGTCCTATTTGGTTTTTCGAGTGAATTTACTATAAGTTTCATTAGATAATTTCGAAATAAACGGTCGAAGCAAATATTGACTTTTCTATTATAAGAAATGAAGGATATAGTAATATAGCAGGATGATAAAATTTCCAAGTCGTAAGGATTTTTATTAAAATAAGGAGAACCAAAAGTGTACAAACAAATTCAGTTATTTATTTTATCATTTTCCGCGAAAAATTGGAAAAGGATTTATAAGGCCTTTAATTCTGAAAAATATTATTCAAAATCATTTGTTTAAACGGTTTCCATTTCTAGATTGTAAAATATCGCTTTAAAGCTGTTCTCTCAAATCAGAAAATGTTTCCACTGGAATTTATTTGCTTGTGAATCAAACACCAATGCACAAATCTGACTAATTCCCTACTGATTCGTATATCTTTACCCCATTAGAGAAATACGAGCAAGTTACAGCTAACAATCGATGTTCCGTATTAGGACTGCCACGTCAACACTGTGAAAATGGTGTAGACCAAACAAACAAATCGTAGTCGATGTGAAATTTTCGTAGTAGACTTTTCAAGCAATCGGAGCACTATCTAAATTAAATTTTTCTAAACATTCGCTGAAAAACCACGAACTTTTTAAGATACAGTCATGAACATAAGTCTACGTACCCCTACAATTTTCATGGAAAATAATGAACTGAACGCCTGATGTCAACAAAAATGATAAGGAATAATGAAAACAATAAACTTATTTCATATCACGTCCAATATATATATATTCATTTAGTGCAAATTAACATAAAACAAAAATAATAAAATTTCATACAATAAAAATGAACAAAAGTCTACGTACAGTCACATTTAACATTAGTTGTCTTAAAAACTGGTGTTTGGTGGGGCCTCCTTCGGAAGAAATTACAGCTTTCAATCGGCTTGGCATTGAATCGACTAGATTTTTTGTAATTTCTGGTGTAACTTTGTCCCATTCTTCACGAAGAACGGATATTAGATCAGATCTGTTCGAAACTATATGGTTTTGCCCATAAATGCTCGATTCGGTTTAAATCTGGAGATTGGGGTGGGGAATGGAGTTGTTTGGGGATATTAAAAATCAACCACTCTTTCACAATATGCGCTGTATGTTTGAAGTTATTGTCTTGTTGGAAGACCCAACACGGCCCTAGTCCTACTTTTTGCGCAGATTGTTTTAAATTAACTTTAAGTATGTCTAAATATACAGCACGATCCATAATACCGTCGATAACAAGTAAATTCCCCACCCCCGTCGCCAACATGCATCCCATAGCAGGAAAACTTCCACTCCCATGCTTTACCGTATCAATTAAATTTTGCTTTTTGAGGACTTCGTTTGGTTTTCTCCACACTCGTTGCCTACCGTCACGTCCAAAAATATTAAACTTGCTCTCGTCGGTAAACAAAACGCTATTCCAAAAATGTTCCTGCTTGCCTTCATGGAGTTTTGCATATTCGAGTCATTTACGTTCATTCGTTTTACTAATGAATGGTTTTTTCCGAGGTGTCCTGCTAAAATAGCCGTTGCGGTGGAGCACTCTGCGCACAGTTATAGGGTGTAAGTGTTTGCCCTTAACCTCCTTGATGCCATCAGTTACTAATTTTGACGACGTATGAGGATTATTTTGTATTTCGGCGAGTACTCTTCTCTCTTCACGGTTGGTCAGTTTTCACGGTCTTTGACTCCTGGTTTTGTTTTCAAATGATTTTTTCCTCTGGTAATTTAAAATTACAGTTTGAACACTTGACCGCGGTTTTTTTACTGTTTTACTAATTTCAGGATAAGATCGCCCTTCTTTTCTTAGGCTCACAATTCATTTTCTAACGTCATCAGAGATTTCTTTCCTGATCGGAGCCATGATCACTTTAAACAAATTGACAATTACTTGTCAATAGATTGTATAATGATTAATATAAGCTCTTGAATCTAATACGAATTTCACCATTCAATGAAAACATGCGCTATGAAAATTATTTAAACACACGTTAAGCTGTACGTAGACTTTTGTTTCATTTTGGGTGTGAAGATTTCAATGTTGATGGAAGTGGCTCCACTAATGCAGAAAAAAAGCCCTGTAATACATTAAGCAATTTCACCGTATCAACGATTGTAACTTTACGTTGCATGGCATGTTGAAAAACGTTTAAAGATTTAAAATTTTTGGCCGTTATAGCTTCGCAAGCCCTTGATGAATTATATAATAACATGTCATATAATCACGCGAGTGCTTAAAAATAAAATCCACATGTTCAAGTATATAAAACACATTTAATATAAATGTTGACTTCAAAAAGTTTCAAATCAGGATACAAGATTTATTTAAACATCTTTATTTAACTTGATCAAATTGTAAAGTGATGCTGATTATAGCGTTGATACAACTTAAAAATCAATAAGAAATCAGGATTAAGATCAAAATGATATTAGCTTCTATTAGCTGTCAATTGCTTTGTTTTTGTAGTTAAAGCTCAATTTTTTTTTGAATTGTAATATATTTTTTTGGAGCTGCTTGTACAAAACATTTTGAAATTTTAACTGGTACTAAGTATGTGGAAGTTTGTTAAATTTAATATTTAATGAATGTATGTTCTAATCAAAATTTCGAAAAACTATGAAGAATGGAAATTAATTTTCCAAAAAACAAAGTTTTTGAAAACAATAATGCTGTCACATACTCGTGAATAATATTTGTTCTTGCTTTAAATTTTTGCTGGCTTTAATTTGTTTCAGCTCCGTTCTATATGCAGTCCAAAAACTGTTATTTATTTCGTACCATATCACTTCGCACTTCTTTTTATTTCATCATCGGCTCATTACACGCTTTATTTTTTCCAGTCCAAAGCTCTATGTTTCTAAATTAATTTTATGCAGTTCTATGACTTCTTCCCAAAACTCGATATCAATAAAACAAGCAGTTTATGAGGCTCCTGAAAATACTTTATATCAAAAAATAAGTAAATCTTCGGCGTAATTCAGCCATTGCTATCTGCTGTTTACGCAAGCATCACCAAACGTGACCAAAAATATGGCGGCCAATACCAACTTGTCGGGCGGCGGTATTTTGCCCGCAAGAGCTCGTACTTTATTTTTCTTTCAGCATACGCCACTCTTCTGTCTACAAAATTGTTAACTCACTCACACAACGTCTCATAATTTTTTTTAAAAATATTTCAATAATCAGCTTTTTAAAGAAATATGATTGGCTCTAATGAATTTAAAACAATTCACCTTAACGAAATACATATAAATATTTGCTCCTCTTTTGAAAATTTCCTCTTTGTGGTGAATTTTCCCTTCGAAAACCATACATAAGCTAGTACGTAAAGCTAAGGCACTTTTAGTAATCCTAAAATTAAATCATTGTTTTGTTTTATGTTTTTTGAATGAAATTTAAGAACAATTCTTTCATTTCTACTCGAAAATCACAAATCATTTTTTTAATATCTTTCAACAAAGACAGCTTTTACTTAGCTTACATGTAAAATAATATATATTACACTAGATGTCAAGTGTTTGGGGAAATTGTGTAGTGTATGTGTAAAGTGTATTCACAAGCTCAATATCCATAAATGCAAATCTTAGCTTAATTTTTGCATGTAACATTATTTCGAATATTTTTTCTGTTGCTAAAGCTATCATTCATGGGTAAATCAGTCATGGGCAAATCATTCATGGGTAAAGAAAAGTCTGTGCATATTTTTTGAAGGATTTGGAATACTGTTCAAACTTGGAGAGAAACAATTGCAAGGCCAAAATCCGATTGAACTTCGATTTATGTATTTTTTGTCTACGAATCTTACTAGTTTTATTTTGTACAAAATTTTTTTTTGTGTTGTTCACTTGAATGAGCAAATTAAAGCACTAATCGTACGACCTGTCAAATGGAATGCGAACGAAGCTGCGCAGTAATGACAATGAAAAGTTTCGAACAGTAATTTATGGCTAATCTCAGTTACCAAGACTGATATAATCAAAGAGCGAAATGAGATTCAGAGACTGAAATATATTTGCAATTACATGATAAGTGACATAGAAGAAAAATGATTTTTTATATAGCTACTAAGCCTACAACGCATATTTTTATCTACTAACTATAAATTGAAATAATAAGTATATTTGTGTCAACAAATGGTTGTCCCATTTGTTGGCTGGCCAGGTCATTGAAAAAAAATTCTGCATCAAGCGGTATAGTTATTATTCTGCGGTGGCTAATCTTCGAAATAATGCATCCTATTCTGCTAATACTACAGAAAGATATTATACGTAATAGTACAGAAAGATATTAATTTTTGAATGGAATTTGAAAATGAAACAACGATACTGTTCCTGAAATTGGTGATCATCAGAAAATACTATCATCTTGGATTCGATATCTTCCAAAAGCCTACGCATAACTAGAAATCAACATTATACGCATTTGACTATTGCCCGAAAAATGTCACCTTACGACTCCATTATTCTTCGGCCTTTTAACGTCACCTACAGACCAAAAATCTTTTTGCTCGGAGACCGAATGTACTCAGAATACAGCAAGGATAAATGTAATACTAAAAAATAATGGTTGCAGCAAAATGAATCTTGGAGAAGGAGCTACAGCAATTATGAAAACTAGATGCATACGAGAGCCTAAACATGTGGAAAGCGCCGACGAAGAGGTGACTTAACACCAAACAAGACATAACCATATTTCAGGCTGATTCGAGCCGTTATTTCATTAATTTTCAAATGCATACGGAATAGTACTGGCATAAAAGCGTGGTGGGTGTATTAATAGCAGAAAAACTAGATAACGAAAAACCAATTGATAATTTAAAAGAATACAATTAAAAAGGTGATTAGTTTTTGAATTTACATAAATAATAAATGCTACAGTTTAAATAAAACGTTTAGGTTACAGTAAACTAAGGCTGGCATTGAAGAAGAATACACATCATGCTCGAAATATTGATGTCTGTGGAGGTATAGCTAGTTTCTGGAGAAATATTGGCTTCTAAATAAAAATATTTGCCAAGGTAAAAAATATTCACAGGACAGAATCTGTATCACTAAGAAATTAGCAGTGCAATAAACGGCCCAGATGAATACCTGATAGAGTACCAAATGTTGTGTTGATGTACAAAGACAATGATTATGATACGATCACATTTTCATTACACACATACTCGTATTATCAAGCTCATAGATAGTTTTCTTGTGGTACGTGCATCAGACCGAACTAAGCTTAGGGCAAAATTTCGGAAGGTTTGTTGCGGTAAAATGAGTTTATAGTTTGTTATAAAAGTACGTACACACCCCATAGTTCACTGTATTCTTCTTATTTATTTTAAAGAATGAAAAATAAAAATTCATAATGCGTTCCCTACTCAAAGGCTTAAAAGTTAAGTCATCTGCTGGATCTCATGGATTACCTAACATCCTTTTAAAAAAAACTGCCAAGAAAAGCAGTTATCTTACTTTCTTTCACTTTCAACTGTTGCTTGAAGCTAGGATATTTCCCCAATGTGTGGAAAAATGCTACTATTATTCCTATTTTGTAACCAGGTAAGAATCCCCAGCTACCTAGCAGCTACAGACCAATAAGTTTGTTACCAGCATTGAGTAAACTTTTCGAAAGAGTGATTCTTTCTCGGGTCCAGCAGAATCTTCAAAGTTTCGCAGTCATCCCAGACTTTCAGTTTGGGTTCAGGCCTGGCATTTTGATAACTCATCAGTTGTTCAGAGTCGTCAAACACATTCAAGGTAGCTTTTCCATGAAAAAAATCCACTGAACTAATTGCTTTGGATATAGAAATGGCTTTTGACACGGTCTGGCACAATGGTCTTATTTATAAGTTAATCAAATACTCATTCTCCGTCTATCTTTGCAAGATTATAAGCTCATTCTTATCGTCTAGATCTTACTCTGTCAAGTAACAGTCTTTCTCAAACAAGTACGAAATTCCTGCTGGAGTCCCCCAGTGATCAGTTTTAAGTCCTACCATCTTCAACTTATTCATGTCTGATCTGAACAAACTTCCCCATTGCAATATTCCTATGTACGCTGATGACACCACCATATTCTCTAGCGGTAGCAATCCAGATTCCATAGTCAAAAACCTGCAGCTTCAACTTCAACACATAAGCAACTTCTGCAACAAGCGGAAAATTCAAATCAGTTCTGAAAAAACCCAGGCTATATTTTTTTCTAAAAAACGTGCGGCAAAGAATCTTCCAAAGCCACAGCTTAATATCTTAGGGTCCAATATTTCGTGGTCGGAAGACACAAAATACCTCGGTTTGCATCTTGATTCCAAATTAACATTCAAAAAAAACACGGAAATGGTTAAATCTAAAATATTGAAGTGTATTTTTTAAACTACCCACTGATAAACAGATAATCGAAACTTTCAACTGAAAATAAACTACTTATTTACAAGCAAGTCTTCTTACCAATAATTCTTTACGGCTGGCCAACCTGGTATAAATGTGCTAACACTAACAAGCTTAAACTTCAGATCATCCAGAATAAGTGTCTTAAAAAAATCCTCAACAAACCTTTTTACTTTTCCGCATATATGCTCCACAAGATGGCTAAACTTAGAACAATTCGTCAAATGATTCAGACTTGTGCCTCAAAATTGTTAATAAGGTATAACACTTCTTCTAAGCCAATGGTGTCCTCCTTAAGGGGGGAGATACATGTAACTGCTAAAACAAAAACGATTTTTTTTTATTGCATCAAAGTGTTCGAAATACTCTTAAAATATACCAAATAAAGTTTTGAAGCGATAATCGTATTAGTTCTCGAGTTATAGCCAGTTATAGACAGCGCGGCGTTCCCCAGTTCGGTGGAGCTTTAGAACTTTAAACGCGTTTTTCTCAAAGTAGTACTTTTTCAATTTCCGTACAAGATATCTCAAAAAATATTGAACCTATTCGGCTCAAATTTATATCACATGTTCAAAAGAGTATTATCTCATCGTTGAACCTACATTTTCTTATAATTTCGGAAAAATAATTAGTTTACCAATGTTTAAAACGTGATTTTTTTGAAAAAAAATCGATTTTTTTTTTAAATCTAATATTAATGTTAAAATTTGATTTTTCTTTCTAAATTTTATTGGTTCACCTATGAATTATAGATCTCATTAACATATTTTTTTTCTCTGAACGTTGCAAGTTTCTCGGAAAAGGCGTTAAGTTGTACGAGGCTGTTTTTGATGTGTTTTTTTCATTTGCTCGCATTGCCTCCATTTTGTGTTAAAAAGTTATTAAAAAAATATTTTCATTTACTATAACATATGTACTTTGAGGATTTAATATTAAAAATTTTCTGAATAAACAATATATATATTTTAAGTCAATCTGAAATTAGCAATTTTTTTTCCATTTTACATGTATTTCCCCCCTTAATGATGGCAAAGGTTTTGATCCCACCCCATGTTCTACCAAAATATCCAAACTTATTGAGGATATACAGATTTATTTATTTATTTAGATGATGATGTTTTTTAAATGAAACAATCGAATCAACATCACCAACAATTATAGCATGGTTGATTTGATTGTTTCTCATATCAGTCCAATTGAAGACCAATGAAGTTTAGGCAACCTGCGAGGAAAGTCGAAAAGCTGTTTCAGTTTACTGTGAAAGTTCCACCAGCAAGAGATTCTGTACCCAAAGATAATCAGAAACTCAAAAAAACAGTATGCACTTGGGTTGCAGTTGCTTCCATATCCTGGGTGTAGAAGTTCGAAGCTTCTTTTTTTTATTTTGTACAATAAAATTTCATTTTTGTTTGTCAATCTTCGTTTTTATATTATCTCTATTGATTTTTCATTTTCTTTGAATAAATACCTAAAATATATGCTTGTTCATCATGCTTCACGCTTCAATCAAGAAATAATTGAAACAATTGATTGACTCACACTGGTTGACTCATCCAAATCAGTGATTCGAACTGGATCGACACGCTGCATGGAGTCATATTTCCCAATGCTACTTTCAATCAGGTTTTCAAATTTTTGCATTTACAAAATATTTCGTTAAAAAAAACTTTTCCATATGCATTATGACCTATTTTATCTTGGCTTTTATGGCACATGCAGTACATAGCCTATTTTCAGTGAAATATATAGACTAGTTTGTTTCACATCAATTCAGATTTTGTATACTTTTTGTGTTTTTGGTTTAATATGTAATCAAATGAACCTGTCAAGTCCATGTTTATGTAATTTCTATGCATCTTTTCTTTTCGTGTCAACTCTTACATAATCATGTCGATTATTCTACCGTCTAAAGAGCCGAGGATGTTATTTTAATTCCATGAATCATACAAATTTGCAAAATTCCACGCATTGAAAACAAACAATGTTCACTTTTTACGCTTTTAAGGAGCATTGAAATTGCTTACCATCGCAATAATAATTGGAAGGTATTACTATGATTCAAATGTAAAATTTATGAAATTTTGGTTGAGATGTTACAGGTGTACAGGTGTAGTACAACACTCACGAGTGTTTTCTCTGTCTGCTAGCTGTAGAAGAAAAATCGGAAGCTGCCTGCTCATATTATTCCCATTAGTCATTTCGTGTTCCATCTCAATTTATTTGCACGCAAAAAGTCTATCGTAAATACTCGTATATTAACCATGCTTCTCACATATTCTTCAAAACCTCGCAGAGCCTTTAATATACTTTCATATGCATGATACATGTCAATAACTTTCGAAAACAACAAGAAAGTAAGTGAAAGAGCTCATCCACAATACAAATAACATCTCAATAGCTCCCTTTCCATCACCAACTCTGTGGAGAAAGTACCAAAATTGCCGGCCAATTTAATTACCTCTTCGTCTTGAAAAGCATTCCGCACCAAACGTACTGGTCAATCAATTGCTCGTATTTTTATGATAAAAGTACATTGACAGCATCGACTGAAATTCAGTCCAAGGTTGAGTGAAAGTCGGAAATTTCCCTTCATTTTCACTGCTTTGCTATAGTTCCAAAAACCAAAAGATTGAAACTAATCAAGTTGCTTACAGCTTGTAAGAAC
This sequence comes from Nemotelus nigrinus, assembly GCA_947369275.1. NCBI lineage: Eukaryota > Metazoa > Arthropoda > Insecta > Diptera > Stratiomyidae > Nemotelus > Nemotelus nigrinus. Next base: position 158,786,002 of record OX376373.1, read on the forward strand.
AACCGTTAAATGCAATCGACACTCAACCTTTATGATAACCTGTAAAATTACATGTGACCACGCATGGTTACGTGTGCGAATGTTTGACCAGCATTAGTCAAGGAAATGCAAGGAAAAATCATCAGCCCCTTAGTCAGGTCGTTCTTACGGGCGATTCGGTTTTATTGGATGACATCGAGCGTTCTAAGGAAAAACGAAGGACTATTAAAGGCCGAAGGGCTATGGCAAAGGAGACTATTGTAATTTTGTTTCGATTTCTCATTAGTCCCAGTCGGTCTCAACCGCAACCAAGAATTAGTGTTTCTGGTCCCCGATATGGTCATGCTGTAGTGGTTGATTGGCAAGGAGTCGCAACAGTGGAAATCCTTTTCTGCAATATTGCTCCACTTGGTCGGGGCTGCTCGCTCGGCCGCTTACCGGCAACATCATTAAGGGGTTGCTTTTTATATGGTTCCAGCAGTTCCGAAGAATGTATCTTGTTTTTTGCCATTTACATTGTAATAATAGTTTTTGCTGATCGACTATTATCGCAGGCAAGAGAGATCCGAAACCTTGTTTCCGAGCTCGTACGGAACTAGGGAAAACTGATAAACCTTCGACTTTTTTGCCCAACCGACGAAAATTCATTCACAGCATGGGGATAAGGAAGATATTGGCTGGGTAGTTCGTTTCATGTTAATTGCAACTGTGTGGCGGTGGTTCGGTAGGATTGCCAGTTATTTTCAGCTAGTCCTGTTCGGGATTCAGGTTGTTCTGGCTTGTGTATCATTAAGTAGATTGAAGGAATTTAATGGACCTTGAATCGTTCGCATCTACTCCCCGAACATCATTCGAAATTGCAATCGGTTTACTATAACACCGACGTAGTGAATGATTGTTGTGCCGGTTGAATTGTGTTGAGTGTGTGTTTGTGTGTAATGTGATGGTAGTGTTTTGTTTTCGGGTTTTTATTGCGTTTTGTTAATTGTGACGGGTGCAATAAAAATTGATTGAAATTTTGTTTAGTGGCGCGTAGGATAGAATGATATGGTATTTTGAAAGGCTGCAGATTTAGTGTTTGATCATTTTGAATTTCGGCACTCGTGTAGCTAGATTTTTGGAGTACTAGCTGAGTACGTCTCGGACTCAATTTAAAATAAGAGAGAACTTTTTGAATATATCATTGAACGAAGTTTCTAAGACCGAATTTGACTCAATTTAAATCTGAAGTTTGGCCGAATTTTAAGCTGAATATTCAAAACGTAAAATAAAGTGATTCAAAATGGAAATAAATGCTCTTTGAGTAAGCTCATGCAAAAACAGGCAAAGGTGGTAGGATTTTAAATTAAGTATGAAGAAAAATTGAAGCATTGAAGCATTCACATTTTAATTTAATAGCTTTCTTATTGATTCTATGGTTGATGCTTTATTTACTAAAACTAGTACCAATTCGATTTGTAATTACTGTTAAAAAAGTTTTCGTTTTTTTTTGCTTGTTTCATGTATCTTCTTACATGCTAAGAGTATTGAAGGTACTGGCCTATTTTTTTTCCAGATTTTTTAACAACTGTTATCTGAATATGACTTTGATTAAGTCTACCAAACCAAGCATGTATTCACATATCCTTAAAACTTAACTTTGGTGTTAAATCCAGCCCCTCTTAATTTGAGAAACTGCATCCATCAGTTGCAGCTGGCCAATTATTATCAAAAAATACAATGTCTCATTGCAGGAATATTTTTGCCTAAAGGAGATGATCGATTTGTTCTCATGCCCATCTGTCTATTCGCTAGAATTATCAACTTTACTGCCGAGTTTATGAGTAAATTCATATATATATATATATATATATATATATATATATATATATATATATATATATATATATATATATATATATATATATATATATATATATATATATATATATATATATATATATATATATATATATATATATATATATATATATATATATATATATATATATATATATATATATATATATATATATATATATATATATATATATATATATATATATATATATATATATATCATCAAAAATTTCAGTGAAAAAACCTCAGGAACGTGCCATCCGATTGAACTGAAATTTTCAGAATACATTGATATATATGCAGAATAGTGCCAGGACTCACAAAAAGTAAATAATCTTTAACCCTTTGGTGCCGGCGGCCATTTTAGTGATATTTTAAATATACCTATTCTTCTGTCAAAAAATAGCTTTAGCAAAAATAACGTTTATGTAATGAATTCTGAACGTGTTTCAAATGTGAATATGATAATGTTTTTGAAATTTTTAACCCTATGTGTGCGTTAGGCGCCTAAAATGAGATTGGGAAAATTTGATAATTTTTGAATTGCGATAACTTTTTACTAGATCATCAGATTATTATAAAACTTACAGGACATTTAATGTTGTTTAGTTGCACACTTGCATATTTGTTTGATGAACGTGCTGGCAACGTTGTAGCTACAGAAGGCACTGATAGTGAAAACCTTCAAACTATCGAATCTCCTAAAAAATGTCCGTTTCTTACAATAAAATCAAACTTGTATACAAATCTTATGCTTTGTCTAGACAGTCAAAGTAAAATTTAGGAAATTTCATGTCGGACAAGAACGGTAACCCTTTCCCAATTTACCTATATTTTTAGCATCAAAAACTTATGTTCACGGGAACTCACAAACCAATAATCAAATGCAGTTGAAATTTACAGAATACAGTGGAGTTAGGTAGGACCAAGTCTGATAGAAGCGATTTTGAATTGTGGGCAACTCTGTGCCAGTGGTGCCATCTTGAAAAATTGCAAAGAAAAAAACTGCATTTTGCCCTATGAATTCTGATTCAGACACCAAATTTCCATGAAATTGACACAGTAGCTGAGCCTTACGCTAGACCGTGTTTGATGGAAATTTGGTTGAAAAATTCGGTTGGTGCTGCCAGCTTTGGTAATTTATGTGTCTTTGGTTTTGAAAATTCTCTCAGGAAAATAAAACTTTTTGCCCTATAACTTCCATTCCAGTCATACAATTAATGGAACTTATTATATGCATTATTCAGGCCGAATCTGGTTGAAAAGCCACGATAGGGCTGCCAGATATTGTTTATTTTGTGTTTATTTGCAATATCTTTATTAAGTGATTTTATCGTACAATTTTCAAATGATAATGATATTGTAGTGACAATAAAAAGCAATTATAAAGTTTTCGATTATTTGAAAAATGCTGCGGCTAATTACCCTAAATGCCTTTATACTCCTATAACTTCGAACGCAGTCATCAGATCAAGACGAAATTTGCAGGGTAAGTTAACTTCAACGTGAAGCAGATGTGATAAGTTTTTGGCTTTGATACTGGCAAAAAGTTGTTAGCATGAGTCGGTAGTGCTATTTGTGTATCAATAAATGCTTACAGCTAGTATTCATACCAGAAACATTTATAATCAAATTAAATAACCAATGTTTCAATTCCCAAAGTCATGAAAATCTTTCGGATCGCAGCCCCAAACACCAACTTCAGTTACAGTGCTGCAGGCACTGAGCATTTTTCTTCATCAACATTATATGAGATGCTGCTTCCAAAGTTTTGTGAAATAAGCAACTGATAACGAATATAATTAACAAATGTTTTGCTCTCATAAACTTTGAAATTCATGCCAGTGGTAATATCTGAAATCTTTCCACCATATGAGCTATAATGCATTCTTGAGACCAAAATAAAACGTGGCGTTTGAAAAAGTTTGGCTGTAATAAGCAGCTCGTGTGGTAGAATATGCACTCAAAATCGGCACGATTCTTTTACTGTTCTTCGAACATTAGTGTTTCTAGCGGTTCAGGTGCACTAGAGTTTTTAATTTATTTTTAAATTCCCAAAAAATGACATTCTTCAAGTGATCGTAATTAAGGCTAAATAAATTTATTATTAATTGTTGAAGTAAAAAATAACTATGCACCGAAATATCCGTTCTTTATATTTTTAACACTTCAATGTGTTCTCTCTCTGTAATAGCCAATTATTTAGTATCTTAAAAAAGTTCATTTTAGAATCAGTTTTTCCATTGAAATTTCAATAACCTTTTATCTGTTCTCCAAAGCAGGTACTTTGATTTTTCTGCTCTTAGCAGGTGTAAAAATGTAGAAAAAATCAGGGGTATCTCATCATTTTGCAGTCAAGGCCGAGGAGTATTGAGTATTTCCATGAGCATTTCCGAAAAATATCTGTTCTCAAAATGGGCTGTCTATTTTGGTGATTGTTGTAAACAATTATCTTGTTTTCACTACCACAATTCCGATTTCTTAAGTAGGGAAAAATTTATGGTTTCATCGTGTATATATTTTGAACAATGTTTATCAAGACTTTGTTGAAATTGTTTAATTTTATTCGAGTATCTGGTGTCAATTTTTCGATTTGAAAAATTATATTTCTTAATTTTATTGCGTTGCTAATTTACAGATTGATTACTGAAGGAACTTTTTCCCCAATGAAGGGTATAGACCGAACATAAACATTCAGATGGTAATAAATAAAGGGCCTTTCATTTTCAATTCCATGAGCTGCTTATGAGTGTGACCACTATTTCCGCAGCGTACTGCCAAAGAGTGAATAAATAAATTTGGTTTTTTGTAATTTCCTAAAGATATTCTCAAAATTAACAACCTTGAACTTCCGATATTTATTTTGATCAGTCTATTGTTTGTTTTCGAATTTCTTCATTTAAAAACAATTATGCTACGCTTGTATTTGATTTGTTAACTTATTATTGTTTTCATTTTGATGAAATTTTACGTATTTCCGAATCTGGTATATTTTTAATCGATAAAATTTATTTTTGAAAAAAAAAACGATACTAACAGTAGCAGGGGAATACCATGCAGTCTCGCAAAAGCTGCAAATTACGCTTGTTTCGTTACATATTTCCAAAAAATTTTTATTCCTGAAATTGAGTCTTTTTTTTTAAATTGTGCATTGAAGATAATTGACATTTTTGAATTACATGAAAACTGCGACCGAAAATCGCAGGCGTACTTCTTCTAAAAATATATATTCGTAAACTATTTTTAATCAGAAGCAATTCTTGAGTTTTTTCATTAGGGTAGAGAAATAAAAACCAAAATATGTAAGCAAACTTTTAACTTAAACTTCTTCAAACGTTAAGTGAAATACAGTTCCAGGAATCTTTTATAGTTACATATTAGCATCTTTTGGGAAAGAATGGAGCATTTTTTTTTAATTTTTTTGATGCCACATATACATTTTTCGAAACCTTTATTTTAAGAAAACGTTTTCAATCTCAAATGATCCAGTTTTTCAAGGGTAATGAAATATCCATCAGACTCATATTCTTCAAAATAGAAAATTTCAAGCTTATAAATCCAAAGTAATTCAAACTGCTGACATTTTTGCGAGGTGGATATAATTTGTTTCTTGGGAATTATCATCATTTTTCTTGAAAGTAAAATTCCTGACGAGACAGCCATTATTTTCAAACATAAAATATGTTTTACCAAAAACCTTTAAAAAGAATATTTTCAAACATGTGGGAACGCACAGAATATTTAACAACTAGTTTCGTAAAGAAATCGGACATCTAAAAAATTGGAAAGCAACTACAATATCAGTTTTTTTTATATTTCTGCTAAATACTCTTTTTTAAAAAATTTTTACGACTTTTCCCGAATTTTTTAACATCATACCTCTGAGTGTAAATTTCTCTGCGCATAATGCCACTAAAATACGCAGCTTGAAATGAAACAAACATTTTTGCCGCAATAGTCTATCTTAATGAGTCTAATAAAAAGGGCGCTTCTTAGAAAAAAAAATGCAAATGACTTATAAATTGAAAGCTTTGTTACCCCCGTAAATTTAAAAACTCCGCCACCCACACAAACGGTAGCTCCTCACATAGTTACTTATTTATTTTTCGAGCTCACAAAATTTTTCTACACTAAACCTTGCGAGTGGATAAACGAGCCTAACTGAATTCCTTTAGTAAACGATTGGACCTGGTGTTCCTTAAGCGGATATTTATCACAAATTTACTAGTGAGGAACTCAACTCTAATAACGCCTCTAATTACGTCAAATGTGAAGCAGGCCGATATCATCATTCTTCTGGATGCAAGTTAAGTTTAAATGACCCAATCTAAACTCATATGGGGGTAAATTTTCGAAATCGTAAGGGCTGTACAGATCTCTTAGGGCGAAAACTAAAAATTGTTTTTGAATGGACTCGAGTCTGTTATTGTGAATTTCGAAGGCTGGGTTCCAAATAATACAGGCGTATTCAAGAAGAGGGCGTACAAGTGCAGTGTATAATGATCTTGTGGCCCACAAGTTTTTAAACTCCTTGGCACGTCGTTTAATAAAGCCGAGCTGCTTATTCGCACGGGAAAGAATTTTGTCGTAGTGCATGGTGAAACGAAGTTTCACATCCATCACAACACCGAGATCAACAACGCTATCAACGCGAGTTAATAAGCTGTTGCCGAGAGAGTAATTGTTCTGCATAACCGTGCATTTACGACTAAAACTTATAATTTGGCACTTATCAATATTCAGCGAGAGCTTGTTTATATTGCACCATTGAACAAGAGAATCAAGCTTGGATTGAAGGAAAAGTGCATCAGATTTAGATTCAATGGTGTGGTAGAGTTTGAGGTCGTCTGCATAAAGTAGGTGAGGTATGTTTGACAGGACGTCAGATAGATCCGAGATGAATATGTTAAAGAGAAGTGGGCCAAGATGACTACCTTGTGGAACACCAGAGGTAGCAAATTTATTTTTTGATAGAATTCCTTGAAATTTAACGAGTTGGATTCGGTTGTGGAGGTAGGAACTGAGCCAGCTTAGTAAAGATCCAGCAAGTCCGAATTTGTGCAGCTTAAGGATCAATATAGAATGGTCAACTCTGTCAAAAGCTTTGCTAAAGTCAGTGTAGACTGCGTCAATTTGATATCCTTTCTCCATTTTACACAAAACGTCCGAAACTAGGATTGTCAAGTTTGTGATAGTTGAGCTACCTTTTCTAAAGCCATGCTGATGCTCATTCAGACGGGAGTCAACTAGTGGGGAAAGTTTATTGTATACAACTTTTTCAAAAAGTTTTGGAATGGATGATAAAATGGCAATGCCCCTGTAATTTTCGACGCAGCGTCTATCGCCATTTTTGAAAATTGGTGTCACATATAAAAGTTTCCAACAGGATGGGAAAACACCGGATGAAAGTAACCTGCCAAAGAAAATATGCAGGGGTGTTATTAGCTGCTCTACACACCTACGCAGGAAGGACGGTGGAAGGAGATCAGGACCAGGGCCTTTGTTGCAATTGAGCTCCAAGATAGCTTTACGTATTTCTTCGCGTGAAATTTTAATTTGGCTGAGAAAAGTGGTTGGTGCTGAATTAGAAGGAGGAACATTTGAGTTAGATGGGTCTGATACATTGAAAATTCTCTGGAAATTATCTGCGAATAAATTGCAGATATCTTTAGGAGAAGCAGAGGTGATATTATTATACGACATTGACAATGGATAACCGGTGACTTAATATAATTGGCATAAGCATCGCGGCACTTTGTCGAGAATTCCTTAGCTACTTCATTATAAGCTTCCTGAATAGTAGGATTAACATCAACATTTTCCTTTATTCGCTTATAAAGTTTGTTTCTGAGATTTCGCAAATGCATAAGTTCCCTATCAAGCCATGGTTCAGACAATTTTTTTTTTTAATCTTAGGTACATATCTTTCAACGGCGTCAAATATTTTATCATAAAAAGTGGAAATGGCTTCCTCAAGATCTAACGTTGAAAGAGTATTCATCCAATCTATAGAGTCAAGTACATGGTGAATACTTTCGTAGTCAGCATTAAGAAAGTCAAATACAATTGAATTATTGTACGTTTTTAAGTAAATAGAATCAGGATTGGGAAGTTCAACTGATAGTGCAGTGTGGTGTAAACTATTTGAAAAAAGATGCTCTGCGTCATCAGTTGGACTTACCACTACTTCGTCGTAGGCATTAGTAAAAACAAGATCCAGCCAATTACCGTTTTGGTTGGGAGTTGGAGAGACTTGCTGCAAATTGTTGCCGTAAAAAGTACTCACAAGGTTGAAGTCATTGGAATCTGAAAGGTTAACAGGAAGAAGAAATGCGTCATTTTTATCGGAGATAAAACATAAGTTGGGACGATTGAAATCCCCTAAGAATATTATTTTGTCTTTTTCATTTAGAGACGTTGTAATGGAAGATACTAATTCACAGAAATGGTTGTAAACTGATTCGTCCGATCTAGGTGGAATATAGGCCAAACTAATATAAAGGAAATTGTGATTCAAAGAAACACGAATAACAAGGTGTTGGAACAATACATTGGGGGTGGTGTCAATAATCTCACTTGAAAGTGTGTTGCTAACCGCCAGCAAAACCCCACTGCCTCGCGTTTGACCTGTGGAACAATAGTCGCGATCGCTTCTGTAAATTGTCCAACTGCTATCCAGGATCTTTTCATTCTTATGGGAATCATTTAGCCATATTTCTGTGAAGGCGAGTAAATTAAAGTGGCAGGATTTGGCGTCAATATATAATTTATTTAATTTCCCTCTCATACCACTACAATTGTGATAAAAGAGTCTGAGTCCATTTAAAGGAGGTGTTATGTTAGGATAAATGCCTAACCGAGTTGACTGCTTTTCGACGAGAAGCAGTTGTCATCAAATTGCCAAAAGAGGTAGTATTCGTAGTTGCCTCTGTAGAGGCGACATAGGTAGCCCGCTGGCTAGAGGATAAAGAGGAGCTAATATTGGCTACGTTGTTGTTTGTATTTTGTAGCGAAGAAACGGAAGCAACAGTAGAACGTGGTATTAATGGGATGTTACGAATATTAGCAATTTGAGGATTTTGAATGGATGGAGATTTACGGGTATTAGGAACATTATTTGAAATACAATTTTTTCTTACAGATTTAGGTACTTTCTTACGGCTATTGTTGGTCATTCGATTCTTCCAGGGAGAAAATGTAACGCCATTCGAGTTGAATTCGCTGCTACCTCCGTCCAAACCCATGAACATCCAGGCATATTTTGTTGGAATGAAAACCTTGTAACGCTTCTGTGAGTTGTGCTTCCGTTGTGGTAGTTTTGTGATAAAATAATCATTGATATGGAATCCAGTTTCGAGAAACGTATTCAGCCATCCTTGATCAGCAGTGGGAGGAATTTCTTTCACGAAGAACGCTACTTTGTCGGTATCAACTGATAAATGGAAGCGTGTTCCTTCGTATTGGCAATTTTTATTATGTTTTTTTTTATTTTTTTAATGCGACTGTCCCACTCATCTTTCGACCAATATGTACCAAATTTATATATTGGCTTGGCTGCAGTAGAAGTCAGTTCTTTGATAGGAGACGTAGCCTTGTCTTTTGTGATCAATTTCGGCATGTTGCTGTTAATTTCGGCCATTGATAGCTCATGGAGAAGCGAATGCTCGAAAGTAGATGGCCGATTATTCATATCTTCCAGTGGGTTTTCGCGCTGGTGCTCAAAGTGTTCAAGCTTATTATTTATATTATTTAATTTTAGTGCTTGTTCCAAAAAGGCATTAGTTAGCAACGTATTTTGATTGTCGATCATTGAAGAAAGTTTTTGTTCAGCATTCTCGATCATATTTGTAAAGTTTACTTGGCGAGAGCTGCTTGGGACAGAAGTGGCTGAGATAATTGAAGATAATGTATCTAATTTTCCATTCAGAGAATCTATTCTCTCTTCCAGTGAGACAAAAGATTTTTCGATGCCATTATTGTTGAGGTTAGTTTTCGAAAGAGCAGATGAAAGTACATCAAAATGTTGCGAAATGTCTGCCAGAATATCGTCATTTGCTCTAGCCTGAGCTTGATTTTTCAAAATGAGATGGTCTTTATATTGTTGTGTATTTCCACTGAAAATACGCATTGTTGAACCGCAATTCTTAGCGTTTACGAAACAAAACAGTTTGTTTACAGCCAATAAACACACTTTTATTCGAAACAATAACTTTTACAACTAATTCACTTTATTCGCAGTTCCACTGTATCACTCGCTGTAAGCTAACTCATTTTAAATTAATTCGCTTTGAAATGCACTCAATCTCTGAAGTGAAATTGCTCCATACCAGACATTTTTTTCGGCCATTTCCAGAATGTTCGATCGTAATTGAATGCTTTTCAGGGGCTCTCTCACCCTATGAAAACTTATTTGTGTCTTGGCTTCTAGGAGTTTCTGGCATTTAAAAATGAAATTTTACAAGTAATTTGGTCAGCTAATGATTTAAGTAATACTCGACCGCACAAAGTTGAAGATAGTAAGGTACCTGTGTGTGAATCTAATAAAAAAAAGTGGCACTAAATCCACAGCACAAATTAATCATACCAATTCATCATTAATGTGAATCGGAAATCAGTAGCCATATAATACAATACCGTATTATTCCCAGATTCTTCCGTGGAACCCAATTTCTAAAGAAATAAGAAGACACACAATTGAAATGAATAAGAAGACATTTTAGTGTAGCATCTGATCAGAGCGTAAAAGTGATGAAGTTTACCTATTGAACATAAATGCCGCGTGAAATGTCAAAATGAAACGGTGGCTTACAGAATTCTGATGCCAACCAAATTCCGCGGAGTGACACACATGATGGTAAAACCGATCATAAAGTTTGCGCACACGATGGACACACGCAAAAACTACATTTTCCCGAGTGTACGAAAAGCGAAAAGTACAGCAATTGAGGATGGAAAAATGTGATCAATCGATGTGCTGCTAGCGGATCGAGTAGATGAGAATTTGGCTGACGGGAACTTTGCATTACCAGGTGAGCTATCGATTCCGAATATTATGTAGGCTGTTCACAGATCGAATATATGAGAATTTAACTGGCAAGAGCTTTAGGTTGAAGCAGACCTTTTATTTTATTTTATTTTATTTATTATTGGTAAAAAGAATATATTTCTTTAACTTTGATTTGAAATTTAGCCTGATTTTATATTGATAGCTGTAAAAATAGAGTGGTGGAAGCGAAGTTGAGTTAGATTAAGACTTAGCTTCAGTCCGGTTAGTTTGAGCTTGTTCTATAATTCAATTAATCGAAAATAAAGTTTGAAAATCGGAATATTAGATTGTTGATCGGTTTGTTAGAGGAGACTTTAAAATTTTGTAACAAAGGGGCGAAAACGATGGGCCTGCCGGCGGAAGGTGCCGCACTAGCTACGGAGACTCGAAACTCACTGAACGGCTCTAGATTCCCCTTTTGGATGAGTGAGTAGCGCTCACGTCCATCCCCGATGAGCTTCCTAGGACCCAAACAAACCTAGCCTGAAGTTGCCGCGCGAAGCCACGCTTGCCGAACAGAGAAATCACTCAGGTTACAGGAGAACATACTATAAAACGTAGTCACCTTTGCCATACTCCTATTGTTGCTGCACAATGTAATATCTCAGTTTTTAGATATGAAGCGTATGATGCCTTTCTGGCACTCTACTAAAAAATGCTCCCATTAAATTTTCATATGATAAATACCTAATATTGGAGACAAGCAGCAGCTCCTTGAATTTGAAAGAGTTAGCATATTAATAAGTAAAAGACGATTTCTGTCTCTGACTTGTGCTCAACTCGACAGAATTGGATGTTACTGTCGATATCCCGCGCTAATGTTAGAATATCGTATTTTACATTGTATAGGGTGCTTTTTTAGAGGCATAGAAATTTGAAATAAAATAAAATACAGATAAATTGTTTTGATTGTCATGAAATTGGTTTTATTGGAAAGATAATTCTTTGCCATTTTTATTTAAATATGATTCCGGGCATGTGAGCGCCACGACTGGCAGAAGGAGTCTAAACGATAGGTCCAATTTTTGACCACTCCAAACAATAAGCGACTTGGACTTATCGGTGTAGACGAGTTGACATATCCCCGCAAGAAATAGTCCAGCGGTATTAAATCACAAGATCTTGTAGGCCAGTTTACAGGTCCAAAACGAGAAATTAAATGCTTATTTCAATAAGTCGATGGTTACACGAGCTGTCTGGCATGTCGTGCCATCTTGTTGAAATCAGAGGTCCCCTGCATTATGGCAAGTCAACTCCGGAACGAGAAAGTCATTGATCAAGGATCTATAGCGGTAACAATTGACTTTAATGTTATTCCCAGTAGCTTTTTTGATGACATATGAACCAATTATTCCACCGGCCCATAAAGCACATCAAACAGTGACTTTCTCCGGTTCTAACGGTGTTTGGACAACCGCATGTGGTTGCTCATCAGTTTTGTTTATTGACGTAGCCATTCTACCAAAAATCAGCGTCATCGCTAAACAAAATAAAAAAAAACAACGCTGAACAGAACCGTTTTTTTCGAGTATGCAATATGCATTGTCTTACATGAGCATCTACCCGTTACGCTACCCGTTACATATATTGAAAAAGCTATTTAACTAAACTCTAAATTGTATTTTGTAACATCTACACAATTTAAATTAGTTGCGATAATAAGAATTATTTTTCGAAAAGAAAATTTCGTCAATTTTGACCTTTATACTGTGCTGATTTGTAAACAAAAATGATTACCATGTCGGTGAAAATATTCAAAACTACTCTGCGAAAGTGATCACAATTTTCTTTTGTAGAATACAAACAAAATCACTAAAAAAATGCGTTTTCAATGTTTTTGTAATAGTTTTTTTGGCCAAGAAAGCCTCATTATATGTATATTAATTTAAAAATGAAATACAAAAAAAAATAATAGTTGAAATTTAGGTATATTTTGCAAAAGATTTAAAGAGCGGCTTTTCTTTCTGAATTTCTTTTCCATAAGCACGCATAGATTAAACATTGATTAATATTTTTTTGTAAAATTTGTTGAAGGACATTGAAGGGCCCCTCCAAAATCGGTGTGCCTCAGTTTTTGAATAATCAGGAACTGTCTATCATTTGTACAAGGCTCTACTATGGTTAGCAGACGCGATGGGCTCCAAATTGGGTCTTTGTCTCTGGCTTTGTCATTTTTCAAGAAACATATTTTAATTATTTGACATTTTTATCAAATCAACATTAAATTAACATTGTTTTATCCTTTTTCATGTTTTCACTTATTTTCGTCAATTTTCTAAATGGATTTTAAGTGTAAAATTGATCTAAGTAAATAAATAAAAGTAGATAAACAAAAAAAGAAAGACTTCTTTAGTGGGCAATTTTAGTTCATAGAGCATAACATCCTTTGCTACTGAAATGGAAATAATATCTTTTCATTTTGTACATCCTGCAAAGTAAATACCCAAATTATTTACAATATTTTATTTTTCGGCCTAAAATGTTTCAAACATTTTTGCACTCTAATTCAGCTCAAAAAACATCAAACGTTTTTTTTTTAATAAAATATATTCCTTGGCAATATCTCTATGTTATATCTGAAATTCATTTATTGTTTTCACATCATCGTAAGAATGATGTTTTAATTAAATTTCTCATTATTCCTTATATTCGCAAAGAAAAATAATTCAAAGATATCAAAACCGATGGATTTTCCTATTCCTTTACGAAAATTAAGTCCATCGTTTGCCTGGCCTTCATCACTCACATCTGCATTAAACATTATCGAGTAAACAACAAATAAACACGAGTATACAGCGCACACAAAACTGAACTCGGCGCAAAAAAAAAGTAATTTGTGTATTCGCACAGATAATGAGAAGGACAATGCTCGAAGCGATATTCCTTTGATTTTTCACCGAAGACGAGAGCGAAAAGCGAATCTTATCAAGAAATATGATCAAAAAACAATCTAAGGAAAATTGAGAAAAATTAAAAGAAAAAAAATTAGAAAATTGCGGAAAAATATCGTTTGGCTCCTGGAATACGGTCACCGTGAACTCTGGAAGGCCAGGAGCTGAAGCTGTAGTGGCAGCAGCTGTAATGACTACGGCAAAAGCAAACGGAAAATTTCTGATTTTTCCGGATAGAATCTTAAAGAAGGTTTCAGTCATATCAGGATATAAGTTTTTTGCTTTTACTCGGTGGACTACGACTCATTTTCCAATTTCTGCTTGAGTCATTTGCAGAACTTGCTGACATTTAGCGCATAGAGCACACCATGTAATCAGAGATGAAAAATACTGAAGAAAAATAATTTTCTTTTCCATTTTTTCGAATGAGAACGAATGGCGAACTAATTAAAAATAAATTTTCGCTTCAGTTCGTTCAATTTCGAATGTTTCCGGGTTGAGATTTCGTTTTCTTTGCTTTTGAAATGAATGAAGATTGAATTATAACTGCTCGAATCTATGATGCAATTTTTCATTGCTATCAAGAATATTGCATCTTCGCCATCCCTTAACCACAATCCTTTGATTTGTTTGCTTATCAATTTCAACAACGGAAAATTTATCAAATCCAGGGCAAGGAAATTGAATCTAATTTGTTAAACAAACAAAACCATGAATTTGGTTTTCCTCTTCGGACAAACTCGGTTTCCGTAAAACCCACTGTTCACCGCAACTCCTGGTCGGGAGTCTCTTTTTTGACTTTTTCGCTTCGTTTCGCTCCCTTTTTTTTCGAGGAAACTCGAAAGACTGGAAAATATGTATGTTCTGTGAGTATTTTTTTTCGTCAAATACCGTTGTGTGTTTTCTTTTCGATGGAATTGAGTAAACACTCCCGAAGGCTATTTTTCCGATAACACAACGATACGGTCGGGTCCAGTGAGGGGGTGGTTGTAGAATGTAAAAGCGATTCGACCCCGGAAATGTGAAACGCATTGAACGAGGTAACGTACCAGAAAATTCACTTTTATGCTAAAGTGCTACATGTACCGCCTTGGATCATCACTCAATTGGTCATGGGTGTTGAAATGGGGACAAGGGGATGCGGATGGAAAGAATCATTGTGGAATAAATTCAGGACAAGATTTATTTGCTTAGCGGGAATTTTTTTAAATATGCATTTTTAAAAACTTTGTTATTTATTTTTTGAGCCTTTTTTTTTAAACTAGGATCAAACTAATTACCCCTAAATTTCCTAGACTTGCCAGCTTAAAAAGGCGTGGTTAATTTTCAATTTTCTCTTTGATAGGTACTTTAAATCCATAATACATCAAATTAAACCAATGGATAAATCAACAGAGACGAAAAAGCAAAGAATGAATTGAAAATTGGCATTCAAGGTAGAGCAGGCTAGGTATCCCAGATCAAAATCTTCGCGAAACTTAACTAGCGGATAACTTTCAAAAGAATGCTCAAAAGGACTTTACCAAGTAGGTAGATCAGTGACAAAGTCATTTTATTTCTTTTTTCCTATCTTTACAAAAGCTACCATCAGCCATCGATGGTGGACAGCGTCATGACTTAAGCGACTCCTTGAGGCATTGACTGGATGGATTTCACTGTTCTGTTTGATATTTTGTTGATTTAGGATTTACTCGTACTAGCGGTAACGGTTTGATTGATATTCGACGACGAAGACATTGACGACGGTACTGTAACGGTGATGCGGAATGTTGTCAAGGAGATTATCCTTTGGTAAGAAGATGTTGGTAAGGAGACTTTTCTTTTACGTCTTCGCTGAAATTTTTCATCAAAGGACTTTCGGTGTAAACAATTTAGCAGTGACAAGTGATTATGTGGAAGACCAGATTGAACGGATGATAAATTGAAAAATACAGAGGGAAAGATATTAAAGGTCGAAATCAAAGACATTGTCTGGAAGGTGCAATTTCGTTTGATGCCAGATAATTTTTATTGATTTTAAACAATTTTACGAAACATTGAAGCCGACTTGTCAGTTATTGACGTCGTAGAGGAGAAGTTATTGAATTAAGTTAGCATTTTCTAGGGGCGACAGGGGTTTCAAAAAGCATTTCAAGTAATGCCCCGACAACCCTTGTGGGGTCTAGAGAATGAGAGATTTCTTCACAAATTTACATTTCATGTGTACGTGGGTGGGGAGTGATTAGTTCCACGACTCTTTTCATCCTTGATTTAATTCATGTACCAATTCAGAGCTAGGTTAACTCAAAGCACTACATTACTCGAGGTTCTTAATACAACACCAAAAGCAATAAAATTAAAACAGATCGAAAACGTTTCGGAAAATGGGGTGGTTTCTTTGTAGAGTCAAGATGCATGCAACGAAATAAAACCCTAGAAGATCATGTTATCAGACGTATTTATTATTACTGTCAAACTGAACTTTAAGGGTACGGGCTGTCAGCGAGTGTGATCCCTGTCTCTAATCAAGCTATAAACGATTAACTATGATCATACACCAAACTTTGTGTTGATCTTTCTGTAAGTCAAATCAGGTGAAAAATCGAACTAATAACTTCACATTTGGATACAAATGAGACTTCATTGGGAAACGCACTGATGCCAAATTCCTTGTGAAACTATGAAAATTTCTCATAAAATCTTGTGTGTCTTTTAATCAAGAATACGAACAAGAGTTCTCATTACTTAGATTTTGGTATAATTAAAGCTAGATAAAAGAGATAAGATATAAAAAGTCTATAGACCTGCTCTATAAAGAAGTATATAGACCTGCTATGCAACTAGGTTAGGTAAGGTTAGTGAAGAGGGCTGCCGGGAACGCGGCCAGCATTAGGCCACCAGTTTAGGCCCATTTGCCACCCTCGTAGACAATCACACGCATTCACACTTACAGCCATGGCACTGGCGGGATTCGAACCCGCAGGCCCCGTAGCACGCCGCTTTTTGGCCTGACGCCTTAGCGAGCAGAGCTACCGGGCCCCCTGCTATGCAACTAACTTACAGTTGTTTAATCTATGTACATTATTAGATATTCGCCTTAAAAATTAATAAGGGGACGCGTTTTCAGAAAATCTGAAAAAAATAACATCAATCTTAGCTTTAGGTCACCAATAGACTTTAGGTATTTTCTTTTTGACTGTTTGTCCCTCTGTCACTCTGTCAGTAGCTATATTTTACATTGCCTTGTGGACGACACTCGAAAAAAAGAGAAAATAAAGGATCGTGTAGAAAACAGGAGTTTTGTTTTATTTAGTTTTAATGAATCATGCAGAATTCTATAAGGCAGTAGTAGAAGAAACTTTGTATATTTTGCTTAGTTTCTTAGAGTCCGGCTACATTGCTTATAGGAATAATCAAAAAGTATATACTAACAGCCTTAGTAGAATCTCCTTCTATTTATCATTCCCGTTTTTTGCACTGACTGTTATTTTTTTTGAGTAATGTGTTGCTAAATATCAGCTGATGGCTACGCGTCATAGACTACTTTATTTAAGCCCTGAACATCAACTTTCATTGAAACAGGCACAAAATTCATAAAAGCCTAATTACTTGAAGTCGAAAAGAAACTATAAGAATACAATATTTGTTTGTCATTGATTTTTAGAGAACATACCTCCATTATTGTGCCACACGCTTAAACGTTCACAAATTATTAGAGTTTACACAGTACTGCTTGAAATTCACCAATGTGCTCGATCTTATCGATGTCATCACGCAGCTTGAAGTTTAATTTAGTTTTTTATCTTTTTGTTTGGAACTCAACTCAGCATATGCTTTGGACCATCCCACCGTGACGCTGATCTTTTCTTACCTGCACCCTTGGAGTCGAAAAAGTAAAAGTATTTGAAAGTGATACACCTAGGAATTTAAACAATATATTGTTCAAATACTCTTTTCTTAATACGTTACAAAATTTTTTCCCTCGATCATAAGTTTCAATGTTAGTTTTTTTTAAAGAAATAGTACCAGTAACAACTTTTTATGAGTGGTGTTAACATCGCATATGTGTCTTGAATCTCACAAGAAACTACAAAGAATATCTTGTGGCATGAGGTTTGCACTTAGCTTAATCGTATGTTTAAAGTTTCCTAAGGTAACTGACCATATTTTTATTTCAACAAAAACCACTACTAGCATCATCTTGTCATGGTGTAGGAGCTCATGTATCCTTGACGCAACACTAAAATTGTCTGAAAAGAGCAGACAAGACCAAACACATTGACAGCATTCGTTGGTGTTGAAGATGACCGGCTACAGTGATGGAAAAATGCATAGCTAGTGAGTTTTTCACCTTGCTGCTTGTATCTTCCGTGGCTGCAGACTCGGGAAATACAAAAAAAAGCATCACCTGTACCCTCTTTCAAAAACGTACATATGTCTTCTTCCAAAGGGGAGCTCTGAATGGGAGAAAATGGGAGCTCTGATTGAGCTAACTCGGGCCAATTCAAATGAGACTCCCGTACTAAGATTATGAGGGTAGATTGATCGGCGCTTTAGACTCTGAAAACCTGTAGAGGCTCTTAGTCATGAGCAACTTAAAAAGCTGCACAAAACGGAAAAATGCGCGCAAATTAGGCAGCGAAATCAAAGTAGTAAAAACTGCGAGTGGAGAAACTCTTTGATCTTCTGAAATCTGTGGGACTGATGACTCTAAAGAATAAGATGTCTCTCATCTTTTTTGGTTCTTAAAAGAGTGTGGTTATATATATTTTTTTATAATTTCCCAGAATAGATTGATAAATAATAAATTGATAAATAACAATGAATTTCTTGTAGACGTGTCCAAATGATAGGATAAATATGCCGATGTCAAAAAAATCTCCGTTGCTCCATCTAAATAGATTCAAAAGAAGTACATAGTTGTCCAAATAGCAAACCCAAATGTAGCAACGAGGCTTCCAGGAAGAATAAGAAATTGCATGAGCGCGGGAAAAATGGCAAAAAAATACTAAAACGAGCTTATAGTTGCAACATTAGAGCTGGCTGGACCACTTATACAGACTTATATAGACCACTTATAATAAATATTTCCGATATAATCGCGTGCAGTCTCTGTCCGTCCCGGCTACACATGTCCAGGAAGTTCATTCATGATAAGCAGCAAAAATAGCTGAAATCAGAGCTGCCGCTTTTGAAGCTGCATATCTGATCAAAAGGGCATTTCATGTGAATCGGATAACGAAAAAAATTCGAGGTTCTGGATTTCGTTCATATTGCGCATAATGGTACTTCTAGAAGATAAGAACGTGGATACTCAATGTTTGGTTTCTGTGAGATTTAGTTGCCGAGTTATGGGCTTCTGAAAAATGGCCGAAATTGAGAAAGGGTTTTTTGGAAGCGGATTCTAGGATTTAAAAAAAATAAAAAACCTCAAAAATACTGATTGGTGTAGAAAATTAACTGTTGTTTTTTTATTTTGAAATTAGATTTGAAAACCGGAAGTCAACATTTGTGTGAAACCGGAAGTAACAATTTCAACTCGTTTTTTGAATAATTTGGACAAGGTTAATTTTGCTTATTTTTATGACAAAACAAAGCTTAAAGTATTCTTATTTTATCATTAAAGTTTTAGAATGGGATGGCCAGTAATTTAAGATGTATTTAAGAGGTATACAATAAATACAAGTCGCATGGGGCGTGGTACCGAGAGCTTGCTTACGACAGCTAGTTGGCTCAAAAACAAAAATTGATATTGAAATAGGATTAGTAGTGCCATCTCTTAATTAAACAAGGTTTTATTTTCTGATAAAAACATATTTAATATGTGTGATGCCCATATAATATATGTGGTGCCAAGCCGCTTCAAATTTTCCGTTATTTTTTGAGTTACTGCTCAGCGCTTGCAGTGATGATTACTTTCGTTGATGAGTTAATTGTTTAAATTATGTCTCCGTGTGGCTTTCGAAGTTTCAATCCTTTCGATTTGAAATTTCATCGGAAGGTTAAAGATCTAAGAAAAATTCCAAGAAATATAGGCAGAAAAGTGGTGATATTAATCTCACATGAACGTATATGATCGTAGAAATACCTCCAGTAATAAAATAAAAGAACCAGTTTAAGAAACGATAGTAAAATTGTAAAAATTTTGAAATAAATTCATTTTCCATGAACAAGTAGTTTTTTTTTTGCATTAAGTAAATTAACATTAGCAATTTTTAATTTTCTATCTTCTCTATGTAAGTGATATAAGTGATATATAATGGTTTTACTACAAATGTTTTGTTTTCACATCCACTAGCTGACCTAATCAAGCTCCCAGTACCACGCTTCATACGACTTATGTGTATTGAAATTAACCTACCTCTTAAACTACCGGCCATTCCATTCTAAAACTTTTATGATAAAATAAGAATACTTTAAACTTTGTTTTGTTATAAAAATAAACAAAATTAGCCTGGTCCAAATTATTCAAAAAAATGAGTTGAAATTGTTAATTCCGGTTTGACACAAATGTTGACTTCCGGTTTTCAAATCAAATTTCAAAATTAAAAAGAACAGTTAGTTTTCTATATCAATCAGTATTTTTGATGTTTTTTAAATTTTTTTTTTAATTCTAGAATCCGCTTCCAAAAAACCCTTTCACCAATTTCATCTATTTTCAGAAGCCCATAACTCGGCAACTTAACCTTATAGAAACCAAAAACAGAGTATCCACGTTCTTATCTTCTAGCAGTACCATTGTGAGTAATATGAACAAAATCCAGAACCTCAAATTTTTTTCGTTGTGCCCCCAAAATTAACAAGTAAAAGGGGTCAATGCGACCATCTATGCAGATCCATTCTATTTTCGTCATAAGTATCACAGCCATACCTAGCTATAATACTAATGTTGGTCCCTCAAAAGCTACTTTTGCACACAAAAATTGCAAGTCTCATAAAACTTGCATTCACAAGGCATCACAGTGCCGAAATTTCTTCACAAGCATGTGACTTACGTAATAGTTTAACTTCGAATCGCGAAAACATACAATGTTGCATGCAGCTGAAAGAAGCTAAAAAACTGCGCACGTCTGTATTTTACTATTCTTTCTTTATTTTCATACATTTCCGCATATTTAATCGTATGGTCTTCACATTTGTTTTCAGTTATCGCCATTTTAAAATTGGAACTGTTACGAAAGAACTAGCGAAAAGTAGACCGTCTTTCAACATTTCCACGCCAGTAGCACATTAGTATAAAATAAAGCACCATTAACACTCGCAAGCGTGTTTATATTGTTTACATATATATCTTTATTGAACTTACTTCCAAATTATTTTAACCACTATTCGATATTTTTGTTCAAAATATTTATTATTTTTAAATATTTTTTTATATTATGTTTTATTATTTTACGCTAGCATGTTTCATGCATTCTCTTTTTTTTTATATATTTATGGTTAAAAGATTCCATTAAAGCCCGACCGAATTTCGTTCATAAGAATGTGAAGAAGATCAATATTCTGCGAATACCGATTCAAACTCAATTCTTCAAATTTTCAATTAATATCTACTTTAAAATATACGGCAACCCATTTTAAATTGGTTATTATTTTCCCATTCAAACAATATGTCCTACTCATTAAATATAAAATATATACTCAGATTTATCAATGTAGATTACATTTATTTACAAGCATATTTTTCTATCCTATTTTTCTTGTGTTTTTCCTTCTATTTGCTTCTAAACGATTGTTTCGAATAATTATCATCGTCAGTCAGCTTTTCCAGCAAGAATCATCATCATCACGACCTCTGTATTTTGTTTATTAAAATAAAAAGAAAATTGTTTGTGACACTGGGTTAGGTCTACTATGATGAACACGGAAAACCTTCGCTCCAACCAACAACAAAAAGTATGTCAAATTGTCATGTCACGAAAAATTAGTAGTTGAAAGGGTTTTTCTTTTGTCCGTTTTAATTCCCATGCCCGGGAGACAAAGACAGAAGATGAAAGCGATACGATGATAAAGTATGAACTAATACCTACGCGTGTCAGGAGAGGTCGAGTAGTAATTAAATTTCACAACCAATTTCTGCAACGGTATCAAACGGGAATGGAATTCCATACAATTAACAAGATACCGCGATACATCACGTGTCAAAAACAAAATTTACAGCCGAGACGTTACGTAGCCGAGACCATAAGATGAATTCACGATATCAATCGTAAAATTAAATCGTATTTTGAACAATACCATACCTAATTGCCAAATAGATCCTTGCAGTCGACAAAAAGTCCCCGATTAAATAAGAGCACAAACCAAAAACCTCAAAAAAACCTTCGTTGAAAGAAAAATCGTAGGCGAGCCAAAGGACAATCTTTCAGATAAAATTAATATCGCCCAATCAGAAAATGAGAATATTCAAATGAATTTTTTCATGTCCACCACCACCACCATCGTCGTCCACATCCTGCTGGCCCCATTGCATGAATTCCGGTCGACCGTTCGTCGACTCACATTCATCCCGAAGGACGTGCCCGGTAGAGAAAAAAACTAGCCGTTATCCCTTATGACATGCATCAAAGTCTTTTACTCGCTCAGTTCTTAACTAGCCTTCCTCTCGCCCACCCAGCACACGCACCCTCAACAACTCTCCACGCATACCGGAGCGTTGGGTATTTATCTGCTTACCCTCGCTCGGGTCCTCACTAATGGCAGCCGATAGGCATTAATACTTGCCGAACGAAGGACAACAGCAGCGACGACTCATGTTTTATGTCTTGTCCGTTAATTCTTATTTATAACTATCTATTTAGATGCTGGCCGCTTTTTCCCCCGAAATATCGAAAGCTATTTTGAAAAAACGCGAAAAAATACACACAGATAAAATATGGTAGCGGAAGCAACGAGTCAGTTGACGTCGAAGGACTCTAGTTGAATTTACGCTTGGATATCATATGCACGAAGACTGAGAGGTGACCCATTATCGCACCGCCACCCCCTGGCAGTTCTGCCCACTGCCGGAGAGTAGTAGATTTTGTTCTTGTTTTGAGTTGGGTGTTTTTTTTCCAAGTGTAGTCTTAACATGTATTTTGAAGGCCAGAGGGTATTCAGGATTTGAGTGAACATGCAAAAAAATATATATTTTAAATGAATACAAGATTAAATACAGAAAAATTGGATTAAAGATGGGAAAAAATGAATGATTACGAATTAGAATGAAGATGAATGCTGTTTGAAGATTGGAAGTTTTGAGGGATGGATATGTTATTTCGCCCTTCAAAAGTGGCTCGTAGATATTTGATTGTGAATTAGGTACGTTTGACTGTTATATGTAAAGTTTTGGTATTAATTTGAAAGTCTTTAACATTGATACATAAAACTATAAAAATAATATCCAGTAATAACTTTTCTTTATTCCAGCGGAAAGTGCTCGAAAGCTTCAAATTGCTCAAAATTCACAAAGGTTCTTAAATTCTCTTACAAATTATATCAATTTAATTCTCTCAAAATTAAAATGCACATTCTTTGAGAGCGTTTACCTATTGCTAGCCATATTATTCATAATATAGCTAAATGTATCCTTTGAACGAAAAATTGTTTAAAATATTCTTGTAACACAAATAAAACCGTCATATCCATAGCCCCAACAAACCACCACAATCTGCGTTTAATTCCTAGTCAAGCTCACTGACATCCAACAAGTTTTTAATACAGCATTAATCCAATGACCATTAAACACAATCCACCAAGCCGAAAGCCCTTACAGTACTACCAATCTCATCATCGTTACAATGTGATCACTCTGCTCGACCAATCTTTTATTCACTTTCACTCGTGAGTACAAAGGTCCCCGCCTCTTGTATACATCACTCCACTTTTGCAATACGGTGGTCTCATTGACCAGCAATTTTAGGATTAACTACCGTATCAGCTCTCCGGTAGATTCCGCCTCACTATATCCTGCACCCCACACTTTTGATGTCATTTGCAGTTTAACAGCCCCATATCGTTCATTTCTTCGCGCAACATGTTTGTTTTTAACATTTCCACTTTTATTTCCCATCAAATCGACGTATATTTTGTTCCCGACAAATTATATTACTGACCCCATCACATGACAAGTTGGTCTGGAACAGTAGGATGACCTCGCGAAACTCAGATGCACCCACGATGCCCATAGCTCGCGGAATTCGCAATTTTGTGCGGAGAACGTACTGTGGGGGGTTGGGTATATCATTGGGCAGAGGTACGGGAGAAAAAAATGTGTTTGCAGAATGGAAGTGAATTAGAGATTGACCACGAAATGAGCTTTTACGTGAATTCTCGTCGATGTTGTTTGAAAAGGGTTCGACATGACTGTGAAAAAAATGGATTATATCGAGTGAGTTTTATTAAGGGTGGCATAATGTTTGCTTCCACGACTAATTATGTACGTATGTATTATAACGAACGATATAAAAAGAGTGCAAACAAGTGAAAGAGTTATTTTTCTCACCTTCTTCGAAGATATAAGTATAGTTTTGCACAACATACGATTTGTCCAAACCGGTCAAGCAAAATGCCTTTTTCGAACTAAGTAAACCCTGTGAAATTGTGCGAAGCAAAAAAGAAAAAACAAAAACAGATCGAAATGTATTTGACAATACACAAAACACAGCTTGCTGCACCATTGGAGACGGTACTAAAGTGAATTACTTAAGCCAATATTGTTGCTTAAGTAATTCACTTTAGTACCGTCTTTCTGGTTCAACCACATATGCAGCTAATGAGCGTCTGGACGATGCCCAAAATATTCAATGACATCTGCGAATCCTGTTTCCCAACATCTTCAACATTTTAACTATTCAAATCTTTTGTAAATGTATATATTTATTTATTTATATTTTCATGTTAATGTTGTATTATTTTTTCTGGTCATATTAACACTTTGCTTAGCTTATGAATGAACCAAAATAATAGTCAAGCGTGATTGCACTGGATAGTGACAATTTGCTTCTTTGAAGCTTGGTCCACTGGGATCATTTTTCGACTGTTTTGCTTGAAAAGATTCATAAAGAAAGCGTTACGAAGGAATAAATGGGTTTTTAAAATATAGGTTAATATAACTGGAAACTGTAGCAAAATATGAAGAATGAATTGACGACCAGCATCACTGAAAATGGAATGGTGCTGTAAAAAGAGAAATTTTAAAAGATCTGGTGCGTATCTTTTATTGGGAGTAATACTATTTTGATCCTGATGACCAGGTTCGCTCAGACATGGAAATTTCAATCTCCCTGTCCCCAAATTTGTCTACTGACTTGCACCTCTGACCATACAAATACAAGCTAGATCGCTTGACAGCCTCTTCTCGCGGTTGATGCACAGTTCCTAGTTTTTTTAGTTCTGCACCCATGCCGCCCACTGTCTTACTCTAGCAATATTTGGGATGTCTCTCATACTTTTTGTGCTTGCCTTCACTTTTCTTCAATCGTCTTCCAACAACAGAAGTTGTTTCCAAAAATGATAATTATTCAGAACGATTCTCAACATAATGTCTTGAATGAAGTTTCAAGAAAATTATTTCCACAGCAGTTTTTGATAATCCTGCCACCTCATCTGTGGGCCAGTTTTGAGCATTATTGGATTGATTTCAACAAGAACAAACTGCATATGCTTCTGTGTCCTGAACAGTTTGCCAAAAACTCTTGGTACAAATGTATAATAGAGTGGTACAAATGGATAATCCAAAAATGTTTTCGCTGAATCGAATTTTCAATACAATCCCTCTTCACTGAATTAGGACCACCAGAATTTTTTCTCATTTTTTGAAAATTTCTTCTTGCAGCATCACAAAATATTGTATTTTCTCAAACAGAGGGGTTTGATTTTGAAACCTGAGGGATTGTAAGCATAACGTACAATAAATGGGAAATCTCATATTTTTATAATTCCTTAGTTGAATTTTTTGCTTGTCCTATCCTTCAGCTGTCTATGATGAGAAGCAGATTGGTACATATGTATAATATATATATAAAATAACCCGAAATTATCATTCTTTTACGCATTTGTATACAGTTTGTCAACTGGTGAAAATAATATTTTGTTCAGTTAGTTTGTAAATTTGGTTAAGGTGTTGTTTGAACCTGTAAAGGCTCTTGTGATTTTTGACAAATTTTAGTGCAAACAATAAAAATGGGAGAGTGTAAAAATATTAGTGCAAACTAAAAATTATCAATGATTGGTCTTCTACATATGAGAAACTATTCCTATCGATAAATAGCGAAGAAAGTGAAAGTGCCTCATCAAACAGTGATAAGAATCATTAAAGCTATCTGTGCAAATCAAAGCCAAGTTTTCAACAAACAAAAGAATTGTGAGAGACAACAAAAATCAACGCCTCGAACGGATCATGGAGTTCAAAAAAAGGTTGCATGAAGACTTACTAGATAAGGGGATCGATATATCCGTAATTACTATGAGTACACATTTGTCTGAAGCCAACATTAAGTCAAGGATATCAGAAAAAAAACCCAAATTTACAGTTAAAATGCGACAAACCAGGCTGTAGTTTCCAAGAATTCATAAATATTATCTCGTAACTAATTAAGAGTCGGTCTAATGTTGGCCAGCTGCAAAAGTCGGCTACCCAACCCTTTTTGTCTCATAACAAGAACCAAGGTTTTTAAAAATATAATACTTGAAACAATAGCGACTGTACTTATTTTAGATGCCATTTTAACGAGTTTTATCCATGTTGTAAGACTAGAAAGAGTTGTTGAAAAGTTCTAGCAAGCCGACTTTTGGAACAAGGTGTTGGACTTTTCGAGCAATCACTTCAATTAAAATTTAATCTTCATGAACTATTGGCTCCGATATTAATACTAAAAAACTGAAATTTTTAGGTGGTGTTTACTGACGAAAGCAAGCTAGAAGTAGTGGCAGAGGGACACCAGTACGTTCAAAAAAGACCCCAGGAGAAATACAATTGCTTCGTGAAAAGTATTAAACATCCACCAACAACAATGATATGGTGCTGCATCTCAAAAGGATGGACCTGGATTGATCATCATCGTTGACGAAAATTTGGATAACATCCAGTGTTTTGATCAGTTACTAGAAACTATAATAGCTCATTTTAACTTCGAGTACTTAAAGTGCAATAGAATAGCTAGTATGCTTATGCAAGCTGGTCCACCCTACAATCCCACCCTATACATAAAAATGCATTATCTCTCTGTATTATTGCAGTTTTACCTTGGCCGTCGAATTTGCCTTTATCTTAAACGATTATCTTTGAAGTATTTTAAAACCTGTAATTTATTCCTCTTCTAATCTTATCTAGGAACTCCTGAAACAAAGCATTCAAAGAGATAGACTATAGGAAAAACAAATTTAAAAAAAAAACTAAGTGGTCCTGTGGATACACTTACAGATATACATATCTTTTGACATACAATACACAGCTTCCCACAAACACCTTACACTTCAACACACATCAAAATTTCAACACACAAGTGGGCTAAGTAAAAAAATGTCCTTGAAGTTTTTTGAGAATGAAACATTGTTACAAGTACAATACTTGAGCAGCCTACCACAAAGCCTGAGTAGCCTATTGAGTAGAGCACTGGCTTAAGTAAGTGAGATCCTTGCTTTTAATCCAGGTTTGGATGAGGGACCACGCACCAAGCTTCGAGTTCACCTAGCACTGAATAGGTACTTAAATTAATCAGGGGTAAAGTGAGCCGTGGAACTAATCACTCCACATTCGTATTCACATTGATTGTAAATTTTTAATGAAGCTCTCAACCAGCTTACTTTAATTTACAAGTACAAAGTGCTTAATAAATATTCATAGAATATTTTTCTTCCTTTATTCTTTTGAATTAGCAATTGTTGAGAAAGGCCTAAAAAGCTATCTTGAACCGGAAAATCGAAAAACGAATTTTTATAAAGTTAATTAGTTTTAATTTGAATGCCTAATTCAATGAATAAGGATTGCAAGTGAATGGTTTCATGAGCAGTATGGTATGTGGCACCGTTTTCCTGAAAACTCATATCGTCCGGATCAAAGCTGACTACATTTTTTGGCAATATATTTATCATTGTTCTGTGTGGACGGTGGCATTATGTACCGTTCTTACGGGCAACTGCACTACTCCATGGTATAGTCAGCGTATGCGTATAAGGTTCAACAATTTTTCAGAGCCGTAGCTCAGATGATGAAAAGGAGCGCGTCCTCCGTCTAATGTACCAGTGTTCAGCTCTATTGAGGAGAAGAATGGCCTTACTTGAGCCATGTTTGATCTTAGGTCTTATTGATCTATCCTTATCGGTAAAATGAAATTTAATCATAAAACTAATTTTGGTTTTGGTTCTTCTTAGGTGCCAGCTTATGGTAAATCCTTAACTCTCAGCAAATCTCTTCCACCAGGCAAATATCGCATAATACCGTTGTTTCCCTGCTATAGTTTTTATGCTATGTCTATATGCTCTGGCTATGCCCTGGTCCCGACTCGAATTTTTACTGTTTTGAACTCCAGAGCGCGATGCTCTCATGTCTTGGACATCCAGTGGCACTAGTGATGTACTGAGCAGCTAAACAACTAGTTGTTTCTAGTTCAATCGCTATAAACATCGTTGTTTTCACCATTTATGATCATAATGAGTGAGGTCGTAAAAACGAAACGAATAAGAAATCTGCACGATATGGTTAAGATCGCAATTGTTATAGATATTATGTTTGCTTCTCTTCGAAATTCCTATCCTTTTCTACCGTTTTTCAGGTACTGTTTTAACACACGAAATTACATTGATTAGTCGACTTGCAGCATTTAAGAAGCGTACGTTTCAATTAAGAATGCACTGTAGGTTCAAATTCAAAACAATAATTCCCAATTCAATTTATCATAATATCTATCATTTTCAATGTTTCCCATTTTGCTGACTTTTGTGAAATAAAATGCATACCTAAAAGTGATTTCGCTGTACACAATTTTGTATTTTTGTAGTTTCATTAACGAAAAGATATTGTTTACTTGTAATTTGTTATATTTTCAGTAGTTTACGTTAAGTTATCTTAGCATAAATATTTTACATTTATTTTTGCTTACTTAACTTTCTAGCCAATCAGTTGGGCCTAAACTTTTTTTAATGTAAATTAATCAATTTCAAACCTTCTTTTCCACCTACATCGAATGCAATTTTCATATATGACAGTCCCCTGATATCCCCGTCACGCCTAACAACATATTGGCATCAACCATCAATCCGTTCTTTCTGATCATCATCATCCTTAGTGTTCACATTAGGCCTGCATTTATCTCTCTTCCAAAATGGGAATAAAAGCAAATGTACCGAACAAATGTTAATTGCTCTCTCAATCACTCATACTCCTATCCATAAAAGAAACTTTTCGATAAACGCTATCAAAACGTGTTGAAAATTTCGAAATCGTTTAAAGGTATTAAACTGGATGATGACGATTACGTTGATTTCAACAACAACTAAGAACCCATTTGCATCATCTACGGTTTGAAATAATGTGAATCTGCATCATACGAGCATGTACAAAAGTACATTCAAATAAATTCTTGGTGCGAGCACTAAGTCGAAAGGAGTTGAGAGTTGGAGTCATAGAAGGAGGGTGAAAGAAATTTGGGCATTTGTGCTTAAATGAAAACATTGCTCGGTGTGATATCGTACATTTAATTAATTTCTTTAATTAAACTCCTTTAGCATGAGAAAAGATTGTATAAATGTTTGAGTTGGTTGAATGTTTGTTATTGGCTCGGATTTAGAAATTGAGGTCTAACACCTATGTGTCTAATACAATGTTGATTCGTAACACATTGGCCAAAAAAAAACCATAACAATTTTATGTAAATAACTTTATTTGCATTTTCATTCGCCAATAGTCAAATATATATGTAAGTACATACAAACTCGCTTACAGGCTGACAACTACACATTTAAATAATTCATCATTAGAAATATTATTTAAAACAAACCAGCGCAAGTACCATATGGACTAAAATTAAAAGACCTAATTTATTCATATTTATGAATATTCTACTCCTACCGTTACGATGGCATCGCAGACACTTTAGGGAGTCGAATGTTCATTATAAATATCCATACATATCTGAATACTTAAAAGTTCCATACGAAATAAAATCATCTGTTACTATACCCTTTCCCATTCGTACTTCGAACAAAGATAATATGCAAGCATGGGTGTAGTAAAATTAACCCTCCCGTATTTCTTTGCATTCAAATTATTCACCATTTTGAAAAAAAAACGTTATGTACGAAAACGCAAAGAGTGTCCTCTTTGCCGGAATAGATACTCCAAGAGACGATTCGATGAAGTTTTTTTTGTTTGAGGTATAGCTTTTGTCTTTGGACTACGCATAGATAAAATTCATTCCGGTAATGCGTAATGTATAATTTAAAATCTGAAAAGACAATTCCCAAAAGGATAATAAATTTCAAAGCCAGAGAAGTTTTTTGTCACCATACTTGTGTGTGCCTGTTTAAATGTTAAATGTTTTGTGTTTGGTGAATATTCTTACCGATCAATTTCTATAAGGTCAATGATATGATTATTGCAATAAAACAGGAGGCTCCGTTTGGAAAGCAGCTGAATTTTTTTTTATGTAATTCGATTTTTGGAACAATGTCGTAAGAATATTGAGATTTGTAGTATCTTTGAGCTTTTAAGATGTAAAATTATATTTTTACTGATTTTCAAAGAAAATATTACTGATTTTCAAAAAAAATTGTATTAAACTTGTTTCTTTATATATATGTATTTATATATATATATATATATATATATATATATATATATATATATATATATATATATATATATATATATATATATATATACCAGAAATTAAAGGAGATAGTCTCTGGAGTGGCCGATCCGATTGAAATGAAATTTTCGAAGGACACATATGTATATAGGGAGCAGTTTCTTGACTTGTTAAAATTAGTGATGGGCTCAAAAACGCCAAACAGTTTGAAAAAAAAACGTTTGGCAGCAAAAAATTAACGAACAGTTTTTCCAAATAGCGACAAACAGTTTTTCTAAAACGAAATTTTTTTTCTAGGACGAACAGCATTTCTAAAACGAACCGTATTTCTACAACGAATAGTTTTTCTAAAATTAATTATTCCAAGTATTCTACAACGAATAACTTTTCTAAAGCCAATCATTTTTCTAAAACGGACCATTCTTCTCAAACCAACAGTTTTTGTAAAACGAACTATTTTTTTAAAACGAATCGTTTTTCGTTTTTCTCAAAACGAATCGTTTTTCGTTTGTTAAAAACGAACTGTTTTTTTTAAATGAATCGTTTTTCGTTTTTTAAAAACAAACTGTTTTTTTTAAAACGAATCGTTTTTCGTTTTTTTTAAACGAATCGAAATTTCTCTACAAGTCTGGGAAAAAGGGGCCTAGTTTCGAAGATACGGCAAAATGAAATCCACCGGAAAAACTAAAAGTAGTACTAAAAGTGCCAAGGAGGAACAGGTTGAGATTCTTTACGGTTCACTAGTTGGCACCTCCGGGTGTGCTGAGGCCCTCCTCCTGACTCCATACCTGTCTCCATACCTACTGGAGTTGTAAAATTTTCGAGAACATGGGAGGTGAGGTGCCCCTGGACTCATGCTCAGCCTTACGGAAGAGGTTGGCCCCCTAGTGGGTGCATGTTTCATACACGAAACATTTTTTTTTATTGCTTAATGAAAACTTCATGCTTCAGTGAGGTGAAGTGGAAATCCGACTGTTTTAGATTGGCCAGAAAAAGTTTGGTATCAGAGATCGCTCGACGAAAAGTCATATCGATGACAACAGGATTAGTTGGTCCTATCTTAGTATTTCTTTTACTTTGGTCATTTGAACGAATACAGGAGGTGTTTTTTGCATATAATAAAATCAAAAACAAATTGAATTGATTGAATTTTATCGTTTTTCTTTAGATGGCGAAAAACTTGCCAAATAAATGAAAGACCATTGGAAAGTTACGGACAAGCTGCATAGACTAATGACTCGGTATTCTTTGAAGGTAATCTTGCACCATCACCATTCTAGCGTGGGAACGCTGTGTCTGGAGGGTGGAGGAGGGCATATTAGTCCATTTCATTAAATTACTGCAAATTGTATGCGTTGTATGTATACATGTACATACTTCAAACAGGTATTTGGAACATGTATTTTTTCGTACTCGTACTAGTTATACCTAGTATGTGAAAATCCTAGTACGACCCAACTCTAATTGTCGTACAGCATAAAATTTGTTTCTCTCGTTGATTCAAACTGTTTTTTCAAACAGTTTTAAAAAACAGTTGTTCTTGAAAAAAAGCGGTTCGTTTTCGTTATTCGAAAACAACAGAAACGCCCATCACTATTTAAAATTAAACTTTGGCGGCAGCCAGCATTTTAGTGAACTTTCAGATACCCGTACTTTTCTATGCAGAGTACATTTTTGTTAAAAGTAAATACTGGAAATGAAAGCTTATTATGTTCAATGCTTGTTTATAATAAAGAAATATAATCGTTAATTCCTGTATGGGTGCTGAGTGCGTAAAAGTAGGCAAGGATTTGTTTTCAAATTTTGATTTATCATAACTGCTGACATTTATGTTGACTAAAGCTATATACGTATAGATTTTTAAGACTGTGCTGGCAACACTATAGTTACGGCAGGCACGTGAAAAAATGTCCTTAAAATCATCGATTCTTCTGAACATTTTTTGCTTTTTGACAAAAAATTCAAATTATTAATAAATCTTGACCTCTGTCTCCCATGCCAATTTCCATCAACAATTTACTTCTATTTTTAGTACTAGAAAGTTCTTTTCACGAGTACTAACTTCCGGATAATCCGATCAATATCAAATTTACAGAGCATCCTGTTATTAACTAGGGCCAGGTTCAACAAAAGTGATTTTCAAATGCAGGCAACCCTGTGGCATTGGTACCTGCTTGAAAATTACAGCGAAAAAACTGCTTTTTAGCCTAAAGCTTCCGATTCAGGTAACAAATTTTATTGAAATTGACACAATATTTGAACCTTACTTTGAGCCACATTTGGTTGAAATTTGGCTGAAAAATTAGAATAGAGTTGCGAGCTATGGTAATTTTGGTCACCACAATCTTGTAAAGTTGCTCAACAAAATAAATGTCTTTCCCTGTAACTTCCGATTCAGTCATGAAATGAAAACAAAATTTGAGCATTAAATGGACTTTATTATAGAATAATGTCGTCAGAATTTCGTAAAAAAATGCTGAAAGAACTGCCAGCTATGACCATTTTTCTAATTTTTTTGGCATTTCTTTACTATTGTCATTGTCATTGAATTTTGTCATTGTCATTTGTCATTGATATTGTCATTGAATTTTGAAATGGAAATGATCCTGCAATGACAATTAAAAACAAATATTGCCGTTTCGTAAATTTGAGCTTTCAGGCCGATAACCCTAAAATTCTTTTGACCCCTACAACTTCCAACGCAGTGATTCAAACCGAACGAATTTCATAGGGTAGGTTTAACTTAACGTGAAACATATTTGGTATATTTTTGGCTGTGCTGCTAGCACAGGGTTCCAGCACCAAACAGTTTCGTTAATATTGCACCTTCAGTTGCAGCCACTTCATATTGATATGCAAACCATTTACAATAAAAATGAGTAATCAATATGAAAATTTTCCGAGTTTTGAAAAATTTTCGGATGGCAAACTCAAAGAATGTTTAATCACTCATACTTACAATGAAATCCTCGGATTAAAACGAAATGCAAAGAATAGGTTGATTTAAGTATGAGCCTTTTATAGGAGACTTATTGCTACTTCGTTTGAAAAGTGGTGCCAGCACTGAACATTTTAACCATTTATGTTATAGAAGATGCTGTTGAGAAATGTCTTTTGTTGCTTAGGGAGGAAATGGTTGAAATGATGCTACAAAAAAGCGTATTACGTCTTTCCAAATTTTTTGGTCACTCAAAGACAATGTCTTCGAAAATCAGTTTTCTAGCGGTTTTAATGCGCTGGAGTTTTTTTTAAAGCTATTTACTTATGAAGAAAAATTAGCCATCAATTATAACGAAGAAGTGGCATCAAACAGTATTTTTCGAAAAGTAAAAGGGTATGAGAGTACAAAATGTGGTACTCAGAGATCAATGAGGATATATGGATATAACTTTTCTACCTAAAAAATAGGGAGCGTGAGTTGTCATTGATTAAATGTATGGATTAGTTTTTTTCACTCTTAAACTGGCTCGGGCTTAGTTAAAAAATAGAATGAGTTGGAATGAGAAAAGCCAATAAATAATTCATAAAATATTAAATTAAGATACTTCAAAGTCAAAAAAGATGAATTAAGATAGCAATACGACAATAATAAAGTAAAGTAAAAATATAAATGCAATAATGACTCCATAGAAGTCAAAATGATGAACCACTCAAACATTATGTGAAATTTAAAGAATTAAATATTTTGAATCGATAGAACGTTAGCAGTAAAGGGCGAAGCTTTAAAACTAAGCACAAACGGCATTAAAAGCTATTATGATGATTTATCTCAGTAGTAAATCTCATGTAGAACCAAGAATAGATAGCGTAGGACAGTAGAGCAGCCTGAAAGGCAGGGACTGATCACGGAACAATCGTTGCGGCGTTAAGGAGAGAGTTTATGGTAAGGATAAATGATCATTATACTAACAATAAGGCAAATAATAATAAGCGTGTAAATCTACGCTGAGTGCACTCTACAGTATCATTTAAATAGTTGAGAAGGGACCAATTATTGAGACTTGACAAACACCAGAAAGAAGGTAGTATGGAGAAAAGAACCAGGCCAAGAGAAGGACAGATACTCCATGGCTTTAGAACTTTGCAAGGAGAAGCATGCGGTGATTAAACTCAAAAATTTTTGCGAAATTTTGCCTACTCTGCATCAATTTGCTTCTGTTGGTGTAAGGCAAAAGAGGCTAAGTTAATAAAGGCTATAGCCTCTGCAAGATCTGCCTTTTATAAACCCATGCAGCTGAGGTGCGAGAGCATAAAAACGATTTTTTTTTCATTGTTTTACTTCCTAGCAACTGCAACGTGATTTGAAGATATTTCGCATTGCCATGCTAGCAGAAATACTTTGAAACTGATAGAAGATAAAAAAATATTTTTTATCACATGCCTTAATTGTGATAAAAAAAAATTTAATTATTTAGTCCTTATTGAAGAAAAATAGATCAAAATACCGTTGAAGTTTATTTTTTTTGGGAATTTGCTAGTAAAAACTTCGAAGAAGATAAAAAAGCCGGAAAATTCAAAAATGGTAGAGTCGCATTTTCCTAATTTCTTGACGTGTGTATTTTCCTCGTAAATTTTTCACTAAAAACACAAATGTCACTTAAATGACAAAAAGCAAATTCTATATTACGACTTATTGAACATTGCCTTATAGTACCTTCTAAGTCTAAGGTGCAAAGCTCCACCAATCAACCATAAGGAAACACCATCCAGAAGCAAAGTACGATTTTAAGCCAAAGTTTAACAACAATCACGTTCGAATTTTTGCGTGGAAAATGGAGCGCAACGGAACTTTATACATTATGATATCAGAAACATAATGTGAAAATTCCATTTAAGTCCATTGAAAAATCGCATCTTGAAAAAAATGTTACTACAAAAGAATTCACGTAAATCCAACTGTTAAGGAAATATTTCACAAAAACTGTTCTTCGTATCCTTTGACCCTGAATGTTTTTTGGGGACACCAGTTCGTGAATAAAGGTAGTTCCAATGATAAACACACCTCCACCTGAATTTATTTCGCAAGCTGACTTTATTTGTCTAAAATTACGAGGCTCCATTTTAAGCGATGAAAATATTTTTTTTAGACTGCCGCACAAAGGGCAAATATAAATTATTTTTATTATTGTACTTAAAGCTTTTCAATTTTTTGAAGACGTTAAATAGTATATAAAATTTACCATCCATTCAGAATCTATAGTGGTGGCATTTAAACAGTAAAGTTTGATTTTCTGTGCATGCAGGGTCTAATTTAGCCGATTTCTCTGGAGGAAACCGTTTGGTTTTTTGCGGAAGGTAATAGTACAAGATTCGATAGAAAAAATCGGATCGAGCTTTCCAGAGCTATATTATTAAAATTATTGGTAAAGAGATCGCGAATATCAGTTATTAATTAGTATTAATGTGACGGCTGTCCATACATATCTTGTCAAGTATGTGCCATTGCTTACTTTTACTCCAAGGTTATTATTTTTTTTTTAAATTTATTTGATGCATCTTATACATAAAAGTTACTGTTGTAACTTTGTAGCTTTGGCTGTAAAACAAGACAGTTTGACTGCAAAACAAGACAATTTTGCAGCCAAAGTTAGGCAGCCCATTTTCTCAACCGGATTCACGTGTGAATTTCGTTTGAATGTGAAGATTGCATCGGAAGCAATAGAGAATGAAGCTTTTATTTCCCGGCAATTTATTTTAAGATGGCATCACTGTCACAGGTCAGCCGATGTATTCATTCAACTTCTATTAGACTCGGTTTTGTTTAAGGCCATTGCATTCTGGGAATTTCAATCGGGTCTAATAATCGAATCCTATATTCTTACGAACACAAACTTCGGGCACTCAAAAACTAGGGTATTTGGTGATGGGCGACCGTTCTTTGCGGAATTTAAGATACTTCACTTTGACATGCTGGAAGAAACGCTAAGTTTATCAATCGATTATTTAAAGGATTTCTTTTAGCGTGCTGGCGGTGGCTACAGAATTGCCAGCACATTCATTCAAAACAACTTGAATCTATATCAATTCGACGTGTAATCAAATTCTAATTTTTAGCTATCTAATTTTTATTAGAGCTATAACGGTACCGAAGATATCACTAATTTTGGTGGACTCCAGATTTAATTCAATGCAATCTGAAAATTTGAGCTCGATCTGTTAACACAATCAGAAGACTTTGCCCTAATTTTTTTGAGGATACAAAGTGATTGTTCCAAAAGTCGGCTACCTTACTAAAATTCAAAAAATTCGACCAAAAATATCTTAGGTAAGTACAACAGCACTTGTTTCAAATATAGCACTTTAGATTTCGTTTTGAAAATGTGATCGCCAAACATATTTTTTGGGTCGACTTATGCAGCAGGCCGGCATTAGGAGCTATAATTCTTTGTTAATTTTCTTTGAAAATTACTACAAAGGCTATAACTCATATTCACCAGTATCTCCAGAACATCTCAGAAACTCAAAATTTACAGAATTGATTTTATTTATTAAATCTTACCTTTTTCAGAGACCAACTTCAAAGCTTCAACTCATTGAAACATTCTAAAAATTATTAATTTCACCTTCTATATGCCTCAAAAACAAAACGTAATTCCATTGTGTCATCAACGATTCTAGCAAATTATCGAAACGAGGGTAGTTTTGGTTTGCATTCAACATTCAACTGACAGCGAAACAGAATGAATAATTTCTTTGCACCCATTTGAAACTGTGCGTGCGGCAACACGGCAAAATAAAGTCTTCTCAATCCTTATGATAATGGCGGTACTGTTGATGGCATGTGTGTGGTGTAATTTGAATCGAGTCGTTTTGTTCCATATGCAAAAATCATCAGGACATAAATTTTTCATCAATTCTCTTATGTAATTTTCCTTTTTGACGGCACCGCCATCGTATGTGAGCGGATGCATCGTCGTAGTCTTTGGAGAGTAATAAGCTCGAGATCCTTGAACGTGTGTGTGCGGCTTATATCTCGGTCGACCCACTAACGCTTCGATACTCCTCGAATACATATGCTGACTTGTCAGCTATTAGATATCCAGGCGTACTCATCCTTATCGACCTGGTTTCTGGTGTCGATCTACCCATCGTTTGCGTTACCATTGTAAATTGTTCTTGTCAGTGGAGCATCGCGATTTGGTGGCTTGCTTCAGGACCCCTTTTTCGTTTCTGGTCTGTTTGCCTCGGCGAAAGTATCACATCGAACATATGAAATTTTCGGGACGGTAATTTTGTATGCAGCCATCGAATTCTTTTGTATGTACAGGAGATGTTGGGTGCATGGATTCGAGTGAAAGGATAAAGCGGGAAATTTGTAAGGGCATGGAAGCGTGGAAAATATCGGCGATTGACGTGAAGGTTTTCGGAACGTTTGCCAGTGCTTATGGGACAACTGCACAAAGCTAGAATGCGTGAATTTTATAACACTTGTAAAATCGAGGATTCGCCGTAAATGGTAAATCTTAATGAAGTTAATGCTTGTAGATGGAAATGCTTCCACGAGACATTGTTGAAGCTATAGATTAAAACAGAAGATATTCAACAAATTAACTGTAAAATATTTAACTTATTATTAGCAGTTGCTAGCTGTTGACCTGCGATAAAACATTGGCACAAATAATTTCAAAAACCACGTATAAATCGGATTGCTTGAATTGGAATGAAACATTTATGTTTTTTTTTATAAAAAGGAAATTCAGTGCCAACAGTTTTTACTATTTTCAGCATAGAATTGCAAAATTTCTTGTAGCCCTAAACCAGCAGTCTACTCTAGATTTCCTGCAATATCGAAATCTGTCTCGGTTTCACGGTAATAAGACACTTCATTAATTGTTTCTAATAATTATGTTACATAGACTAAGTTTAGCTCATTCTGAACAACAACATTTTTTCGGAGGAGCGTTCATTCGAACACTGATAAGATTTTGCAAATTTTTGCTCGATCTTTAGAGAGAAAAATTAAAATTTGTTGGTGCCCTTACATAAATTCACATCGGTCCACATACAACCCACAGTTATCCACAAACACTGCACACTGCACCCGACATCAAAATTAAGTTAAACATGTAGGTTAAGAAAAAATGTAATTTGTGAAGTGTAAAAAATAAAAGAGTTACAAAAAATTAATGAATCGAAAAGTTCGATAAATTTTGTTATTATGAATACATGTTGTTATTTTATTAATAAAATAAAATATAATATAAATCATATAATGTATGAGCAGGAACTCGAGCGAAACTTTTTTATTTTTTAAAAACTTTGGAAACAAATCAAGTCTAAAGATCCAACAAAATATTATGGGAGTGAGAACAATTCACCGAAAATCCCAAAATTCTAAAAACAACACATCATATCGTAAATAAAATTCAGAATCCTGCATTAAATATACTTTAGTCCAAAAATTAATTAAAAGTGCCATAAAATATAAAATCAATAAACTTCAACAAAAACATTTCATCTTGGTGAGAATATCTTTTAAAAGTCATGTTAAATGATTTAAGAAGCTTCAATAAAATTGAAGATATTGAAGAAAATTATTATTATGTGAACTAACTTCAAGCAAACATGCGTAAAAAATAAAGTTTATAGAATGTTCCAGATTTCAAGAGAGCAAACACGATTTTTCAAAAACATCTTAGACCTCTAGAGAAAAACTGGAAATTTTAAAAAATCTATTATGAAAAGACACCGAAGGCAAAATATTAATATATTTCAAAAAAAATCTAGCGCATCAGAACCGCTAGAAAACTGAATTTCGAAGAAATTATCCTTGAGTGACTTAAAAATGTGGAAAGACGTAATACACTTCTTTGCAGCATTACATCAACCATTTCTTACTCTAAGTGAAATAATATCCTTTCCTGACAGCACAAATGATGAAAATGTTCAGTGCTGCCAACATTTTTCCAATACAGCAGCAATAAGTCTACCATAACAAGCTCGTGTTACATCAACCTGTTCTTTGAATTGCATTTTCATCCAAGGATATCATCGAAAGATTCAGTGATTAAACTATGTCTGGGGCTGCCAGCCCAAAAATTTCCAAAACTCGGAACATTTAAAAATCGGTTGCTTATTTTATTGTTAATGCTTTACTTATGCATACAAAATGGAAGCATCTGTTGGTGCAATTTTTACGAAATTGTCTGGTGCTGGCAATCATGTGTTAGCAGAATAGCTGCTTCACGTGGAGCTAAACTTACCCTGTAAATTTCGTTTCGATTGAATGATTAGATTCAGATTTTTTCCCCAAACGAAAATGTTTGACGTGGGTCGTTCGTTTGAAAGCTCTCTATTAAGTTCACTGATTTTGTAGCCCACGTTGGGCGCACAAATGTGTTTAAAAAAAAAACCTTAGGAATTAAATTACGATAATACAAAATTTGAGGCCTGATTTGAATTTATTTAAATTTAGAACAACTTAAGCTGCTTATCATGCATTTTCCTATACTCCACGATTATTTATTAGTTTAACGATAGAAATATGTGCGTAAAATAATTTTCGCGTTTTTAAAAATGCCGTAGTAAGTAACAGAGTATCTTTTCATGAACAATGTAGCATACATAAATGAATAGTGAAACATTTTTTTTTCATTGGATGTTTGTAGTTAATTTTACATTATAACGTCCACATAAACTAAAAGTGTTAAACCATCATGCCTCACACCTCACCTTTGTAGAATGGCCAACAAAAGATTAAACACACACATTGTACAAAAAACATATTTATGTAGTGAATCTAATAACAATTGAATGGAAAACATAATGTTTATAGACTATAAGCAAGAAATTTAAGTGATTGTTTTATGTGATTTTAAGCCGGCAGTAAATTTGAATTTGATTTTGAAAATTGTCTCTGACTCAGATATTCATTAATATTTCTTCATGTTTATTTTAAGCCTTATATTTATTTGTTATTTTCAGAATGAATTTTAGGTCGTTTTTCCCAACATTTCAAAAGTGACTTTTATTAAATTTAAAAATAAGTATCGTCCCAATGAATTTTTTTGTAAATCGTACAATATGCTTGCTTTACTATCGAAATTTCATTCCAACGAAATATTCAATTCTCCACCAGTATCCATTCAAATCACCCTATTTAAATGCAACTCGCATTTAGCTCAACTTCCCATATCCAGGCTTTCAACGCTTCTTGTCTGACAACAATGCCGACAACAAGGCTGAGCCACTGATAGCACTCCCGGTAATGGCAATCTAATTCCGGTCAATGTTAGCCGTCGAAGTGCTAGAGATTAATGTGGAAATTGTCGATTAGAAATCAATAGGCCGTTGATAATTCCTTGTGCGTCCATCCTCTGGCGTTGTAGACTCGATCTCGTCGAAGCATTAAGATTGAATAGATACTGTGAAACTCCTCGTCGAATTGATGTCATTGCAATGTGGCTCCAAGCATATGAATGAAAATCAGTGGAGCCGGCTAGTGCAATCCAACGATGAAGAAAGGCTTTGGATTTGAATGAATCTATTGCCGAGTGTTTCCTATCATTTACTCTATTCGCAATTTCCATTGGTGTCCATTGGGGCTTTCCAATTAATTTAATTGGTTTCATGGCATTCTCTGGTAGAGTATCATTACACTCATGACTTGATGGTGCGGAACGTATAGGTAGGTGTTCGAAGTGATGGTGAGACAGGATGAGTAAATGAATGCATGAATGAAAGGATTGTGGTGGCTGGTGTTCAATGATCAATTTAATGTGAGAACAATATTTTGGTGGTTAAGAGGATTAGTTTGTCAAGTGAGTGATTGTGATGGAAGTGTATGTAGTTAAGCTACAGTTTTGTCAGAATAATTGAGCTGAAGAGAAAGGCGAAGAGTAGAATGGAACTAAACAAGTAGATGCATTGATGTTGTTTGACGTGCGAAAAGGCCAGTTAATTTTATCTCGACAATTTATTTAGTAACCAATTATTACTTTAATATTTTTTTCATGAAATTCTACAAAAAAACTTTCCAGGGATCCCCTTTATAGTACATATTTTTTCAACCACTCTCACTTCACATTTTTGCTGAAACACAATCCACACTCACATTCATTTCAACCGTAAACAAAATACACACTCTAAAATATCAACCATCACCAATTCCCAAAATGAATCACAGCCTTAATGACTGATGTAATAATATTTCTTGTTCACGCATCTTGTTCCCGTTTCGGTGTATCATAGTTGGTACTGGTAGGCTGCTCTAGCTGATGTTGAGCTCGTCATTAATGTTTCGAGTATTTATTTTCCGTACGATATCTTGCGTAACTTAAACATATAGCAAAACTCGACACATTAACGCCAAACGAACATTTGCGCGGATAAGATACTACATTACCACTACCGCGACACTACCATCGAAATGGATTTGTTTTATGCCACCGTCTCTCACTGTTTGCACCTTTCGCGACTCATATTGTTTGGCGTACAGATGAGTACGAGTACGTGTAAAGTTAGTTCGGATGAGGTGAGCTAAGATGAGTTGAACTGGGCCTGGGTCCTGAGCGATGTGTCAGGGACAAAAATAATGGCAATGAAGTTGGATGGTAGTGATGATAAAGATGAGACGGAAGAACTAAGACACGGGGGGCTTTCTTCAAGGGTTTTTCCATGAATGCTATTTGTAAAGTACGTTTCGCAGGCAAGTAATTAAACAAAATTAAAATCATACCCTAGAGATTTGCTATGTGTTTTCCTACCTTCGAAGAGTTTTAGGTTGTATGAAGATACGGATGAAAAAAATGCAAATGCATGCTGTTGTTGTTTTCGTAAGAATCCGGATTCAGCAAAAAATAGGATATAAATTAGAATCTATTTGAAGGAAACTTGTGAAATTTTTGTTTGCAAAAATAGAAATCTAAGAGATGAAAATTGGTAGAGACGAGTTAAAAAGGACAACAATCAAATTGCACCCGTATAACTGTTTTTTACAAGCCTTTACGCAAGTTATAATATAACTAACGTGGGGGATTTTTCACGCCCCGAATAAATATACCTTACATTTTAGTACTTTTTGCAGTAGAGTATTAAGTTTGTTAATTCTTTCAGCTTTTAAATCCATTTGTTAACAGTTAAGTTCCAAATATGCATCTTAACATTTATTCAA
Source organism: Nemotelus nigrinus (assembly GCA_947369275.1). Taxonomy (NCBI): domain Eukaryota; kingdom Metazoa; phylum Arthropoda; class Insecta; order Diptera; family Stratiomyidae; genus Nemotelus; species Nemotelus nigrinus. The sequence continues at coordinate 158,828,635 of OX376373.1, forward strand.
AAGTTAGCCCCCAGTGTGGGCTAAATAGACCTTCAAAGTACTCGTGATAAGAAAACGTGGAAATAGATACAAATTATACGTTGGAGATATCATTTGACATAAGACGTATGCGCAATTAATTTCAATAAATAGTAAAGTCATAAATAATGCTAACTTTAAATGAATGATCTCAAGGAGAGACAAGTATAAATTCTAACCACAAGTGACGTTGATATGTGTTGATACAATGGCGAATGAAAATGATATAAATTGCTGAAAGGAGTACAACTAAATCGTGTTTAGAAGTATGTTGGCAAACGCTGTCACATTAAAGTCATCAGCACGTATTATATTCGCTGAGTGGCTGAAAGTGAAATATAATAGGTACTTAAGCATCAGTCATGCGAGTAATTGTTTATTTCTCACTAAACAAAATAGAGGAAAGACCGTTTATCTGAATTTTAAAATGAAAAGCTGAATTTTTAGAGAATGTATTTTCATGTACTGTGCTCTCGGTAAAAAAAATCGGAAAAATGTTTTTCATGTACCTGAAATAATATGTTTGATGCATTCAAATTCAGATCCTCGGAAATCAGCTTAATAATCTTAATGTATATTTCATACGTCTCCTGCTTCTGCATTTCTGGTGAGCTCACCAAAATATACGAACTATGCACCAATTATTCGTCGTCATAAACAATCTATTGAAAAAAGCTCAAAGCTTTACTGAGGCATCAGTCCTAACCGTCTCTCACAAAAAACATTTGGGCTGAAAGCTCTCTGAAATGGAAAATTAAAAACTATTTTGAAACGAATTTCAGCTTATTTCTTTGAGTTTAAATGTTGTTTAAATGTTAAAAAAACAAATGTGATTAAATGGTTAACGGTTTCTCAGCTTACAAATTTGATAGTTTGTTGGTACGTCGTTTAATAAGGAACCCGTATGTGTAAAAAGATATGAAGATATGAGTTTAAAACAAATGCATCACTGCATAGAGTGGCAATCACTCGCATCCAACATGGCATCGTGTATTAAAAACTAAAGACTCTACTTTACAGGAAAAAAGTTTGACTTGACGTCTATCGATATTGAGATAAGGAAGACTTCATGCCGGATTTCAATATAAATAGCAAAAATCAAACTTAGTATAACAGAATGTTGCAGTCATAAACGTTAATGACATCAGCATTCCTTGTAATTTTTATGTCAGAATACTTGAGAAGCAGGACCCGAATAAGTACCTGGCAGTTCAACAGGCATGGCGAAAATTGTTTCAATGTTCTTAAATCTTGCAATTTTTACGGATTTGTAATATGCGTAAGTAAGCTCTAAGGCAGCTAAGTTAAAATACTATTTCATGTTTGATTGACATTATGTTTCTACAGTTTAGATTCTATCAAATTTTAGAGATATGGTTCTAAGTTCACCTTGGTTTTGAAATCAATGCACGTATAAATGGATAATTTCATAGCTTATATCACATAGGCTTAATCAAATTATTTACATCCAGCACAATGGACTACCGTAAACTCTTTTGAAAGATTTACGGATATCTTTATAAGTTCAACATGAAAAGTCCCAAATAACATCAGCCGGAAAAAAATTTTACAAGCGAAGGAATGAACCTTATTCTTATCTTACAAAATAAGTTTGTGAAGCCAATGATTGAATTCTAGATGGAGAAGCAGACATCAATACTTTGTACTAGACATGGGTAACGCAGCGCTGCGCCGCGCAATTGCGTTGAAGCACTAGCCATGATACTACTGCGCTGATACCGATTGTCGGTATCAGTAGCGCAGTAACGCACTTAGTTATTAGTAGCACAGTAACGCACTTCGGTATCAATGGTGTTGGCGCTGCCGCTTTGCAATGCCAACACCATTTGGCTTGGCGCTATGCTACGGCGCGGCGCAAAGATATGAGTTGAGTAGACTTACCTCAAGTCTGTTTGATGCAAAGCAATATACCTACGCGTACGCACGTTTCCACGAGCTTATTTGATTTGCCTTCAAAAACCTAACACTGCGTTCACAAAGCTAACGTGAAACTGAAATTCATTCAAATTTTTGTATGAGAGTTTTTCTCGAACATGAAATCAATAGTATTCCAGCTTATATTTTCTTTTCCGATCGGTTCGACTCAAGCCACTTGAATTTTACAGGCTGCATGCAAGCAAGAACCTCAAAGTAAAAACTATGAAAAGCGATGCGATCGTGGTAACATAGCGTCATGATATCAGCGCAATGCTGCCAGCGCCGTATGTGAGTCCGAGAAACGCAGTGAGTATCACACAAAGGCGAATGAGATCATGGTATCATAGTGCAATGGTATGAGCGCAGTGCGCTGATACCACTGCTGACGCTGCTACCATTGTATCAGCGCTTCAAAATTTGCTGCGTTACCCATGTCTACTTTGTACTACTGACGAGCAAATGTTTGGGTATGAAGCTAAACTAAATTAATAAATTATACCTTTATTTTGAGGCAAACTCCAGGATGCAATGCAATATAACGCACTGAAAATACTAACTTGCTCAATGGAGCACTCCCAGGCAGTCTCTCAGAATAAATACCAGGATAAAAAAAAACGTTAAATGACTAACCGTTTCGATCATTGATTGAGAAAACGAAAATATTATCAAGACTAATCAAAACACATTGGTGATAGCTTTTTAAACTATAAAATAGGACGAGTTTCTATAAAAAAGCAAAACAACGCTGAAACCGTTTACTAAATAATCCGTCTTCTGTGTCCACAAAAACTGTCTCTTATTCGTCATCTTATGGATAAATTTCCTAGAATATCTTGAAATTCATAGAAAGAAAGTTCAACGCTTCCCTATTTTATGCGATTTAATCAACCCGTTTGATGAATTGAGTTCTAAAAATATCGTTTTATTTTTCTCTAACCCCATGACAGCTGTGAATTCTCCCTTTTTTTCTTGTTCTATTAAAAGCAATAATTTAAAACAAACAATAAACGAATTTTTAATTTTCAGTTCTTTTCGGCATCCTTCAAAATTTTCTTTTGATTTCTTCCTAATTTTTATCACATTCTTCCAGACAAGTAGCATCAAAGAGCAATATAAATGTCCTCCCGGCCATTGTTTTATGAAATTGACCTCCAGAAAATGTCTAATCAAGCATCGGCTGTCCTCTCAAAGTCGACAAATTCTAATTTTTTCCATTCAATTCTGAGTTATCGTTTTGAATCATATGATGAAAGTCTTTCTCCTCTCGAATCCAAATAAATCTTTGTTAAAAATTTGGAAAGCACGAGCTTATTCATTGATTTTTTTCGAAATTCTGTGAATTTCGCTGCAAAGTAAAAGAAGTAATCACGCAAGTGATACATGTTTACTTTTTGAGCATTGATGCTTTAACCTGCTTTGGGGGTTTTACAAATTCGTCTGGACATATATCCGTTCTGACGCTATTGCAACAGTTTAACAAGGCATTTGTGATCTTTTTGCAGCTTCTTTTCTTTATTTGTTCATTTCTGAAACCACATCAAGCAATTCGCTCCTTCATTAATTATGCTTTTTAACACCTACTCTACCTTGGACTAGAACTTACCATTTTCAGGTTGAAATTTCACAGAAATAGGCACCAACGTTAGTTCTGGTCTAAGAGTTATTCCTAGCATTTTCTTTCCCCAAAGGTATTCCTAGATTTCCCAGCAAACCATTCACACTTTCATTTTCTGTTCTTTCATAAAATTTTGATTCTGGCTCAATCCTTCATCTACGAAAGCAATGTAAATTTTCGCAACTTATAAATCTGTTAGTTCATCTTCTGTTTGCAACGTTTATCCAATTTTCCTGATATTTCTATCGTTATTTTCAATAGTTTGACTTTATTACGGACTGCTGCACCCACCATACGGTTTTCCATTGTGTGGCTCGAAAATTTCATCGCTTCAGCCTTTGAATTTCAACTTCAAGTTGATGTAATATGTATCAACAGCTTTTTGACGTTTTTTAATCTCGTAATCCATAGTCGCACAACACACAAAAACAAACGTTTTAGGTGTTTTTTTAGTAAAAAAAAATCCGTACGTAAAATTTCCATGTAGATTCCCGGTATTGACTGTTGGAAATGTAAAATTGACCAGACACCATTACGTCATAGTGTCATCTATAATGATTACGTAGCATGACGGCCCATACTTCTAGACGGCATTGATGGCAGCATCTCATCGTACGCAAATGACGAACATGTTCGGTGCTGGCAACACTTTTTTGACTGCAACTAAAAGTATATCACAACTGTTTTACGTCATGATCAACACACTCTGTGAAATTTTATTGTTATGAAATAATTTAAATAATAATTATAATTTATCCGCTGGCTGCATCGGATATTCAGCAAAAATTGATAGAGTTGTCATCGGGAAAATTCACAAAAATTGGAAAATTTAAACATTTGTTAGGTACTTATTTTCATTTCAGATATTTATCATATGAAATCTTACTGGTAGTACCTGTTGCCATATTGACAGCCTTTTTGGCTACATTTTCAATTCAGCTACGATGCCAATATATGACCTGATCCCAATCTTTAATACATCGACTCTCTGTTATTCTGGGCTCAAGATATCAATAACTCAAGAATGTGAAATGGAATTTCCCTCACATTTTTTATAAACGTGTGTCATGACGAAAAATTCCTGAGCTCTACTCGAAAGAGGTTACAACTGCATGACCGAATAATTTTTTTTCGCAATCAATGGTCATCTTATTATGCACCATTATAGCAAACCTTTTGTCTAGGCTAGTATCACTTATAAATTTATGATAAATAAACTATGCAACAAAATGCAATAAAAGTAGTTTAGGTAACCGTAGAGATTTCAGATGCGTACAAAACTTTAAAGTATACTTGACTCTTTTTCAAAATCAGGCATCATGATTGATTGATAACATTTTGTAACAAATAAAATCTTTACCAATTTTTTTTCTTTTAAGCTCATTTTAAAAATATGTGTTGGATACAAATGAAAACTAGATAATCTTTTGCAAAACTTGCCCCTTCTCAGTTTATGAAAATATCGAAAAACTCTTAAGTGCTACATGCCTGCTCCAATACCAATATCATGAACTTACCACTGAACCGATTGTTACCACTTCCAAACACTGAAACAAACTGGACACAAAAATACCCAAAGATCCGCAGCCTCTCACTCCTCATCGAAAAAAATCTACGGAACATTTTTCTAGAAAACTCAGAACTCACGCAGATTTATAGCTTCAAGCGATAACATTAAATTATCGTCAGGAAAGTGGTCCCGGAACTTTTGCATTTTTTTTGTTAGTTCTACTTTCCCTAGTTTCCTCAATTCTACCAGTTTGGTTCGTCCTTCTTCGTGGCAATCATGATTCAAGTCTATGGCAGTCTCGTTTGCACTTGGGCTGACTACATACGTACATATTCCGGATTCGTTCATTTCCTGCATTTCGACCAACCGAATGTTCCTTAGAACATCTCATTGAACGGACAGTCATCTCGAAGAAAACTAACCGAAAAGGAAGGCAAATTTCACTTGCTTCAGTTTCATTTCATTCGTTTCTGTTCATTTCGGCGCACAATTATGTATGTACATAGATGTACACCAAAACTTCCATAGCCATCGAAGAAGAATCTAAAAAGTATGCAACCAACAAACTGATGCAAGACTTTTTCCTCTCGCTTGAAATAAGAAACTTCTATGGATTTCATCTTCATCTGTTCTTTCAAAAATGAAACGATATAGTATCCATTCGCAGCATTAATTTTTCCCACAGATGACATTTTTTTTGTTTAGAAAAAAATATATATTTTTGGGTCCCGAAAGATGGTCTTTTTGATTCGAGTTTTCGTGGAGATCATGGAATAGGAATCTAAAGGATAGAGTCCGGAGATAAGTGTGCTAATGATGGAAGGAAAATCAAGTAAGTTTAATTAATTTTTTGCATTCATTTTGGTTTGGTTTCATAATTCATTAGAGTTTGGTTTCCATAATTCATTTGGATTGCGGAAACAAAAATTCAAATATTTGATAAGAATATTTTTTTGCAGGGAAATGAGTGCTTGAGAATCAGAAAAAAGAAGTTGGTGGTTGGTGTTTCACATATACATGCGCTATGGACTGAATATCATATTCTGTGATAGAACTAGTCACAAACTTTAGTCAGAAACTAGTCAGAAGCCCATCAACAGTTCGTAATGATAAGGATTTTGTGCTGTCTTTATTATTTACTATTCTATTTCATACTGTAATTTATAGCCAATTAGCACGTTTCTAAAGTACAAAAAATAACGTTGTCAACATTCCTGAAATGAGATGAGTTAATCCTGCGTTCAACTACAATCAGCTATCGAAGACTCGATATTTACTTTCGCTCCGTCGTCATTGTTTCGGTAATCTTCCATTGTTCACATTCGGTACCCCACACAAGAGTACCAAACAGACAATAATCAAACGGCTCATACACGTGTCATCGACGAAAAGTACAACGCCTGGCTCATCACAATCCTTGCTCTTGGCAATATTCAATGTTTTCGCTGGACATCATCGAGCTCTGGGGCTATAATATTGTCTCGGCATTTTATAGTTTCGTAAATGACCCAATTGGACACACTGACATACAATATCCATCCAATATCCAAAACAATGTGGAGCAATCTCTAGGACCTGGTCGACAGCTTCGATAGATAGGCGATATTGTTGTAATGCGACAAGAAGAAACCTCATTTCGTTGTCAATAGCTCTCAGGGAGACGAAATAGAAAGACAGGAGCGACTGTGCATATATAGGGTTTGATGAACGCTTTCGTCAAGGGGAATATGTTATTGGGAATGAAAATATCCAGCAACCTTGTCGCTATCCTGTCTGCCTAGTCAAAATTCGCAGGGACTAAAATTGGATGCTACTGTTGCTATCGCTCCTAAATGATTCGCATCGGCAGCAATTGTATTTGTCGTTTGTCGTTGGGACAAGAAATTACATTTATTGACCAATTGACCGCCCGGCAAATGCCATCAACAAATCTAATCTCTTTCGGGATGAAATGGCTACTGCCTGACTGACTGCTCCAATTAAACACAACTGTGGGTTTTGCGACGTGTTTACGCACATGTGACCGATTTCGTATCAGAAAATCTGCCTGGCTGCTGAGGTGGAGTTCAAATCGATCTAATTTCATAGGCATGATAAAAAAGAATGGCTGAAATTCTTCATTCATTAATTCAACCTTTGTTTGTATTCCATCGAATGCAAACTCAAAAACCCTGTAAAATTAAAATTCATTTAATGGAAAAAATTGAAAAAAATCTCCCCCGAAATATTTGATTGCAAATAGGCACTTTCATCCCTCTTTGAAAAAAATTGTCTCCAATTAGCCGGAAGCTTATAATTGACTCAATTCAATTATCTCTATCCCATAAATATCTCAATCACTTGTCTTCCATCTTGTCTACTCACCCTCAGAAATGATAATTTCACGCCGATTTTTTTCCATTCCACTCTATTTTCCAGAATCATCCCCTAGTCGCAGTCTTTCTTGTCCCAGTCCGTTCTCTATAATGATTAACCGATCGAAAAAAAAATTGAAAAAGGAGCATTTCAAGTAATTAAAAATTACAAAATGAAAAAAAGATGAAGAAAAAAGTTGAACATCGCATCAAAATGACAACATCATTCACTCCCTTGTCAAGGACGTGGTGTAAGTCGATATCGTTCAAGTGAATGCGGGTGATGTACTTTCAGTCATCAGCAACACTACCGTCGTAGTCGTCTTTGTCATCGAGGAGATTCCTATGATCCGCTAACACTTAAATCGGTGACGGTGGCGTTTCTTTTTTCTTATGCAAAACTTTACTTTCCTTCCATTTTTTTTAATTAAAGAAATTGAAACATCTCCTGGTGCCAAGCAAATGGATTAAGGTTTATTTTTTTCGAGTATGCGTTTTTTATACCTGAGGATTATTTGGATACATTGCAAAAAATGGTTTGAACCATAGGAACCACAAGAAAAACTGATTTTCGAAAACAGTGGAGGAAATGTAAAGATTGCCACACGTGTTTTTACTAATGTTCGAAGAACATTAGTATTAAAATTGATTTGGCCAAAAATTCATGTTTGCATATTTATATATATATGAAAAAACAATGATAGGTTGTTTTTGTATTTTTTTGACAAATCTTTAGTAAGCGGTTTTATCATAGAATTTTCAAATCGTAGTGATCCTATAGTTAAAATAAACACCACATATTAAGATCTAGAAAATTTGAAAACTTTTGCGAATGTTAACCCTAAATTTCTTTGCATCCCTATAACTTCCAATGCAGTGATCGAATCAATACGAAATTCGCAGAGCAGGTTGACTTCAACGGGGCAGATGCGACATATTTTTTGCTTTGGTGCTAGTAAAGGGTTGCCAGCAGTAGGCGTTTTTTGTTATTTTCGTTCCAATAAAGGCTTGCATTCAGTATTTTTATCGCGAACATTTGCAATGAAAATAAGTAAACAATGTTTAAATTTTCTAAGGTCTGCACATTTTTCGGATGACAAACACCTTTCTATCGCTGTAACTTTCGATGAAGTTAAAATAAGCTTAGATTCTTTTATTACTTAAGGTGTATTATTTTTAAGTAGAATATGTGTTTCTATTTGTTTTTTTTCGTCCTTTACTTGACCTACTCTAGAACCTAATTTATTAGTCCAACTTCGAAAGCGTCTAAGAACATCCCAAAACTTCTTGAAAAATGACCAAAAAAACTATTGGAACTCTTATGGCTTACTTGTTGAGTGTTCAATACATTTTAATATATTTACATTTATATGTTAACAAACCGTAAATCTTTGAGCTATAGGACACCATTGTCCATTTTATGGGAATGTTTATGGTCAGACAGGGATGGCGTTGATCTCTGGGTATGCGTGGGTTTCTGGTATATATTGAACATCTTTTCTGATATTCAATCTTTTTTACTTTCATTGAAAAGTGCATATCTTTATGTGCTTTGCTCAGTTCCTCCAAAGGTTCTATAAAAGCAAATTTAACACGATAGCCTGGATGTTGTCTACATACCTCAAACATGAGCGGGAAAACGAACTTTCTTCAAAAAGTTTCATATAATACTCATAAGCGATGGTAAAGGATTTTGCATGTTGACACCTTAAGTACCTTTGAAGTATATCCCTATGAAAGTGAAGTAGTATTCACGCATTCTAATTGAAGCAAATACGAACAAGTCTTTAACCCCTCTTCCTCCACCACGGAGAATTATTCTTTTCTAATAGCCAATCCTCCAAAAACTTAAGTGCTTGTTTTCCTTGTACGGCTGGGAACAAAGCCTGGACATAAAAGCTTATCATTTCCCCATTTCCAAGACGCTCTTTTACCTCTTCTCAACCGCTTACCGACCTATGATTAAACTTTTCTAAGGTTAATTTGTCCACAACTCATTTGGTAGTTCTTCTTGTTTGTGCAGCTGTAGCGGGGACAATCTCTCTTAGCCTCGATACTTCTTTGTGTTTTTTTTTGAAGGCATCTAATTCTTGGCAACGCTAGATTTGAAATCCGTAGCTTGTTGATTTCTTCAAAAGTCCCCTTATACTCTTCCAAGATATTTTGCTAAAAGATCTTTCCATAGCTCATAGTAGTCTCCTTTATTGAGCTTTTCCATGACCAATCGTTTATATTCATTCTTTTTCATAATGTCCATAGCGTTTCGTTTATCTGGTCTAGTATAAAACGCCTAGTGTGTGGAGTTCCTGGTTCGAACCTAGATTCGGACGAAAGATACACACTCCGAGCTTCAAGTTCATCTAGCTCTGAATAGTTTTATGAGTAATTTAGCGGTGAAGTGAGTCGTGGAACTAGCCACTTGACTCTCGTATTCACATTGATTAGAAATTTGTGAATGAAACTCTCTGCCAGCTTCAAACCACCCAGCAAGGGTTGTCGGAGTATTACTTTACTTTGCTACGAAAAGATTTCATCTCATCTTTGACTTTCAATGCATTTGCTTTAAAAAAAAATAATGGCGGTAGCTTAGTTTTTCAAAAACGTTAAGTTATGAATCAAGTTTACAGAATAGAGTTTTGATTATACCTAAGATATTTTCATTAAACATTTTTTTTAACATATATATCACTACCGTTTTAGCACGTATCCCAATAACTTTGATTTTCTCAAAACAAGAATTCTGAAAATAGCCTCAAAAATAAAAGCTTGAATGAAACTACGTATCTAAATCTAGCTCTTTTGTCTTTAGAGGAAAATTGTTTTGGTCCTTTTAATTTTTTTTTATTCACATGAATGGTATTATGCTTTATATTTTGGGGCTTAAATAAAGCCCAAGAATATTTAATCACACTTTGGCAGATCATAGATTTCTAATTTATGTCCTGATGATTTTTGACGGGAGGCCAAACTTAAATTTACAGCTTTTTAGTTGATTAAAGTTCGAACAGGAGTTTTAAATCTACCATTTTGAAATGCTATCATGTATGTGCAGGGTCTCTTACTGAAACCATTTCTCATTTTTGATTTTATTTTTAACTAAGACTTTTTCTGAATACAGTAAAAAGCATCAACTTGACTGACAGAAGAATATTAAATGTAAGCGCTATTTTCGATTTTTCACCATAAGTGAAACCAAAGAAATTTTCCATATTTTTTATCAGTTAACATTATTAAAATTGTTCTAAGGTTGAAAATATTTGAAACACATGCTGAGTTTGGACGATTTTTGTATTTACTTTCGCACCATCAATCGATCGATCGTGCAAATATAAATTTGCAAAATTTTATATTCGACTGATTAAAATTGCTCAGATATGATGCATTTTACTTTAAAAAGCTGGCATTTGCGGAATAGCTTGCACTCTAATCAATTTGTTTGTATTTTTTTCCAATATTTGGTATAAAAAAACTTTCTTCGCATGACACCGAATCTATGAACAACTTTACATGATAAGAATATCAAAACAATATGCAGATTCTATTTATTTGAAATTGAATTTTATTTCAATCGAGCTGAAGGTCGAACTCGATTCTGTATTATTTCGCACTTGATTTTTTTATGTTTAATATCCGTGATTTCATCATTAGTTTTCACTTTTTGAAAAAATATCAACTTTATAATGTTTCTATTCGATCAATGGTTTCTTAACACCAGCATTACCCAATATGCACATAAGTCCTTTATAAGCCCACAAGCAAGCATCCTCTTCTTTCGGTGGTTTACATTTGTCCACATCCTCTTGAGTCATTGTGTTCCCAGTGGAATGAATTTGTTTCCAAGTTCTTTCGATATCCGGTCCATTTTCATTCCAAGTGCCCGTTTTCTCCGATGTACATTTGACAAAACAGTGTACTGAAGGATCATCTGGATAGATATGCTTCAAGATATTCGCTTGATTTTCCTGTGAAATATTTTCGGATTTGAAACATTCGTCTCGATACTGGACAAGTTCTTCGTTGGTTTTGGGCTGCCACGCATTGACGCTCACCTAAAAGCCGAAAGACTCTAATTATTTTACAGCAAACTGTCACAGCAAACTTTTGAAATCAATAAATTTCCGTTCTATTATATTTTAATTTTTATAGGTCTGTTCGCGTATCTGAATCTATTATAATATATTAAAATAGATTGGCAGAAAGTCGTTTTTGTACTCTTGCTGCAAGCCAAATTTTGCAGCAAAAAGAAGCCAGCTGCCAAATTCTGTTACTGCTGCAGTTTGCTGACGTACGCGAACAGACCTTATGTCTAATTCACAATACTCACCACAATCAGAAAAACAACACAACCGACAGTCACCTTCATCCTGACACAGCTAAATATTAACTTTTAGGCAAAAATGATCCGAACAATAACAAGTATTATTTAACACTAAACATACTCAAATCGACAATCAACTGAATTGAAAAAAATTCTTTCTATTCAGCATTCCAGCGATAAGCTTACGAATTCCGATAGTGACTAATTGACATTTTCAACCTTTTTTTTACGAAATCAAACTTGCATCACGAGAAGTTTCAATGGTTGAAATATATTCTTAAACTAATATGTATTTTCGTACAGTGAGAACAAAAAAATGATTGTTGTGTTGATTATTTTTTTCGGGAAGGGTAAATGAACTAAGCTTTATACGCAAGCTTCGTAATTCCAAGCTCAAAACATGAAATTAGAATGGAATTTGATGGATTTATCAGAATGAATGATCTTAAGTGGTCGAATAATTAAATAAAATAAAATAAAAAAAATCGAACAATTGGTATACAGTTTGACTATCGCTGGGTGTTTTGGAGCTTTTTCACCATGGGCGCAAATTATTCGATCAGTGGCGCTTGGAGCAGTAGGTTTCAATTGAGTGGAATATTTATTAGTGGTCGTGCACCTGCATTTTGTGAGTAGATTGCTATATTTTGCGCATTCGGTGGAGTGTTTTAATACGATCGCACAGCACGAATTTACTTTCAATATTTCAAAATGATTAATTTAAAAATTAGATAATGATTAAAATAAAATAGCTCAGTATAAACAAAACTAATCTAATTTAATCATTCATAACGTTTGATATTTAGCAGCAACACAAAGTTTTACTACGTTTACAATGCCCTTTCCAACAAATAATATTTTTTTTTTATACGAATATATGATTAATATATTAATGTAATATTATGCTAATACAGCAGGTCAAAAGCTTTATTGACGAAATATGATCAAATTATATACACATAGTCACAAAATTGAAGGCACAAGCAATAAATATGAAAACTCTTAGTCGTATATAAACTAATGTAACTTTATTATCACATTTTTTTTTTATTTTTTATTAAATTGAAGACTTAGAATACAAAAATGAATAAAAAATTTATCAAATTCAATTTTTTAAAGAATAATTAACAAAAGAAAATATTAACAAAAAAATTCAAGACACAAAATTAAAGGCACAAGCTTCAAGATCACTAGAAAAATATAAAATAATTTATTATTAGTAGTTAGTTGGATATCCGTTGGCTTTGATTACTGCTGCTAGTCTTCTAGGCATACTTTCCGCTAACTTTTTTGTTATGGTTGGGCTAATATTTTGCCCTTTCCTTGCTATTATTGACTTCAGCTCGGATTTATTCGCAATTGAAAATTTTCGGATTTGTTGCTCAAGGACTGACCACAAATGTTCTATTGGGTTAAGGTCTGGGGACTGAAGTGGAGTTTTAATTGTTTTGGCGTATTATAAAGCAACCACATCTCTACAATATGTGCGGTGTGCTTTAGATCATTATCTTGCTGAAACCAAAACACATCCGATAGTCCTAATTTAATAGCACTTGATTTTAAATTCCTGTTCAGGATATCGAGGTATTGAATTTTGTCCATAGTAGTCTCAATTAATTCCATGTTGCCGACTCCTCCTGCAGACATGCAGCCCCAAACCATCACATTACCTCCTCCATTATTTACAGTTCCGCACAAATTTTCTTTCTTTAACTCGGTATTCGCTTTATTTCAAACTATTTGTCTGCCATCAGAGCCAAATAGGTTGAACTTACTTTCATCACTGAATATTATGTTTTTCCAGAAATCTGGACCCTCGATTACGAAGGTTTTCGCAAACTCTAACCGTTATTTTCTATTTGCTTCTGAAACAAATGGCTTTTTACGGGCTATTCTTCCATTTAAACCATGGTTTCGCGCTGTTCTTCTAATAGTTTCGTTGGATATTGGTTTTTGGATCATATGAGAAACTTCAGCCCTCAAATTATTAGTCGGCTTCTTTGGACATTTTTCTATTTTCCGTCGAATGTATTCCTCATCTTTAACTGACAGTAACTTTTTTCGTCCACGTCCCGTTTTATTAATTAAAGTTCCGTCATTTTTCCATTTGTTGACTATAGTTCTTACTGAAAAAAATTATCTCCCAACTATTTTACTTCTCGATATGTTTTACCTTCACAAACAAGCTTAGTAATAATTTTTCTTTCCATAACTGTGGCTGCTTTCTCCGTTTATCCATTTCAGCTTTTTTTTTATTTAATTATGTACAAACACTTATTTTTTTTTTTTGAAAAACAACACACTTAACGCAACTAGTCACTAACGTTCACCTAAAACTCAATATTTGTAAAGAATGAAAAGTAATTGCATCATATAATTTTACGAAATATTTTGTTAGATGCACTTGTGCCTTCAATTTTGGGTAGGTCGCAAGTGGTACAGTTGACATCAAAATAGCAAACTTTGTGATAGATTCGACTTTTTTTGTATTAATTTGGTGTACATTTATAAAGAAGATTACGCACTAACAGAATAAAAAGCAAAGTCGATAAATTTACTACAATTGTAGTAACATTGAATCATATTTTGGTATTTATATAGATTGTGCCTTCAATTTTGTGACTATGTGTATACAAATTATATATGCTTTTATATACGCAAACAATCAAGTACTGCTCCAAATGTTCTGTAAGAAGAATATGTCTTCGGTCACTCAAAATATTTTTATATGTGGAAAAAAATCTCTCCACATCTACGGAGGTGACTGGGTAATATTTGAGAGCAAATATATGGGTAATATTTTCCATCGGGGTCTTCTTGAATTATGCTTGGGTGAACCACAAGCAGTGGGTCATAGCGCAGAACTAATTTCAATGAGTCCAACCATGTTTTATGTTCATGACTGAATGTGAGCAACTGGCGCCCACCACCCATCTTTGACGAGTTGATTCGAACCCAAAAAGATCTAGTGGCAACTCAATCGCCCCAAGCTGTGGAAGTGGCAATGAACATGACTTCACAATGTCTTAATGAATCCTGATTAGGACAGACATGCGTCCTGTTTTGGACGATTTTCCAGTTAGCTTCTAGTCTGGAGTATGCTTTGCAATAAGCGTACCAACCAGGAAGGCATACCATACTACCTCATTAAGTTCGTTGCATCAACATACGCCAGTAGTGGAGACTACATATCAGCATATGATATATCTGAATGCGAATGGTTCCTTTAGGTGATATCTAGGTCAAGTTCATTGGTACTGCTGATTCTATGAATCTAAGTCCATTGTTATTAGCTAAATCATGCAAACCAAGAGTTCTTGCGTTTTTTGAATACTACTAGCCTCCAACTTATTTTTCTTAGCTAAACTTCTCTAGAGCAATTTAACGTACTATGAGAAAATCGTTAAATCATTAAGTCATTATCGTTTGCGTGATTGTCGTTGTGGTTCTAGCACAGCACAGTGGTAGCAGTGCAGTTCCGAGCCAACGACAAAAGTAATGCGTCGGTATATATTCGGGAAGTTTTTCGTGTAATGCATGGAGCCATTACCGATCCATAGTCTGTTAACTTATTTTTAACATTGCATGTCTTAGGCTGATTCGGCATAGACAACGGAAATTTTGAGCTTTCAGCCTTATCATTTTATAAAAAAAACTTTTTGGAAAACCCGACCTCGTATTCTTGTATTCCCGTCATTTAGGATGAATACAAATTGAAGCTTTGGCCGGCAGCCGATCGTACCTCTGCATGACCCGGAATGTGCGAATATGTGATGTGATGCTCATTGGAAATTCCAATAGCGTATTCTCGCACCTACTATGAGGAATTGATGCTCTTATATGGAACATTTTACTTACCTGTGATGATTGAAATGCTCCGAGATTTTCATCTTTCCTTTTTATATAGCACTATCCATAGCCGATGCATGCTGGCAATTTCTTTTCCCTTATTTCTGCGAGTGATATTCATTGGCCAGTCATGAACTTTTGGAAAAGCTCTTGCAAGCAGATTACATTTACATTGCTAAGAATGTTTGCTTCATGAATTCCATCCGGAATGCATTACAGTGATTCCCGTTGGGGAGTTTTACATGAAAGATTATCGGTCTCTCACTAGCCTTACTTCAAAGAAACTATCCACGTCGTACTACCTAACGTTTCTTCCAGGAGAGATTGGTTCCCACGGTCACCTCTAGAAATTTAAAATCAGATTTCCACTGGTCGAAATTAATATAACACGGGCATATTTTCCCACTCTATATGTTATTCCTTTATTTCACTGATGACAAAAGATCACTAAGAACTTCCAAACGGCACTGAGCCAGAGGTGTCCAAAACAAATCACTGCCGGCGCAGCTCAGTAGAATATATTTTCACGCCTCTTAATACGGCAACATGCGATTTGCCACTTGATTTCAACGTTCGCGACTGAAAAACAATCACAACTTTCGCTAAGGAGGTGTAACCATCAAGGAAACTTGCTCAGGAAAACTAATGAAAACATAACTTTCAATATCATTAAAAGTTCCAAAAAATATGAAATCTAATGTTCAATATTGTCGGTCCGTATTTAAAATTAGCATTCATTGCTCTGCAATTTTAACTATCAGGTGTCCATTCAATACTCTACCTTCCATATTCCTACTGCGATCCCAAAAAATCTAAGTTGCAAGCGAAGATAACAGAGTCCTTTTTAGTCTACATTCGTTTCATTTTCCTATCAAACATTCGTTTGTATCAATACCTCTATCAAATAAAACTTCAATATACCAGAGAAAGATACATTTAACCCATCATCACTTATTCTCAACCCCCCCAAATGAGCCTAAACTTTAAATCGAAATCACATTTCGTAAAGTGTTCATGTCACTTTGTTTTCCAATTGTTTGCAAGTGTGCCCATGTTGTTATCGAAAGGCCACTTCAATGGTCATATATTAGTGTATTTTGGTCACTTGAAAACTTGACCCTTGTTATCTTGGCCGAAGGGCCATTTTCGATTAGATATGGACACGACAGACGAGACAACTGTTGCTTGTCGACGCTTCTTCTTCGAAGACACCATTTCCTTTCATCCAGTTCAGCAGCCACCACAACAATCTCGGGCCGAACATGTAAGGAAGTCGTGTCAAAGACCTCAGGATGGGATAGGGAGCGTTTAAAGAAAATGAATGTCTTTCAATCGACTCCAACTGTCTCCCAGGGAATGTCCATGATTGAATTCCTGAATGGATTAAATTGAATGTTTTGAAATGTAATTTCGGAAGATTTTGAATAAATTTAGGTCCTCCGGAGAAGGGGATAGGTATGTATGTTGCCTAGCTGTTTGATAGGTGTTTATATTATTTCTACTGTTGGGCTTAAATAATGTCGAGAAGATTGTCAGAAGAGTAGCTGAGGAACAACGAATGGCATGAGAATTGTAATTTTATATCAATGTTCAATGTTCGGAAAATCATGCCAGAAGTTCAAATTCGAATAATATATTTCTATATTTGAAGTTTTTGTGTATACTTTCAATATTTCATTTTGTTTTAAACAATGAGATCTAATTCCGAGTATAACAATTTTTGTCTCACCCCCCCACTTTTTTACCATCAAAATCCAAGCAAATATTCCGCCCAGATTCTGCTTCCGAGTAAATGTTTACAGTTTTGCAGAGAATCGACAACAACAAACAATTCTGGCGGTTTGTGTATTGCAAACACTATGGTTGACTAAAGTTCATGTGCCAATGACTCAGTACAGTTACAAAGAGAAACAAATTGCACTAATTTGATAACCGGCCACACAACACAAAACAGAATTATTTAGTTCTTCATCCTGATAACGAGTCTGGCGTTCGAACCGATCAGATCGTGGTTTTTGTATTGCCTCTCTAGTATTGTGTCACAAAAAAATATTTTACACTTAAAATCATGAAGTTTTTGATTGTTTGCATACTGCTATTAGCTTTGGTGAGTATTAATTTAAGTTCGAAAAAAATGTTCAAAAATTCATAGAAAAAAAATTCAACTTTTTCTCATGTTCATTTTGCATTTCCTTCCAGGGCGCTGCCAAATGGTCGCCAAGAACACGCGATCAGATGATCGAAGACCAAGCGAAATGTTTCGAATCTCTCAACCTAACCGACGAATTGATTGTCAAGATCAAGAAAGAAGAGTATCCAGACGTGAAAGAAGTGAACTGCTATCTCCGATGCATCATGCAGTACGGCAGTGTTTGGGACGATGAAACAGGATACAACGTGGAGAGAGGTCTGTCTGAAATGGAAAATGCTGGATTTATTCCGGTGCCACAAGGTATTAGAACCTGCGCAAGTTTGCCAAAACCATCAGAATCTTGTCTATGGGCCGCACAGGTCATCAGATGTTTTAAGGAAAATAACTACGTTAAGCCCAAAAAACAATAAGTGGTTTAGTGAGAATATTAATAGATTTCTTAAGAAAAATAATTAATTTAATGACTTCATGGATATTACTGTTTGTTTGTAAATGTATTGTATGTTAATGTATTTTTAAGTAATTATGTTTGTGTTTACTTTAATTTGTTTATATTGATAATTTTAAGGGAACAAAAGACTGTTTGTATTATATATAATAGAGGTCAATATGATAATAAATGACACGATAATTGATTAATTTTTTTTGTTGGTTTTTATGTATGACGGTTACAAAAAAAAATATTGTAAGAAAAACAAGAAAAAATCAGTTTCCAGAATTGCATACGATTTGATCTGGTCGATTTGAACCAAGTAGAATATTTTAGTATCTCATGACAGAGAATGGGAAGAATCGCAATTTCAAAACTTTTTCAGACTTATTTCAGTAAATTGCTAATTTTCAACAGATTGCGAGACGACATAAAAGTCATATTGCGTTGGATATGACTATTTCTTTAAACAGAACATGTATAAATCACACGAAATCTGCAACGTAAACCCACCATCTACTGTAATTCGAGCGATTAAGTCCTGATTCAATTCAAAGACTTTGGTCTAATGATCTGTGAAATTTAAATATTTCACAAACGATAGAGCCAAGGAATTTTTGTTTTTTATGTTTGGATATGCAAAAGATTTTTAAACATGTTGTTCAATTTATTTTTAGGCCTGTCTTTAAAAAAAACACGTGCAGCATATTTAAAAATTTCGTCAAACTTTAAAATATTTGAATGATTCTATCAAACATGCGACTTTATGAAAAAAATTCATTAAAACAAGATAAGTACATAATATATTTTGAATTATTACGGTTCAATGGAAATAGCGGAATTCAAATCGCCCCGCTATATGCACTTGAAAGTACAGTAACCTGTTATATTTTGCTTTTCTGCAGCAACATAACGCACGTGTACTTTTAATATTGCGATAGTTAATTGTCCTCGTGAGAATACGTTATTACCTTCTACAATGCCTGTTTTTATTTCAAAATAATTTTGATTTAATTTAATCCAAATGAAAATTATTTAAGTGGTTTACGGTCTTTTGTCAGGAATAATTCGTTGCCTAAATTATACTTATGTTTATGGCCAGCCCCAAATGTAAAGAATTTGAATACAAAAGTAATGATTTTACAAAAACAAAATCGTGACTTTGAAATTTGTTTCATAGAAATTCGATGATACTCTGTGTCATCATGAAAAATAAAATACATAATTAAAATTGAATAGAATAAACAAACTTCAAGGCACTGTAACACAAAAATAATTTAAATGTAGTCTAGTGTTAGTGATATGTCTGGCTTAAAGGTGATTTTATTGGATTGTTATTCAAAAATATATAAAACAGTTAATATGGATCGTCGAAAATTTTGTCTTTTCTGCGAAAAATAGTAGCACTGTTTCTTTTAACAATAATAAATCAAATTATATAAACGTATGACTAGTTTTTTTTCATTGTTAGGTACTAATTTGAGAACACAGAAAATCAATATTTACCCTAAACGAAGTGGTTAAGCCATATTACATACATTATATCATATGGATATGGAATAAAATATATACTCGTAATAACTATCAGCCTCGTAGTATTTTCTTAACTTCTATTTTGCATTTAAATCTGCAAATAAAGAATAATCTTTGACTTGAGATTCTCCGAAAGAAATCGAAATGATACATTCAGAACAGTTTAATAAATCAAATAAGCATGACTTTGCTTCAAATAAATATTGATTCAAATCACATGCTAATCGAATTTTAAGCTATGCATCTTTTAAAAGTCTCATAAGGCACGGAAGACAGCCTAACTAGAACTCATTTTGACTTCTCAATATCCTAAGTATTGTCGAATGAAAACATGCATCTTTACGGGCAAAAAAGATAGAGAAAGCATACTAAGATCTAGCATGAAGGTCTCAGTACCTCATACCAATTGTGATATAGGAACATTGGGGTAAAACGAGCCAGCATGGAGCTTATAAAGACTACATTGTTCGAAGAATGCGTTGTAAATGCGTTGACACAAAGCCAGAATATATCAAAATCGAATGAAATTTCAATTTAAATGATCAAAATGTTAATTAAATGATTAGAAACGATAGAAAATGGTTCAGTTATTCCAAACCAGGCTAACACATAGCACAAATCCGAAAACTACGTGTAATATTGGCACATTTAAGATGCACTTCACGTTTGAATTCCATGCATGCGATTTTATTAAACTTTGTGCATTTTTTGGGCATTGCTGGCAAACAGATGATGCAGAAGTCCTCTTCTGATTCATATGACGTCTTTTGGCTGGTATGAAAGACCGCTGCCGTTTCTTTTCGGCCAAATCGCTGAGCTCGTCTCTCTTTTCTGTCAATGCGAAGACGGCACTTTTTATAGGCTTATGCCCCTTATTAGTCATTTTTCGTGGCGCGCCACGTTGAATCAGTCCAATCTGCTCAAAAGAACGTTCTAATAAAACACCAAAAGTTGAAGCCTCGTCTGAAATTAAGGTGGTGACTTCTTTAATTGCAGCAGGGGATCAGTTCAATACCAAATATGCCGTTGATCATCTTCATTTACCAGTGTATCAACAATGGCCGAAACAATTTCATCCGAAATCGATGCCAATTACTTAGTAGAAATTTGAAGATTTATTGGGAAAATTCCAGTTGTTTGAAAACCGGATTTGATATTTCTCGTAGTCAGTGCCAAATCCAAACATTTTTCGACAACTTCTGGGATATGTTGAATTTTTAGAAGCTTTCCAACACGATTCATCGTCCATTGAGCCTTATAAAAGGTTTTCGAAGGATCAAAAACGCCAACGTCCAATGGTTGCATTCTGTTGCTTATGTTAGCCGAACTACATATATTTCATGAGGTGTTGTATGAATTTCATGAAATCATCATGGGTCATCCAACCGCTGCCGCTTTTTGCTCATCATTTCGCTCATCAATTGCTCATCAGTTACATATGTGAAATTGGGAAATCGCTTATCAATTCTCTCAAGAAGACGATATAATGTCTTTGCATACATTTTACTACAGCATGCACCGATTGTGATCTCGTTTAAGCTATCAATTTAACCAAATTCGAAACATCATTTTGTTTTGCTGAGGTTTTTCCTATGTAATTCCGTGGCATGGTGTCTAAAAATTAACAAAATTCAAGAAAAAACACTTAATTCCAGTCAAAACAAAGAAGAAACGCAATTACATTCTGCAAAATTGCACCATAATGAGTTTTCTGTCATGTGTCAAATCAACCCACAAAATTTGTGTTGGATTACTTGGAAGCAACATTTTGGTGCGTAGGGTAAGTGCACTAGTAGTCGGCCACTTAAGAATTTTCATCACTTTCGCTCAATATAACTACGGAGAGAAAACAGTTACGGAATAAATTTTTTAACTAAAAGTAAACCTGTTCTGTTCCTCGTAGAATTGATATTTAATATTCTTTGTATTGAATCAACTTTTTTCTTAATAATTAATTCTATTAAAACTACGCTTTTGCATCAGTAGTCGGCCCCTGAAATTTAGCTATCGGCCTCTTTTGTATCAGTGTCCGGCCATGTTGCATATTTCATTATTTTACAAAGAAATATCAATGAAACATAAATAAAACATATTATGCTTGAAGCATTTTGTATTTATTCTTCAATCAAATTATATATTACAGCAAATTGTAAATAAAAACAATTAACTTAACATAAATCAAGCATCTTTCTTTCAAAGTATTTTTAATTCTAATATTGACTTGGATGATTCTACTTTTCGACTTTTCATAAGTTGTTACAGACAACTTTCACTGCTTTTCCTGTTGGGTCTCACATATCTTGCAAGAAAATGTCTCATCAGATGCTTTCTCATAACTTAGAGGATATAGAGAACAACATTTTAGATGATACCATCTAGCGCAGCTCTCGCACCCAATATTTTTTAGGTCAGCCACTTCTGTGTCGCTTATTAGAACGTTGTCAAATTCCTGACAATTAATCGCTTTCTTCTGTTTTTCCACGTTCGTTTTTTCTATTTTCTTTTTCCTTTCAGTTGTCTGTGAGTCTTTCGAATTTCTTTTTTTTTATATACGATCCTCTTTTCTTTTTTCTAATTGTCTGATCGTTTCTATTTTTTCCACTTCTTTTATCTTACATATATTTCTCCAACTTATTCAAAGTTCAGTTTTTGATCATCTTTGCAACTTGACCTTGGAGTTGAGCTTAAGCAGATCATGTTTTCGGCGAGAGGTTTGAGCTAGAGATGGGCAAAATGCCTCATGACACGTGAGGCATAGCTCTTTCTTACAGTGCAGCGCCTGAAAAAAGCACAGCATAGTCTGTGAGCGAAAGCTTTCGTTTGAATAAACTTAATGAAATACGAAGCGAACAGTGTACTGAGAGTACGGCGCAATGCTGTAAAATACTCTAAAAAAGAGCGATCAGTGGTGTGTCATGAGGCATTTTGCCCATCTCTAGTTTGAGCATATTGTTAGATGAATCAGGACTTCAGCATTATTAAAATTGACACGCAACTTTCCATAGTCGTTAATATCGAATAACACTCGGCAACGAAGTGACGAAACAGTCATAGTGACTGTTGACTTATTAGTGTCCTCTTCGCTCTGAGATTTCGATGACTCCTCGAAAACCTTCAAAACTATATCAACATTGATTCCTTATATGGCAAGATGGTCTGACACTTCTTTGATTACAGATGAAGCAATCACAAGTCTTTCATTAGATAAATTTAAAGGATATTTGTTGTCAATTGCCTCTTCATTTGCATGTTCCAATACATTTTGCACACATTTTGAATAGTCCACTGCTTCAGAATTGAATGGAAAAATTCAGCATTTTCTAAAACAATTTTTTATAGTTTCAGGAAGATTAATAAATTTTGTCAATACGCTCTCTAATAATGGTCTAGATTCCTTTCTGGTAAGTGTTTTTCCCAGATTCTATCCGCGAACTGTCTTCTTCCAAACCTGCTTGAGAGGCTTGAATATGCTGACATTGGCAGGCTGCAGAATATTTGTTGCATTTGGTGGCAGCGCATATAGCAAAATGCCTGCTTTATCACAATACTCACTTAATTGCATAGACAAATGGGATTTATGGTCATCAACCAGCAGCAAAACAGGCATTGGTACTTGTTGTTCAACCAGCCAGCTACTGACAGAGTTTGCCACATATTTATAGAATGTTTCGCTCCGCATCTACCCAGAGTCCATATTACCAAGGATCCAACCATTTAGTACGCTGTCCACAATATCTTAACGTAAGCGTTTGTATGGAAAAACTACTCAGGGTGGTATTTTTTGCCATCAGCCGAAAAGGCTAACAATGTTGTGATTGTATCCTTTTCTTCAACTGCTTCCACTTGATAGATGTTTTTGTAGCCCCTAGGAGCAATAACTTTCCGAGTTTTGGGACAAAGGCAGGAGCTAGTTTTGTCGCCAATAATGATTCGCGTGGGATCGAGCAGTAAATTTTCTTGGTTGGCTGATCGAAGAAATTCTTTGAATTTATTGAACCAGTTCTTAATATACTGCGAAGTAACAGCTGCTCTGCCTTTATGTAGTCTTTCTGCTTCTCTTAAACTTAAAGAATGATTTCTTCTAAAGAATGATTTTAACCAGGTTCCTCCAGGACGATTATTTCTAAACGGATTCACCCTGGCATCATCTTTCAAAAAAAATTGAACAGTGTTCAATAAATTAACATGCTTTAGAGGAAAGCCACATTTAGACAGCCTGGTGCACCATTCAGTAATGGCTGTTTCCTCCTCAGTAGATTATATGGAACTTGGATCTTTTTTGTCGCACTCGTCAGGTATTCTTCCATGCAAATGATCTTGTAATGTTGCTCATGGGATGCAATATTTAGCTGCAGCTTTACGTATGCTTAGCTTACTATTGCGGATATCATTAAGTGCCATTATAATTCTATCTTTTCTGTAAAATTCTAGAGTTGGTAATATACGGCCAGTCCCGTCTTTCTCCGTTTCGTTATTCATATCCTTGGAAATAAAGAACAACTATAGAAAAACGTTAGATGAGGCCGATTACTAAAATACTCTGCATCAGTTTTCGGCCAAGGTGAATTTTCATGATTTATATGGGGCCGAATACTGATTATTTTTGAGCAATACTGTATTTTTTAATAATTCTCCCTTATAGTCAACATATGACGTCATTTCGTTGGAAATATTACCAAAAGAACATTTCTAGTGAAATGTCAATGCTCGGCCACCGTGGCCGGCAAATGATTAAAAATGATTAAGTAAAATATATGATTCAGTATTCGGCCTCCTCATATTTTTGAATTTAACAGTATTAAATCAATTAATTTCAATAAAGTTAAGATTCTAGCGTGAACAACTTACACACCAGTTGATTTTCAACACCGATCACACATAAAAACAGTAAATATTTAAGGATAATTTTATATCACTTCTTAAGAAAATATGACATTCACATGAAGTTTTTGAGTGCAGTTGACGATGCCACAAACTGAATGAATAATTGCGTTCATCAAACTTAACACACAGCGCTAGATTTTACGCCACTTCGAGACTATGTTTCTACCAATCCGTTAGAGTATTTTTTTCCTTTTTTTAGACGTTTGTTTTCTTATTTTCAAAGTCTATAGACAAAGTGGCCGACTTCTGACGCATGGCCGACTTCTAGTGCACTTACCCTATACATACATATATGCGTCATCACAAAATATGCAGATACATGCAAAAAAATTTCTCGAATCGAAAGAGGAGAGAACAGCAAACATTAAAAATGTAATTACCATTCTCAGAGAGAACGAAAAATGCGTGTAAACAGCTCTAGGTTTTTATAAAAATCCGCTCATACAAAAACTAATAAATCTATGCCAACGGCGCTTATGTAGCTGCGATTTTGACAGAGTGTCATATTACCTCGTGTGTCAAATTACCCCACATTAATATACCACCCTGATTCACATAAACGTTGTATCTAAATTTTTGTAATTTTTAAGTTAACACCGGGCTCAAAAACTAAATACTCTATTACATCTTTTTGCAAAATTTGAAAAACTTATCCTTTGTGTAAGTATGTTAAAATCAATATTGAAGAATGCACTCTCCATATATCTCCGGTACAAATCAAAACACAAATCATTGAATATCTCGAAAGCGCTAAAAGGTAGATAGAGCGTTTATGGGAATCACGCTAGTATACCGTGATCAATAGACAGACACAAGTGGACATCAGGTAACAATGTAGGGCGAATATTACCTCCCATAATGTTTTTGATTAAAAAAAAAACTATTCAAGGTGTTCAGCTTTTAGCTGAAAATCGCAAATGACGCGGCAGTTTTTATTTTAATCTTCGTGTGACAACTGACTACTTGATAGCGTGTAGTCAAAGGAGATAGTGGTTGTTTCTGCTAGGAATATTATATGTCAATACGGAAGTTAGCATAGGTGCATTAAAGGGCCATTGTGATAACACGAATATATTCTCCCTCAGCAACTGTACTCTGGGAACTGTTTGGTTTCTTTGATTAACTGTCCAACATCCCTTAGTTTGAAAAGCGATAAATCAGTCAGACTTGAGAGGAAGATTGCCCCAAGAGAGGACATTATCCTTTTCATGAGAGCCGGACATAGACACATGAAATGGAAAACGAATTCCTCTTCATCTTCTGAGCCACAACTCTGACTGAAGTCGTCGAACCCTGCGCATAAACATATTACGTGCCACCGTAGGAAGCAGTAGCCCGTGAGAATGGCAACAACGCAGCGGAGAGCACTACGGATTGAAATCAACAGCCAGCTGGTACAACGTGCATCCAAAGATGTCCAAATCTGTCTTATAGTGTCCTGGGATGCTTCATTCGCCCAGCACTTCTTAGCAGCCTGGAGTTATTTTTGCCTTATGGCTATAATTTGGCCCATGACATTGGTTTACCTCTAGTGAAAGGGAATGAGACTCCTGTTAACAAGGGCCAAGCACTGCCAATCGGTCGGCCATACAGTTGCCCTGAACACCCTTATCTCATGGTACCCAATTGAATTGCACTACCGAATATCTCGACATCTTCTGACGAGATGCAAGGCATTTCGCAACAATTCGGAATACTGCACAATGCCTAGCAAGAGAATAAATAGCCCCTTGGCTATCTTTGAAAATACATACATTCATTCGGAATATTTGATAACACAAACTCTAGTTGATATCCGGAAATACAGCAAGCATCAGAAATACAGCCTCGAATTAAGTTCATTCGAGCACATATCGCTGTAAACTTTATTGTTCAGTTTTGAACCATTAGTATACATATGGATAAGTTCATATTCGAGGGTGATACCATCAATCCATTTATCTCAACCCAAAATGAGAGCTGAGAGCTAGTGCGTGAACTTCCTCTGATAAGATTCTAACATGGCCCACTTCAGTTCTGGTCCAGACCAAGATGCAGTGCAGATAGCAGCCATATAAGCTTACTGCAGGACTATCAGATTGGTTGCCAACCAATCAAGCAGCACCCAATGCGCCTTTATAGGGTGGTTTAGTGGGCACCTGTCACCAAACGTGTAAGCCAACCTTCGCACTTTTTCATGCACTCGTTGGTAAGTGGCCTTCGGAGCAGTCTGCTACCAAGATACAACCTCATACAGAAGTATTAGGTGGTTAAAACCATGCCCCAATTCGAAGCTGCAAACTCTAAATTGCTTTTGTGTTATTTTTGCTGCAGAAAAGTGCATTAAAAGCCTGTAGTGCTCTTTCTGCTATGTTTTCATTCCACAGGAGGTTGGAGTCAAAGACCAGTCCCAAATATTTGGGCCCTGGGCCCAAGTCAATGGGGGCTCCGTTTAATTTTCGTAAAGCATTTTGTGCTTTCTTGTAAATAGTACTAGCTCCGTTTTTGTAGGGCCCACATTCAAGCCATGATTCCGGCTCGGATGTGAAAGTATATCAAGAGACTGATTTAGCCTCTCCAAAAGTGAATATAGATACTTTCCTGGCACTGCTATGGCTATGTCATTCACATAAACAACCACTTTGTAACCGGCTTTGTCCATCGACTTAAAAAGGATGTTTACCATAGTTTTCCACATCAAATAAGAGAATATTACTTGTTGAGGTGAGCCCGTTTAAAGATATGGCAAAGAAATTAATCTAACTTAAGTGTTGCATATAAATAAATTAAAATAACATTGAATACAGTTTTACATTGCGTTATTTTTAAATTTGATTGTTTGAATGAGACAAAATGTCACAATAAGAAAAGCTGAAAGAATAACTCATTATTTCAATTTTAAAAAGGAGATAAGAAAAAAATGCATATTTGGTATTTATCGATGCAAATGGTGCTATAATTACCTTTAGATGCATATATGCTCTTAATTCTTAAAAGAATAGAAAAAAAACATAGTCTGACATGACGCACCATCACTTCTTGTAACAATGAACCCCTTTCGAGTAAAGTTTCTTATCTTTTTGCTTCCAAGTCCCATGCAATGGTTAATCCCGACAAGCATATGACCACATTGAAGCCAAAAGTCAATGAATCGTTTCAATTTACTCGTTCTGGAACAATAACTTTGAAGTTTTTCCTTGCTCACTAAACTACTATCGACATCACTCTTATAGCTCACCCACGAAGCAACCATAACGATTACTACTTTTCCATTCTACCACAACTTCGGTTATCATCGGTCTATTAAGAAAAATCAACTCTCTAACGGGAAACCTATAAAACTCTTCGAAAAAATCTCTCTCACTACTAACGAAACTACGTAACGCTTGAAAATCCTAAGGGTAAAAGTATGTCCTTGCAACGGAATGATATTTTCTAGACTTTATTTTCCTTATTAACCAGCCGTTGATTTTTGCTTTAGGGATTGAGCTAGAAAATTCAGATCTTTACTTTTCTGAAATAAGTAAATATAAGTTTGGACCATGTGATAAATTGCTCTTGGCTAATGAAGGAGCTTGATAAAGATGAGAAAAGAAAGAGAAAAATAAGGGATGGGACAGTTCTGGGTAGGACAACGATTTATGACTGTTTTCTTAATTAACGAATTTTTTTGCTGAGGAAGATTCTGTTCGATTGGTAAGTTGTGTTTGTTTAGCCGTAACCAAGGATATAATGGTGTGAGAATTAGAGAGTTTCTAAAGTATTCGATGATTTTTGTTCTAAGAAAATGAGATGCAAATTCAGTTTGATAATATTAATATTTTTTTTTTGTGCTGGGTCTTCTCTGTTTGCTAGTTGAGAATCCATGCAGAAGAGTAGTTCATCCAAAAACTAGTATTTCTGCTGCCTTTCAGCTGATTGAAATCTGCATTTTGACTTTATTCAATTCGCAACAAATCCTAAAATGATATTCTATTCTGTCCGACAGAATGGATTTGCCGCACTTTCGACTGCATTACATTATTAGCTCAGAATATTTCTCTGACCTAACAACAGACACTTCTACTAGCATGCACGCAATTCCATACAGCACAACTATCAGAACTACGAAATGCAACCAATTCCGAAAATTTCTCCCCAATTTGCATTTCACCCCAAAATATCCTTAGACTTGTATCTTTAGCATTTTGACGTCAACTATAACCGATTAGGCTTGTCTCAATCGTTAGCCTGCCTGAACGAACTAGAAGTATCACATCGGTCAGTACTCACCCATAAAGACTAAGCTTTCTCACAAATTTTGCATTCTATTTGGCTTGTCCTGTTGTCCTGTCCTCCATATATCAAAAACTTGTTATGATTTGTGTTTCTATTAGGCATCCTGGCTTTGATTTAATGGTTTTGGATATATTTCTCCGGATGATATCCAATATCTTGACCGAAAAGGATATGGACAATGGCTGAAACTGGACTAGGTATGGCGCTTCGTTTGTTGAAGGATATGCATATTGGCAAAGATGTCCAAGGACGATACCGGCCACAACTGCAATATATTCTAGGTGACATTTGTCAATGGCTGATTTACGCGTTATTTGGGATAATTCGACGAAGAAGGCTTATGACAGAAAGCGAGGGAATGGTATGAGAAATGGGCAATATGTTAGAAAACAGAGATTAATGGAAACCCATTTAGAACAGTTATGTGAGGACACGATTTCAATAAAATCGATGTATCATCTTTTAAAGCAATTAGATGATTTGTATGGACTTAATGAAAGAGACAGAAGTAAATAAGGTTTCGTCACAGTGGAAAATAATGGTGAGTCCTCAAACAAACTCTCTAGTGCTCATATTTTATTTTTACTTTATTTTACAGTCAACATTCAAATGAATTCAATTACAATTTGAAAATTTCGCTATTTGAAGCTGGTTTGTAAGTTTAAATAGTTTGAGGCAGAAGACCAAGCTCCAGAGTATTGTGCTTTCTCAGTAGTTTTGGCAAAGCCGAGTGGTAGTAAATGGAGGACCTTGTAAATTACACTGCGAACGTTTTTGGGTATTGAGTGTCATGCAAAAGGTTGCAGAATTGTATGTCCTTATAGTTTGAGCAAGAGACACTGACCAAGGAAAATATGGAGAGCAATGAATAGCTCAACGTTAAGTAGTCAGAGTATTTCAAATAAAAAAAATCAGAGTATTTCCAATAAAAAACGTCATACTTATAGAGAGGTCTTCGACGTTGGACTGATTCAATTGCTTTAATTGGCACTAAAAGTGATGTAACAAAAGATTTGAACAACACAAGAGATGACTGGCAGGTGTCGAATGATTGAGAGGATATTAAAACAAGCCGGACATTTTAGAGGCAAGATTGTTGATCTCAGAAATATGTAAATCAGATCTTAGTTGGAGTTGAAAAGTGACTCGAAGATCCCTGATTTGCGTTGTGAAATGCAGTATATAGCCATATATGAAATAGCTTTAAACCAATCGAATTACTTTTTGCGAAAAAACCATTGCATGACATTTCAGAATATTTAGCACAAGCTTGTTTGCTTGACCCAAATTTTCAAGTATCCGCTGGTTGGATTAAAGGCGGCGGATGGATTGTATTTTTGCAAACAGTGTAAAAGTATCGGCGTAGAAACGGTATTCGCATGAAAGAAATAACGGCAGATCATTCATATAAAATAAGAAAACAAGAGGACCCAGAATATATCCTTGTGGGGCTCCAATTTTAGATTTCAAAAAATGTAGTGAGGGAAGAAAAAAAAGTAGTATCGAACATAACAAGCTCGATTATAAAGATAGAACTCTAGCCATATCATGATAAAAGAGAAAAATGCAAATTTGTGCAATTTTTACAGGAAAAGGTTATGGTCCAGATTATTGATTGCCTTTGATAAATCTGTGTAAATGGTGTGTACTTCAAACCGCTCATAAAGTTATTTGGTAACATAATTGAGAAGTATACTCAATTTTTGAACATAGAGTGACGTTGATGGGATCCATCCAATCCATGCTGCTCACCACAAATTAAGTGACCGTATTAGTTGGTAATGAATATGTTACTCTGAGTCTTTGGGGAAACCTACAAGAAGTGATATCGGACGGCACAAAATTTATCAGAAGAAAAATTTCTACATTTAAGAATGAATTGTATAAGACGCAGTTCTTCTTCTTGAAAGCAGAAAATGTTGGCTCAGAAAGAACTTTGTTGAATAAAACTAATAGAACCAGGCTCAGAAACTCATTTGTTCTTGTCAAGCAAAATTTTCAGAAGACCCTCCAAGCCGGCACTGGAAGATAATTTTAGTGTTTTCATAATTGTTTGAATAGCTTATGGAGTCAGCAACGCAATAGGAAACTGAAATAAAATTTGCGGAAGATAAGATATAACCAGATGGCAAATGCAGAGAAAGGGGATCGCAGCATGTTTGAGGAGTAGTGGAAATTTGGTCATCGTCTTTGTAGTTAGAAGGTGAGATTTCAGCAGTGCGTAGTTGCTTATAGTGGGATCAAAATGGTTTAGCGTTACCTTTTTGTAGAAAAGATTTGGTTAATGAAAATTGAGAAGTCTTAGCATTTGTATCTTGCTTTAACATACTTCAGTTTATGGTAGGTAATTATAATGAATGGTGAACCACATCGATAAAACTTTTCTTGGTATTGATAGATTTTTTAACCAAGGAAGTGTGTTTTTGCAGAATAAATTGGAATAAATGGTGAAAAATAGTTTCAAAACTGCTGTAAAATAGTTGAGAGAATATTTTCAGGATAACCGAAACACGATAAGTCCAATCAAAAGAGCCTAAAAAAGAGTTAGAGCTAACGTAGTCCCTACGAAAAAGTTGTATTTAGAACTTCAAGGCAAGGAATCTGGATTTAAGAAGATGATATGGATCACGACTTGAAAGAAGGATAATTCGATCTAACTCCTATATCAGGAAAAAAGATTTATAAGTTCCAACTGATCGACGGGAACATTAGAGAAGACAAAATCCAAAACTGAATCCCAATGATCGCGAACAGAATTGAGCTGAAGAAGTGCATAGTTTTTCATGTTGCTGCATTTGAGGCAGATCTTGAAAGGAATATCAACCTTAAAGTATATCACAACGGGCCTCTTCTGTGCCTATGTGTGCTGGTCGTCAGGCCTCTGAAGATCGGCAGCCACGTTAACCTAACGTTAACCTATACATTTTGAGTTTGGGAATGAAAAATAGATTGTTACACTAAGGGACTTCTAGTTTTTTCCATTGAAATAGCTAAATACAATTGTTTGCAAGATTTCCAAATGAACTGCCAAACCGCGAAATATCTGAGGGTTCAGTCATAAAAAAGACTATATATAAGTCTATGAAGTTTTGAGTCAGGATTTGTCCAAACGTCGCTCCAATCTGGCCGTGCTGATTTGCCTACTAGTGCCTATGAAATCAAAAAATTATCAAATCTTTTGGGTCGGTAAGTCAACCTTCTTCCCACTTTATTCGCAGTACTTTCCAAGCGTATACTCCGACGGCACTCCAGTTCTCGTCGTTTTCCAACATTGCATACACGACCGTCTCTGACGTGACCAGGCCGACTGCTGATTCAACAGGGCAGCTCAAACTTGCGAAGCGACTGCTCACAAAGAATGTTTGCTGAGCATCAGCGAACTCGAACAAAAAGTACCAGTAGTACTGTGTGCCCACATTATCTATTCTATTCAGGCATTTCCTGTTAAGAATTCTACAAAGGCACAAGTTCACTTCTCCGTGGCCCCCAAGCCTCGATAAGACCAATTAACTTAGCCATTCCCCCTTCTTTACTTCTATCACTCTAACGTTGTTGCCAAAGTTGGAGGTTTTGCGTTTGCATACGTGTCAGAGGTTCATTTCTGTCCGAGTTTCAGCAAGAAAGTTATCCTTCCTTGCGTTCTCGTGCTAGTAGATCTATCGGGACTACTCTTTATGCCACCAGCATGGGCTCATCTGATATCGTGTGGTAGCTACATGCGATGCGCGGAGCACCCCCTGCACTGCACACGGAGCGCATCGTTCCCAATTTCAGTCCCTTATAGGAAGACAGAATTGGTATTTACGATCAGTACGTACCGCCTCGTCTCACTGGATCTAATAACGTTGGCCGCTAGCCTACTCAGCGAATCTACAGCTAGTAGAACCTTAGCACATGCTTAGATGGATATGATTTCAATAGGTTAGCTTGATGTCCATGGTCGCTTAGTCACACAGTCAAATATCTAACCAACTTGCTGATCTGGAGCTGGACGGAGCCAACTTTCATACCCATTGCATTGCTAAATGTCATACCATCCGCTTCGTCAGATAGACAATCTCTATCTTTGAGACCAAAAACTAAAGTCTATGCTCAGTCACCCACCGTTTCTCATGACTTGGTTAAATTAGCAGATCTGGCAGTGACTACCATTGCGAGTAGGTATTTCGGAGCGCAGCCCGTACTCAAAAACAAGAAGGATGTCTGACCATTTCGTCAAGTTAAAGCTCAAGCCACCAAGGTGACTAGTCTGGCACCATGGCATTCCTCCTTCGCTCTTGCTGCGTCTCAAACAACCCCTGAGATGGCATCGATTGTTGAATGGCCTTTCCGGAAGCACTAATTCGTGTCAGAGAGATCAGCAGCCGATTTGAGTCCTGGCTGCTGACAGCAGCCACATCTTGAATAACCTTTCGAGAAGCTTTTCCACAGTGCTCAGCATGCACAGTGGACAGTATGATGATGGGCCGCTAAAGTTACGTCTACAAAAGTAGACGTCAATATTACTAACACAAAGAGAGTAGACGCAGGAAACTAAAAATGAATCACAGCCATTTTTTTATGGGACGGTATTACAAACGAATAAGCTGTTTGATGATCATCAGCGGAAGTTTTTTTCAAACAGTTTTTTTCAAACTGTTTTTTTTTCAAATAGTTTTCGTTTTACTGAAAGCAACAGAAACGCCCATCACTAATGGTAACACCCAGTCTCAATCTGCTGCTGGTCGAGTGAAAACAGTTTTCAAAAAGTTTTAAAAAATAGTTGTTTTTGGAAAAAAACAGTTCGGTTTCGTTTTCTGAAAACAACAGAAGCGCCCATCACTACACTGTTTCAATCTTTGCAACAAATATTTGAATTATCATAAAAACGGGATATTTGATGCGTAGCTAACAATTTGAAGCTCAAAAAGTCCGAGTTAAACCAGGTCTCTGACAGGCAAACTCTGTCATGCGGTGCTTATAATGCCGTAGGGTTAAAGTCGAGGAGCTTGGCGCTCAGAGCTCCCACGTTTTGGTTGAATAATTCAAATTTTGTTACGTTTTTGGCTTGCGACGATGTGTGGGTGCTTCCGGTTCTCTGTAGTGATTTGTTTTACAATCACCCCCAGAGGTCAGAAAGCGTGTTGACCAATTTCCAAATAGTTGGTAGGCTAGAAAAGTTTAAATGGACTCATCAGTTGGCTCTAAAACCCAATTTTGGTAAATTTGTGGCACACAAGAGGTGTTGAAGTAAAACCCGAATTACCAGCAACATGTCTGCACACATATTGACAGCTTTGCCTTAAGAGCTGACTGTATTTTCCTGTAACGCTATAACATTTTTATGAATATGTTTAATCAAATTTCAGAATAGTACTCAAATAAAACATTTACACCTGTAGTCGACTGTTGGAATCAATTTTTTTCGTTCTTCTTCATACATTAATAAATAAAACTGATACAGGTAAAAAATGAAAGATGATCCCTTGAATTAGAAAACTCCCTACGATGTAAATTTGCATATCTTTTTTTTTAAATTGGTCATCCAAAACGAGTTTTCGTTTGAGTCGAAATTGTTATATATATATATATATAGTAACAGATAAGATGAAAAATTTACAAAATCATTCTAATATCATTGCTGACGCTTTTCGCTCAGATGTAACAGCCACTAGCATAAAATTTCCAAAATCACATTATCTCTTCATTCTATCTGCTTCCTCGCACAATTCACGCATCATTTTGTCAAGCATCTGTATATTCACGGGATCGTAATAATTCTAATGAGGACGCGCCGTTGATGGGATTATACAATATTTTGACGTGATAATGAAAATTATTACGGTAATATGCTCCCCAGGCAAAAATTCAAAATGATTCGAATGGTAGTGAATCTTCTTCGTATAGTGATACCACACCATGCACAATTGCGCAGCCTACACGTACAATAATGACGAAAGATGATGATGATGTGATCTTATGTATTATGACCGAACGCGAACTGCGGGAACACGCACGCTTAGAGTGTGGAGTCAAAATAAATATTCGACCATAAACTAAAACTTGACGTAAGGGTTCGGGCAAAAAAAGGGTTGAATGTGTGTCGAAAATGCTTTGTGCGCGTTCCTTTCAGTCTTGCATAACTTTCCTAATGACATATACGTGTAGAACGGGATCGAGGACCCACTCGAGCTGATAATATTTGCATGGCTGATAATTAAGCACAAAAAGCGAATCAACAACTACGTGTTTGCTCCGCCTTGGCCACGAAATACCAGCGAAAGTCGACAAGGAGCAGCGGCATCAAAACATGAAGGACACAAAGAGGCTGTGATTAAAGAAATTTATTACACAATAAATTCGTATTAGACGACCCATCGCGTAAGTGAAGAAAAGCCAAACATTCATATCTGTTCCGTGTAAAATATTTCATTTAAATCGGTTCTGTAATGTCTTCAGCGCTCTTTGTACACATCAACCGAGCACACATATCATTGTATGCCACACCAGGGTATATCTTGTCAAGAGATTTTTCGCACCTTTCTGGAGCTCCCGATACGTGAAAATGGCGAATTTCGCTCAGAAATGTTTCGATGACTGGGAAAAAATTTAAGTTGTATGTATGGATGTGAGCAAGTTTGAAGTCACTTGTTACTTGTAACTTGGCTCGGTACGATGACGAGGGTATTAGAAATATTTGTTTAGGCTTAAGATATCCAATCTTTCATGAATCTCTTTTATCACTTAACTTTCAGAAATTTCTCACCTTTCACGCTGATGGCATTAGAAATGGTCGTCGTTGACGGTTGTGTCGTTCGTTGGTGTTTGATATTAAGGATTTTAAGACGCTTTTGGGTATAGAGCCAGAAGATATTTGTAAGATTATCGACCCTGTTTCGAGGAAGGATTTATTGATGTGTTTAATCATCGCTCGAAATAGGCCTTCAGATTGAGGCAATGAACGGCAATAATGTGTGTCACAGGAATAAGGTATGTGGTGGTTATGGGGAATAAAATTATTATGTAGCTTTTAGGGAGTGAAAAATACTACCAGTTGAGTGGAAGTGAAAACAAAAAAGACAAAGATTGTGACGAAAAATGTATTGGTCGCAATTGAATATGCAACGGTAGCAACGTTGAAGCATAAATGAAGCACAGAAGATGCCCTGATCGTCATGCAATTGTATTGAATATTTATTGCATTCCTAGCCGTAAAACTGTCATCAGAAGATCAAATCAGATCAAATTGCAATGAACGAAATGTTTAATGTCGAAGACCCCGAAAAAACCCATCAAATAAAATAATCATGCAGCAGAAACTAATTTCTCTTTTAGGAACATTTTTAGCCTAGAAATGGTCAGGAAAAATGGTCCTTTCAAGTGAACTTGTTGTGACCAGTTCTTACAAACATTTTGAACACAAATTCGTCAGAGTCTTATTCGACAAGCATTACCTCTATATTGGTATCGTTTATATCCCACCTCAATCTGATGAAACTACATACATGGACGTGTGTGACTTGATTTCTTCAGTAACAGCTTCTTCACACGACGATGACAAAATAATTGTTCTCGGGGAGTTCAATCGTCCAAAAATCAGTTTCGTTCTCGACGAAAAATATGACAGCCTCTTTCCAATCAACCTTTTTGACTCCATTGACTTCAACCTGATATTCCTAACCAAAATGGCAATTGGTTAGATCTTATTTTTACTAACTTTTATGACGAAGTGGCGGTAAGCACAACTATTGACGCCGAGAATCTTTTCTCAATTATTTTCTTTTTCCATCACTCCGTTTTTACAGTTGAACTTTCCGCTGCAAATATTACTTTCACCCAATCTTACAATAATGAAATTGTATATGATTTTCAAAATGCTGACTACTTAAGCATTAGAAACTATTTGGACGCCGTAGACTGGACAATTTCTTTTTCGTTATTAGATTTAGATGAATCAGTGTCTTCCTTTTGCAAAATAATTTGCAATGCCATTCACTTATTCGCACCGAAGCTGAAGAAAAAAAAAACTGTCAGAGCCTTGGCTCGAGAATAATTTAAGGCGTCTCAGAAACCGTAGAAATAAATTATATAAAGCAATTAAAAATGAAAGTTTGCCCAATGAGGGTCTAATTAGATTATACGATCAGCTATCCAAAGAATTTTCCATCAAATCTTGCGAAGCGTATGAGTTCTATGCTAATTCAATGGGGGAAAAAATCATTAGTGATCCCAAGAAGTTATAATGATTTCGTTAACTTGACACGTAAGACAACCGGCTATCTCTGTTCAATGTCCCGTGGTAACATGGTTTCTTCCTGCCCACAAGCCATTTGTAACTTTTTTGCTGGTCACTTTCAAAATTCTTTTTGCTCGCCAAAAACCTCCACTTCTACTATGTCTGCAAGAATTACCGCAAGACCTCTTATCGACGAGTTTGTTCTTACACAAGAGGCTATTATTGAAGCTGTTCATGAACTTAAGATCGGCAAAGGACCAGGCCCTGATTTGGTTTCTCCTTTCTTCATCGTACAATTTGCGGACCAATTGATCACTCCTTTGCACATGATTTTCAATAAATCCCTCCCCCTAGGTATTTTTTCATCGTTCTGGAAATCTTCATACCTTACGCCTATTTTCAAAAGTGGTGAACAACGATCAATTGATAATTATCGGCGGATTGCTATTCTATCTGTTATCTACAAACTTTTTGAGAAGTTAGTTTGTGAAAAACTTACTCGTATAATCAACCCTCTTCTAAATGAGCAACAACATGGATTTTGTAAGGGTAGATCGACTTCTACTAATCTCATGATCCTAATTTCTGATGTGCTCTGCGAAACGGAAAAAAGAAGTCAAATTGACGCAGTCTATACTGACTTTAGTAAGGCTTTCGACCGGGTTGACCATCAAACTCTAGTATACAAGCTTCGCAACTTTGGTATAACAGGGTCTCTTCTTAATTGGCTCCAGTCTTATCTTCGCGATTGAACTCAGCTTGTTAAATTCCAGGGCCACTTATCTAAAAAAGTTTTCGCATCTTCTGGAGTACCACATCTAGGTCCCCTACTTTTTAACATCTTCATCTCCAATCTTTCTGAGACATTGCTGGGTATACCCCATTTCTTTTATGCAGACGACTTAAAAAACTACCATAGCTTAAACACGCAATCTGACGCAACTTTTCTACAATCCAAGCTTCAATCCCTCGAACAGTGGTGCAATGAGTAAAATTTAAATCTTAGCATTAACAAGTGCCATGTAATAAGCTTTTTCCGTAAGAATACGATCAAAAAGTATTCTTATTGCTTTAACAACACCGTATTAAATAGGGTTGATCATACTATAGATCTCGGGGTAGTATTGGACAACAAGATTCGCTTCAACCTCCACTAAGACAAAATCCTTGCCAGGTCTAATAAACAGCACGGATTCATTAAGAGACGTGCTAAAGAGTTCAAGAATATATGGGTTACCAAAACATTATATATCACTCTGGTGCGTTCTCTATTGGAGTGTGCCTGCATAATATGGAACCCAGTTTTTGAGCTACATAGTGATAGAGTAGAATCTGTTCAGAAACAGTTTTTACTTTTCGCTTTGAGAGACCTCTAGGATCCAAAAGACTTTCAATATCTTCCTCCTTACAAAACCAGACTGAGCCTTCTTAATTTAATGCCTCTCTCTTCTAGAAGAATACTGTTAAGTGCATGCCTAACCTTTGATATTATAATGTGGAAGTTCTCCCCAACAAAATTATTTTCAATGACCAACCAAGATGCACTAGGTATGCAAATCTGCTCACGGAGTTCAATCACCACACTACCTATACTATAACGAACCCATAAATAGGTGCTGCAGAATATTCAACTCTATAAGCAGCAACTACGCTTCGGGGATCTCTAAATACACTTTGAAAACAAACTTATTAAAGGCCCTATGAACATCCTAGTCCCACTTAATTTCCCATCAAACTAGCTTAAATTAAATTAAAACAAACATATTAAAGTAAAGCTAGTAAAATAAAGTTGTGAAGTATTTTTTTTTCTAATGTGTTGGAAAAATATATATTTTGTTGTTATATTGAATCGTTAATGTTTTGCTGTTGTGTATGATGCCTTGTTTGGTAGATAGATAAATAAAATAAACAAGTTCTTGTTGGCTTTTCCATTAATTCACAGGAAAAAAAACAAGGACCAAAACGATGAACATGATTTACATGGTGATATACGCTAATAAGGGATTCAAAACCCGCTAGGGATTTGAAATAATGCCAGCGATTCAATTCCCGGTACAGTTTTCCAATTCCGAGATTATGGAAACCCGAGTTTTAAACAAGCTCAACAAAATAAGGCAACATTTTAATAAACAGATTTCATTATGTGCCATCATTTCAAAACTACAAAAATAAGTAAGCACAAAACTGTATAAAAACATGGTACTGCATAATTAATAATTTACATATTCGATGCAAAAAAAAATTTAGTTACCCAAGATGTTGACAGTATGACGACAAATGTTGACAATTACAACTATTACAAATTACAACAACGAATCATAACAACAAATCACAGCTCTTAAAATCGAGATACATATTAAAGAAACTTATAACAAATTCTGCCAAAGTTCATTGGTTTTTTTCGGAAGTAACATCAAAGCAATAGCAAAGCATCCAAAGTATAGTCTCCAAGTCTACTTTTATAATCTATTTCCGATGTAAAAGCTGGTATTGAGTTAATCGTGAAGCAAAATTTTGACGTGTCTCCATTATCTGGTCATTCTTTCGAGCGAAAATTTTGTAAATGGAGAAAAGCGAAGACACTTATCATATCTGACGGAAAAAATGTCAAGAATTTCAATTATGGATTGATTTTCTTATTGGAAAGACATTTGCACAATGCAGTTTTCAAATTCAAACACCAAATTTCACTTTTTAGCTCGAAAGTATGAACTGCACAAACTAAATTGGCGTGAAAAGATTGGAGACATGTGTCTATGCCATCTGCATTTCAATTTCGAAAGTAGCTTTTGACAGAAAGAAGCAACTTTTCACGCTACTAAAGTGATTACTTGTTGGTGGGTCGTCAATAAATATTGGTATGCCTGCATTAGTGCCACCACTTTCGAAAAGGTTCATTTCTTTTGCAATGACTTTAATTAGATCAGTTTCTTGAGGCGTTTCACGATCAATTATTTTCATACTTTGATCTATTTCCAATTGCAGCTCTTCTTGTAGCGTCAATTGTCAACCTTGTCCCGATTCAATATGGGTATCTACTGGGTTCTCCTAATTTCTTTGACAACTAAGCAAAGGGTTCAGACTCTGCCTCATTGAAGTATTTTTTTTTCATATTTGCGTTGCTTGGTTTCAAAAATAGAGATTCTATTTCACTTGGTAAATTTTTCCTGTCACAACGTGAATTCTCGAGATAGCTTAGCATACCGGATAGCTCAGTACACTGACGCTCTTTTATTCGGTCTAATATTACAATTTTCATCGCGTTGGCAAGAATGGACCGTTTTTCTCCTAACTGCCTAAATAAAAGTCTTAACGAAGCATAAGCAGTGCATAAATTTGCATCTTTGTGACTAAATACCTCCACAGTCAATTCTACAGTGAGTAAAACTTCAATAGTTTTCTTCTTCAAACCCAACTCACTTGCTTCTAATCGATCTGGATATTTATCTCGCCCTTTCAATATATCAAGACAGTTTGCAGCTGTCATTGACATCCTTACCCGCACCAGACCCAAGCTTCAGAAAGAATTTATTGACTGGATGCTAATATTTATAAAGCGCTTATTTGCAGTGGAAGTCCATTCATCAAACGTCAAACTAAACCATTCAGCTGAGATTCTAGCCTGTCTTATCTCACTTTTTATTATTTACTTTATCCTGCTTACATAGCCCACAACCTCGTTTTCGCTTGTTGTTGAGGTTTTTGAAAAATTGTTGTTGTTTTTGCAACGGTTTGTTTTGCTCTATTTTTAACGCATCTTGATTTGAGCCTGCATGTTAATTGCTTTCTCGTGTATATAGATTCCATTTGCACTTTTCAAGTCTTGCCGTAATGTGATTGCTGAATATGCTTGACTCCCGGCCCCAAAATCCCGGCCAATTTTTGGCCCCGAGAATCACGGGATTAAAAACCATCAATCTCGGGATTTTCGGGACCAGAAATTGGCCGGGATCCTGGGATTGGATTCTCTATATGGCTCTGCTCAAATCACATATCTAGTTTAGTTTAATTTGCTTGGTATTTTGAATGGATTTTTTTTTAAATAAAGCAACATAAAGTAAAATTAAGGTGAACTAGTAGTAATTCGATACGTAAGCTTAGTGGATGTCATCAAAAAATATCAGTTGTGCTGTGAAATTATTTCCAAAGCCAAGAAAAATCTACAAACAAATTGCTAGATAAAAATATTAAGCAGAAAACTTCTCGAAAATATCCGGAGCGTATCTAAAATGAAATTTATTTGTGCAACATAGCAAACATAATGAAAGTTGGTGCATTTTATAGCAATAAATAAATATTTGGTATTTTTAGCATTCATTTCTCACAGTATTTGACATATCATTTATTGGAGCCTATCTGCTTACTCACTATAGAAAGCAGCGTTTCTCATTCAAAATAATATTGAGATTAGTAATTTTATCAAACTGACCTAATAAATGTAATGTTATGGATTATTGTTTATTTTTGCATTAAAACTTCTAAACTGGCACTTACCAGTATAAATAAAAATTTCTTCACAGTGCATAATTTATCAAGAGAGTAAGCTTTAGAGAAACTAAAAGAACTATGCAGCAGATTTTAATTGAATAACGTAGGAAATTTTCATATCTTCAGTGTACAATAAGTCAGGCATAGCTGATAAGACGTATGATAGTTTAGGTATGAATTTATTGAAAAGAAAATGATCAAAATAGTTACCTTTTGGTGCACCAAATCAATCAAAATATTTTGCGACAAAAGTCCTTGAAACTTTGCAAATTGCGTCCCATTATGGATTATGGATGTAGAAGACAAGCCCGGTAACTAAAAATTCAGGAACTCGAAATGTATACGCAGTTTTAAATCCAAGGTAAAATGTCTTATTCTGCTGAAAGCCTTAATCAAGTCCGCATAGGGTGTGTTGTCTGAACGACCTTTTCGAAACACAAATTAGAAAGTTTTGAAAAGCTTCGGAGTGTAAAGACAATGTCCTTTGCCGTTTCGCATTTGGGTGTAATTGACGAAGGCATCTAGCAGAATCAGTAAACCTTAGGTCAGATTGACCTAATAAAGAAAGAATTTTGAAAAAAATTAACTATCCGATACACTAAAGCAGGAAAGTCGGAGCCTTGTGGCGATCAATTCCATCATAGCTTTTTTTGTATGTATTGACGTTATATTGACAAATGGTTAATAAAAACGATTGTAACTTATTTAAAAAAAGAAACGTAAGTGTTTAACAAGTAAGGTGCGATGAAACTCTCCAGTAAAAGCTGTGTAAATAAAATGCCGAACTCTCTCGAAGAAAAAAATGTAAAACTTTTCAGGAAGATTAACGATGGATGGTTTTGCGCAGGTGATTTTAAACTGGAAACTTTCAAAATCTTTGATTATTTCCAGTCACAAATTGTGTTTTCACCGCTTATTCAAATTTATTTTAAAACAAACTTATTTAAATTCAATAAGTTTTTAGACTATTTTTATTGATTGTTCAACCAGAATATTTCTTCTCAAAAAACTTATTTTATTAGAAAAAACTGATCAAGTTTATTGAGACTCATCATATTTATTGAAAGTAGCCAAAATTCACAGCCACAAGCGAGTCAAATAAGAGTGCAAAGTGCGAAAATGCCATTAGACTCGGCGATACCATTCAAACGGTGATCGGGGGCATCAAGGACGTTAAGAATCTTGTCTCCAAGACCAAAATCAAAAATATTGATTTCGTTACCCTCACAACCAAGAAAAAAATTGCGAAAGCGATATAGAAGAGTGATATCTAGAGTGTTAAAATCACTTTGCTTCCCCCAAATGCAAAACCTCCAACTATTTCAAAATGGGCGAAAAACTATCACAGAGTAAGAAAGGGTCCCGAAGAGGAGCGCTGCTGCAAGTACATGGGCTGAACCTACAAGCTAAAGGATTGCACAAAAACCAGGTCTTGGCAGTAACCATTTGAAAGGCGGCCAAAGTGGTCATCTCATAAGGAGAAGCCACAAATAAGAGAATATAAACTTTTGACGAGACCGAAGCGTGCAAAAATATCAGAAAAGCGCTTGTAGCAGAAAAGAAGTTTGTAGATGAAATATTGACCTGCGGAAGATTTGCTCACGAAGCTAGTGTAGGAATGCAGAGCTCAAATTGCGATGACCGGCGAACCATATCGAATAAGAAATCCAGAGATAGTTTTTTTTTCAACTATTTTTTTTTCTCACAAAACAGCCCAATCAGGGAATATCGTAGGAAAATTGAAGCTCTAGAAGATAATAGAATATGTCAAGCAGTTTGCGATGAAGAAAGCCAAGATCTATGAGAATGGGGCTAGAAGTCAGTATTTAGTTAGTCACATGGATCGAATATCAGCGCATCACGTGAGGCTGGAGAAGGCCCTCGTAGTCCTTCAGGAAGATATTATTTGTTCGCCATAGAAAAATTCATAGTTTGTTGATCAAAATGAAGAATCGAAAAACCCTTGGCCCAACAGCGTCCTAGTGGAAGTTCTGAAAGCGGTTTTAGAGAATTATCCGTCAACTCTGCGATGGACTTATAGTGCATGTTTATTTGCAGCCAGCAACCTTTCGCGAAATCTACATGGATTTTCTAGTTACCACTCAACAGTAAGTGCCAATCATGAAGCAAAAGTCGCAGAAGATTGCGCCAAAGTATAATACCATCATTGCTTTTCTAGTGACGCAAGATGCTCAGGAAGCTTTTAATTCAGTGGCATAGGCAGATATGGTAGAGGCTTTTGAGGCTAATTTCCAGATACAAGAGTATTTGTTAGCTATTATGCGAAATTATTTGAACAACTAATATGCCAGGCGAATCAAAGAATTGTCCGCCAAAATACTATTGCCAGAGCAACACAATGGACCAACTCAGAGATGCTGCATATGATGGTTTTCTGCACCTTGAGGTGCCAGGAGATGTACTTGTTATAGGTCATACTGATGACGTGGCAGCTAATATCTTTCCACCTTGCTCAGGTCAAATTTAATCGAGTGATGAGAAGGGTTGAACGCTCAATGGAAAGCCATGGTTTACTGCTGGCGATAACAAAAACTAATATGGCCATGGTGACGACTAGAATGATACCCACTGTCAAACTCATGACGGTTGGCTCCAAAGTACTTAAGTCCAGAAAATGGGTTATATATTTCAGATTCACGCTGAACTTGAAGCTGGTTTATGGCGTGCATGTAATAGGATATAAGGAACTGTTATCATGCTGAGAAGACTCATGGGAAAGGTTTTGAGTTCTATTGCGACTAAACGCATACTACTTATAGTGTTTGCAGTTTCCAAAGTTTCAAAAAGCAGCAAATCAAAGATTATCCCAGTTGACTTAATGGAAAATGTGCATAGTGAGGTTTTTCTAAATAAATCAGACGTGGAAAGAGAGATAAAGTAAATCATTCTCAATATAAACCTTATTGTGCATGGGGGTTAAAGTTGGTAAAGACATGATTCACAATCAATCTATACAAGTGTAAATTGATCAGCTTTATAGCTCACTTTACCCCTGTATAACTCAGATCTCTATTCAAAGTTAGATCAAGTCAAAGCGTGTTGTGTGATAATGGTTGGATTTGAGCCATAGACTACAAGAAGCCGGTGATTAAATTTCTATCAAGACAAGGCTAGTTTCAGAAATATTTCTATTGAATGGGTCAGTGTAGTATATTTTTTTAGCGCATTTGTCTACTTGCTATAATCAAAAACGTCACTTAACCAATAAATAATTACAGATACAATAAACACAAAACTTTTACGCTAAGCTCTGATATTCAAAAGTCCAATTTTAAATAATAAAACCATTCTCATCATTTTAAGGTGATTGAAATGATTTGATTTTAAGTTTAAAGCAAGTAAACACGAACCCAT
This sequence comes from Nemotelus nigrinus, assembly GCA_947369275.1. NCBI lineage: Eukaryota > Metazoa > Arthropoda > Insecta > Diptera > Stratiomyidae > Nemotelus > Nemotelus nigrinus. Next base: position 158,873,571 of record OX376373.1, read on the forward strand.
GAAGAACATTCATAAGTAACAAAACAATGAATATTACTTTTACATTGTCTTTTTATTTGGACACATACACACAACAAACATACATTTACAGGAAATTAATTAATTTACAGAAATAATATTTTGGTGAAATTAAACTTAGAATGAAATAATTGAAATTTGTTCAAACGATCGTTTGAAATCTGTGAAATTGTTTACTAATAATAACTAGAAAATTATAAGTTAAATTAAATTTAATCATATTAATTTGAATATATTCAAAAGATAATTTCCTGTAGTTCTTTTTGAATATTGTTGAACTTAAATTTTTTGAAAGAAAAAACTGAAGATACATTACTTCAGTGAAAAAATTATTAATAATTACTTTCGATAGAAAGTGTTCATTTAAATAAAGGTAATTAACTAGTGAAACGTTTCATAAAAAATTTTCCTAGGATTGAAATAATTTTAATTTTATATAACTAGCGCGGTCAAAGAAGCACTAATAATAAATGACAGTACATAATGATCTGTTCATATGATTAACTAAACGCTTTTTGTGCAGATAGCAAAAGCATGATTCTTTAAAATTTGAAGAAAAAATGATTCTCGTGTTTCGAGAATGTATTTTTTTCTTATTAAACATATTCATAATATTTGCAATTTTTTCTCAAAATTTATGAAAATATTCAAATTAATGAAAACAAGGAATTTTAATTGCCACAATATGTTGATAATTTCGATTTGAAATTAAACGTTGAATGCAATATTATGAAATTTGTAGAGTAATTTGATCAAAAGTTGTGCTAGTTGTGAAGTTTTGGGTTAGTTTGAAGATTGAACTAGCCTTCAGCATGACTTTGTTTTGTAAAGTAATTGAAACATCGATTTTGACAGTAATATAAAATTAATGTTGAAAGTAATGATGCAGCGGCAGCACTTAAGCATACGCTAGCGACACGTATTTTAACACGACGTAGTGGATAATCTGAAATAAAATAAATATGTTAATGAAAATTAACAGAATAACCCATCAAATGATTCAATTTTTTATAGAAACAAAATATAGTGTTTGATTTTTTGACATTGATTTTGTTTACTACGAGCTAGCTATCATGAATGAACTGCAGTTATAATGTGGGAATGAAAGAATTGTTTTCAAATTCATATATTTTTCCCCATGGCAGTCCAATTTCAAAATGCACCATAAATTCAAGAATTTCTTAAAGATGACTAAAATTAAGAAATCAATCTCAATTCAATTGATTTGAAACTGCGATACTTAAAAATGCACGTTTTCAACATCGAGTATTTTAGCTCATTTCTAACTTCTTCAATCACTTTGCGATGGACTGTGCTTACACAAATCAATTGTTAATTTATTGTCGAGTGCCTGAAAATTATGATCAAGGCTCATATTTACATTTTATTTAAAAAAATCACTATCCAAGACCATACTTACAAACTGAGTAATATTTCACTTCACATCTCTCGCCCATATATCCTTCGGTGCATTCGCACGACGGATGCGAATAGTTCGCAACCGTATAATTAAAACAACGTCCACCATGCTGACAATACATGTCATCGAATTCCTTCGAACATTTCGAATAAATTATCGACGATATTAATTTTGAATCCTTTTCGGACATGACACGATGTTTCAGGGAACTATTTTTCCTGGTTGGAACACGCGACGACGATGTATAAGCAGATAATGGAACAGCTGCACGCTCATGGGGCCTGAAAATTCTGCTTGAACAACAGTCTACAGAGGAATGTAAAAAAAAAATATTCAGGTAATTTTAGCATGCTGCTGAAAGTAAATTTGAAATTATATGCTTACTTACATGTAACGGGAACAACTGTTGACAGCATTTTGATAACAATAATCCATCGTAAATAGACTATGGAAATTATCATAGTGATGGAGCTATCACTAAGGACGTTTTCACAAACATTTTGCTTCATTCGAGATTATTCGGTATGCACATGGTTAGGATTTTTTATTGGTTAATTTGACCCGAAATTTTGACATAAATTTATTGGACTTTAAATGGACATTTTGAAAATTGGTTAGTAGGAATATGAATTTGATGTTCTTAAGCCCATTTTCACTCCATCACTTGGTAATATTTGAAAGGAAAAATTTGGAAAAACATTTTCACATTACACAAAACATGACGATGGTGCAGCGACGAGAGACAAGTTTGCACTGAAGTTAAATGCAGCTTCATGATCAAGCTCGATTTTTGCTGAGCCATTGAAGGTAGCAAACATTAAAAATCAGGGTTGAGCAAAGTCCAAACTGTTATAAAACTACGCTTGGAATTATGTTGTATTTCGAAAATCTATAATAATATATTTTTTGGCCTTATTCTAAACTTTTGTAAAATCGAAAAAGTTTAACTCGAGTATTGTGCTTTCTAAAAAGGTTTTGCTTTTTACCAATACCATTAGTAATGGCCACAAAATCCAAAAGGCAGTTTAGGCAGTAGTTGAAAAAGTTTTTGGCTATTAAGTAATTTTGAGCTGCATTGGAAGGATTTTATAAGATCTAAACAGTGATATATGGCAAAGGCCAGCATTTCAAAAATTGTCTTTTTATCAAATTTCTTGCACGTATCGTTGAACATAGAGCTCATTTTCGTAACGATGCACTACTACTGAATTAAATATTTGGAGTAAGTTCGTTCTTTATGATGCTACGAGTATATGGCTCCTACAAAATGAAATTTGCATGTAACTAATGGCTTTCATTTTTATTTATTTATTTTCTCTCTACTTACTTTCTTTCTGTCAACTTTATATTGGCCTTTTGTATTTTCAAGTACAATCAAATGGTATATGGATTTAATATCAAACAAAGTAAATCAGCTTGCTATTTAAACTGGCAGTTTCACTACTGATGATTCCAAAAATATCAACCGCTTTGAACTTTAATTAAATTGAAACATCACATTTCAAGATCCATATAGGTCCTGCAAAACTCTTTATAACATCATTGAATATAAGCCTTGTACTGTGAGAAAACTATGAGAAAACCATGTCACTCATTTGTTAACAGGATGTGGGCCATCTCTACAAATCACTTCTTTGATTTGCCTCTTCTTCAATTAACACGGGGTGATTTTTTGTTGTGAATCAGGCTTTTTTTGGTGTTCTTGCAACATTTTCAACACTTCATAGTTTCACATTAAAACACGGACTACTATGCAGACTGAGCTTTATTAAATAAATATCGTATTAAAAATTTAAACTGATTTTCCAATACCAATACTAAAAATAGTTTATCAAACAGAAACACATGCCTTGTCTCAAAATTGAGTTTCGACACATATTTAGGTTGAAAACTCAGAAATAAATTATCTCGCTTCACACACAAAATTTCATAGATAGTACCCCCTTAATCAAAAGTATTACTTTAAATCATACACCAACATCACTTCTGACCACATCCTCTTGTGCGAGGTGTTTCTTTGGCTAAAGGCTCATGTTCGCCCAATACTCCAGGTTTGGTTTGCTTGGTTCCGCTGAAGGCAGACAGTAAGCATGACTCCATCAGCGATCCACTTGGTTTGCTGTCGGATCCTTCCAGCTCATGCGGCTTACACAATTGGAACACCGACGAAGGCATCGAACACGAAAGACATGGAGTTGATGCATTAATCCTTTCTGGTCCTGCTGGATAGACACTGTACTCTACAGGTGACGGTAAATCAACCACTTGAGGTTTAGGCTGACAGAAAAGAGTCTGGTAAACCTCCATCGGTTCAATCACGACACGCGGAATGTTCACTACGTAAGGGTCAGTTATGTAACTTTGAACCCATGTTATTTTTGGTTCTTTGATGATTTCTGTTTCGTAGTGTATTACAGGAATTTTAATTTCACGTAATACTCGTTCTATTGCAGGGGTTGGAACAACAGTTTTTTCATGATAGATTTTAGGAACGTATTTAACTTTTTCGGCAATAATTTGACGTTTCTTCACAATATATTTAGTTGGCTGTTGGATAGTTATTGTACATGGTTTTGGTTCGGGGGGTATATTGCTGGTAAGTTTCATCTCTCCAGCATGAAATGTCTTAGGCGAACACTGAAAGAAAAATATAGATAGGTGAATTTGGTGATCTTTCACTTTTTCCATATTTAAGCCACCAAAACTTCTTGAAACGACCAAACCTAGTGCTAAATACATACCTCTGGTGTTGGCTTTTCAGAAGCGCATACAGGTGAGAACATTTTCTACTCGAAATGAATTAGTTGTTTAACTAAGATTCCCAGATCAATTTTATCAAAACATAATAACGAGCTTGATTTAATAAATTATATCTCTCGAAAAAAATAAAAAAATCCGAAGCTAAAACTTTATGATAAATACAAATAAAATTTACTCTACGCGTACAACTCCAAATTTAATATTTTCATAACTGCAGAAAAGTTCAATCAGTTTATGAGTAGTGTCTCAATGCCTCATTAGAACTCAAAAAAGTCTCATTTTTAAAACAAGTTTTCGGGCAGAATTAATGTACCTAAAAGTAATAGCTAGAGGTTATTTCCCACTAAAATCAACTGAAGAAACAAACCTAACGGAATTCAAATTCGAATCAGTACTTGTTATTTTATTTCAATACAGTCAGGCCAAGAATATAGCAAATAGTTAAATAATAACACATAGTTCAGCTTTATATCTACGAGCACCTTGGCATTCTCATATACGCCTTCTCATATAATAGTCTCATATCCACTGCTAACCAAATACCTTCAAAAAATTTCTCAAATCATCCATGACAGTTCTACAATCTCAGCAATACTCGAACTGCATTGTTCACAAGCGAAAATGAAATTGTTTCCGAAATTTGATTCAGCATCTTTTACACTTGACAGCTCATTGCTTTGAACTCTGCTCATTTGGTATTACGTCGACGACAAGGACATCACCATACCAAAAATGGCTATGGCAAAGATATCAAGACCCAAAAACAATAGAAGCATCTTCTTTAAATTACTTCTTGATGTCATTTCATAAGAACTGTTGACATCTGACAACAATCAAGGATCATTTCATCCTTTGAGTAATTTGAACTACTCCTACGTAACATTATCTACATTGTACACATCGGAGTGTGAATTAGGATAATAACGAGAAGGTATTGTCGCGGATCTTTATGTCGGCGAATCAGTTTCAAATCAAGACATCTGATTTGTGTGTAGTGCTGATGAAAATGGAAATTCTATATTGTAGATTGTCAGCAGTGACTGGTGTCAATTTGCACAAAAGATGCAAAAGGAAACTGTTCTGTGTTACTGATTTACATTTTAGAAAGAATGGTGAATGAGAATTTCTGTTGACTGATTTCAATTGTAAATTAATAAATGTAGTACATTTTTTAAGATAGCTTCAAAAATTAGAAGCTAAGCTAAGCAGTGAATTCTAATGATAATTTATTTGACTAGCATTAAAGTTTTCAACATTCAAGTTAGCATTAAAGTCATATATTGCACTTTTATCCATTAAATTATAATAATTTTAATAAAATTGTTTATGCTATTACATTTGATAGTAGCCGGCAGCTTTTTTTCTTTCGAAGAGTACAAGTTTATTTTTTGATGGGTTTATCCTAAGATCGGCTCTTCTGGTCCCATACAAATTTCATAAAGTACGATAAAGTTTGTGAAAAGTGCCCCTCTAAAGCACTAAAATGTCGTCTGTAATGTTATATAAATTGTTCTCTATCTAGTCACTATGCATGTAATTCTTGTTTGGAACTTACCCACCGCGTAGCAAGATCAGTAGGTGCGTTTTTTTATGCATCCGGGGTAGTGCAGGATAGTGATTAGCACGCGAAACAACTACAACATTCAGAGTAGAAGCACTTGCAAATTCAGTTGAGTTCGTACTCATGCACCCTTTGGAACGTATTTCGATAAGTCAAGTCAACTGGAATAGTTGGAATTTTCAAATATTTCCATGTCACACTTGCCACCAGGATTAATAGTCTTACATTTGAAAACGGCGTTGGTTATATGTCAATGCAAATTTTGAAATGACAACTGTCGAATGAAAACAAACTTGCGATTTGCTCTGGTTGGTTTTTTTATGCATGCAGGATACCTCCTCCACTGTGGATGAAATGAAAACGCAGCTAGTGGCCATTTAATAAATAAAAACTAAAATGTATGATTTTAAACTAGTCTGTTCGGGCGCCAAGCCGTTTGGCTTATCGAAATATACTAACTTTATTGTCTCATATTCCGATCTTATATAGTAACATTTTTCATTGGATTAGTAAATTTATGGATTTGGTTTTAGATAAATGTATTTCTTCTAGTGTCCGCTATGCTCATCACTTTTTGAACATAATTCAACACTTTTTGTGACCTTCAAAGCCTTTACATTCTCCAGTATCTCATTGACTTTAGGGATGCAGAAAAAGAGCTCTGGGTTGGTCGCATACTGACTATTATCTGACCCCCAAAAAGGTGAGTACGGTTTATCTGATTTGAGCGCACCAAGTTGTCAAAATTTTGTTCAATCAGTGCGCAAGCAATACTCTCAACAGTATATAGTATAACTTAAGCTGGTAACGTGAAAACATTTTGTGGAAATTAAATTTCGCAATGAATTTTCGGCAGAAACTTCAGTTGCATGCTCAGATACACGTTCGAGTTTCTGCCCACACATCAAATTTTCCTACATAAAAATGTATGTAGAAATTTAGGTGTGAATTCTGGCGGATTCTGTAGATCCCCCGATATTCTCACAGAACTCTCTCAATAATCCACCCTTTAGCCTTTCCAGATTACCTGGCACTATTAAAACGCATTTGTTTACAACCTTAAATTTCCCGTTACACCAAAGAGTAACTTTTCTGCCTCACAGGTTTTTCCAAGCGTACATCTTTCAAGTCCGGTTCCAAGATTTTTGTTAAATGATTCATAAATTGACCAGGGCTCGTGAAATGCAAATCATCCAGTTGCTTGAGGTGTCTCTTTGCTTTACTGGAGCAAACTTTCCATATATATTTTATCTTTATTTATTTAAGTAATCGATTAACAGGCAAAAAACCCAATTACAAATAGAATAGCTTAGTACTAAAAAATTGAGAAAATTAAGATATGAAAAACAAGAATCGAATGACAAAAACGATAAATAAGATTAATCATCAGCAAAAATTGTGTTGCGAACATTTCTTTTAAAGGTGGCAATAGAGTGTGGAAAAGGACCAAGTTGGAGGCCATTATGGGTACGTAATATGCGCAAAACAGGAGAATGAAAGTAAGTTTCAGTACGGGCAAATAGTACATCAAAAACAACGGAGGACCTTATTTGCCTCTCACACTGCCGTTCAATATTCAACGATGCAATAGATGAGTTCAGATGGCCGCGGCATATTTTGAAAAGAAAGCATTCATCAAGGTAAACTCTGCGCTTTGCGAGGAGAGGGAGATTAAGGAGCGATAAGCGTTCATCGTAAGGCATGTAAGGAAGATTATATTTAAAGAGTAGGGTGCGACTGAACCTACGTTGAACAAATTCAATGACATCGGAAAGATAAGCAAAACGAGGCGACCAAACTTGAGTGCAGTATTCAAGTTTGGAACGAACAAGAGTAACACATATCTTAACACAAGTAAAAATATTAAAAGAATTGTGACAGGAACGTATAGTAAGGCCAGCAATCCGCGAGGGACTATTAGTAATGTTGCGAACATGGATATCAAATTTAAGTTTACGAACAAAGGTTACACCCAGATCAGTAAAATAATCCACAGAGACAAGGATGGATTCACAAAGTAAGTAAGGAAAGGTATTAGTCTGGGACTTCAGAGAATAAGACATGGCAAAACAGTTTGAAACATTTAATGGTAGGCAGTTAGAGTTACACCAAACAGTAAGAGAGATCAAATCATCCTGAAGAAGTAGATGATCATCTGAGCTATTGATTACTCGAAATAATTTTAAGTCATCTGCATAGAGCAAACAAGATGACGATAGAATCATAGGAAGATCATTGATGAAGAGGTTGAATAATAGCGGCCCTCATATAGAACCTTGAGGTACACCATAAGAGGGCGAAAATGGTAAGGACGAAACGCCAGAGAGGGAGACAAAACAAGTGCGGCTAGTCAAAAACGAAAATATCTAAGAAAATAATGGTTCACAGATCCCATAGTGGTTTAATTTGAGTAGCAGAAGATCAAAATTGACAGAGTCAAAAGCTTTAGAAAAATCAGTATATACAGCATCAACTTGAGAGTTCCGATCTAACGCCGAGGACACAGCATGAGTAAATTTAATGAGATTCGTAGATGTGGACTGACCTTTAATAAAACCAAGTTGCTGAGGTGTGAAAGTATACTTGAGAGAGTCATAAATTTTGTTAAACACAAAACGTTCAATGATTTTTTAGAAACAGGGAAGGATAGAAATAGGACGATAATTTGAGGCAACATTGCGTTCACCAGATTTGAAAATAGGGAAAATGCTTGCCAGCTTCCAGGAGGAAGGAAATTTACCAGAACCGAGACTTAAATTGAATCAAATTGATAGGGGGACACATAAAGAAGAAGCAAGATTTTTCACAAAAAAATTAGAAAGGCCATCAGGTCCAGGAGAGTAACTAGAATCAAGAGAACATATAAGGGATTCAACTTCAAGATGATTAGTTGAGAGTGAAGAGAGACAAGAAGGGTGAATAAAAGGGACACTTTTAGAAGAGGGAACCATTGAATCAAAGTATGCAGAAGAGAAAACATTGCGAAGAGATGACAAACATTCTGAGGAAGAGCAGCAGTGATATTATTAAATGCAAGGGAGTCAGGGATAGGAGAGGAGGATTTTAAGGAGCGAAGGAATAACCTGAAGTTTTTGGGGTCATTCGAAAGCAAAGAAGTTTCAATATGCGAATGATAGTTGCGCATGGCAAGCCTTATTTGATTCTTGGCAGCAGCACGAAGACGAGAAAAATCAGCGTAGTCCTGGGGGGAATGAGAGCTCAAAAATTTACAACGTGCTGCATTTTTAATACCCAGGGCGCGTTTAACACTCTCAGTGAACCAAGGCGCTTACGCAAGCGGAAGGTTGGAGTAAGAACAGTGATTAACTCAAGGAGAACAGAATATAATTTCTTAGCTGCAATGTCAATGTCATGACCACGAAACAAGCCAAACCAATTAATAAAGTTGAGATCGGGAGCTAAGAGGTCAAAACTAGTTCTTTTGAAATTGAAACAAGGCTTGTCTGAAACTCTGGCACGATTAGATAGCTTAACAACAATGTCAACAAAGAGGGGAGGATGATGGGGATCAGGGTTCGTATAAGGCGATAAGGAGGGAGAAAGCAAAAACGATGAAGGTTCGATGTTGGAAAGAATGACATCAAGGATATTATTGTTTACATTATGGACATAGTTAAATTGATTAAGTGAACAAGATGAAAGGAAAGATGAGAGAGCAATGGAAATATTATTGTGAGAAACAATACGGGAAAACCAGATTACTTTGAAAGGAGTTAAGCACGGCAATGAGCTGCCCCGCAGCCATCAGACTTCATAGTTGCAGAGCGGTTACGGTCACAACGGTAGACATTATGTAATGGGAAAAATTCAGAGCTGAAGATATCATCAACAAGCTAGGTTTCAGAGAAGCAGATAAGGTGATCCATTTAAAGTAAAGAAGCAGTTTTAAATTCATCCAGCTTAGTCCTCATGCCACGAACATTCTGGTAATATAAAGATATTTTTTTATGCTTAAAGACTATTTGCGGGATCTTTTGTTGTTGGCTGGGCGAAAATTCCCACGATGTTCAAAAGGCTTGACCAGCGTACCAGGTGGCCAAAACTTCCGATTGGCTACAATATTAAACCCAACAGGTAGAATAAGTTTAAACGAAGCTATCAATCGTCTAGGTTGGTTGTCTTTAGTCAGTTTAATGTTAGCTACAAGCTAACTACATACGTAGTTTTCAACAGCTCTAGTGGACGTATCACATGCAGAGCGGGATACAAACACCTGAAGAGGAGGTGAAATCGCTGGCGAATCTCCAGAGACATTTGTATCGCTTTGCAGTATCGTAGACAAAGAACGCTGAGTACCGTGATCAGACGCAGGAACCATGTTCAGTATCGTTGAACCAACATATTTAGCCGCTGAATTAGAAAGCACCTCAACTTCATTTGCTGACTCGATCGGAGACGTCCCTCGGCTAGTAGGCAGCAGAGACTCCGGTGAGTTGATGACGGCACTAGTAGTTGCAACGGATGGTGGCACTAGTAACTGCAACGGTTGGAGTTGAGGTGGCAACTGAGGTTTCAAAATTTTAGCTTGCCCACGCAAACGAGTACGTGAAGCTGTTGGGGATCCAGGAGGGCCAGATATAGCATTACTAGCATACAGTGCATCGAGAGATAATGTTGAGGGCTGTTCAATGTTGGCAACTCGGGCCAGCTCAGTAATCTCATTGCTCGTTGAACGAAAATCGTCCGACAATTTGGCAAGAGCCCGAGACAGAACATCAATGGCTGATTTTGCGGAACGAGGACGAGTTGCATAGGACGCCATCGAATGCTTCCTGCATTTCTCGCAGAACCAGTACACCCCCGAGTCACGTTGCGAAATGACATCAGTGCATTTTCCCGACAGAGAAACGCATTTCGAATGAAAAGTCAATGCGCAAAAACCTGCACACGTGATCATGGGCGAGGTATCCTTCTTTGCATTGTGATGTTTTGTGGTTTCTTACTCTTTTAAGTCACATTTCAGAGATACTGATGCTTGAGTTTTTTCCGATATTCTCCTCGAGCTCCTGATATTCTCCATTAAACCTGGCTATGTCATGGTAGAAGAGATCCGTTTTTTGTCGGTTTATGTAGGTTTATTACCTGTATTACAAATATCGACGTTCGTTGAAAGTAAAAAGTCTAGCAAATATCTGCCTTTGTTGTTGATATTAGTGCACTACCCTATGCTGCGGTGAGCATTTGCGTCACAGCCAATGAAAGTATCAGTTCTCGTTACAGCTTCTACCACTCTTTTTAGTCTTAATGTGATGGAATTTGTGACTTATAGTAGGAAGAAAGCCAACAACAGGCAACTCTGCGTGTTTCCATATGCGATTTTTATCTCTCAACTTGCAGGGGATGTGTCCTTGTCATAAAGTTTCGGTATAGTTTCTTAGCCTTAATCTTTGTATTTGCGTGGATCAGCTCACCACCTGCATTGCATTGCTGAATCTTCTGAGTTTTCACCATGCAGCTGCAAAAACTATTAAAATTAACACATTAAAAACGTTTCACACATTAACTAACACATTGAAAACATTTCACTTATTAACTAACACATTAAAAACGTTTCACTTATTCCCGGCTTTCTACTTTTACCCGGTCTGTTGCACTTCACACCCGCCTTTTAAAAACTCAAGATGACTTGTGCTGTGTAAAGGTCAACGTAAAACTCTAGTTGAGTTGAAGTGTTCAAAAGTCCGTATTTAGTTTGTAAAAGCACACTCAAGTCTACTGTTCATCTCCTTTGCCACCAAAGCGCGAAAACTGCTATTCATTTGCATTTCTAATCCAAAGTGACGTTTGAACTGTGTGTCAGCTTTGTGCGCACGTCCATTTTACCTACCATCACCTACCCTCCAGACTAAAATAGCAGCTACTAGCTGCTATAGCAAGAATATTGAACACACTCCCGGTGTCGATAAATTCGCTGCAGACTGATCGTAGCCAAAAGTATATTAGAACTAGTACTGCACCTTTGTGTTTTCAAAAGAACAAAGGACATATAGTCGATCTTCTTTTCTTTGTCTACGATTTCTAAGGACTCCCTGTGCTAGTGACAAGTGCTATTAATGTTGCAGAAAAAGCAAAATATTAAGTGAAATAAAATGAAAAGGTAGATATTTCAATATTAAGGCATTTTTGGATTGCATTAAATATGATAAATTTAGGTTTCTCGTTCCATTAAATCGTGATGATGCAAAAAGCAAGTGATGAAATCGCCTCCAATTCAGATTTCCAGGAGCCTTGGGCGTCTACAAGTTCAAGTTTACCAAAATATGTGCATTCTAGTAATAATTTTTTTCCTGAAAAATGTGAATCAATTGTTTTGTTAGAGCTTCGAATGCAAGCAATCGCACGGATAACGATGGAGAAAAATCTTCGTCATCCGACATTAATAAATAATTGTTGTTGTTTTGATTGTGAGATTCTAAATGATGTTTTGAAAAATATTGGTAGAAATGAGCTTTACACAAGACAAGAAGATTGAGGTGTAGCTGACTGTAACAGATATAGAATCGTCTTGAGGTGCAAATTTTAAACTTTTTATTTAGTTTTACTATATAAATATATAAAGTGTTTTCATATCGAACGATGCTTATTTTATTCAAACAAGAAAGCATTATTTAGCATTGTGATTTTACAGGATCTGGCATTATTCAGCATTAGATAAAATAGAATCTAGCATTATTCCAAAAAACCAAATGGCAGCACAGGTGGTTAACTGCTTCATATTTACAAAATCAACGAATTCGGTCGCGAATTAAATTTTCACCGGTTTTTTTTACTGTAATTGGCAAAAGCATCTAATTACATTCCATTAAATGCTAAGCATTTAGTGTATTTGGCAAGAATTACTTAGTTTAGCTTCGAGAACCCTATTCAGCCGCCTTTGATCAGCGGTGGGTAAAATTCCTTTGAGGAAGAATGCTACTTTGTCGGTATCAATCGGTAACTGGAAATTTGACTTTAACTCTGTTTTTTAATTTTTTCAATGTGACTGGCCCCATATAATTTTTGACCAATGTGTACCAAATTTATATACTGGCTTTAAACAAGGAAATATAATAGATTTGCGTTGGTTGATTGATGATCTTGATGTCGAAGTCCGCTCTTTGACAGATGAGGTCGCTTTGTCTTTTGTAATCAATTTCGACCTGTTGTTGTTGATTTCCGGCCATTGAGAGCTCATGAAGACGCGATTGCTGGAAAATAGATGGCCAATTATTCATATCTTTTGCTGGGTTTTTGCGGAGATGTTCACAGTTTTCTAGGCTATTTTTGACTGTAGTTCTTATTCAAAAGAAAGGTTTTTCGATCATTAATGAACATTTTTGTTCAGAATTCTCGAACATATTTTTAACGTTCGCTTGGTAAGAATTGCTTATGGCAGAAATAGGTGAAATAAATGAAGCGATCGTATCTACTTTGTTATTCAGAGAATCTATTCTCTCTTTCAGTGCGTCAACAGACTTCTCAGTGCCATTAATTTTGTTGTTTGATTTCGAAAAAGCAGATGTAAGAACATTAAAATGCTCCGATATATCCGCCAAAATATCTTCATTTACTCTAGGCTGAGTTTGATGTTTCGATATGAGATGATAAACTCCCTATACATATACGGTTCATAACTTCCAGTAAACCACCATAAGTTTGTATGGGTGACCTTCCACATTCCCACCAAATAATTCGCATTGCACTACCACTTACTCAGGTTAATTGTACCATCCCAAGACGTACTACTAGCAAAATGCACTAATCCATACTTAGGTCAATTGCACCCAGTTTGTTAGATTTGTAAGACTGCAACTAGGAAAAATGTCCGTGTCAAAGCGCCTTCTTCCTGGTTGGGAAGAAGTTGACGTACATATTTTCCTTATATAGTATTTGATATATTTATCATCGATCGGAACAGATTGTATTCAGGAGTGGCCACATTTGGCAAATACAGCGAATGTGGTAGCAGAGCTCAGCACATTTCAGTTTATTGATGGTGTTCTGAACGATGGAAGTACTATTTCTCGAAGCGTTGTCGTGTCCTATTCCGCCCGTTTTATTCAGCAATGCATTGTTCAAATGGATTAGTTTTTCTTGTTAGCGATGCTCATTTTCAAATGCGCGATTTTTTGCGTTTGGGATTTGTGGAAATATATCCATTTCTCATGGCCAGTACCACATCGATGAAGCAAACACTTTCTTTCATACTCCAAAAGCAAAATTCAGAAGTAGTTAGAACTAGAATTGATGTGAATTTAATAGGTTCAAACCTCTTCAAGTAAGGACTTTCATACAAAACCAAGTTAAAAATATGTAAGCGTTCATATAATGATGATGATGAGACCCACAAAATTATGATTATTTAGTATGCTAAGATTTTACTTAGGTTTGAAACCAAATGTTGGTAAAGCCGAAAAAAGACTGAATAAATTAAAATTTTTACTACTTTGCAATTGGTCAAAATAGTCGAATAGGTGTAGACAATTTAAATTAAACTATAAAGTTTGTTTTATTACCTAATGATTTCTTTCAAAAATAAACTTGAAGTCTAGCAGCTTTGAATTTTGCAATGCTTGAACTTTTTTCACATTTGTATCCCCTAATTAACGCGGAAGTTCGTAACTGATTTAGTTCTAATCATTCTCATATACAAAAGAAAATATTTTCATTTAGTTTTAGTTTACAAAAAAGCATTTTCACTTTGTTGCAGTTACGTATTTTAAAGCTGCGTTTAGTCACAAGACTATTTAATTAGTAATAAGCAGATTAAACAGGGTCAAAGAGTTAATTTTATTTCGGCCCCTTCTATCACTTACAATTAATTATAATTGTTGATAATTTCTGCAAAACTGTGATGTCAGCTGATAGGAACAATAATGCTTATTGCATTATCTACTGCGTTTACCTACTATAAATACCCATAGTTTTGTAACTGCGAAATCAATCGTTATTATAATTTTACTTGCAACAGACTTGAACAACCGCAATGAAACTGTTGATCGTTTTCTGTATACTGTTTGCTGCGGTAAGTAATATAAATTCACTGGAAAGTATCCAAACTTACTTGACAGTATTATAAATTCGTAGGTCTACGCCAACTGGAAACCACTTACACGCGATGAAGCCTACAAAGCTCGCGAAGACTGCTTCGCATCCGAAAAGGTTACAGAACATTGCCAGACAGAAATCAAGGCTCGTCAGTTTCCAGATCAACCGGGCTGCTATTTTCGATGTTTCGCTGATAAACTTGGGAATTGGGACGACAAAACCGGTATGGATATGGAGCGAATGACTGAGCAAGCTGTTTCCTTGGGATTGATTGTTGACAAAAACAAGCTCACGGAGTGCAATAGTGACGACAGAAAGGATGATGATCCTTGCAAGTGGGCTGCCAATATTTACAAGTGTTTGTTTGATGGTCATGCTGTCACAAATAAGAATTGATTTGAAAAAAACTAATAAATTTAGGCAACGAAGAATTTATTTTTTTGGGTATTATTGGATCTAAATACAATATCATCAATTAACTGTGAATTCGTGGCAGGTTTCTCTTTGCTCAAAATCCGTGGCTTAAATATCGACAGAAATTCCCTTTAAGATCAACATTTCACTAATGTTTTTGACTGTAGAAGGCCAAAATATTTTTCTTTCTCTACATTTTACATAATTGTTTCGCTTATAGATATCACATTTTAGATCAAACGTCGTATTTTGGATTTCAAAATTTTCCCATGAGACTACTTTTATTAATATATGAAGCCAATGCTTTGCAACAAATTCTCCTAATCTTAACCTTGGGCTAAAAATATATATTTACTCCCTCCTCCCAATCGAATTCTCAATCGAAAATAATTACATCGTCCACCCACTGCCATCTATCTTTATATTAAACATTCTTATGCTTCCTTGCTCCCATTACCTACCTACTCTGACCCAATACCGCTCGTTTACCCTGGCTTTCAAAGTATCTTTTTCGACAAATGAAAAGCAAAAATGTAAAAAAAAACCCAACGACTGAGAGCAAAACTCCATTTCCATAAAATTACCCGATAAGCAATATAATAAAAGATATTTAATGAAATATGAGAAAAAAATGTAACGAGCTATAAAATAAGAATATTTATTGACACTCATAATTCATCGAAGGATAGTAAAATACTCCGACAGAAAAAAGGAAGAAAAGGACATTGGAGAAAAAGAGTCGATAGAAACTGTTCACGAGTGTGGCAAGACGCAGAATATTGTCGAGAAAAAGTCGCTAGGAGACGCGATAATTTTTCTGGCAGATAGAATTGATGTGGCTTTTGTGGGAGATGGAGCTCGTGATGTTTCCCACTCGGTGGTGTGAAAACAGTAAAAATAATGTTTTAATTTAGAATTGTTCATATTATCACATGCGCTAATCGTTGATGAATGCGCAGTTTTTGGGGATATTTTAATACATTTTCAAAGTAGTGAGTCAAAGTTTGATACAAGAGGATTTGTTTCATAACAATAATTCTTAAGGTGAACTAAGCCATGTGAAATTTTAGCTGAGCATTTTATAATATGTAGTTTATTTAATATATATGAAAAGATTCTTGGAGCAAATATATTGCAGTGTGTGATAATGACTATGTTCTCTACAGTAAAAATACTATAGGCATTACACCCTCTAAGGTGAAATGAAAAAACAAATTGTAGAGGTAGTTACAGTCATGGTACATCATTTAAAATAATAATCTAAAACAACTAAATTTTGTAAATAATGGTAATACAAAAAATTTAACTCCCCATTCTTTCCCTAAGCTACTTTCATTTTCAATTTATTTCTCTTTTCTTAACCACCATAGCGAATTTCATTCAAGTAAATTCATTGTATCTATTTTGTAGCCTTGGTATTTTTTCTATTAAAAAAATATGTTAAAGTATAAAGCATAGCACAGCACAGCCAAACAGAAGAAGCCCCCAATCGTGACACGATATGGCAATATCGAAATTTATCCATATAATCAGCGGGATAGCGAATCTACATGGAATTATTGAAATTTCGCGTCCCCATCTCGATGAGTTCTCTTGTACTCTCATTCCGTTATTATTGAAATCCTGCCGATGAGGCAGCGGAGCCAAAGCCATTATCTTCTAGTCAATAATTTACGGTTAGGGAAATTATTCGTGTATCGCACAGAGGATGCTTTTTTACGGTAGCGTCTATAGTTTGGATTTTCTTTCTTGTGGTGGTTTGAATGGCAATGGATGATAGGATTCGCATGGATTAATGTGTTATCCTGTTGAGTTTGAATTTTTTTCTTTATTGAAGATTTTCAGGAGTTCGAAGGTGGGTTAAAATGAATTATTTCAGTAGGAAAATGAAGTGTCGTAAATATTTCGACATTGATATCTTTGGCTAGTGAGTCGATAATCTATCGTCTATGGTGCTGTATTATCAAATAGAGAAAATCAAATAATTTTTAATGTCAGATGAATTACACATATCTACACTTATAGGAACATATGTATATTAGGTCAGAAATAATGGAAACTGATGTTAAATGATCAAGATCAAGACATGCATCATTTTTTCCTTGAGTCCAATTTTAATTTCTAACTCCAATTGTGCTGTAACTACACTTGTAGTAAGCTCACAATTAATTTGTCCTCAATTGGTTGGTTGTGTTAAAATTAATCACAACTAACGTAAATAAAAATTAATGATCTCCCACTGCAAGTGGTCACATCAGTCTGGTATGCACTGTGAGCTGTGCATACTTTGCATACTTTCGAAATCACTTAGTAAAAATAAAATTTTTCAATTTTAATCATCCCACAAGAAAAAAGCAATTCGATTCAATTACACTATTTGCAATACTCCCCAAAAGACTGGAGGACAATATAGCATAAATCTACCGTTAAAATCCAATTGGGCGGTTGAATATCTTCTACAAAAACTCTCAAAATGTTTTTTAATTAAATCGAAACTTGTTCTTTATGGTACAGAGTATATGCAAAAAACGGTCTCCAACATAAAACTAAGACTTCGCTCTCGAGTGTCATAAATATTTTTAGACATATATATATATATATATATATATATATATATATATATATATATATATATATATATATATATATATATATATATATATGTATATATATATATAAATATATATATATATATATATATATATATATATATATATATATATATATATATATATATATATATATATCAAATAAAAAGATTCAATTATATTGTCTCTAGAGAGCATGATTCGATCAAGCTCAAATTTACGCATATGAGGATATGAGGAGTAGGTATGTGTTAATTTAAAATCGAGATGCTTTCAATTAGGCATGGGTAACGCAGCGCTGCGCCGCGCAATTGCGTTGCAGCACTAGCCATGATACCACTGCGCTGATACCGATTGTCGGTATCAGTAGCGCAGTAACGCACTTAGGTATTAGTAGCACAGTAACGCACTTCGGTATCAATAGTGTTGGCGCTGCCGCTTTGCAATGCCAACACCATTTGGCTTGGCGCTTTGCTACGGGGTAGAGATTTTCTTACACCCCCTAATACCCCCCCGGGAAAGTGCATACGCCCCCCCTAACACGGAACATTTTCCTACACAAAGGGTCCTTTGTGTCCTTTGTTCCAAAGGGACACCCCTCCTACAATTCTGAACACACACCCCATGAAAAATTCCTGAGAAAACCCCTGCTACGGCGCGGCGCTAAGATATGAGTTGAGTATACTTACCTCAAGTCTGTTTGATGCAAAGCAATATACCTACGCGTACGCGCGTTCCCACGAGCTTATTTGATTTGCCTTCAAAAAGCTAACACTGCGTTCAAAAAGCTAACGTGAAACTGAAATTCATTCAAATTTTTGTATGAGAGTTTTTCTCGAACGGAAAATCAATAGCATTCCAGCTCATATTTTCTTTTCCGATCGGTTCGACTCAAGCCACTTGAGTTTTACAGACTGCATGTGTACTTCAAGCAAGAACCGCAAAGTAAACATTATGAAAAGCGATGCGATCGTGGTATCATAGCGTCATGGTATCAGCGCAATGCTGCCAGCGCCGTATGTGAGTCCGAGAAACGCAGTATCACACAGAGGCGAATGAGATCATGGTATCAAAGCGCCAGTATCAGTGTATCAGCGCTTCAAAATTTGCTGCGTTACCTATGTCTGCTTTCAATTCCTTGACAGCGGAAGGCAATTAAGTTGATTTCCAAGTACCGTCAAAATTTATCACAACTTTCATTCTAAGGCTAGAAATAACAATATCGCTATCATAGCTAAGCTTAAACTATTATTAGTCTCTATTTTGCGATCTTGGCTTTTCCAGACTTTTGCCAAATATAGAGGTACCTGAAAGTTCATGAAAACAATCACTATCGCCAAAGGGGTGAAGATATTTTATTTTAAATAAATGAAGACCTTGTCCTTTAGAATGTAACTATATCACTTCCTCGCGGTGCATCCTGGATACCACTAAATGGTCTAGACTCTCTTTTCTTCGCTTTTATCCTCGGACTACTCTCTGACTAATGATTCGTTTGTTGTACCTATGCTGGTGTCGTAGCATTCTTGACCTAGTCATCTTCAGGCGTGGTAGCGACGGTTTGCAATCAGTTTCGTGAACGGTTTCGGGTTAAAACGATAATCTTCGTCCCGCAAAAACCCTAGCAGGCCTCATAGTACGTTCGCAGTCTCGTCGCATTTAAGTTGATGGTGTAAGTTCAATTGAGGTGGACTCCTGATTAACACTAATCTGGCTCTGACTATCTATCCCCATAAGAGTTTGTGACAACCCTTGCTTGGCCTCCTTCCTTGCATTAGATAACCTTGGTGGGTAAAGCGACTATACAATCGAACTAAGGGACCCTTTACGTTTGAAAAATTTCAGTAAATCTAAACCCAAATTCGTCAGACAAAAGCCCGGCAATGAACAAAATCTACCCTCTAATATTAAGGGGGGACAAAGATGGCTGTTCTGTTTTTTGCAGCTAAGTTCACAGAAAATGAAGATAAGTGAACGAACCAGCTTTGCGGACTGAGGCTAAAGATGGCTGATGTTCGTGGGTACACGGCAATTGAGTCAGCTCTACTGGCTACCGGCACAGCAGCTAAGCTTGCATAAATTGAACTTTTGCAATATTAGCGGGATAAGAAATATTTTTTTTTTGGTCTATTGTCACTTATCCATTCACAAACCGGCAGTTTTGCCACTAAGTGAAACTAAGGTCGTTTCTGATACTGATATCAATTAATATCACGTACCTGGTTATCAGTTAGTACCCCGCTTGTCCCCCCAAAGAGGGATTGCAATTTATGTGCGTAATGATATGCCGTTTATCACACATAGCCAATATACTTCTGCTAACCCAGAGTTTAATTATCTCTGGATTAGATTCAAATTTTCCAAGCACATCATTTTTTTTTGCTTTTTATACCGCAGCCCTGACATGTCTGATGCAGATACTGTTCGTTCCTTCGATGCACTGTCTTCTGACATTGACAAATTGTTTGAGACATCCCCTTCATCTGAAATCATCTTTGTCGGTGATTTCAACGTGCATAACGTCCAGTGGCTCAGACACTCTTCCACCACAAGTCTGGCGGGCAGGCACATTGAGCTTTTTAATGAGTCGTTCAATTTGGACCTGTTAGTAGATTGTACAACAAGAATTTCTGACATATCTGGGCACAATGCAAATCTTTTAGATTTATTTCTAACTTCACACCCAAATAAATATTTGATCTCAGTTTCTGCACCTTTTGCAACTCGGACCACAATTTGGTCACGGCCCAATTTAACATCTTTTCTCTGATTAACACTAATCAGTTATGGCAAGGCTGACTGGACTGGGTTTATCAAATATATCAGAGAGGTCGATTGGCCCGATTGCTTTGCAACAAAGAACGTTGAATATATAGCTTCCACAATAACTGACATCATATGGTATGGAATGTAGACTTTTATTCCGCACGCTTCAAAGACACTAAGCCAACCACCATCTCATGGTTAAGTTATGAATGCCAAGAGGCTATTTGCACTAAGAAGGCAGCATTCCAAAATTACAAGATGATTTCAGATGAAGGGGATGTCTCAAACAATTGACAAATTGTTTGAGACATCCCCTTCATCTGAAATCATCTTTGTCGGTGATTTCGACGTGCATAACGTCCAGTGGCTCAGACACTCTTCCACCACAAGTCTGGCGGGCAGGCACATTGAGCTTTTTAATGAGTCGTTCAATTTGGACCTGTTAGTAGATTGTACAACAAGAATTTCTGACATATCTGGGCACAATGCAAATCTTTTAGATTTATTTCTAACTTCACACCCAAATAAATATTTGATCTCAGTTTCTGCACCTTTTGCAACTCGGACCACAATTTGGTAACGGCCCAATTTAACATCTCTTCTCTGATTAACACTAATCAGTTATGGCAAGGCTGACTGGACTGGGTTTATCAAATATATCAGAGAGGTCGATTGGCCCGATTGCTTTGCAACAAAGAACGTTGAATATATAGCTTCCACAATAACTGACATCATATGGTATGGAATGTAGACTTTTATTCCGCACGCTTCAAAGACACTAAGCCAACCACCATCTCATGGTTAAGTTATGAATGCCAAGAGGCTATTTGCACTAAGAAGGCAGCATTCCAAAATTACAAGCTATCTCCGTCTGAGGAATCAAAAATCCTTTATAAGAGTGCTCGCAATACCTGTACTTCCACTATCAGAAGAGTTAAATTCCAGTTTGACCAAAATATTAAACAGAAGATCCTTGCAAGCCAGAAAGGAAGCAAAGGCTTCTGGTCGCTTGTGAAAATGATTAAGAACAATTTCTCCAGTTCTTCCGTGCCACCTCTTCTTCATGGTGGTAACGTACTTACTGAGTCACTGAACAAAGCTAATCTTTTTGCTGAAGTTTTTGCTACAAATTCTTACTTCCCACCTTCATCACTGAGTCCTCCTACTCCTCCAATGTGCATTTTCAAGCAAGGGCCTCCATTTTTCCACAAAAGAGAGGTATTGAAAATATTCGCCAAGCTTGACGCTTCCAAATCTGCCGGTCCTGATGGTATTTCGCCCCTCGTACTAAAGTGCTGCGCCTCCGCCTTGGCTAAACCTCTGCACAAACTATTTTACCCGTCATATTCGACTGAAATATTTCCTTCCACATGGAAGCTTGTACACGTTCAGCCCATACCTAAAAAGGAAGAGGCCTGTGATCCCTCTAACTATCGACCTATTGTAATCGTTTCTGTTCTGTCTCAGGTATTCGAACCTCTCGTGAGATGAAAATTAATGAACTATCGTGAGTTGAACCATCTTATCAACGACTCCCAGTATGGTTTCCGTTCTAGGTGCTTCACTGGGGACTTATTTACATTTCTCACTGAGAGATGAAACCGTTGCCTCCATAATTTTGGTGAAGCAATGGTCGTTTCTCTTGATATTTCTAAGGCGTTTGACAGAGTCTGACACCCTGCACTATTAGCCAAGCTTCGTGCATTTGGTCTTCACCCCGTCCTTGTCAAGTGTATTGAAAGTTTCCTCGTAGATCGTTCCTTTCAAGTTGTTCTGAATGGACACAAATCTTGTAGTCACACCACCAATGCCGAGGCTCCGCAAGGTACTGTTCTTCTACCAACTCTCATTCTTTGATTCATAAATTACCTCCTTTCCTACACTTTCAATCCGATTCATAGTTTCGTCAATGACAGCACCTTTGACTTCGCATACTCTTTTGACAGAGTAGCCGACTCTCATGGAAATGCTACTTCTGTAAGTAGAGATCGCATGTTTGCATCGTTGAACAGAGACCTATTAAACATTATCGCTTGGAGTTCAGCGAACCGTGTTGTGTCTAATGCGTTCAAAATCCAATGCTGTCGTCTTTCGCTCAAGCCTTACCCTCCTACTACAAGCCACACTATTTCCGCTGATGGTGTGAGTAATTCCGAATCACCTTCACTGAACCTACTAGGATTTAACATCTCCAGCAAACTAAGCTGGACCAGCCATATTTTTCAAATTGCGAAAAATGCCATGAAATGCTTAGAATTCATTCAGAGTGGCAAGAAATACTTTACACCATCAGACATAGCGCACATCTGCAAGACTCACGTAAGACCAAGACTTGAGTATAACTGGGACATTGAGTATGGGCTGGGACAGGCCGCACTGCTTTAGCGGAACTAGACAAAATCCAACGCAAAGCTTTCAAGCTTATTGGCGATGAAACTATTACCTCACGTATTGATTTTCTTGAGCACCGACGTAATGTAGGTTGCCTTTCTCTTCTTTATCGCTATTATTTTGGTCTTTGCTCTAATGAAATATCAAGTCTGCTGCCTTGTAGATCACTTCCTACGCACCACACCCGAGCCTCCCAACGCGCTCACTCACATGCCCTTTCGATCAGTGCCAGTAGTTCCATCAAATTTCACGATTCTTTCTTATCTAGGACAATACGTTTATGGAACAGTCTACCATTTACTGTTTTCCTCGCCAACTATGAGCCACAATTATTCAAGCGAATCGTGCATCGCTATCTCCTGAAAACTCAACCTCTCCTTTCTTTAAATTTCCTTCCGTGAAGCCTGTGCATCCCCTGAGCCTTGGCATCATCATAGAAAAAAAGAAGTTAAGGTAAGCTTTAAAAGTTCTGAGGAAGATTGAAAATGCCCCCTCGACACGATTAACGATAAGGAAAAAAGTACCTTCAATGGGCAAAAAAACATACTGAGGAGCACCCACTACCTCTTAATCCTGTAGATTCAGCTCAAAAACGACAGAAGTCAGCTGAGCGGAGAAATCAGGGGTGGCAGGTATGCAAAAAACAGAAGCTAATGACAATCTCTTCAGGGATAACTCGGCAATTTAATGAAATGCACAAAGAGTGCCTTATTTGGGCCGTGGTTGATGCCAGCAAGGGAGTTGGAATAATCTCCCCCCAAAAACTGGCTCAAGATAAGGCAGGCTTTATTCGGAGTCTGCTGTAAGCTGCAGAAGGCCTGTTCGAGTCTTCCACCTACGGTGAACTACGCGGGCGGACTTCACTCTATAAATTACCTTTCAATCCGATGTATCCTCTCAATCGAAAGTTAAGGAGGTAAAAAATGTTAGGCTTGCCACTCGCAAAATATTGAAATCTATCTTACTTATTTCTACAACAGTGTAAATTTTTTTGGTAGCATGGTTTCGTGTGAAAATTATCGAAATCATTGTAGCTGGCAACCGTATGCTGATTTCGCAACCAAAAATTTATCAAGTTTGGTTTACATTAATGTCAACGTATAGTGTTAATTTCGTTTTACTCTAATGTTTGCATCGGAAGTAACAGGGGAAGAGAATATTTCTTCCCCGACTAAGATACATATATCATGATCGTACCAGTGCCACGATGTTTCCTAGATTTTGAAACTTCTTTTCCTACTCAAAAATATTTATTAAGTTGTGCTTGCTTTGCTCTTTATAATTTATTATAATTTACTTTTTGCTTTTTATGTATTGTTTTAACTTCCAAATTTGGAGCTCCACTTTGAAATTTCGCACATTTGTAGCTAACATAAATGTTTACGATATATAAAAAAATTAAGAAAATCGAAGGATACCTACACCTTATTCTTTCGAATAAGCTATATTTGAAGGCTTTACGTAAATTAGAAGATTTTATACAATTTTTTGAATGCAACACGAACCGACGTTTCTCAAAAACTTCAAAAGGTCATATTACCGCAAATAATAGATATTTAAAAAAAAATGTATTGGTTCACATAGCTCAACTGCTTATAATCACAGTGAATATTTCATTGAAATCTGATGGTAGCGATCAAAGACCGTTGGTTGATTTTCCGTGGAATGAGATCCAAATAGAATTTGACATATTTATCATCGATCAGAACAGATTATATTCAGAATCGGTCACATTTGGCAAATACAGCGAATTTGGTAGCAGAGTAGCAGGTAGCAGATTTCAGTTTTTTAATGGTGCTCTGAACGATGGAATTGCTATTTCACGGAGCGCTGTCGTGTCCTATTCTGCCCGTTTTTTCCAGCAATGCATTGTTCATATTGATTAGTTTTTCTTGTTAGCGATGCTCATTTTCAAAGGAACGATTTTTTTGGGATTTGCCGAAATATATCCATTTCTCATAGCGAGTAACAAATCGATGAAGCAAACTCTTTCTTCCATACTCCAAAAGCAGAATTCAGAAGTAGCTAGAGCTAGAATTGATGTGAATTTAATAGCTTTAAACCTTGTCAAGTCAAGACTTTCATACAAAAACAAGTTAAAAATATGTATGCGTTCATATAATGATGATGATGAGACCTACAAAATTATGATTATTTAGTATACTAAGATTTTACTTAGTTTTGATACCAAATGTTGATAAACCGAACAAATTAAAATATTTGCTACTTTGCAATTTGTGAAAATAGTCCAATTGGTGTAGACAATTTAAATTAAACTATAAAGTTTGGTTCATTACCGAATGATTTCCTTCAAAAATAAACTTGAAGTTTAGCAGCTTTGAACTTTGCAATGTTTGAACTTTTTTGACATTATTATCCCCACATTAACTGGGAAGTTGGTAACTCTATTAGTTCTTATCACTCTCGTATACAAAAAAGAAATACCTTTCATGTAGTTTTATATGCAAGTAAAGAAAACAAACATACGTCAAATAATTTTATAAAAAAGCATTTTCACTTTGATGCAGTTACGTATTTTAAAGTTGCGTTTAGTCACAAGACTATTAAGAAGATTAAACAGGGTCAAAGAGTTAATTTTATTTAGGCCAGTTCTATCACTTACAATTAATTATAATTGTTGATAATTTCTGTTATTTCTGCAGCTGATAGGAACAATAATGCTTATTGCATTATCTACTGCGTTTACCTACTATAAATACCCATAGTTTCGTAACTACTAAATCAATCGTTATTATAATTTTACTTGCAACAGACTTAAACAGCCGCAATGAAACTATTGATCGTTTTCTGTATACTGTTTGCTGCGGTAAGTAATATAAATTCACTGGAAAGTATCCAAACTTACTTGAAAGTATTCTAAATTGGTAGGTTTACGCCGACTGGAAACCACTTACACGCGATGAAGCCTACAAAGCTCGCGAAGACTGCTTCGCATCCGAAAAGGTTACAGAACATTGCCAGACAGAAATCAAGGCTCGTCAGTTTCCAGATCAACCGGGCTGCTATTTTCGATGTTTCGCTGATAAACTTGGAGGTTGGGATGACAAAACCGGTATGAATAAGGAGCGAATGATTGAGCTAGTTGTTTCCTTGGGATTGGCTGTTGACAAAAACAAGGTGACGGAGTGCAATAGTGACGACAGAAAGGATGATGATCCTTGCAAGTGGGCTGCCAATATCTATAAGTGTTTGTATGAGGGTCATGCTGTTTCAGATAAGAATTGATTTGAATTTATTTGTTGGATGTTGTTGAATCTAAATACATTATCATCAATTAACTCTGAATTCGTGGCAGGTTTCTCTTTGCTCAAAATGCTTAAATATCGACAGAAATTCCCTTTAAAATCAACATTCCACTAATATTTTTGAGTGTAGAATGCGAAAATATTTTTCTTTCACTTAACGTTATATTTCACATACTTGTTTCGCTTATAGATATCACATTTTAGATCAAACGTCATATTTTGGATTTCAAAATTTTCCCATGAGACTACTTTTATTAATATATGAGGCCAAAACTTTGCAGCAAAATCTTCTAATCTTAACCTTGGGCTAAAAATATATATTTACTCCCTCCTCCCAATCGAATTCTCAAACGAAAATAATTACATCATCCACCCACTGCCATCTATCTTTATATTAAACATTATTATGCTTCCTTGCTCCCATTACCTACCTACTCTGACCCAATACCGCACGTTTACCCTGGCTTTCAAAGTATCTTTTTCGACAAATGAAAAGCAAAAATGTAAAAGAATCCAACGACTGAGAGCGAAACTCCATTTCCATAAAATTACCCGATAAGCAATATAATAAAAGATATTTAATGAAATATGAGAAAAAATGTATCGAGCTATATAATAAGAATATTTATTGACAGTCATAATTCATCGAAGGATAGTAAAATACTATATAAGGCAGGCTTTGTTCGGAGTCTGCTGGAAGCTGTAGAAGGCCTGATTGAGTCTTCCACCTACGGTGAACTACGCGGGCGGACTTCACTCTATAAAAATTACCTTTCAATTCGATGTATCATCTCAATCGAAAGTTAAGGAGGTAAAAAATGTTAGGCTTGCCACTCGCAAAATATTGAAATCTATCTTACTTATTTCTACAACAGTGTAAATTTTTTTGGTAGCATGGTTTCGTGTGAAAATTATCGAAATTATTGTAGCTGGCAACCGTATGCTGATTTCGCAACCAAAAATTTGTCAAGTTTGGTTTACATTAATGTCAACGTATAGTGTTAATTTCGTTTTACTCTAATGTTTGCATCGGAAGTAACAGAGGAAGAGAATATTTCTTCCCCGACTAGGATATCATGATCGTACCAGTGCCACAATGTTTCCTAGATTTTGAAACTTCTTTTCCTACTCAAAATATTTATTAAGTTGTGCTTGCTTTGATCTTTATAATTTACTACAATTTACTTTTTGCTTTTTATGTATTGTTCTAACTTCCAAAGTTGGATACTCTATTTAACGAAACAAAATTAATGACCGGAGGTTTTAAAACTTATTGTAAACTTTATTATTCCAAGCCTGTTTTTTTTATGCGTGTGAATAACGTATAGTGCTTGTGGATTGTTGTGAAACGATGTTTAATTCTGTGTGTGAATTCGCAAATATATCCTGTGATATTCAGATTGTTCTAATTATCCTTGCATTAATACCTAATAATATTATTACTATTATTATTTCGTGAACAGAAATTTCGCGTTTTCAAAAATGGACCATTGCTTGAACAGAAATTTTGAGTGTTCGAAAAATGGGCCGTTGTTTGAAGTGTCATCGTTCTTGTGCGTTGCGCAATTTCAAACTGACAGTGTGTACGAAACATTAAATTTATAATTCATTTGCATTTTTTCTGAGGAGGAAAATAGATGATTTGAAGATTTTTCTCCGTGATTTCTGTAGTTTCAGGGTTGCCCGCACACTTAAAAGCTATAATATGTATATAGATACTTAACATAAATATGTCCTGAGAAATTTGTAATGGTTTGATGTTTTTCTTAGAAGTTATCACCAATTCAAATTAAAAAATTGTTGTTTACTTTTGGGCTCTTTTATCATAGC
The DNA here is from genome assembly GCA_947369275.1 of Nemotelus nigrinus. Classification (NCBI taxonomy): domain Eukaryota; kingdom Metazoa; phylum Arthropoda; class Insecta; order Diptera; family Stratiomyidae; genus Nemotelus; species Nemotelus nigrinus. Next base: position 158,901,633 of record OX376373.1, read on the forward strand.
CAAGCATTGTGGACTGTGATAAGTATGAAACATTATTAACTTCCATTTGAAATACGTGGTTATCCCAAAATCTATATTTTCTATAGATAAGTAGGGGTATTTGGGAATTCACAAAAATGCCCACTGTGACGAAAGGGTCAAAGATATTGTAATCTTAAGTCAATAGAGATCCATTCTGTGTATACATCCATATTCTCTGAATATATCAGGTCGAATGAAATACAAACTCCAGAGATAGTCTCACTTATTCTTGTGACAGTAATAGCTATAAAAAGTAGTAGCTACTATCTGTCAATTCAAAAAAATCATTTTTGAAATGTTGAAGATTCATTAATGCTTTGCATTTAACACCAAAAATATCGTTATTATTACGTTTAATCGGCAGATTCATTTACCGACTTGTTAATTCTAAAAAACATACGAACTATAATCTTCTCTGGCAGAATTTTTCTATTCGCACTACCCAACCATTTGCTGCCATTGGTGGCACCATAATATCAACAAATGGCTGAAAACTACAACACTGAAAAAAATTCACATGGCGCCCAGAGCCATGTAACATAGCGCATTATTTATGGCCCCATACGCTATGTACATAGTACTCTGAGCTATGCAATATAGCGCGCCGCGTCATAATGTCACAATCTACATAGCGCGTGGTCCTATGTAACATGGTGCAGCATTTATGGTCCCACACGCTATGTACATAGTACCCTGAGCCATGCAGTATGGCTCCCAGCACCATAATTACATGGTGCAGAAATTATGGCCCCACACGCTATATTATATAGTGCCATGAGCCATGTAATATGGCTCATGGCAGTACAATTATAACTCGCAGCTATACTGTGTGAGGTGATGTATAAATGTCAGCAAGCTTCTTGAGTATAGGAGAAAATATAGTCTTTGATGCAGTTGATGATAGGTGAATTCCATCACCTATCATCAACTGCTCTACCTTCAGATGCTCAGAACTGAGAAGGCTCGTGGACTTTTGTTGGCTGGATCATCTTCATGTAGCAAATACGTACTGGCCGAGGCCCAGAGAGCCGAAGTCAGACGAGACCGCCAACATGTGGACGGCATATTTGACAGCTCGTCACGAAATCGCGTTGACTCGTGCTCAAAACCCACTCCGATTGGAAGTCGCACGAGCGCCGGCGGGACCTGTCAAAGTCGCCACACTCATGCTCGCCAGCTTTCGCCTGAGCTTGGCAAATATGTATTTTTCACATCAGATGCACTGAAAAAACACAAAGCGCCAGACGTCATAATTTATAGACTTCTGGCGCCATGTGCATAGTCGATTTGTGATAAAATATAGTGCCACACGCTATAGTACATAGGAGCAGACGCTATGCTTATAGCTGTCCACGCCATAGAGTATAGTCCTCCACGCCATGCACTATAGCCCTCCACGCCATGCACTATAGTCCTCCACGCCATGTACTATAGCCCTCCACGCCATCTGCATTGCGTGGAGGACTATAGTGCATGGCGTGGAGGACTATAGTACATGGCGTGGAGGGTGATAAGCATAGCGCCTGCTCCTATGTAATTTTCGCCATGTGTTATAGGGCCCATACACGACGCATGCATGCATGCACAGTACATTGATTGTGCAGTATTGCGCCAGCCCTACACGATTCATGCAAAACTGTGCAGTTTTAAAAGAACTTGAAGTGGATAAGATGTACACTGGACAAAAACTTCTAACATTTGAGCTTGAATGCACAATATTTAACATACACCTCTCATGCAAGCATGCGCAATCGAGAAAATATCAAAAAATTTTGTAATCATACAGTCAGCATGTGCATTCAGTCAATCATTGCCATACACGTTCAATCCGCATGTGCAGTCACGCGATTGTGCATGCATGCATGCGTCGTGTATGGGCCCTATTATGGCGTGTGGCGCTATATTTTATCACAATACCCAAATCGACTATGTACATGGCGCCAGAAGTCTATAAACTATGGCGTCTGGCGCTATGTGTTTTTTTCAGTGAAATACCTTCAAATCCTGGTATTTTAAGTATAACCCTAAATAAACACTAAGTTACCAGAAATCAAATTTGTGATTGACACAACTTACGTACATCTACCCTCATTGTCATATTTCTTCGCTCTTTAAATATTTGACTCAAATTTATAAATGTTCATCTTCCAGAGTAGTCGCCAGGACTAAAAGTTAGACATTAAAGAACGAGAGAGACTCTGAGAAAGAGGTTTGGATAACCCTAAAACATCAGTATCTTTCAAGCAATAGGTAGATATTTAGCTTCTAACAGGAAAAACTGACCTTCGATTTTAAAATTCTGGTTTGGATAGGTAGATAAAATAGAATCAAGCAAATTAAGTTAAATAAACAAGTATTGCTAAAATGTTCATTAAAAAATTGGCGGCGAAGTTTATTGCCAATAATTTTGCCAACAATTCGACATGCTACTTTTAAAGAAGTAGTTGAACCCAATTTATTAAACAATCGAGAAATTCAAACTTCCATAAAAATTTCGTCTCAACCTGACTGTGATATCCCATCGTAAAGCAAAATCTTCCACCACTTTCCAATTCTTCCACCAACTATTCCAACAAAAATTTTCAGGAAAATTTTCTTACGAAAGAGCATCAACGAAAAAATCCTTCATTTGACCATAAAAATGTCCTGAGGTCAAATTCTTTCTTCAACCAACACGCGCGTACAAAAAAAACGCAAAAAATCGTGAAAATGTTCAACTGCTAAAACACAAAGAAACCGAAAAGTTTCAATTCAATTTTTTTCAGCGTTCGTCGAACAAACGGATAAATAAAAAGCAACATGAACCCGCGAAAACAATTTTTCCCCGTTCGTCACGATTTGAGAGCAAAAAGACCAGTGAAAACCAAGCAGTGGCAACAGCGAATTGAACCTTTCAGAAAAAATAAAGAAATATCCTTTCAATTTTAATTAGGAAAGTTTGAAAGAAATGAAAAGAAAAAGCAGAAAAAAAAACAGAAATCAAACTTCGGAAAAATATGTACACGTTACTGCGACCAGAGCAGTGAATCAAGTGGAAGAACGAAAAGGTTACAGTAGAAGTGATGGAATGTTTTATACAGGAAAAGCACAAAAAAATAAGTCGTTCAAGGATCTCGTACACCCGATAGCAACAATCAAAGAGAACGAAAGAGTTAACAAAACGAACCAGACTCGATTCGGTTCGGATGGATGAATGAATGCTGTGTGAGAAAAGTTCGGGTTGTTATTTTTTTTGGACGCAAGTATTTTGCATTGCATTCTTCTACTGCGTTTCATTCCGGCTTGGTTTTATTCCTGTTAAAATTATTTCTTAGGAATTTTATTTCTTTTCGAGCTAGTGGTCCTCGGAGAGTTCACTGGATTTATTCTTCATACTTTTGGGTTCGAAGTTTATTTGCATTGGTTTGTTTTCAGTTTCCGGGAATCATTCCGATTGGTTTGGTGGTGTAAAGTTCAAATTTTCATGCCATCTGATACGAAAGCTACTAAATAACACGCATCGAAACAAAATCCTTCCAAATGCCACTGGAGAATTCATTGGCTTAACTCGACTACGTGCCTCGCACAGCCGATAGACAATTTTACCGATCGTATTTTTTGCTTTTTTATGGTTGTTTGTTTGCTTTTGAGGGTGTTTTTTATTTGTTTGCTTGTTTATCATCATCGTATTGTCTTTTCTTCTAGTTTCCGTATGTTTTTGAATATTCTTCTTCAACCACCAGAGGACGAGCAAGAATCTAAAGTTGAAGAATAATTAACAAAAATGTACACAATATGCATGAGAAGATAAACAAACAAACAAATAAACATAAAAACACCCATAACCACAAAGACACCAAAATATCAACAGACATTAATCGGTAAAATCGTCTAACATCTATTTACCATTTGATCTAATTTGATGGCTTTATTTTAGTTTCATTCTCACTCATACTTGCTCAAAATCTCAATAATATCCGTTCAAATCATCGAATGGGGGTAAGTTTACTGTATAAGACCTGTTGAGCAATGACCAATTGCTTTATACTTGCAGGCTATATTTAACTTTTTATGCTTATTATACATTCGTTATTAATCAAGAAGCTGATTAAAAATGATTATCAGGATCAGAAAAATTAAAAAAAAATTAAATTGAACGACCCAGATTAAATCCAATTATTTTGGAGATAGAGAGAAACAGAAAATGTTCTATAAACAAAATTTGAGCATTAGATATTCCATACTCAACCTTTCTCGACCGGCCTCCTCCGTACAACATTTTACAATTGACTAATCTCTCTCTCAACTAAAGCGAAACATTGCCACAGCCCATATGATTTATAATCCAGAAACGTTCATCTTCAAGGATGCTACCAACTATCCGACTAAAAGACCAACCAACCGATTCTCCGGTACCAAATCCAGTGGCAAAGATGAATTGATTAAATGCAAACTATTACTTCCATCACAAAGAAATATTACGTATGTACATGAAGGTGAACTGTGACGTCCCTCGTTCTCGTCCGTACAGATATATTAACCAAGGTTGTTTGTGATTCACTTCTCGAGTTTTGCCTGACTTAAGGCCTCTTCGAAATCCTCTCATGCAAATACATACACGCTACTACCGATTACAGTTGCCGGACATCTGACGATTGGAATCAACAATTTACTGTGTCGGAATACAAACACAAGATCCCTTTTGTTTCGAACAGGACACCAAACTGATATTTCCCTGAGACAAGAGCCGTCCGGTTCCCGATGCTTGGCTTGCTCAACTTCTGTCCAATCGTCTAATATGCGAATTTCAAATAATTTCGACCTCCTACTGGCCAGGAAGGCACTTGAACCGAAGACTCAAGGCATAGTCCTACCAGACTTACTGCAACTAGGCCTAGCTTTTCGATGACTAGAGGCATAGTTCCTGCCACCGTCGTTGTCGTCGTCGTCCGATACGGTGAAGGGTTGGTGCAGCACCAAGGACTACTAAGGTTCTCTGCACGCAAATTTCCTATTGTATGATTGCAATAATTCTGTGTTGCGTGCACATGTTGCAGGTTGATTGGAGCGATTTGCATCGATTTTGATTGATTTAGGAGTCAAGCAGGATTAATGGTGAGGTTACGACCGACTAGTGCAGGCAAGAAAGAATGCCAAGCCAGACTGAGCAAATTGCGAGGAATAATTCAAAACGACGTCCTGAAATTGTTTGTAAGAGGATGTTTGATGTATAAATCATGGAAATGAATTGATTGAGGAATCGCATTCTGGAGTGGAAGGAATTGGACAGATTGCGACAATCTTGCATTGCGTTTTGAAGCTGAATTTTTCTGCTGTCATATCATTGATTTATTTATTTACAATCACCAAATAAGGTTCATAAAGTAATATAAAATAAAATAAAATAATAATTAAGAATACAAACAAACAAACAGAACATACTTTTTCTAATAAAGATAAAATAACGAGCAAAAACACAAATTTAAATCTAAAAAAACCCTAGCGCAATAGAATCGCTTGAAACACTAATGGTCGAAGAACAGTAGAGGATTTGTGCAGATTTTTTGCACAACTTACTTTTCCTATTTAAAACTAATACACCCTAAATAATAATAGAATCTAAGCTTATTTTAATTTTGGTGACTTCATCGAAATCTACAGCGATAGAAAGGTGTTTGGGGCTGCCATCCGAAAAATGTGAAGATCTTAGAAAATTTAAATATTGTTTACTTATTTTCATTGCAAATGTTTGCGATGAAAATACTTAATGCATGCATTTATTGCAATGAAAATAACAAAAAGGCCTAGTGCTGGCAGTCCTTTGCTAGCACCGTAGCAAAAAGTATGTCGCATCTGCCTTACTTTCAGGTCAACCTGCTGTGCGAATTTCGTATTTACCCAATGACTGCATTGGAAGTCATAGGGATGCAAAGAAATTTAGGGCTACCATTCGCAAAAGTTTTCAATTTTTTTAGATCTTAATATTTGGTGTTTATTTTCATTACAATATCACTACGATTTTAAAATTCTATGATAAAATCGCTATGAAAAAATACCAAAACGACCATAACTGGCAATTCTATCATTGTTTTGAAATTGAATACTGAATATTGCCTATAAGAAGTTTAATTTGCCATTTGAATTTCATTATGATTCAATGACTGTACTGGAAGCTATAGGTCAAAGAGCTGTATTTTTCTCAATAATTTTCGAAATTTGAGACACCAAAATTACCATAGCTGGCAGCTCCAACCGAATTTTTCTCCCAAATTTCAACTAAACGTGGGCTAAAGTAAGGTTCAGCTACTGTGTGAATTTTCAAAATCACTTCTCTCAGGTCTGGTCTTATTTAAGGCCAATATATTCTGTGAATTCCAACTATTTCCGATAATCGAATCGTGAGTTTCCGTGAACAGAAGTTTAAAAAATATAGGTTAATTGGGAAAGGGTTAATAGGCGTGCCCATTGTAAAATATCAAATTTTTTACTATGACTGTGTAGACAAAGCATAATATTGTTGTGATTTACCGTTGATCACCTTTCCTGAGTTCGATATTCTTCACATTCGTGAAATAAAATAGTTTCTTTCAAAACAGTAATTGTACTTTTATTACAAACACTATTAATTATTTACACTTTTATATTCTCGTGTTACAATTTAACTATCGCTTTTATTATTACTCGCACCCGGATACACTAAACTGCTGTATCGCCTTTCACAGTAACCCTTGTCGCTGTCTTCGCCATCTACTGAGTACCACTTATCGCTGTCTTCGCCGCTTAGTGAGTACCACTTATCGCTGTCTTCGCCGTTTACTGAGTACCACTTATCGCTGTCTTCGCCGTTTACTGAGTACCACTTATCGCTGTCTTCGCCGTTTACTGAGTACCACTTATCGCTGTCTTCGCCGTTTAGTGAGTACCACTTATCGCTGTCTTCGCCGTTTACTGAGTGATTCCAAGCACCTCTCGCGGCGGTATTTATACTCATCCATATTCTACATCTGGGTATTTCCGTGTATTGGGTGACTAATGGGAAATTCCGTCATCATGTGAGATATGTCTGGTTTGAGTTCTCTGGAATGTTCCTTTTTGCTCTCCAGAGGGCTCCATTGGTTATTTGAAGGTCTGGACTGTGATGACTCATGAATGATGACTCATGGGAATTTCCTTTGCTATGCGAGATCTGACTCATGGGAATTTCCGTTGCTATGCGAGATCTGACTCATGGGTTTGAAGCTTCTGGAATGTTCCCTTTTTATTGTCTAGACGGTTATTCTACGTTTTATCGATTGTGTAATGGCTATTTGAACACATGTATGAAATACATGTATTGGATGTCTGTCGAATATTTCCTAGCCGTTTCTAGTATTTTCTGGCGCCGATACAACTCGTTTGGCGTGCATGCAACAATATTTATATATGATTGGCTTTTTTTCTAAGAAACGACATTTTTTCCAGAGAGTCGATGATTTGAAGAGTTTCACTTTCAGCGCCTGCCCTAGCCACAGAGCTGCCAAAATGCTCATTAAAAGCTACAAAAAATCACAAATAAATAGCACCAATATGTTCTGAAAGTTTCATAATGATTGAACAACAGTGTCAAGAGTTATCGCAATTTAAAAATTTTTTAATTTTCCCGTTCTCTTTTTAGGCACCTAGCGCACACATGGGGTTAAAAAATTCCAAAACACTATCCGATTCACATTTAGAACACGTTTGAAATTCATTTCGTTACCTTAATTTGTGCAAAAATTATTTGTGGACGGAACAATAGGTATATTAAAAATATCACTTAAATAGCCGCTGGCGCCAAAGGGTTAAAGATAATTCACATTTAGTGAGACTTCGACCTATTCTGCATATACACCAATGTGTCCTGAAAGTTTCAGCTCAACTGGATGGCGCGTTTCTGAGAAATAGTCACTAAATTTTTTTGATGGGAAATATGAAATTTTGTCCACATCGATTTTAATACTAATGTTCTTCGAACATTAGTAAAAATATGAATGTAAATATACAATACAGGTGTTAGTCTGAGGGGCATTGGGGATAGCTTTGATGGGAGGATGGCTGTCTAATCTTATTTTCAAAGGCTATTTTAGACATCACAGATGAGAAATTCTGACTCATGCTATTGAATACCTTGCAGTACCTATTTATTTGCTTGTTTCGTCAGGATTTTGAGACTCTCCGCGGCTGATTGAGCATAATCTTGTCCTTTAAGTAGTCGAAAACAAAGCCAAAGCAGGTAGATAACAATAACCGCATCACTAGAGGAACCATCGGCATGACCTACATTTAGTTGATGGACTACGTTCTGGTTCTACTTTGATCTACGCACTGATTTGGTGATATAAGAATTCGCTCTTAATTTTGTAGCCACTAAGCTGGCTATGTTTGTTCCATTGAGTGAGCTCTTAATTAGTACCGATCCGGCTTTGAGCACCTACTCTCTTTTGCATGGCCTCCCTGCTTTGTAAAGATAGTCATGGGGTTATTTAAGTGACTACATGAATTTCAAGAAACATATCTGCCGACACAATAAGTCTCTCAAGTGGACAATGCAATATTTGTTTCGTAACACAAGTTTCCTCACAAGTATCAAAAACCGGAGGAAAAGAAAAGACTACCGCTACTGGTCTTACTCGATCATTGAACGAAATGGCCAAGAAAGTTCTGGTAAGAGTAGTCGTGGACTCCAGCAAGAAAGATGGTGTCATCCCATCACAGAAGGCTCTTTTGGTGGTTTTCTAAGACTTGCTAAGGAAAAAAAATAATGCGCCATTTTTGCGATGTGTTGATGCCGAATGACATCAGGGCAGAATAGCCTGTCAGGATCAGCACTTGGCAAACTTGCTCAAGCTAGCAGTAAATAAACTGGAGGAAGTGTGGTCATTCGCGAAACTAGAGGTAGTGAGTGTTAAGGCTCCACATTCCAAGTTAACCAAAAGGAAATTATGGAGGTCATCAGATAATGTAAATTAGTCTTAGATAAAGCAATGGAAACCAGTTAGCTCAACGAACGGTAAGGTGAAGGTAAACGGACGGTAAGTCTGTGGAAAAAGCGGCTGTCCATTGTGTCCCAATCCTGCTCAGACAAATTTGCTTGAAAAAATTATCTAATTATTGTCACAAACACTGAGCTAGGTGGCTTCCTTGATTTCCTGGATGCCGAACCTTGTAATGTGTGGATGTGTGGATGATACAATTGTCAATAATAGTGAACGCTCTCCAATTTCACTTTAGCCACTCCAAGACATCGTTGGCTACTCTTCAGAGGAACAAGTTCTAATCGTTGAGCTATGATCAGATTTTTGGAATGCAAAGTAACAGATACTGGCTACTGCCACGTGAATTCAAAAAAAAAACCAAGAGACCTGCATGTTCATAAGGAAGTTAATAAATATCTTTGTCCTCACAAACTTCAGTAACGAGAACAAAATTAACTTGATGTCAAAGTTATTTTGAATTGCTACATGCTACTACATGAAGTACTAGGCAACTGCAAATGTGTGGCCAATTTCACTAGTAATGGGCGGAGACGCAAATGTCTATAATGAGTTAAGCTAAATCATTAAACACTGTGTCAAAAAATTGCGCGTGCCCCACCTTACCATTGATTAAAACTCATTTAACTGTTAAACAAACAAAACTTCTTCTATTTTTTGTTTTTGTTTTTATAAATTCTACACAACTGAAACTATTTAAAAAAAACCACCTTTAATACTCGTAGCGTGTGTGGTGTTCTTTTGATGAAATTGCGTCTTTTAAGCAATTGTTCATTAAATGAATTAGTTTTCAAGTAATTTCAGGTGTTATTTTTTCCCACTCCTCTAAATTAACCTCTTTAAAGTGAGTTTGGCTTGTGATATGATTCCCGCACTTGTTTTTTTTTTAAAACATCTCAAAGATGTTCGATGAGATTAGGGTCTTTTGATTTGGGTGGATGCGGAAGCTCAGATATTACATTATACAATGACTAGTATTTTACTAGATGCGAGGAATTTTTTGGATCGTTGCTGATCAAATGCTTATCTAAAATTCTCTTTCGGCCCCTTCTTTGGACAATTTCCAAATTGTTGTTTTTATTAAAACTTGCATAGCCGTTTGTATGGAAAAACCTGGTTTACAAATAGTCCTTGATATTTCAGCATAACTTTCACTTTCTTCCTTAAGCTTCACAATTAATTTTTTCTCTTCAATCGGAACTTTTCGGTGTGATTGGGCCATTTTATAGAAAAAAAACTTCTAACAAAAATTACTGCATAGCTCTATTGAGAATTTACAATTTATACTTTCAATTACTATGGATCGTAACATAAATCTGCTCTGGAAACTAAGTACCCTTATTTTTTTGTGTATAATTTTTTTTATGAATGTGCAATTTTTCAAGTTAATTATCGCTGTATTTGCTCTTTAGTGCTTTAAGAGTGTAAAATTTATAAGTACCTAAAGAATGCAAAAGGTTTTTTTTTTGTTTACTACATAGAAGATATTTTTTTTTAGAGCTAGGCCACTGTATATGTAATTTTTTAATACAGTGTATAAGTTCATTATGTCTAGTAATCTGGCCATTGCAATTATGGGTAATACATCTTCAGAGCCTGTAACAGAAGTGAGATTCTAAATATTACACTGATAAAGGGACACTTTGCACACCATCTCACGAGATAAAAAGCTTAGCAGGAATGTTTACTGTCAGACCACTTATACATGGCATTTACACAAAGCAAGAAGCAATTTTATTTCTAAGACTTCTTTTCTGAGAGATTAGCTTTTACTGGTTCTCCTTACTCCTCAAAAATCTGTTTGTCTCATAGACAAAGCACATTGTTTCAGCAAATCCCATATGCAGCAGATTTATTTAGCCCATTTTTTACATCAATGCTGATATTTTCTGCAAAATATCTGTCCGAAAATTCTACCCCAACAGTGCTCAAAAAACAGGTATTGGATATGGTATCCGATATATCACTTTTTATTTGGTATAATTGCTTTTGGAAGGCATCGCTATCATCTTGGCACTAAAATCCGGATTAAGCGTTTCCCGATAAAGCTCTATACTAATAAGGACCACATTCAAGACGCTAGAGCTCAAATTGACGAAATCGGCGGCAAAATAATGAGACTTACTAATATTTATACTCTTTTCATCCGTTTTTTATTCTTTAGCCTCCAAAAATGTTCTGAAAAATATAATAATAAAGTTCATCTGTTTGATTATACCTGTCTCTTATTGTCTTAATTCAGAACTTACCACAACATAAAATTTTGATTTTATGCTGAAATCAAAATCAACAATAACAAAACTGTCATCAAAATTACCCATGAGCCTTTCAACTCTATACCAATTTACCTCAACCACTTAAGAAAGGATTTGAAAACAGCAGGACTCAAAACTTTCAATTTATTTTCCTTCAATATTCCATACGCAATGACTTGTAGTTAACCACATCCCAGCCGATGAAGACACACTTGACCATTCAATTCTCTTGACATTCAAGTATCATTGTTCGGCCAACAGACAATTGTCAAGGACTACCCAACATCAGCACGACATAACAGCATAAGTACCCTTTTTGTACTTTTGTACTGTTCATTTCATTTCGATTTCTCTTAAGAGTGCACTATATAGCGGGAAAATAAGTGTAGATATGTAGCTGGAAACGAATGTCACTTGGGTCGGAATCTGGGTAGTCTCCACCGATTGAATCATGATTTCCTTACTCTTCTCGATGTCCTTTTCGGAAGAAAGTGCAACCGGATAGTGCTTAAGAGTTTGTGTTGAGCTACAGGGTGTGGTGTTTGAATAGTTTTTATCGACACCGAAATGAACTACTTAGGTATTTGTGGATCTTTCTTAGGCTTAGAAGTCAGAAACCTAAAACAAAACGGAAAAAAGGATGATTTTTGGAAATTAAGATGTGTAACGTGTTGATTGGCTCAGACCTTAAACATTTGTGTTAAAGTTTTGTTGCAACTTAAGCACAAATGTTTAATATCTCAGCAAATCAACAAGCAAAACAGCTTCATTTTCAAAAATCATCTATTTTTACGTTCTGTTTTTGGTTTCTGACTTCTGGTTTCTAATTTTTGGTTTCTGACTTGAAATGGAAGTAGTATTTGAAATAAGTAGTGAACTATTTCTAACAATATCTTAACAATAGCTAACTTATTCAAAATAATAAAATACATCAAATCAAATAATCAACTTAAATTTCTTTGTCCGCACCCTATGCTTTCAAAGCTTTGAACATCCCCAACACTATCGTCTTCTTCAAGCATCGGATGCAACTCTTAATTTCAGGATTGTAGTTTATTTGTTAGATTTCAATTTCCAAGTCTTTTTCAAAATTGCCATTTAGCCCGTTTCCAGCTAGTTCATTTCAGTGTTTTCTTTGTTTTTACCGTTTTCCATCTTCTTGCGTCTGATCCATTTGTTGTCATTGCTGATATTGTTGTATTTGTTCTGCGCCATCGTTACTGACGTCCATAGTCTGATTCTCTGTAGATTGAAACCTGCACTTGGCCCGAATTCAGCAGTAGATATATACTATAAATAGTTGAAAGTTTTCTCATTATTTGAAAATACACTCCAGACGACCAGACCGGAAAAGACAAGAGCATAAGCTATGGCTCGAATTGCTGATGAACATGTATCGACTGAAGTATGTACAAACACATACAAAATAATAATAAATAAACTTCTTGAGATGTCTTTTAGGAGGTTTCCTTTGGGTTGAAGTGTTAGTTTAGGTACAATAAAGTATTAAATAATTTATGAAGTGTGATTTCATTGAAGTGATATTCAAGTGTAAAATGGAGAGAAGAATTTTTTTTGATGAATTCGCATCTCAATTCTTGAATTGATTTTGACGAAGGTCCAAAATCATATTGCTTTTAAAAGTATGCAAAATGCTGGGGAACTTTGATATGTTGTATAAAGGTAGGTAACCTAAGATTTAGTATTTTAATTTATACCAAATTTTTCCTTTTAAAGCTGGATTTATTTTAATTACTTGACATATATCAATATTTCGAGGGTAATCTGCCCTATTCTTCAGTGTCTATCGGTCTAATCTTAAATTAACTTAGGTATCTTATTTAAAGTGCTTACTTTAAAGTATATACTAATACTAATTACCAGCTAATTATCTAAATGTTGTAAATAAAAATTGGTTTAAATTAAAATATGTTTACAAGCTAGGAAAAAAATTGGCTCACAATAAAAACAAAGATTTAATGTTTTTTGGCTTTCACTAGCTGATTGTCCCCTTTTAAATATTTATTTATAAATATTTCATTAAAATAGTCAATAGATATTCTTAAAATCGAAATTCTTGTTATTAAATTTTTATTTGATTTTGCTATTTTATTGATATAAGCAGTGGTGGCTCGTCAGGGTGGGCCCGGGCCGCCTGGCCCACCCTGACGAGCCGCCACTGGGCCCACTCCACACAAAAACACTATTATAAGGTATACGCGGATACCAACAAGAAATATCTACATTACCTTAACTCAGTAGCGGCTCGTCAGGGTGGGCCAGGCGGGCCGGGCCCACCCTGAAGAGGCGCCACTGGATATAAGTAATTTCAACTTTGTGTTTGATATTCGAAACAACCTACATAGGCGCAGTGTGCCTAAGGCTTGTTTCACACGTACGAGGTTCCATTCGGTTCAGTTCGGTAACTGAAAACAAACCGAACCAAATGAAACCCCTTCCCACATACACAGTTCGTATTAGGTTTTGTGTTTTCTTCTTCAACTTTGCGTAGTGACGTCAAATTTATTAAAGTGTTCAAAAATTTCCACACAATCGTTTTTCCATGCCTCTTACGTCTGAAATTTATGTTCATATTTTCCACAAGTGTTGTCTCATAGCGCCATTTTAGATTGCACAGCACAAATCAGCCGATCAACATATTATAAATTGCTCATTTTATCAGAAAAACTGCGACTGATAATTTAAAAAAAATTGGAGGTAATAATAAAACTAACTAAAACTGACTAAACTTACTAGGTAAAACGTCTAAAAATTTCAAATTAAGAGATCCAAACTGATAATTTATAAAATTAAAAAAAATTCAAATGATCCAATCAGTTTGAAACCGTAACTAAATCGTGCATGTGTGAACGCCTTTTCACTGAAAAAAATCCACCTGGCGCCCAGAGCCATGTAATATAGCGCATTATTTATGGCCCCATACGCCATGTACATAGTACTCTGAGCCATGCAATATGGCTCCTAGCGCTATAATGTCAGAATCTACATAGCGCGTGGGCCCATGTAACACGGCGCAGCATTTATGGTTCCACACGCTATGTACATAGTACCCTGAGCCATGCAGTATGGCTCCCAGCGCCATAATTACATGGCGCAGAAATTATGGCCCCGCACGCCATATTACATAGTACCATGCGCCATGCAATATAGCTTCATTTATAGGTGAGCGAATTTAGATATTGTTCGTTATTTGAAGTATATTTGAATATACGGCCATACCACACTGGGATAACCGATTCTCGTCAGATCGCCGAAGTTAAGCAGTGTTGATCGCAGTTAGTACTTAGATGGGGGACCGCTTGAGGAATACCACGTGACGTTGGCACGTAAAATTTTGTGCTGTCCCTTATCCAAACAAACTAGTTGTCTGGGAAGCACTATGAACAAGAAAAAAAAATTAAAAAAAAAAATTAAAAGCAAGAAAATTAATTTTTTTTTTTTGAGGTATACATATCTGGTGCTAAGCATGCGTGCAAATATTTTAAGATTTGATATTTTATTGAAATGAAAATATTTTAAGATTTAATATTGTATACATATCTGGTGTTAAGCATGCGTGCAAATATTTTAAGATTTATAATTTATAATTTTTTATTAGACCTTTATTGTGGTGCTTTAGTTTGCATAAAGTGCATGGCGTCGAGAACTATAGTATATGGCGTGGGGGGCCATAATACATGGCGTGGAGGACCAAAGTGCATAGCGTGGAGAACCATAGTGCATGGCGTGGAGGACTATAGTACATGGCGTGGAGGGCTATAAGCATAGCGTCTGCTCCTATGTACTTTTCGCCATGTAATATGGTGTGTGGCGATATATTTTATCACAATCCCCAAATCGACTATGTACATGGCGCCAGAAGTCCATAAATTATGGCGTCTGGCGCCATGTGTTTTTTCAGTGTATTGCTTTCTCTTCCCTGGACATTTTACTTGTAAAGGTTATTGAATGTGATCATGGTTCCCTTCTTGTCCATAAATCAGCATAGACAACGTGTATCATCTCTAAAGCTTATCAAAGCAGAGAATATTGAAACGGGAAACTGAAAGGGAACCATGATCACATTCAATTACTTTTACAGGTAAAATTATATCGATGGATATAAGTCGGAGATGTTAAAATTTGTCACAACTAGCGTAAATACAAATTAATGATTTCCAACTGCAAGTGGTCACGCCAGTCAAGTATGCACTGTGTGCTGGTGTCTGATGAGAAACAGTGCATACTTTCGAAACCACTTTGTCAAAATAGAATTTTCAATGTAGATTAAAATTTTTAAAGTAAATAAAAAGTTGTTCAATTTTAATCATCCCGCAACAACATTTCCAATTTGATTCTGCTTTCGGAGGCTGATTCCGCAAAACGATCGAGTTTCCCGTTTCAATATTCTCTGCTTTGATAAGCTTTAGAGATGATATACGTTGTCTTTGCTGATTTACAGACAAGAAGGGATTCATGATAACATTCAATAGCCTTTACCGGTAGAGAGCTTCATTACAATTTTTTTTTAATCATTGTAAATACGAGTGTGGAGTAATTACTTCCACGACTCACTTTATCGCTGATTTAAATCAGGTACCTAATCAGAGCTAGGTGAACTCAAAGCTTGCTGCGCGGACCCTCGTCCGAACCTGGATTCGAACCAGGGACCCACACGCAAGAAGCCAGTGCTCTACCCACCAGGCTACTCAAGCTTAAGATATACCATTCCAGAAAGGTGACATATGAATAAACACGCAAAAGAAATTTATTCGTTTGGTGTATATTAACCCTGAGAAGAAAATTTTCCACTCTAGAATGCACATGTTTCCATCAATACCCTATCGGTTATAAATTATTCATTTCATTTATCCCATCGGTGTCCGTTTGTTGCCCTTTAGGGTTTTTCACATCTTTGGATTTTCTCTTAGTCGATTTCGGTGAAGAGAAATGAATTTTCCACCGAACGGTCATTTGTGATTTTAACACCATTATGGTGGTGTATTAAAGAGCATAAAATGCATCAAAGGGTGTAAAATTATAGATTATCCGCTGTGTGGTGTAAAAAAGCACTTCAAATTTTTTACTGTGCAAAAAAAAAATCTTTTAAATTTCGACTTGTGCTAACTTCGGACAGAAACATCATATCAATGCTTATTTCACAGAATCTAGTAAAGTTGATGAGTGAATTGCGTTTGAGATTTTTTATGAACGTGCAGACTACCCTCTACTTACAACAAACTCATGAACGAAATCCCAAAAAGGGCATGAATGACCACTTGAATGTCTGTAATGATGTTAATTTCCTCTGTTGTAGTATCTCTGACATTTACTAGATCTGTGGCTTTACAAAAAATATGGCAGCTGACATAAAAGCTATTTCCGAAATTGCAGAATTTGTTGCAGCACATATTCCTGCAGCAATTTTAGAGCCAGCAGTGTAGATGCTTAGAGGTGCTGCGCCCGTTTGTTAATTCCATTCTTGCCTATCCCCCACAGTCGCTTGATATCCTCGTTCGAAGGCACTGAGTGGGGACCAAGTAGTCAGTGCTACCTGCGTACCAACGCCCAATACTACTGTGGCTGAAAGATTGTGACTCTTCCCTAAGCCTGACACCAGCTTTTGCGGTTGTACCTCTAACAAAGAGATCAAGCGGAAGGAGATGAAGCAGTACGTTCACAATAGATAATGGAGTCGAGGTTAACAACCCTGTAGTGCAAAGAGCCGCCAACCGCTTAACTCTGTTCGTCATACCAGCAAATGTGACTGGTTAAGCTGATATTCTTTAAACTTCTGACAGACATGTTCCTACGCAAAGACAATACATGCTGTGAAATACATTTTCATCTGATGATTCGGTTGCTACTTCTCTCGAGCACAAACTTTGTAACTGGTTATATGACATCACTAATAGACTAAATTTTCGGAGAGGAAAGGATTTGAATTTTTTCCAAAAATAAACAATTTTTGACAATAATTCATTTCTGTTCATGTGGCTGCCGTAGTCTCAGAATTGCCCACACATTCATCAAATAACCACGCCAGAAGCAGTGTTCCCACTCCCGAATTTTCCACCGTATCAAATTGCTTCAAAAAGTGTATCAATACTGGTGAAAATGTATCAAAAAGTTCAAAAAGTTGGTTTGAGGTACTGAAACTATAGTTAATAATATAAAAAACAACTTAGTTTGGAGCTACTATATTTATTGAGTAATATAGAGCCTAAAAAAATATCACAAATTGCGTCCGCTCTTTGTTATCATCTGTATATTGCCCTCAATATTGGGGCCACACAAAATAAAATGATTTCAAAATGTAGGTTCCTTGCAAATTTGCTCAAAATTTTGACGACCCGAATACGGAGCGCAGATTATTTTAGGGAAAGTCACTGTTTTAAATTTCCAAAACAAAAAAAAAATATTCTTCAGCTTAAAAAAAGAACCATATATACATCGTTATTATTTAAATAGGTCGAAAATTTCAAATTTTCAGAGTCCATCACATAATAGATATCTTTCGTAGTTCAGAGGGTAAAGTAGATTGCAGTGGGCAGTTATTACTACTAGAGAGAGGAGATTTAGTTGGCAGATCGCAACAAAATTAAAAAAATTGAATTTATTTACTGGACGACAAAATGTACAATTTTGCCATAATTCAGTGAGTTGCTGTATCATTGTATCAAGAATAGAAGTTTTAAATAAAAATGTAGCAAAATCATACAAATGTGTCAAAAGTGGGAGCCCTGGCCGGAAGTTATCACAATTCGAAATGTTTTGCCTACTTTTAGGAACTTATTATCCACATAGAGTTTGAAATTTATCATATTGAAGCTGAAAATATGTCCTCATTTCATTGCGTAGGTTTGCTTTTACCGAATGTCATAAACTATAAGGGCACATCAAATAGCCCTAAAATGCCGGCTGACATCAAAGAGTTAAAGATAACTCAACTTCAATAAAACCTGCACCTACTCTACAAGCACTAGAATGTATTGTGAAAATTCAGCTTAATAGAATGAAAGTCTTCAGATATACTAGCTGATTTTTTTTCGATTATATATATATGGTTGTATTGGGTAAATGCCGACATTAGGGGTGGCTCCAAAAGTCGGCTACTCAAAACTTTTTGTCTCATAGCAAGAATCAGTTTCGTCAAAACAAAATCTAAAGTGCAATATTTGGAACAAAAAATTAGAATAGTTTCGCAAGAAATACCAAAGCAAAACATGTTTTTAAAATGTTTCTTTAAGTGCACACGAGTGGCTTTTTATGTGTCTTGTGAAGATAGTAGGACTACAGCGGTTCATGGATATGCTATTTAACTACGCCGGCCTCCTGACGAACCAAAGAGGACAGTTAAGACCTTGGTTATGTTAAGGTCTAATTATGTTAAGCTAATGGTTGTTAGACACAAGCTAGATTTAGTCCAAAAGGTTAAACTTGCAATTAAGTAATATAAAGATAAGTCAGCCTCACGTAATGTACAGCCTGGGTAATATTCTATAGGTTTAAGCAAAAAATAAATAAAGGATATAAAATTAAATAATTATAATTCAAGAAGAACCAGCAGACCAAAGTAGTATACCCCTTAATATAAGATGCTTTATGTTAAATATTCTTTAAACTATCTTTGTACAGTTTAAAAAATTAATAAAAAAGTATAATGAAGTGTATGCTGTATTGTTAGTAGACAAGCAAAGACGACAAAAGGCTACTCACTCTAAATAGTTAACATTTTGTTCAACCAAAACTGTTTTGAATACGTGAATTTGGCATTATCTTTGTTTGGAATAAGGAAACTATAGTTCCCGTAATTTTTCCAAAACACTCTCCCAAAAACCATCCAAAGAACTGAGTAAATATTTGGTATTTATTTATTTTTTGCGAAAAAAAAATTTACAATCAAAATATAAGATTTCATACAATTTTAAACCTTTGGTTTCTTAACAAGTAATTTACCATCCCACAAGCATTTCACAACATTCGAAGACCAAACACATGGATCACTATCCTTTGTCTTGTCAATATTACATAATTTCAAATTTTCCACACTCGTTTCCCAGCCATTTTTCGTTAATAGTTCATTACTTCGGTTGACATCATAACCATTCACATCATCCCACATTCCTAATTTCAAACCTTCGCAACGGAAGAAACAACCAGGTTGTGCTGGAAACGTTCCAACTTTAATGGCTTCGAATGATTCCTTAGGTATTTTCTCAGATTCGACGCAATCGGCAACAACCTTTTTGTATTCTTCATCGGTTGGTGGCTTCCAGACGTCGCATCGAACCTATTTTGGATAAATGTAGGATAAAACAGTTAAAAGGTAAAATACTTAGTGGTAATTTAAAACATTTTTAAAATATTAAAGAAATAAATTCTTCAAATTTAATTTTTATGCATTAATATTTTAATAAAAAATATATCTAGCAAAAACATTTAAAAATATATATCTTACCAATCCAACGATTGCAATCAAAACAATGATAGTCTTCATAGTGTCGGTATTTTCTTCAGCTGTAAATTCTTACTGTCCCAATGAACCAGAATCGGGCTGATTTTATACCATCGAAAGTGAATGAGAACTTCATAGAATATTCTAAATTTTTTTTAAGTACGAAAATATTTATTTTATCAAAACCATACCCCGAAATCGATTTAAGAAGCACAACAGTCACGTGACATGCATTCGAATCGTGATTTTGGCGACTTTAATGAATGCAAATAATCTCTACAAAATCACCTGGCATATCATAGTGTGAACATGAAGTGCATAAAAAGTGGTCAAGTGAGCTGCTTGTTGAATTATCTCAAGAAGCAAACAGATACAGAATTGAGCTGTGAAAGGTATGTTCTCAGAATTGTTAGTGCTATGTTTTCGTAGTCGATGAAGTAATATTTCGCAGCTTGAAGATACTTATTTTCGAATGACTCGGCGGTTTTGGTGGTTTTTTTGTATCGATGAATTAATTGGTGCTATAGCCGTTGCAGTAGCTTGTCTTGAAGGTTTATTCAAAGAATAGATTGAAAATCATCAATCATGACTTGCGTTATGATGTAGCATTGTGAATTAGTAAATCAGGTCTGTTATTTGGCAGAATTTCACGCGGGTGATTACAAAACGGACGACCTACGAAAGTCCGGAAATTTGTTATTCAGTTCAGGTACAACTTTGTGGAGTCGGGCTTATGGGGATGAATTTAGGATACAAACTGCAACCAAGTATAAAAGTCTGGATCAATTGCATTAGCCACTTGAGTATGAGCACCGAAAACGAGTAAAATTTAAGAAGAATCATGCTTTTTACAGTCTGTGGCTCCAGAAGTGTTTTACCGAGTAAACTGAGTAAAACCACTTGATTGCCATTTACATTTTATGTTTGTTTAAAGAGAAAGAGCTTAGATGTTCCTGAGTTAAGTTCAGTTTGAACGAGATGATTTGTTGAAATTACTGATGTGTGGATTTTGTTTAGATAGTTTAAGTGATCATTCTATTTAGCAGAAAATTTCGCTCGTAAATTTTCCTTCAAACGTTATAGATGATAAAAAAATGCTCGTCATCAACACCGAGACAAAAAATTTGATGAGTGTGACCATCTTGGAGAAGATACAAACTTTATTGTCACTTCTTCCGATTTGATGGGTCCCGAAAACGAATAAGAAAATGATGGTCAAGCTATGGTTGAAAATAAAATTGGAAAATGAAAACGGACTTCCGAAATTGAACTTCTTATGTGAATATGCAAAAAATTGTGTGAAAGTATGAAGAAAGGAGTAAAGGAAACTCTGAGTGGATGATAGTTTTGCTCGTTAAGATGCCAGCTCAAGACAATGGTCTACTGCTCGTGGGCTTCAATTTCGCCATGGCTATCTTGTGTTATACAAAGAGCCGGCGACGGAGCAGCACTCAGTTAACCCTTACTTAGTCGTACGGAGTCAAGACAGCTTCAAAGTGAAAACCGAATGATTTAAAGCAGTTTGGCCAGATATTAGGAAGAAAATGTAGCCAAATATAAAAAAAACTTCATAGTTCAAAATAGACAAGATTTTTTACTTGTAGCCCACCCCAGATAACTTTCATTATTACTAAATCAATTCTCCTGATTAAATTAAAATATTTGTATCCGTAAAATTTCTAAATGTTCTAATTGTAGCACAGAAGTCGTTTGAAATAGTAAAAATATTTGATACTATACACAGATCAAATTTTATTCATAATGCGTTTCAAAAGGAAAAACAAGAAAAATGTGAAGAAATTGGAGAAAGTGTGTGAACATTTTGGAAAAGTACTTGAAATAGTAAGTGCACTTAAGTTGATGAAAATAATAAAAAAAAATTGCCAATTTGGGTGTCACAAAAATTCAATTAGTGTAAGAAACAATTTTAATGGCTAGAATAGCTGAATATTTTTTTACAAATCAGTAAATAGTAGTATTTGATCCGACCTCATACACTCAAAAGTATGAAAACAAGTTTCAACACTATGTTTAGTTCGGGTTTTTTTTGCTTCTTGCAGAAAAAGTCCTGTTTTTGTATATTTTATAAACTTGTATATTTTATTAACTTGTATATTTTACAAACTCAGTGAGATCTTGCAACTGAACCATCTTAGCGTCGCAAAATAAATGGTTCCATTTCACAGCTGGTGCGATTTTAAAGGTTTGAAGATATTTTTCCACATCATTATTTTTATCAAAGGTAACTGCAAATTATGTTCACATATTTATTATTATCGGATCTTGAGGATTTATTACAGGAAAATAAAATGCAAAATATTGGTTGTTCACGTGAATGTTCGACAAACATTTCATTTTTCACTGAAAAACATGTTCAGTTAAAAAATTTAAATAATTAGATTCATAAATTTGCCTTCTTGCGCTCGTAACATTTGCCTGTTCCATTAAAACTGCGCAATCAGTTAATTTTTGCAAAGCAATATATATTCTTTTAGAGATCTTAAGCTTTAATGTTACGTATTTGCTGAATTATGGTGATAATTGAATTAGTTTTCTGCTAAAGAACTTCATTTTCTGCTTCGAAATATTGCGACTCGAATTCGGTGACTCGAAGTCGGAATCAGCAAAGCCTGCTATTGCTTCTTCGGTTGAACCCCGGTGGAAAAAATTACTTCCCAATCTTCCAGGAGAGACTCGTTTGTGGTCGTTAATTGATCCAACTTCTGCCGAATTTTGAATGTCTGCTGAAAAATTTGAATTCTAATTACTTTGAGTTTGAACTCTCATCACGATTAATTGTAAGTGGAGATACTGTATTCCAAACAGATCGTAACCAGCAAAGAGCTTCAAATATAGAAACTAATGTTGTTGGGTCTGAAGTACGCTCAGTATTTTCCAGAGCATAGAATATTAGGTTCATCAAATATTTGCGGTAATTTACTTTTAAGTTTGGTGTAATCCACTCATCTCAGGGCTGTAAATGAGAAGCGCAATTAGATGGAGAAAATTGTATCTTGATGTTTTCTAGATTACCAATGCTGTCACAACTAGAATTATTAACAAAGATTTTGATGTTTCGGTTTTGTGTCTGGATTTCAATATCAATTGTATGCCTCCATTCTTTAAAAATAGCACCCGTCATCCAAGATTTTGTGTTAGCTTGCCAAGTCATGTCCAAACTTTACTCAATGTCAATTTTTCCGAACGATTTTGGTCTTTTGGCTTTTCCTATGACCAGAAAATCTTTCCTTTCACTGCTTACACAACACTGCAACTGTCAGGCACTCCTTTCTTTTTTAACGTTTTTCCTATTTAAAGCATAGTGATTTTTGAGGTGTTGCTCTAAAAATAATCTTGTCTCATCAAGATTATACTATAGATATTTGAAGCAACATAGCCATCACATAACATTCTTAGCTGTGACTGAAATTCCTGCACTGTGTCTAAGTCGATATCAGGTCATTTGCCACAATGTGTGCGAAGTGAATATTGTAACCCTTTTTACCGGATACTAGAAATTTGTATTGAATGTGGCAGCTGTGGACAAACTTTTACTTTTTAGGAGTTTTTCACATGTCTTCAAGTCTGGCAAAGTCTGAGACTTTGACGTATGCAACTTTCTGTATTCCATGAATTCTCTATCGCGACCTTGCGCTTTTAGATTAGCCTATACTTAATTTTATTTAAATTAATAAAAACTTTACTTGAAAGCTTCACCAACATTTATTTGACCGATAATATGTTCATATATGATTTTTTTATTATTCGCTTCATTTAAGCTAAAAATTTATTTTCTTTCATACATTTGACGTTATTTGCGGACCAAATACATGGATCACTATTCTTTTCTTTATCGCTCAGACATTTCTTTAAGTTCTCTTCAGTAGTCGCCAATCCATGTGTTTTCAACATTTCAAAGGTTTTATGAAGATCATAGCCAGTTTTGTCATCCCATATTTCGGTTTTTATACCATGACATCGATAATAGCAGCCAGGCTGCTTTGGATATTTTCCAGTTTTGAGTGCTTCAACCGAATCTGGAGGAACTTTCTCCGATACATAGCAACTTTCGGATATTTTATCAAATTCAGCTGGACTTACTGGTTTCCAGTCAGCGGATTGGACCTGGAAAGATGAAAGAGTTAATGAATGTTTTGCAAAACTTATTTAGTTTTTTTCGTACTACGTTACATTAGGATAGGAGTAACATTAAGATAGGAGTAAATTTTAAAATATGCTTTAAAGTTCAAAAGGAATCGATTTCAAGATACAAAGTTTCGCAAATTTTTAACTATAGCATATAGCAGTACAAAAAGGAGATGATTAAACCAAAATGTTTCAAAGCTCCAATTGACATAAATTGCAGCAAAAAATATATATTGAAAAGATGTAACTACTGTAGGTTTGGCGAAATGTGAGATTCGAGGGCTTCATATGAACGAAAATCTTCTTAAACAATGATTTGGCAATTTAAACATCAGCTTGAAAAAATTTCTTACTGCACGCGGAGAGATTGATCGGTAGAATTTGAAAAATATGAACATAATTCTTCTACTAAGAAAGTCCAAGGCCTCATCTGGAGAGCTGGTGTGCACATGTTGAAATATGGAAAATACAGTTAAAAGAATCCAAAGTAGGAAACAATTACAGTCACAAGATAGTTGAAAATTAAAGACAAAGCTGGTATGCAAGGGAGATAGTGGACACAAAGGGAGCATTTGGTTCGACAGCATTCGTGTCCTAGAATATTCAACAAGGTCAAACAAAATGTAGTTGAAGCAAACGTAATTTGAGGTAAACAATATAGAGTTCTTGGTTTTTGATTAAGTATAATTCAGAAAATTTAACTTAATTTGTCAACTCGAGTTTGAAGTGATTCATTAGGATTTTTTTTCAGCATGTTCTTGTTCATCGATTTGAATTCTTTTCACACTTGAGAGCTGCATACTGTTATTGAAAAGTGATGTTTCAAGTTTGCTCTTTTATTTTAAATATACTTTGACGAAGTTTCATCGTGTTTTTGAAAATAGGGATTTGTACAAGAAGCAAGACCATTGTATGAAATTTAATGGTAAAAAGACGTCTCAACTTATCGCGTTAGTATTGAAATCTTTATCAGCTTAGGGCTCTTTGACTTTATACAGGAACACAAACTAAAATAACATTAAATCACTTTCAATACCCTATATAAAACTAAAACACAATAAAACATAAATATTACTAACCAAAGTTATGGTGCACAAAACTAGAAACACTTTCATGCTGCTCACTAGATTTTTCACTTTTGTGTCAAAACTATGAGAACAAACCGAAAAGTTTTGCAGTTTTATACTTTTAGAAATCAAAGATTTTCATTCATTTCGTTCATTGTTCGCTTGAATAAATAAATAAAATAAAAAATTTTATTTGAACTAAAATTGGTGCTTAAAATTAAAATAATAACATATGTACATACCTTCCTCATCGAAGTCGATAGCTTTTCCGGGTTATTATAAGTGAGAAATAAGAAATAAAATTGACGAAACTTTAATATCAATGGGAATTTAACCGAACAAAAAAACTATTAATCACTTTGTAATCATTTGTTTTTATCATTGTTTCGAATACTGATGATTCAGTGTTGCAGATGAGTGAACCCAGTGTATGAATTTACGGAGGTATATTTTAAAGTAAAAACTGTTTCAAATTTTTGTTTGTTCTATTTGCCAAGCAATTGTTGGTTTTTGTTTCAAATAGTTTTCCATGAAAAAAGCTTTAGATTTTGAATATTGTTTTTGATAAATTTCTGATACATTAATCTTCGTTATTTCTATGATTAAAACATTTTGGTAATTTAGTTTTAGAAAAGTAGACATGATTTACTACACATAAAAAACTATCTAAATCTATTATAGTTGCCCAAATTGTCACGTGTAAACCTTTTTGCTCTAAAAACGTTTACCAAACACAAAGAGACACAGTCGAATATATAAAACAAAAATTCATATTACCTTGATTTATGTATCTGTATGATGATGGATTGTTACAGTGCTACAAGTTTTTCAACACTTATTTGTTCTTTGAAAAATTACGTCATGCTGAATTGTTTAAAATTGACCCTTCATAAGAGTCGGAGCCATGAACTGCTATGTCAGAATTAGTAGAGTATAATTTATTTATTTCGTTTTCTGTATCGTTCTCAAATTAAAGCGTTTACGAACTGAATTTGAACACACGATTATTAGTAGCTGTTCACAAAAGCCAAAGTTAAAACCAAACTAGTTCTTTTCGCATTATTGTCTCTTGCAAATATTTTAGGTAAGATAACACAACTTTTAATCTGCATTGATTTGTGTGACTGGAGCAAGCTCAAACTATTTTCTGTTTCAAGTGTGTCAAAACACGAAATAAAATAAACGAATAAAATACATTTTTTGTAATTAAATATATTTTTTAATTAAAAAAATGTTTATATTAACTCATTATACAGCTACCAACAACAGCATCAGTTTCTTTGAAAATGGAAATTTTAAGCTTGCTCATAAATATTATGTATCCCTTTGTAACATGCCGGTATTCTGTTATGATTTGTCCCGAAGAAAAATTTCTTTGAAATAGAAATCTTGGGAGAGGCATTGGCAAGTTCTGAATAAACAGCAGTATTTCATTTCAGCAGTATTTCTAATTATCTAAAATATTTCAACCTAGGAAACATTTTATTAAAAAAAAACGTACAAATAAAACAAAAGCCACTTGCGGACAAAAGAGACATGAAACATAATTAGGGCATTTCATGTGAAGCGGACAACGAAAAAAAGTCGAAGATAATGTGCATACTGGTGCTTCTAAAGGATATGAACGTAAATACACAATATTGTTCTTCTATGGGGTTTAGTTTTCGAGTTATGGGCTTCTCAATAATTGACGAAATCGATGAAAAGTCTTTCGGAAGCCGATTTTGAGATTAAAACACTAATCTAAAAAACATTAATCATACTGAATGGTATAAAAAAATAACTCTAATTCTTAATTTTGACATAAGATTTGAAAAGCATTTGAATAATTTGGATCAAATTATTCAAATTACGAGTTGAAATGTTAACTTCCGGTTTTACACAGGATACATTTTTTTTTCTTTAAATCTAATTTAAAAATAAAAATAACTGTTAATTTTTTATACCTATCAGTATGTTTAATGTTTTTTTAGATTTATTTTTTGAATTTCGAAACCGTTTTTCAAGAAACCTTTAATAAATTTCATCAATTATTCTCGGCGACTATACCTGATAGCAAAAATAAATTGTGTATTCACTTTCACATCTTCTAGCTGGACCATTATGCACAATATGAACGAAATCTAGAATGCCCTAAATCCTAGATGAGTTTGTCACAAAAAGTCTTCGTACACTTGATAATATCGAACAATAAAAATTTCCAAATTATATCAAAACATACGAAATAACGTTTTTAATGATTTTGGAAGAAAATAAGCATAAACTATTTTCGCCGTAATTAAATATATATATATATATATATATATATATATATATATATATATATATATATATATATATATATATATATATATATATATATATATATATATATATTTATATATATACAACGTGACACGTAATTTATATATATTAAGATATATATATATATATATATATATATATATATATATATATATATATATATATATATATATATATATATATATATATATATATATATATATATATATATATATGTATATATATGTATATATATATTTATATATATATATATATATATATATATATACATATATATATATATATATATATATATATATATATATATATATATATATATATATATATATATATACATATATATTAGAGATCTGATTGAACTTTTCAGAAGAGCTAGTGCATGGACTAATTAAAATAAAGATATATTTGGTGGTGGTGGGCATTTTAGTGAATTTTTACGTACCCCCCTTAATTTCTATTCAGAGTATATTTTCGTGAAATAAGGTACTGAAAATGAAAATTAATTATGTCTTAGCTTGTCCATGATAAAAAATGGGAAATTAAGGGCCCTATGTCGGCGCTGATTGCCTAAAAGTAGGTAAGGATTCTTTTTTCATATTTCGATGTGTCATAACTTTTGACAAAAAGATTGCTTCAACATAAAAGAGCATGTTGATATTGACCAAAACCGTACACCAATGGAATTTCAAGATTGTGCGAGCAACGCCGTAGCTTCAGCAGGCACGAGAAAAAAATCTTTCAATTCATCGAAATTCCGAGTTTATTTTTTTTTTTGATTTTTGAAACGACTGCCCCATTTATAAAAAACGTTTTTTTGGCCACCAGGTCAATTTGAAATTTTCCCAATTTCACGTTGTATAACCAAAATTACCAAATTACTTCTATTTTTAGCACTTGACTTTTCGGTTTACAAGAACTGATGACCGTATAATCCGATCATTATGAAATTTACATAGCATGTTGGTATCTACAAGGAAAAGGTTTGGTAGAAGTGATTTTGAAATGCAGCCAACCCTGTGGCAGTGGTGTCAACTTGAAAATTCACTGTGAAAAATGCCTATAAATTTCGGTTAAGCCTACAAATTTTAGCAAAATTCACTCAGTATTTAAACCTTACTTTAAGCCACATTTGGTAGAAATTTTGTTGAAAAGTTATTATAGAGCTACCATCTTGTAAATTCGCTCAGTAAAATACAGTTTTATCTCTATAACTTCCGATTCAGACACAAAATCAAAACGAAATTCATGTAGTAAATGGACTTTATTGTAAGAGCCTTGACAGTCAGGCAGTTAAATTACCAATTTAATAATAATAAATTATGCATTAATTAGTAATTGTAAAGGTGCTGACACACAACCCTTGCCTTAATGATGAAAACTGTCAGTGAGTGTCTGTTATTCAACG
Source organism: Nemotelus nigrinus (assembly GCA_947369275.1). Classification (NCBI taxonomy): domain Eukaryota; kingdom Metazoa; phylum Arthropoda; class Insecta; order Diptera; family Stratiomyidae; genus Nemotelus; species Nemotelus nigrinus. The sequence goes on from OX376373.1 coordinate 158,930,279, forward strand.
CAATGAGTTTTTAAAAAATGGAGAAATTGAAAGCGTTTTAAGAGTATGTGGCCTCTTTTCTGTTCTAATTAATGAATTTGAAGTACAAACCGCACAAAAACTGCACTAAAATCTTTTAAATATTTTAAATTTAAATTTGACATCTGAAAAAATGTCTTCTTCTTTTTCTTCTTTTTCAATGCGAAGAGCGACGAAGAGATTATGTATTATGTCGGAAAACTCTATATCATTTAAGAATAAATGGCCAAAGTTTGATGATAACATTACCATATTAAACACAGCACTTACATGATCATATACGACAAATGATCCTTTAGGCTTCCATGTCTGTCTAGGCTCTAAGCCGCATTCGTAGCAATTTCGTAGAAATATCATGAAAGGGCTGCCAATCATGATAATTTTCGTAATTTTTTGACAAACCTTTACTGAGCGATGTTGTCATTAAATTTTCAAATTTTCAAACAAATATTTAGTTTTCGAAAATTTGAAAAGTTTTGCGGATGATCACCTTAAAATCCCTTTCACCCTTTAACTTCCAGCGCAGTCATCTAATCGAAACGAAATTTGCAGGGTGAGTTTTGCTTAACGTGAAGCAGATCTAGTATATTGTTGGCTGTGGTGCTGACACAGGGTTGCCAGCACCAGACTTTTTCATAAATATTGAACCAACAGATGCTTCCATTATGTATTCATAAGCAAAGCATTAACAATAAAATAAGCAACCAATCTTTAAATTTTCCGAGTTTTGGAAATTTTTGGGCTGACAACTCCAGACATAGTTTAATCACTGAATCTTTCGATGATATCCTCGGGATAAGGCTGGCTCGGGAAAAGGATAGGCTGATTTTAACAGTAGCTTGTTATGGTAGACTTATTGCTGCTACGTTGGAAAAATGTTACCGGCAATGAACATTTTCAACATTTGTGTTATAGGAGATGCTGTCAGGAAATGTTTTTTGTTACTTTGAGTAAGAAATTGTAGATATGATACTACGTCTTTGAACATTTTTATGTCACTCAAAGACAATTTCCTCGAAAATCAGTTGTATAACGGTCCTGATGCGCTAGACTTTTTAATTTATTAATATTTATTCGCATACCTTTTCGTTTGAAATATAGCCTTTAATCTTCCCAACATTGATTTGAGAAGGTGACTGGTCACATCAGTCGTGTTGATGCGTTTTTGGATATGGTTGTCTAGAACATCCCAAAGATGCTTCACATGATTAATGTCTGGGAGCTGTGAGTAGGTGTGTCATCGATGCTCGTTTTCAATTGTTTTTCTTTCCGAAAAGATATATGTAATGATTTGAGGTCGGTAGCTAAGCTCGCTAAGGTGCCAGTCCGAAGCAGTGACAAAAGGTGCAAACTAGATAGCGCAGAAACATCGTCATTTTCGATGAAGTTTGCGATATATCCCCAGTGATCGCAAGAAATAGATAGTTGCTTGGCAACTATCTCACGCCTCACTTTAATAGGAAGAATTCTCATAAACAATGTTGCTTGCGTTCAACTTTATTAATGGCTGATGTTTATAGCAATTTCCAAGTCGAAAGTTGAGAAAAGATAGAAAGTGCCTCAGCAAATAGTGCTGCTACGATAAGATACGATTCTCATTCCCACTAGACAATACACATTTACTTTGACAAAAAAAAAAATCTTTTAACGAATGGCGTTTTATGCAATTTAGATTTTATTTAAACTTATTCTGAGTATTAAAATGGTAAGCGAAGAAATGGTAAAGTTATCGCGAAAATGGAAATGGTAAAGTTATCGCGAAATACTATTTTCAATACCATTTAGCGAGTATATCCCAGACTTTTATCCAATCCATTACAAACAATAGCATAGTATAAACCGGATCGATTTGGGTTGAAATCAAAATGTCTGACAAGTCAAAATAGGTTTTCGATGTGACTGAATCGATCAAATATAATTCAGCCAGTTCTACAAAGGTGAACTTTGATATGTATGTACATTCTCACCCTTCATAGATATATACTTTTTCAACTGTCACTGTTGCATATGATGAAGCGAACTTATTTGGCTTGGTTTCTTTTCAGGTACCATCTGCCATCAGGTAAATGTGGCACAATACCGTTCTTTCCGCGCTATTTAATCAATAAGTTTTGGCTGCGATCTACCGCCCGCGGGTTCGAATCAAACCGTGCTCGTGGATGTACTTGTTCGTCTTGTGCTATCTTCATAGCCGGCCACTGGGCATAAAATGTCATATTATAGCTAAAAAAAAAGGGTACTGAGTAAATCATGAAGCTAAATTTTGATAGGTCTCCCTTATCTGGTCATTCTTTCGAGCGGAAATTTTGACAATGGAGAAAAGCGCTGACGCTGCTCGTTTCTAATTGATACCATGGCAATAATTTGAATTTGCGATCGGTTTTGTTATTAAAAAGACATTCGCACAACTGAATTTTCAAATTCAAAAACCAAATGTCTCTTTTTAGCTCAAAAGAATGAACTGCGTGTACCGAATCGGCGTGAAATGATTGGTGACATGTGTCAATGCCATCTTCATTTCAATTCCGAAAGCAACTTTTGACAGAACGAAGCAACTTTTCACGCTAAGAAGTGAGTAACAATTTTTGTCTATTTTTAGGCTAAGTTTTCGCTGGAAGACAGTACTAAGCTTTAGTGGCGACTAGGCATAACACAAGCGTAATTAATTAATTCATTCGTAATTAAGAAAAAATGTGACACTTCAAGAATAATGAAATAAGTGCTATCGGCTTCTCCCATATGTGTTTTCCTTTCGCCATAGCTAAGTGTTTGCTTCAAAAGGTAATCCCCTTGGCTTTGACATTAACATAGAAAACAAAAAATTTTGCAGTGATAATTTGTCGTTATGATTTACATTGATTATGAGGTCTAATACTGATTTCATTTCTTTCCGTTTTGAGCTTATTTTGACTAATTATTCACTTAAATGATGCAACACCAGCACTCAAAGCAGCAAAATCAGGTCGAATCTTCCTGTTGACTGATTAGTTGTTCCTCGACTAGTTGTTCCATGCACTTCTAAGAAAAAGCATTTGCATGAAGACTCATAGTACACTTTTAACACTCACTGTATGTATTTTTACCAATCATTGTAATGACAAAAGAGCTATGTCGATATAAACCAGTATTATGTTGAGTCTATGCCACGTTTTAGAAGCTCTTATGGTCTCGTTCCAATCCATGTGGTCTTGTTTCAATGCATATGGTCTCATTCCACATGCCTGCTCTGCCTTGTGATCAGATGCTTGCCTAACCACAAGCCCTCTTCTATATAAGGACCTCTGGAAACTCTAGATTGGTTGAGGCATGGATGTAAAAGAACAAAGACCTTGCAAAACGGATCTTAAGACGCAGGACGCTGTTTCTTCAGCCAACGAAATGCAGGCTGAAAATAAATATATTTCCTTTCCACCACCCAAACTAGCAACTTCGATGAAACCACAGACAAAACAGGTTACTAAACCAACCTCACAAACTGCATCGACACATTAACCTGGAAATAGTATAGTGAATATTATGGAAAAAAACAGACTAAAGAGAAAAAAGTTTCGAGTGATTATAACAGAGCCACTTAAATGGACTTAAATATCTGTTTCCTTAATAACCTGCGTATAAATTATAGGTTAAGTAAAAAAGTTATTTAAAAATGTACGTGATTTCTACTACTCCATTTGATCACAAAAAATTGAGGAAGTTCCTAACTGGCAAGAAAATACAGCATCATATTTATTTTCTTCCAGAAGAAAAGCATCGACGTCTCCACGGCCTTGAACCAGAAAAAATCTAGGTAGATCTTCAGGTACATGGCTTTAACCCACTAGAATTATTATTCCTAAAACTCAAGAATATGACTTTAGAGTTAGCTGAAGTTCTTCTATTAAGAAGTAAAGCTGAAGCACCGAGTTCAAGAGGAGGGTAATCACTATATAATCACTGTTAGCAGTTTAACTGTCAACAGGCGATAATGGCCATTCCCAGTTGATAATACCAAATGTGTCAGCTGTGGTGATAGCCACTCGGCCAGCTACGGAGAATGTCTAATGAATTCCAAGAACATGAGCAAAAACATCGCACAGGTAGTGGAAGGAAACTCGTGCAACGTTACCTACAGTCCATCCCTCAAAAACGAAAAATGACCATACCGGTCAAAAGTTTTATCTACCGCAGATTCTGCCTAGTGTTCTTCATTCGGATATAACGGTTCAACTGGTATAAAATATTGACAAGCAGTTCTAGATAATGATGAAGAGCTTCATGGAAAAAGCGAAGCAGAGTATGTTCGTAATATTTCAAGTCCCAAATTTTAACAGTAAAAAACATTTATACATTCGCGATCGAATCTTAGCTCTCACTTACAATTTAAATTTTACAAGCAGTATATTTGGAGAACTAACGCAGTTCTTATACGATAATAAGACCAAAATTATGATCATCAAGGAAACATCTTTAAAAACAGTTAATCACGTCGAATTTTCTAACAATAGTCGATATCGTAGCGATAGAATGACATACAGAGGTGAAAACACTGTAACTCAGACGAGAAGGGTTATCAATCAGATACATATCCAAACTCACATCCTACATAAAGTTGAAAGGACGGACATTAAAGTAGACACGGATTTTTTTAAAATTGGTGCAATTCCCGTGTATATCCCTGGAAGGAAAACTAGCCTTTTCCCACATTTTAGGACAACACTTAAATACAGAAGAAAACTAAACGCTAAACATTGTAACTGAAAATACTTTCACAATTAAAATAAAATTGCTGTATTTGTTGTAAATGCTGGGGAAATAGATGACGTTGCTTAGGTACTTTCGCTTTAACTTCAAGAAAACTGTTCTTCAGTGAATGCCATTATTCAGAAAGTGGAAGTTTGTATATCTGTTTATAAAATTCTTGCCTTCGTATAGAGTAAACAGCTAGTAAGTGGATTGAATAACAAAAGAGCAACTGAACCAAATTCGGTTGAAAGTGAATGGCAGACGTATCTCCCAATAGTATACTGAAGACCTAAATAGATATCAGAAACCGTACCTTAAAAACGAAGAACTTGCCTAGGGTCTGGAAGACAGCGATAGTGACAGTTGAACGTAAACCAAGAAAAGACCTCCACTTCGCACAACATTACTTATTGGCAATCGGCCTTCCGTATCAAAAAACGCTAAACGTCTTCTTCTCGATCGACTCAATGAACTAATTGAAGATAAATCCATCATCCCAAAATTTAGCTTTTGGTAAATTCAAGTTATTATTTTTTATGTAGCATTTCTAGTCTGCTTGTGGTGTTATTCAGCTTTTCGTGATTTAAATCAAAACTTTGCCGTCCACAGAAGTTAATCGTTTTCGATGCTACTTAATTTTTGCGATAATTTTAAAACTTAAATATTGTTTTTACAAAAAATGCAATCTGTTAACTTTCAACAGTATTTATTTAACTGAAATATTTTTTATTGAACTTTTGTGATCAATTTATTGTCATACATACATTTGACAACATTAGCGGACCAAACACATGGATCACTATTCTTTTCCTTATCAGTCATGCATTTCTTTAAGTCACTTTCGGTCGCTTTCAAGCCCCGTACTGCTAACATGTCATCGGTTCTAGTAGCATCATAGCCACTTTTATCATCCCACACACCGGATTTTATTCCATCACATCGATAATAGCAACCCGGCTGTTTTGGATAATCCCGTGTCTTAAGTGCATCAATCGATTCCTGCGGAATCTTCTCCGACGCAAAACAACTGTCGGCAATTTTCCCGTATTCAGCAAGGCTAGCCGGTTTCCAGTCGTCCGATTTGGCCTTGAAGAGTGCAAAGATTTTTAATTTTGTTAATAAATAATATTTGTGGTTATCATTAATTTTTCATGAAAGTAAGATTTGCTTCATTTTTCAGCTATTTACGCGATGGCTTCAATCGGTATATGATCTTGTTATGCAGCTATGTTATATTTATGTCAAAAGGTAGATTTTACGTATGCTTGCTGTATATTTGTTTAAAAGAAATGTAAAAGTCAGTCAATACGAAGCTTTTCATCCAAAACTGCAGAGCCTGGTGGCACTGTCGAAAGAACAAAGCAAAAGGTCCGACAAAACTAGAGGCAAACAATGTCAGTGACATGAAACTTTAAAAGAAGAGGCTATACACTTTAGCCTTGTGAAGCGCTTAGCTTTGCCGATAGTTCAAAGGATAGTTTACACAAGGAGAACTAATGTAGAAAGAAGATTCATATGATTGAAAAGCTACATGAAAATCCAGGAAGATGTAACTAAGATAGATATAGCCCGAGATTAGTGATGCTGAGACAATTTGGTATTTGATCAAATGTATATTTACAACAAATATTTTAAGCCACTACAGCATATATCTATCCATTGGTTGTTTTAAAGACCGTTAAAAATTGCATATCATTTATTTAAAATGTTCACAAGAACTTTATTTGATTTTGAGTGAATATGTTGCTTAGTTTTCACAAAATGGTGAAAGACGATTAGTTAGACTTATCAAAGATAACTGGATTAGTCATCTCTAGATTTTCTGCTAGAAGTGTTTCATCAAAGATGGAAAATTTTATCTGCCAGGGAATCTTTAAAAGGTATGGTAATAGAGACAGTAGAAACCTTATATAATCCTACAAAAGCGGTAGATGCACGAACTGATATAATTTGCTACTATGTTTCAATATTTTAGCATAAAACACCATCACAAATAGTAAAAACTAAACAATACTAACCAAAACTATCACCACACTCAAAACTATAATCACTTTCATATCGCTTTGAATCCTTTTCACTTTCGCTTCAAAACTACCAGAATATATCGAAAGTGTTTACAGTTTGATACTCTCAGAATATGTCGAAAGTGTTTGCAGTTTTATACTTTCAGAAATCTAAAATTTTCATGGAATCTAAAATTAATTAAATCAAATAGTTAGAAATATTTACGAGTCGACTACGATGTCAGTATTTTGTCAATCAAATCATGTCATGTGTCATATTTCCTAATTGATACCGTAACGAGATTTCAGTACACGAAACGATTAGTGAAGCTACGAAAATTATAATATTAATGTAAATCTCATGCAGATAAAAAACAGTTGACCACTTTGTAATTATTCGATTTTAATACTGATTTGAGTAATGACCATTTAAAGTTGCAGTTCACTGAATTTGATCAATGAATTCACTCAGGTGAAGTTAAATAATTACTTGTGCACATTTTGAAAATTAAAACGCGTTAGAAGCATGACGAAAACCTTGTAATCTTTGTATGTACAGACATCTGTCAAGCTCATTATTGCTATCCATGAATTAAATAAGGTCTAAACATAAAGGTCTTAATATTTTTGTTGCAATATTTGTTGCTTATATTGAAGGAGCTTATTGTTCCTCCTGCCTGTTTTTATTGGAGGACGTATTGCACTTCACCTTGAAAGTAATCATAAAATCATGGTTATCAGACATATTCACTTTTAAACTGTTTTTTTAATTATAATTGTTCACAAAATGAAACACTAAATTTGCATTGGAACAGAACAATTAATCTAGCATTTAATATTCAATTGACGGCATATATGTATTAGAACTATATAAAATCCCTTTAGCAATGTTATCTTTCACTTTATCAAAAAATCTATAGTTTATACCTAGGTTAGATTAGTGAAGATTCCTGTCGGAAACGTGGCCAGCATTAGACCACCAGTTTGGGCCCATTTGCCACCCTCATAGACAATCAAACGCATTCACACTAACAGCCATGGCACAAGTGGGATTCGAACCCGCATGCCCCGTTGCACGCCGCTTTTCGGCCTGACGCCTTAGCAAGAAGATCTAACGGGCCCCCTTAGTTTATACCTAAAAACTATCTAATTTTTTTTTTTTTTTTTTTTTTTTTTCTATGATAATGCCAAAGCTCAGGGGATTGCCCTTTGAAGCGAATGCTTAGCGATGGCGGTAGGGAGACACGTATGGGAGAAGCCGATATCAATTTTTCCATTATTCTTTTTTTTTTTTTTTTTTTTTTTTTTTACTGATACCCAATTAATACTCAACTTATCTAACTGTACTTGCAACTTAAGCTTGGTTTTAAATCTAACCCTAAGTAGTTTTAAAGGGGCTGACTTAATCGAACATTGAAAATGGCTTATTTTATATATTTTTGGTCCAAATGGCCAGCTTCATCATCATCATTGGCGCTGCAATCGGGGTCCGGTCCTGGCCTCCGTGAACAGTTTTTTCTATCGGACCCAATCGCGAGCCGATGTCATCCAATTTTGCACCCCTAAACTCCGAGCGAACTGGTCAACGCCATCGTTCCAGCATAAGTTATGTATAGCTCACAAATCGCCTCACCAATCTTACCAAATATAGCCACACAAACAATATTGGGATAAGTCACATAAATATTATGCAAATGATAAGAATATCATGCTACATAATTAAACACACATCCGACTAACAGATTTATGCTAAGTAAAATAGTGGCTTATCAATTAACCACACCCTGTTAAATTTAAACCAAGCTTAAGAAATGCAAAACACTTATATAAACTCCAACAAACAAACAGAAGGGGTTCTTTAATAAATCACCATCCAAGTGATGAATTCTACGAGTAAGCGTTTATTAAATTTTATAATAAAGTTTTAAATTAATAAAACTAGTGTTTTCTTGAAAAAGTTAAAAAGTTCTGTGACTGAAAATTTTAAAAGAATTCATTTTTTTTAACATTAAGTGAATCACAAAGCTTAATTCGCAGGGAAAGGTCTCTTACACTGTCGTCTGCCGCAAAGGGTTTTCCGAGCCGGATCCTCTTCGCTCATTCGAAATGGGTGTGCTGCCAACCGGAGTCTACCGAGCTTTGTCTTTGTAATTATATCTGCTTCTAGGTACATAGCGAACATCTGTTGTAGCGTCTCCGGAATCGCCCTTCTTCACATATGGGGCCAACGATTTTCCACAAGACTTTCCTATCGAACGCGGCTAAGAGGTCAGACTTCCTTTTGCTGAGCACCGAAGTCTCGGATTAATACGTGAGTACTGTATGATCATGTACAGCAGGAGCTTTGATGTTTGGGTGAGATTTCGGGATTTGAAGAGCCTTGACAGACTGTAATAGGCTTTATTGGATTTTATCAGCCACCTGCGTATTTTGTCCTCCATGTTATAATCGAGTGCTACGATTGACCCAAGGAAGTTGAGGATGAATTCGAATTCATCCTCAACTACCCTGAAGATTTGACCAACTCTAGGTATTCTTCCTGCAGATGCTGCCACCATGTACTTAGTATTTTCTTCATTTATGTGGAGCCCCAGTTTTCGCTCCACTCGCTCGATTGGATGAAAGATTCTCATACAGCTATTTCTCGGTGACGTGATAGTCTCGGAAAGCTTTTTTCAACGCCAGGTTGAAGAGGAGGCAGACCAGACCATCTCTTTATCGGAGCCCATTGAAGATGTTGAACGGTTTGGATAGCAATCCGGTTATTTTAACTTGGCTTATTACATTGATCATGGTCAACCCACACAACTCTCTCATGGCTTTATACAGTTCTACCCTGGCTATGCTATCATAGGCGACCTTAAGGGGGGAAATACATGTAAAATGGAAAAGAAATTGCTAATTTCAGATTGATTTAAAATATATATATTGTTTATTCAGAAAATTTTTAATACTAATTCCTCAAAGTACATATCTTATAGTAAATGAAAATATTTTTTTAATAACTTTTTAACACAAAATGGAGGCAATGCGAGCAAATGAAAAAAACACATCAAAAACAGCCTCGTACAACTTAACGCCTTTTCCGAGAAACTGGCAGCGTTCAGAGAAAAAAAAATATGCTAACGAGATCTATAATTCATAGGTAAACCAATAAAATTTAGAAAAAAAAATCAAATTTTTACATTAATATTAGATTAAAAAAAAAATCGATTTTTTAAAAAAAAATCACGTTTTAATCATTGGTAAACTAATTATTTTTCCGAAATTACAAGAAAATGTAGGTTCAACGATGAGATAATACTCTTTTGTACATGTGATATAAATTTGAGCCGAATAGGTTCAATGTTTTTTGAGATATCTTGTACGGAAATTTAAAAAGTACTACTTTGAGAAAAACGCGTTTAAAGTTTTAAAGCTCCACTGACCTGGGGAACGCCGCGCTGTCTATAACTGCCTATAACTCGAGAACTAATACGAATATCGCTTCAAAACTTCTTTTGGTATATTTTAAGTGTATTTCGAACACTTTGATGCAATAAAAAAAAATTCGTTTTTGTTTTAGCAGTTACATGTATCTCCCCCCTTAAAGTCTATAAATAAATAGTACAGTGGAATGTTGAATTCCAGACATTTTTGCATCTCGTGCCTGATAGTGTCATTATATAATGATCAGCTTATCACTTCCAATAGTCGTTTTTGTTTTGCTCTTCTATCGAGTTTAGCTAGTTGCATTGGAAATACCAAAAAAAATCTAAGCCAGTGACCGGGCTGGTTTGATTTATCTAAGTGGAATAACAGTTTCAGTAAAAGCTTATGAGTTCGCAAAAGATTGTGGATACGAGAGACATTGTATGAAGCGGTTGACGCAGCCGCTGCTTAAAGTGATTCCACCAGCCGCTGACAATTCACAAGCTAATAGTTGGATGAAATTTAAACATAAATTTGAAATCATTTACATCATTACGTTATATAACTACCTAATAAGTTCCCAATACACATCATAATACGGTTTTTATAACATTTACTTGTAAAAAAAATGAAAACAGCCCCTTAAGCGAATGGAACCGGCGAGTTGTAAAGATTTTCACTCAAATAAATTTTAAAATTTAGGCAAGTATAACACTTGTACCTTATGTATATTATCGGGTGCTTATCTTATAAAAAATTGGCAGTGGCATTTCCTATAATATAAATGCTGAGAATGATCAGTACGTGCAACTCTTTAACAGCACTGTAATCAAAAGTCTACCAATACTGCTTCACGTCAAAATTCAATCCATCATGTCCAATAACTTCAACGAAAAATACAGGGCTAAAAAGTTTTTTGGGGTTGCCATTAAAAAAAAATGTGAAAACTTAGAAAATCTAAACAATGATTATTTACTTTCATTATAGATATTTGCCATGTGATGGCAGCGTCTCTTGGTACGAAAATAATGAAAATGCCTGGTGCTGGCAACCATTATTTAGCACCAAAGCCACCCCAACGTATGATTTTTGTTTCTACCCATTATAAGTTATAGGGGTAAAAATAAATTTAGGATCACCACCTACAAAACTTTTCAAATTTTCGAAATAGAAACATTTGTTGATTATTGTTACAAGAATATCATTACAACATCGCTTTGCGAAAAAATGCCAAAAAGTTATATGGTTACCATAAGGCTCATAAGGCTCATCTACCATATGAATCTCGTTATGATTCCCTCACTGAATTGGAAGCTAAAGCGCAAAATCGCAGAACAGGTTTTTAAGATTCAGCAGACAAATGATACTATACCTGGCATCTATATTTTGATTTTGCAAATAAACTTCTATCAACTTTGGTTTGAAGAAAGTCCATCTACTGTGCAAATTTCGTTGAAATCTGGTGACGGGCTACTGATGAAGAGTTACGATTCTTGTAGAAAGAGGAATTTCGAAAATTTTAATTTGGCTCTGCAGATATATCACAAAATTTATTAAAAATTTGCATTTTGTTTAAAAAAGCAAACAGTTTTCAGGACACTAGTGGTTTTGTAGGGTTTTGGAACATGATTTATTTCAGAAGTATGTGACATATATGAAGCGCCAGAACTCGTTCTTCCCCGACAAATTCCGATAGTAATTTCAGGTAAAATATTAGGCGTGTTTTTTTGCTCCTCTATCCAGTAGAGAATAGGATATACGCATTGGAAACAACAACACTCCTGCACCAGTGAATTCACTAGTACAGAAATTGTATTCGTCATAGGTAGTTCACGTGCCGAAGTATAGAATGTGCTGATAGAAAAAAGAAAAGCTCATACGTAGTTGTCTTTTTTTTCTGTGAGATGGCTTTGGTTTTTGAAGGTTAAGTTGAATGTTTTGGTAGTTAGTAAATTGAAAAAAGCTCGCATAATGTGAACAAAGTTAAAAGAGATAATTTTCTGTTAGTCCTTTTGCTATTTTCTATCGATTGTGGTAGTGTATATTCGTTATTTTCTCCCTTTATATTGAGCTGTTGAGTGGGACCACAGCAAATACAGCAACCTATGTCAGTCTTAGCGAAAGCGTCAGCTGTTTTGTGATGGATCGTTTTTTTGCATCACTGTCCTATTCTGTTCTGTATCGGAGCAAAAAAACACGCCTATTGTGACTATTCAACTTACGAGGGTTGATCAATAACTTATGATAATGAATATAAACCAAGGTAATTAAACTTAAAAGATAAATTTATTTTTCAACATAGTCTCCTAGCAATTTAATACACTTAGTCCATCTTTTTTCCAAACACAGGATACCCTTAGAAAAAAATTAGTTATCTTGACTCTCCTAAAATGCCTCAACCGTGGCCATCACTTCGCCATCATCTTCAAATTTCTCACCTCGAAGGTGTTCCTTGAGCCGAGGAAAAATGTAAAAGTCACTGGATGATTTAAAAAAAAGTTTTTCGAGGAAAGATGTAAAAGTTCGAAACTGCAGCCTTGTGAGCTGGTGCGTTATATTGATGAAACACAATTCCAACTGGTAGTTTGCCGCGTCTTTTTTCCTTCATTGCCTCTCGCAATCTTCTTATTTGGTCTGCGTAGTGAGAGCCTGATATAGTAGCGCCCTTTTCCAAATATTGCATTATGATAATTCCTTCATCGTCCAAAAAAAACTCATGCATGACCTTCCCCGTCGAGCTAGACACTTTAAATTCCTTCGACGTTGGTGAAGAGAGTTGCTTCCACGTCATCGATTGCTGTTCGGTTTCTGGATCAAAATGGTAGATTCAAATCTCATCCATGACAAAAAATTGTGACAAAAAATTCTCCTGATCACTCTTGAAATGTCGACTCGTTTCTTCTCTTGCCAGTCGGCTAGCATTCTCGGCCCCGAACGCGCAGATACCTTTTTCATATGTAATTCGTGGACATCGATTCTTTGAACCCTGCCATTCGAGATCCCTGTGACCTCAGTTACGTGCCTGATGGTCATTCTTTGATCTATCAACATGACATCTTTGACTATTTCATATTGTCTTCAGTGGGGGACGTGGTTGGACGTCCTTCGCGGTGTTCGCCTTCATTGGGTGTTCTTCCTAGTTTAAACTCTTTGGCTCAGCGCAAAATGGTGGAATATGGACGAGCAGAGTCTTCTAATGCTTCCACCATGTCGCCGTGTATGTCTTTAGTGGACAATGTTTTCAAACAGAGGTACTTAGTGGCAGCTCTAATTCGACTGTTCGTATTCAAATGAATGTACCTCTCTGGAATCTTGGCCTATTTATATGTTTTTTTTCATGCTGACTTTTTTTAGAATTTTATTCGAACTGGAAATAACCGATTATATTACTTATTGATCAACCCTCGTATTGTTTAAAATTTTATGTAAGAATAACGCCTTACGGAGAGGTTAATTTTAAAGCGTCAATTTTGAGTTTGAGGCCAATACACCGAAGTTTATTTAAGATCCTTTTCAATGCTCTACATGGCAGTAAGAGAACTGAAAAGTAGGAAAGTTAATTGAAATCGATTATATTGTGAAAACATCGAGAGTTATTTATCAAGAAACCTAGCATTCGATAAACGGTAAATTAGCGTAAAATCTTGTTTCAAGATCAGTAATGGACAAATAAGACTGATACGAGTGCTATTAATTGTATAAATGAATTGATAATGGATTTTAATGCGGTTGAAAATAATCTAGTAATCCTTATTTATATTCAATACCAAATTGTTATTCACACACCAATCATAAATACTTCATATTTAACTGAATAGCTAACATATCTTTAAAAGATGAAAACCTTTTGAAAATATTACAGTCATCGACAATAATAGATATTCTACATTGTTGAAAACTAAACTTCATCATCGGGGCACTACAGGCCGAATCGAGCCTTAGCCTCCTTAATGCTTCGCCTCCATTCGTCTCGGTTCAGTGACCGCGTCCTCCAGTTCGGTGCTCCCAAAAGTGACCTGCTCTCAGCATCTATAGAATCCTCCCAGCACTTGCGTGGCTTACCGACTGGCCTAGTTCCGCTCGCTCGCCCCTTGAGAGATCGTTTGGGGATTCGATTGTCGCTCATTCGTTCTACGTGGCCAGCCCATTGTAATTTTTGGAGTCGTATGACGGTAGAGACTTCCGGCTCGTCATATATGGTATACAGCTCGTTGTTGTATCGGATTCGCCATCCATCTTTTTCCCGTATTGGATCGAGGATCCTTTGCAATACCCTTCTCTCAAACGTATCCAAGGCCTTTTCAGATGCCTGGGTCAGTGTCCAAGTTTCGCTTCCTTAGCATAGCACAGGACTAATAATTGTTTTGTAGATGCGAAGCTTCGTATTCTTGTGTACGCATCGAGATTTCAAAGTGGAAAGCACCGAAAAGAATGTCTTATTGACTAATTGAATCCGTCGTTCGATTTCGTCAAGCTCATTCCCATCCTTCGAGAGGTTCGTTCCTAGGTACACGAAGTTGTCTACGTTTTCAAACTAAACTTACCTCTATCACTAATAAATAATAAAAATTTGAGCGGACCTGGAACCTTGGGGAATCTTGGGGATTGAAAAAATGCGTTCGATTCACTCTTTACGATTTTCACTAAAAACGATCCGCCTCCAACAAAGTCGCACGGCTAATTAAATAATTGAACATAGAGCCCTTTATTCATAGATTTCTTAAATAACATATCGTGGGTTATTTTCTTGAACGCTTTGGTAAAATCGATATATATCGAGTGCACCTGATGTGAGAACGCAAAGGCGTTGTACTTATATATTGTTTTGCATCATAACGAGGTTTGTGCTAACATATTTCCCACTACATGACCGAAGTTGATTAGCTTTGATCAAAGGTCTTGATATAGGAGTTAAATAATCAGTGATGAGGTTTTCAAATATTTTTGGGTGTGTGTGAAAACAGGCAAATAGGACCATAATTTTAGACTTCCGATTCATCGCCTGACTTACCAGTTGGAATCACATCTATTTACTGACGGAAAAATACCAGCTTACAGTGACTTATGGAGAATATGTAAGACAGGTAAAACCAAGCTTCTCGCGCATTTTATCTGAAACACTGGAGATATACTATCAGGTTCGGCACTTTTACTCACATCTCAAACCAAAAGTTTGTTCAGTAATAAATCGAGATCAAAATCATAACTAAAAAGGACAGCAGGTGAGCTAATTTGCGGTGACCTACACTTATTAGCTGTCGTAGAGTAAACTTTGAAAAAATGTGTGGCGAAAAAGTAACCGATTTGAAGATTGATATGAAGATTGAATACTATCCAGATGCGTATTATCCGAAAACTCTCTTTCTGGTTTACAGGTTTTAACATAATTTTAAAATATTTAGTATTTTGTAGTATCTGCAACTCAATTTCATATATATAAACTTTAAAATCAGCCCACAACTTGGTTTTACATAGTTTCCCAAGATAAAAATATTTATTTTAAACACCTAGACTAGCAGATATTTCGTAATAATTGGGAGAGATCTTGAATGAGTTTTCTTAAATCTAAGAAAACGAATGAGGAGAGTTGCTGCCATTTTTTAAAATTGTAGTTACGTATTCCACAGTAATGTCATTATATTTCAAATAAAATAGATTGTTAAATCGTACAGCACTTCCCAATTCTGCTTCAGAAGCTCTTGATTGATAAAACCGTAATTAACTGCTTTAAAATTGCAAAAGGTAATAACAAGGTTTTCGCTTTTATTATTATTATTGATCATATTTATATCCAACATTTTACTTACAAGATAAGTAGCATTGAAAACAGCAGCGGGGGAGATTGCTGTTGTTTTTAATGCTTCTTATTCTAACCGGCTCTCGGCAGAGGCGCAAAAGACGAGCCAATTGGTATGTTGGATTAAGCTTACTAAGGTGATCTATTACAGGTGAATTATTACAGTACTTTTCTTACAATTAGCAATGTTTGCCCATAGCTCCGGACTCCAGGCAAAGTTAGGTAGATTATAATCACCAACAATCAAAAGGTCAGCAGCAGAGTGCATGCAAGCAATTTGTGAAACTTTCTTTGTGTGCATCGCGAAAGTTATAATAGGCCAGGAAAACTAGACGGAAAAATGGTCAAACTATCAAAAAAAAAAACCCACGTTAATGTCAAGTGAAAAATCCACATTAGATAATTTGACATTAACTCAAACCATTACCGTAGGGCAAGATTAAAACAAGGCTCAGTTTTCTGTTTCGTTTGATATTCATCCTATTTTCATTCATGTTTCATTTTATATTCAACCCCATGTTGATAATCTTTGTAAGCCTAGTAGCCCAGTGAAATCCGACATAAAACAGGCGAAACTTCGGAAAAATTAGGGGAAAGCTGAATTTTGGTGTGAACCTTGGTACTGGCGTGTTGAACAAAATGTCAAAAGTCCCCATCGATCCGAGTGCTGCGTCGCTTTTTATACGGGGTCAAAGGTCACCAAAAGTGACCTTTCCTAAATATCTCAGTAACGGTCACGTCTTCAGAAAAACAATGTATGACGAGTTTGTAGCTTAGCAAATTTCCAACAAAAAAGATTATATAGCTTTTTCCTGTAACCATAACAGTTTTTGAGATATATTGATTTAAACATTTGTTACTAACAGCACCCTCATTCTCATCGGCATGTTGATATTATCCGATTTTGGCATGTTTGTGAGTTTGTTTTTCTATGTTTAAGAGGCGCATAAAAAAAACAGGTACACAAATTCATCTACCAGACTCCAGGGTAGGTGGGAAAGTGTAATCCGAAAAGTTATCACCATCCCCCCGCCCCCCTTTGCCATAAAACTTGTAGGGACATCTGTTCGCTACTCTCTTCTCCGAAAAAAACTGTATTGCGGCATCATTTATGGGATATTCCACGAAAGAGCAGGACAAAACAACCAAATTGCAGGTGGAAATAGGTTTTGTAACATATCATGGGCCTACGAGCATGAAAAAGCACGATAATATCATGGCATAATTCTGTAAACGCTCATTCCTGACATTATAGGAGCTCAATCCGATGCAGATTATCCCCGAATAATCAGTTTTTTCATCAATGCTGTGATGGCTGCATAACGCCAAAGAGATATGACACGTCTCGAAACCAATTTGCACCTGAAATTACGTGACCTTGCCCTGATCTTTCATGGGATAAGACGGTATGGAAAAAAAAACTAAAAGCCGGGTATTTCGGGGTGGTTCGTTTGCGGGGGTGGGTAGGGTGTGGGAAGGGTGTGGATGTAGGGCTGGTCATGTCATGTCAAGAACAGACAATTAATAGGATAAAAAGTGATCCTACCTTGTTGAATAGTGGGCAAAGAGTAGGCAACGAGCTCATTTCTGAAGATTTGGGATGGATGCTCAGGGATACCGTTTTATAGCAAAGGGGGAGGAGGGAACTTTTCGGAGCACACTTTTCCACCTACCCTGGAGTCTGGTAGATAAGTTTATATGTATGTTTTTTCCATGCGCCTCTTAAATATAGAAAAACATACTCACAAGCATGCCAAGTCGTAATCAAAATCGGATACTATTAACATGCCGTGAGAAAGAGGATGCTCTTAGTAACAAATGTTTAAATCAATATATCTCAAAAACTGTTATGGTTACAGGAAAAAGTTGTAAAAATTTTTTTGTTGGAATTTTGCTAAGCTACAAATTCGTCATACATTGTTTTTCTGAAGACGTGACCGTTACTGAGATATTTAGGAAAGGTCACTTTTGGTGACCTTTGACCCCGTATAAAAAGCGACGCAGCACTCGGATCGATGGGGACTTTTGACATTTTGTTCAACACGCCAGTACCAAGGTTCACACCAAAATTCAGCTTTCCCCTAATTTTTCCGAAGCACCATGTTAGATTTCCCCGGACTATAGTGCGTGCCGACGACTAGGCTTCGAACCGTGTTCTGGGATTTCACTACCCATATTAAATTTATGGGGTGAAAGAAAGATGGAATTTCGGCACTGTAATTTTTTTTGGATCACTTGAAGAATATGGTAATTTTGTGTTAGAGCGAATTAAAAACATTTTCCCGGTTTCGGTGACGGAATAAAATAGCCTGTAATCAAATTCAAGTACCTATGATGAAAACTTTAGCTTCAAATTTAGAATTTGAATTCGAAACATGACGAATGAAATATTCGAGTTCAAAATATTTCTAATTTTGAAAGTTGGTTTAGCTTTATGTCACCAGCACTATATGACTCTCGAATGCTTTGCAGAAGTCCACCTTTCCCAATCTTCCTATTGGACGATCCTTATTGGGCTGTTCAATGTACCCTTGTCAGTCCTATAATTGAAGTTTTATCCTTAAATGCAGTACCTTAACTGCCACAGATTTTACTTCCTTTCAATTCATTTATTTACCTTCAATAATAAAAAGCTTTTTATAAGTGTTTAGAACTAATTTTTAAAAAAATAATTTTTGTATAAACTAGCATATCTTGTCTGTTTGTGCTGCTACTGGACTTTTCGTAATTTAAAAAAAAACAATTCAACACTTAACCAGTACAGAAGCTTGGCCATTTTCTATTTGATCTTTTTTTTTCAGAAAATATGTTTTCAAATTGTTACTTATATATTTTACAAAATAAATAAAAATCTATCCTATAACTTTCAACAATATTTATTTCATTGAAATACTCTTGAATCAAACTTTTGTTATAAGTTTATTTTCGTGCATACATTTGACAATATTAGCGGACCAAACACATGGGTCACTATTCTTTTCCTTATCGGTCATGCATTGCCTTATGTTACTTTCGGTCGTTTTCCAGCCAAGTACTTCTAATATGTCATCGGTTTTGGCAACATCATAGCCACTTTTATCATCCCACATTCCGGATTTGATTCCAATACATCGATAGTAGCAGCCAGGTTGTTTTGGATAAATTCCTGCCTTGACTGCATCAATCGATTCTTGTGGGGTTTTCTCTGATGCAAAACAACTGTCAGCCATTATCCGGTACTCAGCAGCGCTAGCTGGTTTCCAGTCGGCTGATTTGACCTTGAATAGCGCAGAAATTTATGATTTTGTTAATAAATAATATCTGAGGCATTTATTTTATATTTTTGTGAAAGAATAATTTTTTTTAAATTTTTTCCAAGTTTTCAATCGATCCCACAAAACGAGAGACAAACGGTTCCAGTGACATGAAACTTGAAAAGTAGAGGCTCTACACTTCAACTTTGTGACGCTAAGCAGTGTTGAGTCAGCAAAGATAGTTTAGAAATAAGATTCTTAAGATTGGAAAGCTGCAAGAAAAATTCAGTAAGATAACTAAAGTATATATAGCCCGAGATCAGTGTTGCTTGGACTATAAGGAGGTATTTTGATAATATATATATATATATATATATATATATATATATATATATATATATATATATATATATACATATGCACGAAAAATAATTTAAGCTTCATAGTATATAAGGTATATTTTTTTCGTAATCAAATTTCGAATTTTTGAAATACTTTTACCTATTCTTTGGTGAAAGATAAATGAAAATCGCAAATCATTTTTTTTAATTTTCACAAGACAGATTTGTGATTTTTAAACTTGAGTGAAAATTTTGCTTCATATTTCGCAATATGGTGAGAGACGACTAGTAAGACTTATGAAAAATAACTGGCAATAAAATTTGTCATCTTTACATTTTCGACTCAGTATAAGTATTATGTCATAGATGGAAAATTTTTATCTGCCTGGAGATCTTTAAAAGGTATGGTCAAAGAATGAGTAAATACGCCCTTGATAACCGCAGAAAAACGTAGAGGCACGAACTCAAATAATAAAGCATTATATTTCAATATTTCATCCTAAAACAGTATCACAACCAGTAAAATATAAATAATGCTAACCGAAACTAAGGCCGCACACAAAACTATAATCACTTTCATATCGTTTTCAATAGTTTTAACTTTCGTTTCAAAACTACCAAAATATATCGAGTGTGCTTACAGTTTTATACTCTCAGAAATTTCAAATTTTCATGGAATCTAAAATTAATTTAATTGAGTAATAAGAAATCTAAACAAATCGACTAAAATGTCAGTAGTTTGTCAACCAAATCATGTCATGTGTCATGTTTGCCAATTTATACCGTATCGAGATTTCAGTACACGAAACGGTTAGAGAACTTACGAAAATTATAATATTAATGTAAATCCCATGCAGAAAAAAACAGTTAATCACTTTGTTGGATTTTAATACTGATTTGAGTAATGACGATTTAAGGCTGCAGTTGACTGAATTCGATCAATGAATTCACTCACGTGAAATTAAATAATTGCTTGTGAACATTTTAAAAATCAAACCGCAATTTAAGCTTTGGGAAAACTTTTTAATCATTGTACGTACAGACAGCTGTCAAATTTATTATTGCTATCCATGAATTAAATTCACCTTGAGTTTTTAAAATGTTTGTCGCAATATTTATTGCTTTTATTGGAGGAGGTATCACACTTCGCCTGGGAAGTAATCCTAAATTCATGGCAATCAGACATTTCCTCTATTAGAAATCTTTTTTTAATAAAGCTTGTTCACAAAAAGAAACACCTTACTTTGTTCTATAAAAGAACAATTAACCTATTTTATTCAATTAACGGCATGGGACAAAAATATACCTGGTTTGTTCAGTGATTGGGGCCTATTTAGCAATATTATCCTTAATGTTGTAAAAAAATCTTCAGTTGATATAAAAAAACTACCAAAATTTATTTTATACCCAATTAATACTAAGCCAATCTACATATGTAACTGTACTTGCAACCTAAAATTGATCTTAAATCTAACCTTTCCTAGTATTAAAGAGGCTGGCGCAATTGAACAGATCATGCAAGAACACCGAATAAATGGCTTACTTGTTAAAATGATCAAAAATGATCAGCTAACTTCTTCGAATTGTTTTCTTTGTTTTGCGCCTCTATCGAGCTTAGCTTAGCAGTGGAGGTAACAAAAGAATCCTAAGCCAGTGATGGGACTGACTTATAATTGATTTATCTTAGTGGTAAAACAGTATCAGCAAAAGCTCGTGAGATCACAACGGGCTTTGGGTATAAGAATAATTGTTTGTAGCACTTGATATAGCATCAGCCTGTAGCAATTCACAAACTGATAATTTGGTTAAATTTAAGCATAAATTTGAAATAATTCACATCATAGCATTAAATAATAACCGCAACTTAAGCGGATGCAACAGCTGAATTGAATGCAGCAACCACTTAAATTGGAACTTTATATTGCAGCCGAATATAAGCTCAGGTTGATAGAAGTACAGAAAAATGCGACCATCTAAAAAAATAAAGAAGAGTAGAGAAACTATGTGAAGAAGAGTAGAGAAACTATGTAAATTTTCAATGCATACTCTGCCACACGTGCTTCTTATTACATTTTTTAAGGTATTGCACCACTTTAATCCGAAAATGGCATCGAAACTCATAGGGCAGATACGTTTTCAGGATAAAAACTTGAATAATTTTAAAAATTTAATAATATCAAACAATTTTTGCTCATATTCAATATCATATGCTTGTCTAATAAAATTTTAAAAGCAGCATCTCATTCATTATAAATGATGAAAATGCTGAATGCTTGCAACATTTTAGCAGCACTTTAGCCAACATTTCACCACAACTGCCTCATATTAAAGTCAACGTACTCTGACTTCATCGAAAATAACAGGGATGTAGAGATATTTGGGGCTGCCATTCAAACAATTTCCGCTGTTTGACATATGTAAATATTGGTTACTTTTATTATTTTCATTGTAGATATCTGACATATGCATTTTAAATGGTCGCGCCAGTATGTACGAACGATTAAGAAATACATATTTGGGCTGGCGGTTATGGCATTCTGGACCTAGTTGCTTTATGCGCGGTAACGCCGGAGTGAGATCCGAGCGTGAACGGCTCCAGGCTAATGTCATACTGTTTCCGTCCCGTTAAAACCTGGCAGGTTTCAGAGTACGTTCGAAGCCCTCACCATTGAGTTGGTGGTGCAGGCTCAGTTGAAATCATTCCCGATTAACGCTGACCTGGCTCTGAGATCCAGCCCCATGAAGGCTGGTGATCAACACTCGCGTCGGCCTCCCTGCTTTCCAAAGATTCATTAATGTTCATTAATGTGACTGCACATCCAGGTGGATATAGCGGCTCCCAGTAAAACAGATGACACAAACAACAACAAAACTAGCAGACAAGACAGATGGACAATATGACATGAGGCCACGCAGGGCGAAGGAGGCATCGTCATCGACCATTTTACGTTTGCAATGAGGACGAGGGTCCAAAGGACACCTCCACCTTTGAACACTGAAATGCGAGCTGAAGGAGCAACCGATTCCAAGGGCGCAGCAGATCCGCAAAGAGCCAAAGCTGCTGAATCCGACAATAGTGCTCTAGAGACTCCGAAGAGTCATCCACAGGAGAACACGACACGAGAGTATCAGAGGAACATAAACGGCTAACACCTGTGTCTCCTAGAAGAGAATACATAAAGCGCGAGCGAGTTGCTGAGCAGGACATATTGAAGTAGTGTCAACATATTCTTCGTAAAATGCTTCAAGCAGCCAACTTTCAGAGAAATATTTCGATCCACGTCAAGGACGGTATACTGGAGCTGGAGGAGGCCTCTGAAGTCATTTTCACTTGCCGGACGAACTAAAAAAAGGCAGAGATAGACTATCAGCGGGGCTTGAAAGAACAGAGCGCTGAGCCGGCCACTCCTGCAGCGATGCCGGGAGTAGATCGGCCATGGCAGAATAAGCTCGTGGCCGCTAAAAATACAGCCCTGAAGATATTCAGGAAGTCCAGGTGAAGAAAGTGTTGCCAGTTTCTGAACTCAGGAAGTGGGTGACGGTTACCCACAAAAAAGGAAAGGAAGTGTCGTCGGGTCAGAGAGAAACACACTGTTCGGGTAAAGTCAAAGTCGGAAGTGACTAGTTTGTTCTTACGTTGGGTATGAAGTTAGTTATAATATTTGAGAGTGCGTTCAAACAAATTAGTTAACGTTCATTACTTTAGCAACCAAACTAATTTTAAACATATAATAACTATTACCAAGCGTAAAATTTCTTATACCGCAAACTGTCATGGTGTTTATACGGTAACGCTTTTTTCTTTTAAGGCTAGTATGTTCCTGTAAATTGCATCTACATAGCAAGATTTATGATCATATTGCGGTTATAAGTAGGCTAACAGCATCCGAATAGGTTAACTTCTCAATGCATTGGACACTAAAACATTTTGATTTGTGCGTAGATTTATGTTTTTATTAATTGAAACATGCGAGTCCTTTGTAAACAAATCCGTTATAATGAAAAAGGTTGAGCCGAATGTGGACTGCGATTGGAGTGTGCCAAATAGTATTGTTTCCTTGTGAATGAGACAGTCGTGCCCGGAATCATCATTATGTACAGAAGGAGTGGCCACCTTCTTCTTCAGTGTCTATCGATAGGCACTGATGAAAAAGACAGATTACTCTAGAAATATCGATACCTGTCAAGATATTAAAGTATATGAATAATTTCAAAATAAATCAAAATTAATCTTGTAACTTTCAACAATATTTATTTCATCAAAATATTTCTACATTAAACTTTTGTTACAATTTTATTTTCATGCAAACATTTGGCTATATTGGCGGACCAAACGCACGGATCACTATTCTTTTCTTTGTCAGTTAAGCATTGCTTAAAGTTGCTTTCAGTAGTTTTATAGCCACGCACCGCTAGCATGTCAATGGATCTTTGTACATGATAGCCACTGTTATCATCCCAATTTCCAGATTTGATTCCATCGCATCGATAAAAGCAGCCAGGTTGTTTTGGAAAATTCCCCGCTTTGAGTGCATCAATCGATTCTTGTGGAGTATTCTCCGACGTAAAACAACTTTCGGCAATTTTCCAGTACTCTGCAGCGCTAGCCGGTTTCCAGTCGTCCGATTTGGCCTTGAATAGTGTAAAGATGTATGATTTTGTTAGTAAATTATGTTTTCACTAGGAATTTATTTTTTAATGAAAGAACAACTTTCTTTATTTTTCCATGGAAGCCATCATTTTCATTTCCACAATTTATTTGCACGAAGGTTTTAATATTTAGATACATGAACAGTTTATAGATACATTAACAGTTGGATCACAGCTGTGTTATATTTATGGATAAATTTTACGTGTGCTTTTTATAATTGTTTCTAACGAAGATCTCATAGTCAGATAATAGGAAGCTTTACATCCGAATTTGGAGTGCACGGAAACACTGCCTACAGAGTCTAAAATCCAATAAGATGTTATTTGGGTAGATATAGTCTGAGATCAGTGATGCTGAAACTCTTTCGTATGTGATAAAATATTTACATACTCGTAAAATAAACGGTGAAAGCCGATCAGTTATACTTTTGAAATATAGTTGGCAGAAAAATGGTACATCCCTAGATTTTAGATTGTGTTAAAGCATTTTGCATCTTTAGATTTTAGCTGTGTAAAATCATTTATGAAAGCTTTTGATAGTCATACGAATAACTTAAGAGATACAAGCTGGCATTACGTTCAATTCTATATTTTAACCTAAAAGGCTATCACAACTATTCTAATTTAAATTATACTTGCCAAAACTATGACTGTACACAAAACTATGATAACTTTCATGTCGCTTTCAATGCTTTTCACTTTCGTTTCAAAACTATAAAAATAAGTCGAAAGTGTTACAGTTTTATACTCTCAGAAATCTTAGATTTTCATGAAACCTAAAATTCATTAAATTAAGTAATTATAAATAATCACCAGTCGACTAAAACATCAGTATAATGTCATATGTCACCTTTCCAGATCGTTGCCGTAACAAAATTTCAGCACACAAAATGATTAGTAAAATGACGAAAATCGTAATATTAATGTGAATCTCATGCAGAAAAACACGACTAAACATTTTATAATTGTTTGATTTTAGCACTGATTTGAGTAATGACTATTTAAAGTTACAGATGGCTGAAATTGATCAATGAATTCACTCACGCATTTTTAAATAATTATCTGCATGCATTTTGCAAATTGTTTTGAGAAATAAACAGCATAAACACTTGTAATGTTTTTTGCACAAACTGTTGTTAAAATTTTATTTTGCTTTCCAATTATAAAGGAATCAAACATTTTTTGGTATCTGAAACTTTTTTTGCAATGTTTATTGGTTTTTGGGGAAGGTAGCGCACTATATCTAGAAAATAATCCTAAATTCACAGCAATGGCGCATATTTATTCATAGAACCCTTTTCGCATTCAAGATTATTTAATTGATTTTACAAAAAAAAAACAATTAATCTATTTTATTCAACTTACAGCATGTGGCAGAGCTGTACCTGCTTTGTACAGTTATTGATGTCGACTTTGCAATATATGCCTCAATTTTTGTCAAACATATCAGTTGATGCTCAAAAAATTATCTAATTCTGACCCAATCAACCCTAAAAAATTATCTAAATCTGACCCAATCAACACTAAACTTATCTAACTATACCGCTACAACTTATACTTGGTTTTCAATCTAGCCCTCGTCGGTCTTAAGGATGTTTATATGGTCTAACTATGTACTTAAAAGCAGCGGTTGTCTTCTTTCTTTCGTAGGATCAACTTTTGATCCCAATGGCTTGGTTAGTTCATTCTACTGTCTGCTTTTTTGTCTGCGAAAGAAAATCGGCAGCTCAGTTTCTTAAGCTCGGCTGAATTTCAGTCGGCTTGCCTATTTTTATTAGAAAAAAATATATATTTGCGGTTTGGCAAATCCAGCTTTCAGATACAAGGTGGCACGTGGCGCTTGTTGTGTGGCGCTTGGGAAAAGCAAAGTGTGTTGAGCATAGTGATGGGCGTTTCTGTTGTTTTCAAAAAACGAAAACGAACTGTTTTTTTTTAAAAAAACTATTTTTTAAAACTGTTTGAAAAAAACAGTTTGAATTAACGAGAGAAACAAATTTTATGCTGAATGACAATTAGAGTTTAGTCGTACTAGGATTTTCACATACTAGATATAACTAGTACGAATACGAAAAAATACCAGTTCCAAATACCTATTTGAAGTATGTACATGTATACATACAATGCATAGGATTTGCAGTAATGTAATGAAATGGACTAATATTCCCTCCTCCACCCTCGAGACACAACGTTCCCAAGCTAGTATGGTGATGGTGCAATATTACCTTCAGAGAATACCGAGTCATTAGTCTGTGCAGCTTGTCCGTAACTTTCCAATGGTCGGTCATTTATTTGGCAAGTCTTTCTCCAATCTAGGAGCCATCTAATGAAAAACGATCAAATTCAATCAATTTAATTTGTTTTTCATTTTATTATATGCAAAAAACACCTCCTGTATTCGTTCAAATGACAAAAGTAAAAAGATTACTAAGATAGGACCAACTAATCCTGTTGTCATCTATATGACTTTTCATCGAGCGATCTCTGATACCAAACTTTCCCTGGCTAATCTAAAACAATCGGGTTTCCACTTCGCCTCATTGAAGCATGAAGATTTTATTATGAAATAAAAAAAGTATATTAAACATGCACCAACTAGGGGGCCAACCTGTTCCATAAGGTTAGGCATGAGTCCAGGAGCACCTTACCTCCCATTATCTCGTAAATTAAACCCTCGTGGCAACCTGCAGTCAGGAGGAGGGCCTCAGCACACTCGGAGACACCAACTGATGAGCCAAAAAGTATCTCAATCTTCTCCTCCTTGGCACTTTTAGTTCTACTTTTAGTTCTCCGGCGGATTTCATTTTGAAGTATCTTCGAAACTAGGCCGCTTTTTCCCAGACTTGTATGGAAATTTCGTCCGAAACAACTCAGAAAGGTCCCCGAATTCATGCTAGATCAAAAAAAATTTTTCCCAAAATATGGACGTTTTTGCCCAATTCCCCCATCAATCATCATTTTTTTCGCCCTTAAAATATCACTAATATACTCCCCGGCCATTTCCAATCATCGAAAACGCGCTAAAGACAGTTTTTACCAAACTATGGCCTAAAAATCCCTTACTCCGCTACAAAACCGAAATTTTTGTATCACAGTAATAGGTCTTGGCCCGTTATGTCCCAAACCACTCTAACCAAAAATTGGCCGATTTTGTCCGAATTCAGCTCCTTTTGCCCTAAAAACTTTTCGAAAATTTGAATTAAATACTTGCAAGTACGAAAATACTGTTTTCCGCAGCTAAACAGTTTTCCACTGCCAAACAGTTCGTTTTGACAAACGAAAAACGGTTCGTTTAAAAAAACGAAAAACGATGCAAAATGTTTCGTTTTAAAAAAACGAAAAACCATTCGTTTTAAAAAACAGTTCGTTTTAAAAAAAACGATTCGTTTGAGAAAAACGAAAAACGATTCGTTTGAAAAAAACAGTTCGTTTGAAAAAAACGACAAACGTTTCGTTTGAAAAAAACAGTTCGGTTTAAAAAAACGATTCGTTTTAGAGAAACGATTGACTTTAGAAAAACTATTCGTTGTAGAATAGTTGGAAAAATTGGTTTTAGAAATACTATTTGTTGTAGAAAAATGGTTCGTTTTAGAAATGCTGTTCGTTTTAGAAAAAAAAATTTTGTTTTGAAAAACTGTTTGTCGCTATTTGGAAAAACGGTTCGTTGGTTTTTTGCAGCCAAACGTTTTTTTCAAACTGTTTGGCGTTTTTGAGCCCATCACTAGTTGAGCATATGGTGCCATTCATAGACCAAATACTAACGATTCGAGTGCAGGGGTTTCTCGTGAAGTTTGCTAGGATTCTCTGGTCATTCAAGTACAGCATATTCTGCTTGCTTGGGTGCGTTAATGTGGAAATGAGCTTCATCTGAAATGAACACAATTGTTTCACGGGGTATGGAGACAAGATGTTCACGTGTTACATAATCTTGTGCTGAAAGCTGTTGGACCAGCACTATTTTATAAAGATACAAATGAAAGCCTTTAGAAACGATCCGGTGAAGGATACGTCCTGAAATGACAAAAAGTATACGTCCTGAAATGCCTTATTTTGCTTATTTTCTAGAAGTACCATTATCCAGAAAATGAACGAAATCCAGAACCTCGACTTTTTTTCGTTGTCCGCTTCACGTCAAATGCCTCTGATATTGAATATGGTTGAAATGTTTACTTAACTAAATTGTTCTACTCACGGCTGGAAAATCATACCAAGTATATGGCATATGAAAATTTAATGAGAGAATTTCTCGGTACACAAGTGAATTAATTTTTGGTCCGATACATTTTCGAACTAGACTGTACCAGCTAATGTAACGTAGTGTAATGGAACTAGTTACACTGATACTGATTTGAATGCATTAAAATTATTTCATATATTATATCAAACCAGGCATAAATCAGAAAATTGGGAAATTAATAAACAACTTTTCTGGTGGCCACCCTAGAATATTTGAGTGTGATAAAAACGGGGTGGAATGCGGGGTGGATTCTCCGCCAGAGAGTATTTTGAGCAATAATCTAGAATAAAGAAAGGTGGAAGTATTATAACTGCCAAAATTTTGATGATGCTGGCCAGGTAACTGCACCATCGTTAACAGCTGTGCAGATTTGCTTAGAGAGGCAATTATTTGGGGACTATGAAAAAATAGAAGACATACGACTTTTATGCGTCGACTCTGGTTTAAATGGTCTCAGATTCAACAGTCATGGATCTTTGGCTCATTCAGAAGTGGCAGCCAGTTTTGAAGCAAAAAATATTTGCTGAGATTGGACCAGGGACTAGCATTAAAACTGGTCATGAGTATATCCGAAAACTCTTTGGGTGATTTGTAAAATACAGATGACCGATTCCACTTTGTTAATAGTTGATACTTGGTAAAACTGCTGAGCTGTATAGAAGCCAAGAGGTCTTTTGGGCATCATGTGTTGCCTTATTTAATTACAAAATATAAATAAAATTCTCTATGCTTAGAATTATTTTCATTTTATTCAACCATGTCTTAAACGGCTATTTTCCAAACTCGAAAAACGTAAGAAAGCCAAAAGTAATGAGTTAAACAATCTCCGTA
Organism: Nemotelus nigrinus; assembly: GCA_947369275.1. Lineage (NCBI taxonomy): Eukaryota > Metazoa > Arthropoda > Insecta > Diptera > Stratiomyidae > Nemotelus > Nemotelus nigrinus. The sequence continues at coordinate 158,959,519 of OX376373.1, forward strand.
AAATCACTCTGTTTCCTAATTTGGGAAACTTTTTTGAGAGAATTCGGATTAAGATAATAAAAACCATTTTAAACACACGCAAGATGCAAAATTCCTTCTCGCAATTGCATGATCAGCTTGTGCTTAGCTTTGTATTCCTGGAAGAAGTGACAAAACTCACAGCAAGCTTTCTTGCTAACAGATAATACTATGTCCCCGTAGTGGATCAGCTCCCAAAAGTCTTCGACAAAGTTTTACCACCGCGGGAATTTTTCGCACCGTATGAGCTAGGGACCTCCTCAATCCAGTGGACCAAACTCAGTTCAAAAACGTTCAGTGTACCGATGACATACTCAAATTGGCGTTGATCCAAGATCCAGTCAAAGTAATGAAAAGTATAGAATATTACTAGGTGGAACTAAGCCTTTACTTTGATTAACGTGCCGACTAAGTAAATAGCAATACAATACAACTCCGTGTTTTTTTGCATTTCTTTTAATAGTTGCAGATCTCAAAATAATTGAAACAAGTCCAAAAGCTTGCTATCTTCGAAAAGCTGATTAGCAAACCAATGGTTTAAGTTGAACTTACCATCAGACAAAAAAACGTCAAACACGCGTGAAATCCTTAGTGGAAGAACTTTTTTGTACAACTACAAGACAATTGACGATAACTTTTGACCTTGGGACATTATTTGTTTGATGGGCATGTAGCTTGGCTGGATGCCTTATACAATAATAGCTGCCGGAGCTGTATACGCAACAGTTTTGTACCACTTTTGGATATGCATGGTCCTTGCTAAAAGAAGGAAGCAAGCCCTTGGATTATACTTCTCTGGAAGTCTAACCAAAGTAGCATCGGTGGATCTAAAGAAGATAACCAAGTTCATCAAAGACTCGGAGTGGCTGTCCACTTCACAAAAGTTTAACACTTAATAAAATGCAGTATCACAACGGGCCCTTGTGTGCCTAAGTGTACATTCTCTGCACCTACCTAAGTTAGACAAAAAAAAACTCGTTGTCTCATACGGAACCTTTAGGATTACTCTTGGATCATCGTTTAAATCCGTTTGTTGTTAGACTTTCATACGGTTATCTTGACTTTTACTTCTACACATTGGATTATCAGCCCAAAATTTCCAAGAAAACAGTAAAAGTATTCGAAAGAAGAATACCCCGCTTCTGTGCTAGGATACTCTTCAGCCCGTTAACTAAAGAGTGGTCAAAGAACCTTCCTCTACATTGGGTTCAGGGCTGAGCCCACTTGGAGATCAAGTTATGGACGCCAAAATTCAAGAGACGTAAATGAAAATAATTTCTTCCTACCCTGCAAACAAAACATGTCAACGGCAGCTCATGGATGAACAAGAGGAGCTGAATCTAGGGTCTGCGATAAGACTTTGGTCTAATTAGTAGCATAAGACTAATTTTAGGTGGATATTGCCAATATGATCTCAGTCAACCTAATGGGTGGGTACAAGCACTAGGTTTGCATAAAGTTAGAACTAGGATATTTTTATATGCCGTTAACACTGCACTCTAAATCAGGCGATTTCGATCAGCTGATCGCTTTAGAGCTAAAACAACTTAAATCTACCTGATTACCCATACATTTTTCTCGGCGTCTGACAGTTGAAAGCTACCTGAGCTAATCAAGTACAAATCAGGTACTATTGTGAGTTTTTCCCGGCTGAACTGTTCTCAGAGCGTGCTGAATTCCATCTGTGAGAGGCAGAGTAGTTTTGAATGAAATGTCATTCGAATTTCGTTCTAAAATAGCAAAAATTGAGCAAAAAAGGAAAATAAGAGTTGCAAATAGTGAAAAAAAATGTTTTTGCATGTTCCTGCATCATTTTCAACAACTTTCACACAAAAAAAATTGTACACATAAATTTGAATGACATTTCTCTATCTAAATCTGTTTCGTGTTTGTCTATAATCGTGTTTGACGCAGCCATTTAACTGTTGCGAACTTCACAGGACATGTTATTGCATTTAAGAAATAATTATACGTGATTCTTATGAATTAATACGAGAACCTAGAGCTATGGCAAACTGCCTATTTCTTTAGCGGCCAGAATGTGTGTTTGCGGGGACTCACGGCCGGAACATTAGATCGAAATGAAATTCATAGGGTCTAAGGTGATAAACAACACATAGGCCCTAAATTTTAAGCAAATTTTGTTTTTTTAGCTTCTTTGGTTATTTTATGGATATATAGAACTACCACGTTTAAATTGGCTGATAGTGATTGATGTCAACACATTGACAATATGCTTTTTAAAAGCACTTTTTCTTGTAGAGCTACCAAAAATATCAATCTTATGTTATTTTTCAATGCAGCTATGAACTACAAATGTTAAGGGGGTCTTTTTTTGTAAAAAGAAATTTAACTTGTCATCAAAACTGAACTTGAGCTGAAAACATTTGGAGCATGACGTACCTGAGGTCAACACCATTTGAATATGAAACAAGGCACTAATTAAGGACACTAAAAAATCACATTTTCAAATTAAATCAGCGAAAAAAAAACTTTTGGGTTGACTTTTTCACAGTTTTATATTCTTTCGTCATTCTAACCGGCCATTATTACGCAGTCTTCCTTCTGATGTATTTATTTTCGAACAAACACTTCATGTTCTGTGCAGCCCAAACACAAGCATGAGCGTCCGCCAAATAGTGGAAGCATTTTTTCAAGTCTTCTTTGGCCAGTTCCATATCGGCAGCCTTGAATGTCTCGTAGGTTCGATCGACATCGAATCCTTTCAAATCATCCCAGTAGCCACCTTTCTTTCCCACGCATCGAATAGTGCAATCGGCTTCACGTGTATCTGGGAATTGATGTTTCTTGATCTTTTCGGCAATATCCTCAGGTACATTTTCTTCCTTGAAACATTCATCTCGATCCTGGGCGAATTGTTCACGAGTCCGTGGAGCCCAATCAGCGGTGATCTAGGGAAATTTAGGTCTCTTATTAACCACAAACCTTTTAGGGTCCAAAATATAGTACTTACAACCGCAAGAACTGCACAGAGCACAATCAATAGCTTCATCTTAGATTCAACCGTTCGGAGATCTCGTAGACAACTGATTGTTCTTTCGGCGATTTAGATGAGCTTTATAGCCAAAAACCGGTCTCGCACTGCGATAACCTTTAACAGAGACTCTCGGAATCGTTTGGCTATTTTTTCGATAGCGTCCAAAGTAAGACCGAAAAGCGTATTTTTTTTTTTGAGTACTATACCCTGTTTTATGAGGATTAGGTTGGCTTATAACGATAACGCATCAGCCATCGGTTTCGACAACACCCGTTAATGGTGGGTTTGACCTTAGATAATCATTGACAACACAAACACATAAGTGAGTCAAAAACGCAACGAACGCGTTTTTTTCATAATGAGCACCTCGCGATGAACAAGAGGAGGTGAATCTAGGGTCTGCAATAAGACTTCGGTCTAATTAAATTAAGGATTTTGTGGTTAGGCATAAGTAAGATCTAATTAGTAGCGTAAGATTAATTTAAAGTGGATTTTGTCAGTATGATTTCAGTCAACATACAGGGTGGGTACAAGCAATAGGTTTGCATAAAGTTAGAACTAAGATATTTTTAGCCTTTAGACAGAGGCAGTCATTTGACTGAATTTATATGTATCTATATCTATCGATAATAATTGGAAGAAACAAGTACGCAGAGTGCAATATGATAGTTTCAAATTTGGCAATAAAAAAAAATGCTTGAAATTAGGCGAAGAAAATTTGTAAAATTTCAAGTTGTGATCGTGCTGGACGGAGCCAATAAACTGTTGCGAACTTCACAGGACATGTTATTGCATTTAAGAAATAAGTAAATGATTCTTATGAATGTATACGAGAGCCTACAGTTATGGCAAACTGCCTACTTCTTTAGCGGCCAGAATTTGTGTTTGCGGGGACTCACGGCCGGAACATTAGTTCGAGCTGAAATTCATAGGGTCTAAGGTTATAAACAACACATAGGCCCTAAATTTTAAGCAAATTTTGTTTTTCAGCTTCTTTGGTTATTTTATGGATAAATAGAACTACCACGTTCAAATTGGCTGATATGAATTGATGTCAACACATTGACAATACGCTACTTATGAGCACTTTTTCTTGTGGAGCTACCAAAAATATCAATCTTATGTTATATTTCAATGCAGCTATGAAAGTACAAATGTTAATGTTTTTTTTTTTTGTAAAAAGAAATTTAACTTGTCATCAAAAACGATCTTGAGTTGAAAACATTTGGAGCATGACGTACCTGAGGTCAACACCATTTGAATATTAAACAAAGCACTAATTAAAGGCACTAAAAAAATTACATTTTCAAATTAAATCAGCGAAAAAAAACATTCGGGTTGACTTTTTCACAGTTTTATATTCTTTTTTCATTCTAACCGGCCATTATTACGCAGTCTTCCTTCTGACGTATTTATTTTCGAACAAACACTTCATGTTCTGAGAAGCCCAAACACAAGCACTAGCGTCCGCTAAAACGTGGAAGCATTTCTTCAAGTCTTCTTTGGCTAGTTCCATATTGGCAGCCTTCAATGTCTCGTAGGTTCGATCGACATCGAATCCTTTCATGTCGTCCCAATAGCCACCTTTCTTTCCTATGCATCGAATAGTGCAATCGGCTTCACGTGTATCTGGGAATTGATGTTTCTTGATCTTTTCGGCAATATCCTCAGGAACATTTTCTTCCTTGAAACATTCATCTCGATCCTGCAAGTATTGCTCACGCGTCCGTGGAGCCCAATCGGCAGCGATCTAAGGAAATGTAGATCTTTTATTAACCAAAAACGTTTTAGGGTCCAAAATATAGTACTTACAACCGCAAAAAGTGCACAGAGCACAATCAATAGCTTCATCTTAGATTCAACCGTTCGGAGATCTCGTAGACAACTGGTTGTTCTTTCGGCGATTTAGATGAGCTTTATAGCCAAAAGCCGGTCTCGCACTGCGATAACCTTTAACAGAGACTCTCTGAATCGTTTGGCTATTTTTTTGATAGCGTCCAAAGTAAGACCAAAACACGTATTTGCTTATGTAAGCATTACAGCCAAATTGACAGTGCGAATGAAAAAAGCAATTGAATATTCGATATTATTAGCCAGCTAGATGCGGGAAACTGCAAAAAGACTTTGATACGCATGACTATCGTTAAATAATTGCGACTTCTCTACACTTCATGGAATATAGCAATTATGTAAGATTCTATTTTGATGTACAATAATTCTCAACTATTGTGAGTTTCGACTGAACTTTTAGATTTTTATATCAAGCGTAATTGCTGCCATTGCATCGGGATTTATCATTTGCATGTGGGTAAATTTTTGCTAGCATTGATATGTGTATGTATGTGTGCCTGCTAATTTTTACTGGCATGGTTAAGTGAAGTGCTTATATGATTTATTAGCTCAAACACAAATGCAATTGATAGTCTGTTGGATCTGTTTCAGATAGAGTAAGTAATAACAATGCATTTTGGAATTAAATTAAAAACAATTTTTTTTCACATTATGGATATTTGTTTTGTATTTTTTCACGTTTCGAGATATTTCAGCATTCTAACTTAGTTTACTAATTTATGCTTTCTTTGAAATGTACTTGTTAGTCCACAAGCACTTCAAGTCCTTTGCGGCCCAAGTGCATGCATCAATGTTGTCGGTATTTGGTTGAATACACTTCTTCAGATTCTCCATACTAACTACAAGTCCACTATTTTCGAGAGTCTGCAAGCTCTTATCGGCATCATAGCCGGTAGCATCATCCCAGATTCCATTCTTTACAGCTAAGCACCGAATGTAACAATTCGCTTCTTTGCTGAACTCCAAATCATACTGGCGATTCTTCAGCTTTTCGATGTCAACTTCCGGAACGTTCTCAGATTTCAAACATTCCTCTCGATTCTTCATCACCTCTTCCTTGGTTGGGGCGACCCAATCAGCGGAAACCTGAAAGTAAACCAAATTTAAAAATATTTTCTTTTGCTCGAAGTTTTCATCCTTTTAACGTACAATAGCAACAACGGCACAGAAAACGATAAATGACTTCATTTTTGATTTTCGGGACACTTAATAGCAGGAGTATCTGAAGAAAGACTAACAACTTTCGGTGGCATCAGATGGCTATTTATAGTTTTAACATTTTTCCCTAAACACGCCTCGATCCAATATTTAGAAATTCGCTTCACTAACGCACGTACAAACTGGTTTTTGCAGATAACAACAGTTGTTTGCATATAAATTAAAAACCGTGTTATCAAATTAAAAATTACTTGAGAAATACATAATCAGTTTTTTGGAAAGCATTTTATGTATCGAACTTTAACCCATTATACAATTTTCAATTAAACTGTTTCTATCGCATGTGCTGATTATTTTAGTTATTCGGTAGAATTCAATGGAAATGTTTCCTGGAATCAATGATTTTCTTGTAGAATTAGATAATGCAAAGCTTGTGGTTAGCCACATTTTCGAAAATGTGATAAGAGTTTTGGGGGAAGTTTTCGAAAATGCACACGCATCAATCAAAATACACTTTTGCACACGCCTCTAATTGATATTTAGAAAAAGAAATTATTGCTAGTCACGTAGAAAAGTGGTCAAGGAGTAAAAACAAATACGTACATGTATGAAAAATTCGTTTGAAGAAATTGGATAATTGTACAACTTTTTTGTTTATTCGAATGAAGCTTTGAAGCAGCAAATCAACCATTTAAGCCGTGCAGATCAAATAAACGTATTGGTTAAACAATTTTCAAAAGCAGACTTTTACATGGTCATGTTTCGAGACCAGCAGTTTTTGAATGCAAATCAATCCTAAGTGCATTATTCAAGTTCATTCTGAAAGCAAACTACTTGGTGAATATATTTTATTCTACACAGTAGCCTGTGACATGCGTCAAATGCACCAACTGTAATAGCAGCCATGCACTGCATATTAGACGACTTTTTTATTTTATATCGATTTTTCAGCCTACACGCATCGCGTAAGCATAAGACTTCAGCTTAGTGAGAAAGAGGTATCTTATATATAAAAACCAAAAAAGGCTAGCGCATCAGAATTGCTAGAAAACTGATTTTGGAGAAATTATCTTTGAACGTGTAAAGACGTTATACACTTCTTTGTAGTATCATATCAACCATTTCTTACTCAAAGTAAAAAATATCATTTTCTGACAGCATATCCTATAACACAAATAATGAAAATATTCTGTGCTGGCAACATTTGCCCAACACAGCAGCAATAAGCCTACCATAAAATGCTCGTGCTTATTCAACCGATCCTTTGAATTTCGTTTTCATCCAAGGCTATCATCGAAAGTTTAAGCGATTAAACTATGCCTGGGAAAATAGGACTCCTAACCAGCCACACCTGTAGGAAGTATCAAGAGCCGGGAGTCTCGGAAACAATCCAACACCTTCTGTGCCACTGCTCGACAGTGGGGAGAACCATGCAGCGCTGCTTCGGTGAGCCCTGGCTGGTGGATCTCTCACATGTAGCAAAGCAGAGGCCGCAGGACATACTTCAGTTCGCAAAGAAATCCGGGACTTGATGGCCGTTTGGACTGAACTTTGCTTCTCCGGGTCCATTAATCTGGTATCACTACGGACCAATGGGTTTATATGTGGCCTTGCGCTAGCCAGTTGAACCTAACCTAACCTAACTATGCCTGGGGCTACCATCCGAACAATTTTTAAAATCCGGAAAATTTAAACATCGGTTGCTTATTTTATTGTAAATGCTTTGCTTATGAATACATAATGAAATCATCTGCTGATGCAATATTTAGGAAATTGTCTGGTGCTGGCAATCATGTGTTAGCACCATAACCACAAATTTACACAAATCTGCTTCACGTTGATTTAAACCTACCTTGTGAATTTCGTTTCGATTGAAGGAATACGCTGGAAGTTATAGTAGTGAATAGAATTTTAAGGCTCAGTTTTCGAAACCTAAACATTTGCTGTTAATTGTTATTATAGGATCATTCCCATTTAGAAATGAATGACAACATCGCTCCATAAAGAAATGTCAATAAATAATGAGATTCAGCATAGCTGGCAGCTCTTTCAGGATTTTTCAATTAAATTCCTACAGGATTAGAAATACAGCAAGATCCACTTATCACATGAGTTTTGTTTTCATTTCGTTACACCATCGGAAGTTATAGGGGAAAAAAACTTTATTATCCTGAGCAACTTTTTCAATATTTAGGAGCCAAAAATGCCATGGCTTGCAGCCCTATGCTAACTTTTCAGCCAAATTTCTATAAAATCTGTCTACTGCGCGAATTTTGTCAAAATATGTTGGCTAAATTGGAAGTTATAGGCCAAAAACCAGTTTTTTTTTCTCGGTGATCTTCCACTTTTATCAGACTTGGGCGTAGTTACTACCAACATGCTCTGTAGGCTCTCGTGAACAGAAGCTTTGAGTGCTGAAAGTAGTGGTAATGGATGATGGGCTACGGTTTTTGAGCAAGGCGGAACTTTCAAACATATAATTTTTGCGTGGTGAACAAAAGCAAAAATTTATCAATAATTCGAATTGCTTTTCAAAAATCAAAAAATTTTCAGGAAGGTTACTGATTTGAAGGATTTTTTTCAGGAGCCTGCCGTAGCTACAGGATCGCCCACACATTCTTTAAAATCCATGCATGCAAAGTTTTAATCAACAGCAATACGATCTGAAAATTTCACGATGACCCACTCTTTTGTCAGAAGTTATGAAACCAAATCATTGCCAACTTTTAGGCACTCAGCGCCCACACAAGGCTCAACGTTTTCTTTTTTGACTATGAGCAAGCATAAAACGCAAGAAATTTTCATTTTCAGTATTTACTTTTAGCAAAAATATATTCTACATAGCAATATAGGAGGTGGGGGTGTGGGCTGAAATGCCTCGAGAAACAGCTGCGAGGAAGGCTGGAAAGGTCATTAACCTGATATTGCGTGCGTGTGATGCTTCAATGCCAACGCGGAAACTGGCGTCATATCTGAAGCCAAATTACTTGTGGACGGAGGTACTAAGCAGACTTCGCACTGAGTGCGTGAAGGTGAGGCGAAAAAGTCCACGCGGCGGAAACCGAATCAACTTTGCTTCAGCGAGAATACCAAGAACTGAGAAAAAGGTCCATTCCGCTATGCGCAGTACAAAAAAAATGCTTCAAACAACTGTGCGAAGAAGCAAATGTTGACCAATGGGATGGAACGTATTGAACCATCATGTCGCGTTTAAAGCATCTGAGATCACCACAAGCCAGCTGCCCGTACTCCTCGAAAATATTGTCAAAAACTCTTTTCCTGTCATCAGCAGTCCCTTCGATTATTCCCGCAAGGTACAGTGAGTGAAACAACTCCTGTGACTGAAACGGAACTGTTTGAGGTGTGCAGTCGACTCAAGGATGATAAAGCACCGGAGTTGGTTGAAGATCACAGTTAAACTAAAGCTCAACACGTTTATCATTGTGTTCAAAGCATGCTTGACTCAGCAAACTGCAGTAAATAAAAGCTCCTCCTGCTGCCAAAGCCCAAAAAACCAGTTCAAGAACCGGATTCGTACCGTCCTATCTGTCTACTGGCTGTGTTAGAAAAAATGCTGGAACGCCTAAGGGTGCTCCCACACATGACCAGAAATATTTCCGGAAACACTTCCCAAACATTTCCAGAAACCTTTCTTACACATTTCCGACAATATTTCTCTTGTCAGTCTTACTTATGACCAGAAAGTTCATTCATGGTTAGCGTCAATCGTAGCTCAAATCAGAGCTGCCGTTTCTGAAGCTGCATATCTCGTCAAAATTAAAAAGCAAGACAGCTCAATGTGACCATCTATCCAGCTCGCGTACTACGATTAATTGCAATTAATTTCAATGAAGCCGTTTTTGTACGCCGTTTTACTGAAAACTGACAATTTTCCCTCTTTCTATAAATTTCAGTATGATTTGAGCTACTGAAAAATACTGCAAACTGTCAAACAGTTTTTGGCGTAATGTTATTATGAAGGACAAATATTTTTGTGGCGATAGTTTATCACCGCTTAGGATGACTTTATAATCACTACTGCTCCCCCAAAAACCGACAACTGACACTTTTGTTTCTCAATTTTCAGGAAGTCCAATGTACTTTTCATGAATTTCCTCCATCACATGATTCAAAAAAATTCAGTGAAATTCAGTGACTGAAAGTTAAAGGCTTTGTGGGTGGTCAAAAAATGAGATCCAAGTCTGACATAAAGTATCCAGGAGTGGTGATTGATGGTCAGATCAAGTTTAAGGCCCATGTGGATTATGTCTGCAGTAAGGCGTTAAACGTAAGTGCAGCGCTACCAAGAATGCTTTCAAACATCGGAGGACCAGGCCAGAATTTTCAAATATAATCTGGCGCCATATATGTTTCTTTTTAATTCAAATAATCTGACCTCATTTCAATAACGCTGTATCAAAGTGTGTCTTGTTTGTTTTGATGTTTTATTTTTCATTCAATGATGAAAAATGTTGATACTAAAATAAAATTTTTATAATAAAGTGGAATTCAAATAAGATTCGTTTTTTATTTAAAAGTGTTTCAACTTTTGATTTAAATTTGATTCTATGAAATGAAATTTTTCTGAGTGTAGTTCAGTCATTACGAAAGTGACGAAAGTACCTGGTACTGGCAAATCCTCGCTAACACCACAGTCAAAAATATATCAAATTTGCAAGGGAATAGTATACAGTGTCGAGCGTCTAAACGGACTAATTTTCAATAACTAATTTTTTTTCATAACTTTTTTATATCAATTGATGTACACATTAAGAAACGTTAAATTTTTTTTTAATAAAAATAAAAATGGTTTCAACCAAATATGTCTCTTCGCGCCTTTTGATGATTTCTGTGCGCGGTCAATCGGTGGATATGATTTTTTGTGCATCGATATTTAGAAACGAAAAAAATATGTTTATTAAGCAGATTGTATAAGCTTTTTGTTCATGGAGCATTTCTTCTTTTTTTATCTCTGTTAACGAAAAAAATTGTCCGTCGGCAGAATAGTATTAATCTTTTAAATATGTTTACTGAATTTCAAGTCGATTCATCGATTTCATCCTGAGATATGGTGTACACCGTTTAAAAAAAACATAGTTTCGAGAAAAACGCGCGTATTTCACGCCGTGTATTTTCGTGTATCACGCAAACATTCCCACAGCCACCTTCGCTCCATTGATGTTTCGCTTTTGACATACATATATTCTTTAAAAATAAGTTAGGCAGCGGCTTCCAGAGAAAAGAGATCAATGAACAAATCCCCACAGTACCGGCAGGCTGGCGCGCACGTCTACCTACGCACCAAATTCTCACCTGATGCGAAAAATGCTCTAACTCAAAAACTATCGCGAATATCGTTGCATATTATTCGAAACTGTTCAAACTATATTTGGAAGAAGAAAAAATTTGAAAAATTCACTGTGTACTAAACCCTTAAGTTTAATTCAAACTGTGAATTTTGCTGCCTTGGAAGTTACAGACGTAAACTTAACATATTTTTGAAATTCGAATATTTATTATTTACTTTCACTAAATAATCATTACCATTTGAAAATTCAATGAAAATATTGCTGAATTAAGTATGACCGATAGTTACCAAATCTACTGTAGCTGCCAACTCTGTCATAATTTACTATCCAAATTTCTGTCACAACTGACTTACAATAAGATTGTAGATTTCATTTCATGACTCAGCCACAAGCTATAGGAAGCTTTATTTTGCTCAGTGAATTTTTATGATTCAAGAGACAAAAATTACCATAACTGCTAGCTCTATCCTAATTTTTTAATCAAACTTCTATCAAATTTAGTCCAACTACTGGGTGAATCTGGTGAGTCAATCGAAACTTAAAGGACAAAAAGCAGTTTTTTTCTTGGTGAGTTTCAATATGGCACCACTACCACAGGGTTGCCCACATTTCAAAATCAACAATCACGAAAATCTTAATTTAAGAGTTTAATTTGAGAGATATCATGCCTCTCCACCAATTCTCTTTGATATCATACATTTAGGCTTCTTATTTATTCTGGGTCGGCAAGCCGATGAGATGAGATTAAAATTGCCTTGCAAAATCCGAATTTGCTGGCGGCCGGTGGACAACATTGTCATTCATGGTTAAACACACTGCAAGCCCTATTCTGGGTCAGCAAGCCGTACTCAAATCATATTCACTGCCATCGCGATCGATGCATGATACTTTGTTGTGTACATCAGCGTTAGCAACCTATGAAAACGAGCGGGCCGGATTGAACTATGAAAAATGATAGTTTTATTTCATATCATTGTTCGGTTCGCATTTTTTTCCACCCGGAAACACTGAACCGTATATTTTCATGCATTGGCTAAGTAGAGTTTGCTTTGGGCCAATGCATAGGATAATTTGTAGGTCGGCGTGCCGTGCCTGAGATCATATATGTACATATATTTCTCTCAGAAAATTTGCAGTGCTTTAGTTTGATGTTAAAATGTTTTTGCGTAATACAGCTGCATATTGATTTGAATTGAATTAAAAAATATTTTATGAATTAATTGTACAATCTTAACCTAACTAACAGTTTAATTAACAAGAAAAAACAACTTAAAATGTAGCTACTATACTATTTTGGCCTGCTGGCTCTTATCGTTTTTTTTTTGGCATACATTTTGTTTCTTTCACACTAATGATATTACCAAGCCTGCACAACAGCTGGGATTACACTGATTATAGTTTCCTTAAACATTACCTTACACTTACGTTACGATCTAACCTATGTCTAATTGTAGTTAATTAGCCTAATTACATCTAATCTTAGCCTAGGTCTTAAATCTAACTCCTTCTGTTTGACTGGTGACCTATGTAGTCGAAAAGCGCATCCATAAGCTGCCGTTGCAATGCTATTATCGCGGGGCTCATAAATGGCTCATTAGAGCCACCTGTACGCCCTAGTGCCCGTATCAGTCCATTCTAATGTCCGTCTGTCTGTCCGTAAAATTTTGTGGTTACTTCCACAACTCGGTCTCTAAGTGGCTTCAGTCCCAACTTTTGATACAAGAGAAGGTTCTTCGACCACTTGCAAAAGCGCAGAATTCTTCTTTCGAATACCTCCGCTTCTGCCATGAAAGTTTTTGAGCAGGTAATCCAGGATGGGGATGCATAAGTCAGGATTGGCCGGATCAGGGTCTGATAGCAAATGGATTTAGCTTTGGTGGTCATGCCCATCTTTCTGGCAAAAAGAGGTTAGATGCGTTGATATGCAGATTTGGCAGCTTTGATTTTCCGCGGCACAAAGGGATTAAATTTTAAAAATTCCTGGAAATCGATTCCGAGGTACTTTAGAGATGGGCCAGGAGTAATCTTAGATATTCCGAACGAGGCAGCGAGTTTCTTGGTCTTGTTGCGACTAGTTTGAGATCCCCGATACTTGGAGGGATTGCGAAATACGCAAAGCTGAATCTTACTGTTGTTTGGGTTGATGCCCCATTCGCCAAAGTAAAGATTTAATTCTACCAAGTAGTATTCCAGGCTCTTCGCTGCTTTGAGCGGGTCTTTGCTCGACGCAAATAAGAGCGTGTCGTCGGCATATTAGAGGATTTGGACTTGGGGTTGGCCCACAGGAATTGGAAGGTCAGCGGTGAATATGGTATAAAGAATTGGTCCAGTGACAGAACCTTGTGGCACTCCTGATGTCACGGGTTTAATGATAGAATCTGTTCCATTAACGCTGACATAATAAAGTCTGTTGGTAAGAAAGCTTGCGGCGAGTTTTATTACCTTTTCCGGGAGACAGCTGCAGATAATTTTTATTTTCATTATTTATGAATTTTCGTTGCTTTAGAAGAAATTTATTTGGTCTGACTTATATATGTTTGTTATAAATATATAATTTTTCAAACTTATATATACTAAAATTTCAATCTTATGTTGACTTTAATAAGAAAAGTACTTTTTAAAAAATTCAATAAAAATTAACAATTTACGATGGTGCTATTTATTACATTTCACACCTTGTCGATTTAATAAATATGCACTTATATAGTGTGAATTTTTGATTCATGCATCCAAGAATTCTGCTTGGTCAGATTTTTTTAAAAAAGATTTCAGGTTAGGCTTGAAGTTTTGTGAAAAGGTAAATACCGTCAATATACCAATATTTAAAATGTGTTTTGGGACTTTGTTGTTGGTTTACTAAATTCGAGAAATTATTGTTGATTATGCTATTTTATACATATTTTTGTGGTAACGTATTCTTCTTTTATTAATGCCGATCCATTCGAAAGCATCACGAGCCGCCACTGCAACGAAGTTACCTGTGAATTCGGTAAAGGTCTAATGACTGCGTGCGAAATTATCACAAATTTACTATCCTAAAGCTATTTACAAATTTTCATTGCCTAAATTTAGCGCCAGCACTGGGCTACAAATTTCCAAAATATTATTTTATCCTTTCAACACTTATTTTTTCCAAATATTTTGTTTCTACAAAAACGTTTGTATATAAATTCACTAAAACGACCGACATCACCAAACAAAATTTTGTACTGTATGCTTGAAAATATGAATTTTTAAGTTTTTAGAAGTATGCATTTTTGATTTCAGTGCCAATTTTCTTCGAAAATCGCCAAAACTCAAAAAAAAAGCCAACTTTTTTTATTGGGTATTTAAGCAGGTACTTAATCGTTAGTTGATGACAAAAAAGAGCGATATCATATCATAAAATCAACTGAAACAGAAAAATCTGGGCTCTGACGTTGTGAATACACTGAAAATATCGAGGATATATAGTTTTTGGAGTAGTAGTCCATATTGTTCCCGAATATTCAGAAAACCAGAAAGCTGGTTCGCACTAAAAGTAGATATAAATCAATTTGGGAAAGAATGAGTCTTCAAATTGACATTAAAAAATGAAAAAAAAAAATTAAAAAAAAATGCCAATCAAATACTTAAAATTCGTATAAATAGTAAAGAAACGGAAAATTTCAACTTATTTATTTAATAAAAATAAACAGAAAAGTTGAAAACCACTGAAAACTGATGTTGATGAAAATATAAAGCCTGTAATATCGAAAAAGTTTGTGCAACCTAGCGAATAGAATACTACCTTCTGGTATGTAGGGTCCCAGGTGCAAAAAACTTTCAAAACACCTCCACCTCTAAAATATGATCGCCCAAATCAGTATTTTTATAAACATGGGGTCCACCCAAAAAAGTTTAAAAAATAAGCAAACTTTTTTATATTTTTTGTAATCATATCCCTTTATTTATCTAGTTCACATTATCACAACACACTTAAGCTTCCTTCTTCTTGACTGCCTTAGTTTCCCACACGCACTTCATAACGTTAGCAGACCATTTACATGGATCATCGTCTTTCTTATCGGCACTATTGCATTCATCTAACTTCTCCTTTGACGGAACCAAATTATTCGCTGTAGTTGTTTCAACGACCCTATCCATATTAAAGCCGGTTGCATCATCCCAAGTTCCAATTTTAAGTCCAAGGCATCGGAAATAGCAGCCAGGCTCATCGGGGTATTCGGCCTTCTTGATTTGTCCCTGACAGTGCTCCGAAACCTTTTCCGATTCAAAGCAGGCAGCACGATCCACAACGTACTCCGCTTGAGTTGTCGGCTTCCAGTCAGCTGTGACCTTTTCAAAGAAACAAAAAAAAATATAAATTTGAAAATTTCGAATAAATTTAAATTTACTTCAATGTTTTTAAAAATCCTTTTGAAACTAATCTAATGCTAATTGAAAATAACGCAAGGAAAATATCAACCATAAATTACTTACAACAGCCAAAACAACGCAAAAAACAATTAAGAATTTCATATTCTCTACTGAACAGAACGTTACACAATACGAAACGTCCGGGAGTGTTTGAAATTTTTTCGAAATCGACGTGAATTTATATGCGTTGCATCAAGCCCGTTCGTATTGCCGATTGCTATTGCAGGAAATGTATTTTTTTCAAACGCACGTTTTTGAATGACCTTGATAAGAA
Organism: Nemotelus nigrinus; assembly: GCA_947369275.1. NCBI lineage: Eukaryota > Metazoa > Arthropoda > Insecta > Diptera > Stratiomyidae > Nemotelus > Nemotelus nigrinus. The sequence goes on from OX376373.1 coordinate 158,975,525, forward strand.
ACATGGCTTAAGACAATAACAGAAATATGAAAATGAAAGAATTGTAAATAAAGCCAACTGAAGGAGATTGATTTATCAAATAGAAATGTGACAGAGGTTCATTGGAATTGACCCGCAATGCAGATAGACGGTAGACGATCGGGAAATATTGTGAAATGAATTTGGAGATTATAAAAAATATAAATAAGCAATGAATGTCACATCAATAAATTTTGTGGTATTTTGGAATTTGAAATGCAGAAAAAGCATAATTTGAAAATATATTTCGGAGGTTAGAGTCAGCAAAGTGGGCAATGTTGCTCAGAAGTGATTGGGTGATACACGAAGTTCGAGTTCTTGGTCTAATATGAGGCCAAACCAGATTAAACTCTTTTTTTAGTTTACAAACCATATTTAATTTTTAGAAGCTTCTTTAATTGATTTCGAAATTGCTCAAATAAGAATCTTTTTTTCTCTTTCTTTGAAATCACTGACGAAATATATTTAGTTCGGCAAAAGCATAAGTAAAAAGTATTAAAACAAAAATAATTATAGAAAAATCTTTGATGTAAACATGATTTCGTTTCTCTTGTATTCAGTGCAACGCAAGCCTCGTTTAAAATATGTTGTTTATCAATTGCCACAGCCAGCCAAATTACATTTTTTTACGGTCATTAGTTAAAATGTAGAATAACAGATTTCTAGCCATAAATACCAAAAATAAATTCAGACAAAAATTTGTGGTTTTGCATTTGCGATATTGTTCAAAATATATAATCTGTGATTTAGTTTCATTTAAGGACTATAAAGGACCGTCATCAATATTGAATCTTTTCTTTGGCTTTAAAAGGAAAGATTGGACAGATGTACATATTTCGTTTATTACTTATGTTTTATGCGAATGCTGCTTAAGAATCATAGAAGACAGTAAATAATTAAAGGCAACTCTCGAATAAAGGAGAATTCTTCGCATATTTACTTTGCCAACAGAAAATTCAGTGCATCTTTAAGGAAATCAGGAAATACTTTAAGAAGAACCAGTCGGAAATAATTTTTTTTTGGTCAAAATTCATCATAAAAAAATGAATTCCTGCCACTCATTAACAGTATTGATCACAATAGTATTGATACTCTGATTTTAAGTGAAAAGTAAATTATACATCGTGTTTTTACTGATATTCCAAGATGTGTTACAGGTTTTCGCAGTGTGAGACTGACCTCTGGCTGTAAAGCTCCAGTTGTTTAAAAAAAAACCATCAAAATCAGTTGTTTAAGAAAAACCATCTCCGAATTGATTGTGTTCTGTGCACATATTGCGATTGTAAGTACTATATTTTGGACTCTAAAACGTTTGTGGTAAATAAAAGACATAGATTTCCTTGGGCTCCACGGACCCGTGAACAATTCATCCAGGATCGAGATGAATGTTCAAGAAGAAAATGTTATTGGGGATATTGCCGAAAAGATCAAGAAACATCGATTCCCACATACACGTGAAGCCGGTTGCACCATTTGATGCGTAAGAAAGAAAGGTGGCTACAGCGAGGACAAAAAAGGATTGGGTGTCGATTGAACCTACGAGACATTCAAGGCTGCCGATATGGAACTGGACAAAGAAGACTTGAAGGAATGCTTCCCTGTTTTTAAAGACGCTATTGCTTGTATTTGGGCTGCACACAGCATTCAGTGTTTGTTCGACAATAAATATGTCAGAAGGAAGACTGATTCATAATGGCCGATAAGGATCAAAAGGAATATAAAACTGTGAAAAAGTCCAATCAAAAGTTTTGCTTTTATTGGTTTGATCTGAAAAAGTTAATTTTTGAGTAACACTAACGCCTTGTTACTAATGCTATGTTAATAATCTTCGAAAATATTATTCGTGTACCATTAGTAATTTTTGAGATATGAGCGTGAGAACTATTTAAGCCGAGCGGATGACATATAGTGGTGTTTACAAACTATACGATGCAATTAAGCGTAAAAAGTTCGCGTTGATCAAACAAAACACACAATTCTTTCTTTCTTAAGTGTAGTTGCAGTAGAACTTTCTAGTAGTGATGCGCGATTGCGAGATGTTAAACTCGATTGTTTCGATTGTTCAAATATCTCGAAACATCTCGATTATTTAAGTTGGACCCGATTGTTGCAATCGAGACAATCGAGATAATCGAGACAATCGAGATAATCGAAAGAATCGAGACAATCGAGAGATTCGAGACAATCGAGAGAATCGAGACAATCGAGGCAATCGGGCCAATCGAGACAATCGAGGCAATCAAGAGAATCGAGACAATCAAGAGAATTGAATAAACATCTCGCAATCGATCATTCGGTCGGTCAAGTCATCGACAATCGGTTGACGGCAATTAAGTGAGCCATAAAGCACGTTTCGTTGGCGCAGCCAATAAAAAAATGTTCAAATATTTCAGCAAAAATATTAAGTGTTATTATTTGATCAAACTGCAATTTTTTGAAAAATATTGATGCATAAAAGGATAATTTTATCTTAATTTAAAATTAAGATATCTTTAACTCTTTGGTGGCGGTGGGAATGTTAGTGTATAAGCACACCAGTATACACAGTACGCTTGTAGAACCGCTTGTGAAGAATAGATTTGAATGGATTGGATATACTATTTAGCAGATTTTTTTACGTGTGCATACATATGGAATGTAATGATCAGATATGCATGGAAATTTGTATGGCTAGCATTTATCATGTATAAATGACTGGTAGTTTTGCTAAAACTATTAAGTCTGATCAAAGTGTATGATAAAATATTATATGAAGTTGAGTTTTGTCATGCTGTTAAGTATGTTAAAATAAAATCTGCTTTTAGATAGTGCAGTTTGAAAGCATATCATCTTTCGAGTATTTTCGTACTTGCGAGTATTTTATTCAAATATTCAAAAAGTTTTTAGGGCAAAAGTAGCTGAAATCGGCCAATTTCGGGTTAGAGTGGTTTCGGACATAACGGGCCAAGACTTATTGCTGTGATACAAACATTTCTGTTTTGTAGGAGAGTAAGGGGTTTTTTGGCCTTAGTTTGACAAAAACTGCCTTTACCGCGCTTTCAATGATTGAAAGTGGTCGTAGTGATATTTTAAGGATGAAAAAATTTTGTATGGGGAAAATTGGGAAAAACAAATTTTTTTTGCGTAGCTTCAATTCGGGGACCTTTCTGAGCTGTTTCAGGCGAAATGTCTATACAATTCTGGGAAAAAGTGGCTTAGTTTCGAAGATACGGCATAATGCACAGCCGGAGAAACCAACTATCAAACCAAAAAGGATCTCAACCTTTTCTTATTTAGCACTTTTAGTGCTACTTTCAGTTTTTCCAGTCGGTTTTCCGGCGTATTTCATTTTGCCATATCTTGGAAACTAGGCCACATTTTCCCAGATTTGTATGAAAATTTCGCCCGAAACAACTCAAAAAGATCCCCGAATACAAGCTATGCAAAAATAAATTTGTGAAAATTCTACGTTTTTGCCCAATTTTCCCAATAAAATTTTTTTTTATCCTTAAAATATCACTATTGTACTCCCCGGCCACTTTCAATCATTGAATATGCATCAATATTTCCCAAAAAATTGCAGTTTGATCAAATAATAACACTTAATATTTTTGCTGAAATATTTGAACATTTTTTTATTGGCTGCGCCAACGAAACGTGCTTTATGGCTCACTCAATTGCCGTCAACCGATTGTCGATGACTTGACCGACTGAATGATCGATTGCGATATGTTTATTCAATTCTCTCGATTCTGTCGATTGTCTCGATTCTCTCGATTGTCTCAAATCTCTCGATTGTCTCGATTGTCTCGATTATCTCGATTGCCTCGATTATCTCCATTGTCTCGATTGTTTTGGCGCATAGATTGCGATTCTCTCGATTGCGATTATCTCGATTGTTTTGTGGCGCCGATTGCGGTTGTCTCGCCCATCACTACTTTCTAGTAATAATCGTACAAACGCATTCCATAGTAATTTTATGGGTCTCTGTGTACCTGAAAATATTGATTTATTTATTTCACCAAACAAGGTATAAAATTACATATAAGTGAAATAAAACTAAAAATAAAAATTGACGTTACAATTTAAAAAAAAATAAGCTCAACAAATTAATAACAGGTATAACATACAACTGAACGCAATGCAAATAAATAAATTAACATTCTATGAAAAAAATATATAACAGTAAAATTACATGTAGGGCACAAAATTATTAAATACAAAAACGAAATTAAATTTCTTATTAGTCATGAAAAGGATACTAGGCTGGTAAACTAGAGAGGGTAGGCCTTGAGAGCCTTGGTAACTTTGTTTTTAAAGGACGCTTTCGAAATTGTGGGGGAAAAGTGTATGCTCAAGGTGTTGAATATCTTGCAGTATTTATTTATTGGCTCATTATCAGCATATGCGGTGCTATGACTACATTCAACTAGCATTAGTCGGAATCTGGTGACTCTCACGGGCTGGTTAAGCACAAATCTATCCTGAATGTAGTCGGCATTATCAGCGTCTCTAATGACATCATAGCTGAAGCAGGCAGATAACAGTAGTCTTCTGGACGCAAGTGGTGACAAATTTTGAAATCTAAGGTGAGGTTCACATGGCGGTAAATTGCTTAAATCACAAAGATGGTAAAGATCTTTAAGAGCGAATACAAGAATTGCTTTTGAATAGATTCGAATCTCTGGCTGTGAGTTTCGAAAATCGGGTTCCAGATAATGCAACATACTCAAGAAGAGGGCGAACGAGCGCCGTGTATAACGATTTTGTAACCCAAAAGTTCTGAAACTCCCTGGCTCGTTGCTTAATGAAACTTAGTCGTTTACTTGCTTGAGAGATAATTTGTGATAATGAAAATCAAAGCGGAGCTTTTTATCCAGCACCACACCGAAGTTTAATATATTGTCAACCCTACTAAGTGTCGTATTGCTTAAAAGGTATGTATAATGTACGAGCGTACTTTTGCGTATATATATAGCATACATCTTGTCAGCAGGTGTGATCTTTCGCTAAGAAGGAGGATACCTTCAGTTAATTTTCTTCTTCTTTTTTCTTTTATTGCTGATTCCAACCACTCTAGAATTGAAACTACGTATTCTGCAGTCATTGGGCCTTTCCACACTTGTATTCTTGATCCACTCCTCACACCGGTTATACAACAATCACCATTTCCACACTTGGTGTGCATCAGCAACGGAAGCGTTCATATACCGATTATGCATATGAATGTTTGCGTGTTGTTGTTTTCTCATTTCGACTTGAGTGTTTCATGAAAAATTCCTGACTCGTGAACTATGTTTATAGTTGTGTTAGTGATTTGCAGCTCGATCAATCAGTTTCAAACGTGATGCAAATTTCTCTCCGAGTGCATCACTTTTTGTAAAGAATTCCCCTTGATTCTGCTGCCTCTTGCCCAGAAAACCGGTTTGAGGAGTGCATCAAGAATACAAGTGTGGAAAAGCCCATTTCAGAGTCCATCAACAGCATACCTTGGTAGTCCCCAAAGCAGCAGACTGTGACACCTTGAATAGTGGTGTGTCTTATTTGAGCCACTGCAGAGAGTTTTGTTTCAATTCAGGCTCATAATGACAAACTCAAGTCTCGTTTACAGTAACGATTCGACTCAATACTTCCTTCTCATATTCACTTAAGGGTTCTAAAAATACGATGCAGCACTACACGTGCTGTTTTTTCTGAGACAACGTCAGCATTCTTGGCACCCACATGTCCAGATAATCGTGAAGGATATTTAAAATGGTTGTATCTGGTACTCCAACCATTTCTGTGCGTTGCTTCTTTTTTATAGTTCTGCATCTTCCTACGTCACTTTTTTGACTTTTTGAACAATGTCTGGAGTGGTAACTTGGCTGTCCTAGTCGTAGGTTGTGTTCAAATGACTCCTTTCCTTATTTAAAAAAAACTATGCAACTCGTAAATCATTTTTTGACCTTAACCAGAGCCGCGGTAAGTCGATGCCGTCTCTTTCATTATGGTTTGAGCCAACTTTCTTGTTTAGTGAGGAACTCTTTACAATTTCATCTAGATTGAGTTGCTTGGTCGACGATAGTTTAAAAACTAATGGCTCAATTAAGATTTTTGAACTCATTTATTTTCATTAAATTAACCTCAATAACGACCTACTTACTCATTCCGCGAAATTAATGACCCATCATCGTATATCATCTTTACTCTCAGGCAGGCGATGGAAAAATGTTTAGAATTCAAAATTCTACTGTACCATGTACTTATAAACTTAACGGCCGCCTATGATAGGATAACCAGATTATAACTGTATAAAGCCATGAGAGAATTCAGCGTCCTAAATAAACTGACACGATTGCGTAGGTTGACCATGACCAATGTAACAAGCCAACCTAAAATAGCTGGATTGCTATCCAGACCGTTCAACGTCTTCAATTGTTCCAAAAAATAGGTTGTCGGGCCTGAATCCTCGTCAATCCGAGAGAAAAGCAATCCGAGACTAAGTCACCTCAACTAGAGGGACTGTCGTCACCAAGTCCTGCCAGATATTGGCTTATGCAGATGATATAGACATAATTGGAACATCAGAACTACCTGTATGAGAATCCTTCATCCAGGCAGCAAACGTAGCTCGAATGAGCGAAGAGAATGCGGCTAGGAAAACCCTTTGCAGCAGATTTTACGGCAGACCACAACGTGGAATATCTTGCCTGCGCTGGAGTGTTGGCGTTGACCAGGACGCTCGGAGCTTAGGAGTGCCAAATTGGATGACATTGGCCCGCGATCGAGTCGGATGGAAAAAACTGTTGACGGAGGCCAGGACTGGACCTCGGTTGTAGCGCCGATGATAACGATGATCGTATATCATTGCATTACATTATATTTTGTGTTCATTCCTAGGAATACGAGTATCTAGAAATACACTATACATTGTACAAGAATTTTAACTGAATTAATATTGTACAACCTTATCCGACCTTTTCATGCCTCCTACTAAGTAGCAAAGTAACCTATTTTGTATTAGGTTTAAATGATACGGGCGGTAGTATTAATAACTTTATTGTGCCTTATACGTACTTATTTTAATAAAACTAATTTTTTAATAGTATATCGTACCTGAAAAGATACACGTTGTATGGAATGCGTTAATATTATTGAATGCGTTAATACTACATTACTATGGAATACGTTATTAAGTAGAAAGCTTCGCTTCAACTACACCTTAGAAAGAAATAACTATTTATTATTTATTTATTTATTTAGTGCATATTCCATACAACAGGCAAACTGTACAATTACAGATTGGATACAATGAAAAAAAAAATAAAATAACAAGAGCAAAACAAGAATATATAAATATACGTACATATGTAAAATAATTAAAGTTAGAATAAAATAAAGTATCATTAACTAAAGCAAAAAAAAACCATTACAAAAACGAATAATCAATTCAACAAGAAATCAGCCCAATAACAGAAAGGATACAATGAAAAAATAAAAATAGTAAGAAGTATATGAGTAAGTATAAGTATATAAAAAACAATTATGGTGGTAAATTCTATAAAATAAAATTAAGTAGAACATAAAAAGAAAGAAAAGAAAAGAGTAGAAAATAAAATTAATTAGAAACAAAAAATTATACCAAAAAAAATCAAAATCAAATTAGAAGTTGAAGAGCAAACATATATATAAGTGTATATAAAAATACAAAAATATACAAAATGTTTAAAGTATTAAATAATGAAATAAAATTAAGTAGACCAAAAAAGAAAAGATATAATCCATTATAAATAAACATAGAAAATAAAATTAATGAATTAGAATTAAAAATTATAATTGTGGGTTTGGGTGCATTACACGGACTTTCTCCGCTTAATTGCATCGTATAGTTTGTATACACCACTATATGCAAACGATAACAGTTTTCCATGACGTTGAATTTCTTCTATTTGCAGATGATTGAAAACTTACAAATCCATTTCTTCCTATAGTGATATTTTAGTCTTACAAGATAATATCAACAATTTTTGCGAATTCTGTTCGAAGCATAAATACATAAATGTAACTACATGGTGTTCACCAGGATTAAACAAACATACAACTTCTCTTATACTATGAACAATACTCATCTGAAACGCGCAGGACTTGAGAAGGACCTTGCTATTATATTCGACGTGTCGCCAAATTTCATTAGTCACATTAATTATGTATCCGATCATGCTCGGAGGATGTTATGCTTTATTATTCGCAACATTCAAAACTTCTTGAACATGCACACCTTTAAGCGGTTATACAATTCTCTGGTAAGAAATAAATCGGAATATGCATCAGTTTTGTGGAATTCCTATTACAAAGTACACATAAATTCACTTGAATCGATTCAAAATAAGTTTTTGCGCTATATTGCCTATAAATTAAACATTACTCGAGACTATCTAAATTTCTCTGAGCTGATGGATATTTTGAAAATCACATCTCTTGAAAATGGAAGTTATTGCTCCGATGCTTTATTTCTATATAATTTATTTAATGGTAACCTGGACGCTCCTGACCTGTTCTCTGAAATTCCCTTTTCTTTGTGTTAAGTAATTGCAGGTCGAGCTACCACATAAACTCACCGATTGAACGCGTTAAACGTGTTGGCGATTTTCTTTCAAACTACATGTACAAATTTGTTTAAGGGGGTATTCCGGTCTTTCGGTTTGAAAAAATCGAAAATTTTTTTTTTTGCATTTTCTTATTCCACTATGATCATATAATCTTGCTTTAAAATTTTATCGCAGTATCTGTTTTCGTTTTGAAGTTATTCGCATTTCCACCACTATCATCTCTGGAAAATCCCTGGCACGCTTGAGGCGAGAGTGTTTGAGATAAAACTTTAAACGCGATTTTCTCAAAACCATCTTTTCTGAACTTCATGACAAGATTTCTCGAAAACGGTCTTACAGAATTTAATGAGTGATATATCAAATTATTCGCTATGATTTAAGAAAAAAGCTGAACTACGATTGTGATGATACAAAACAATTAACTATAATTTTTAATAAAAAAACTAAAAAAAAAAACGGAAAAATTAGAAAAAAAATTTGTTATCAGCTGCCATTTTTTAACGAATAATTGGATATGGATAAGCGTAGTTCATCTTGTAACGGGTATTTTCCTGAGTAAAATGACACCTCATTTGCTAATTTCAGGTAATTCAAACGGACGCAATCCTGCCAAGATTGATTTTCAAAGGTCAACTTCAAGCCCTCATAGCAACAACAATTTTCAACTTTTTTTTTGAAATCCAAGTTTTTTCTAAAGTTTAAATCCTGCAATAAACGCAAAATAAAACCATATCCATTGAGTATTTATTTTTATGTATTAAAATTCATATTGAAATAATGAATGATTATCGCGTGAAAAACCGGAATACCGCCTTAATACAAATATTATTATGTTGAAAATCCCTGTATCTTCCTTGGGGGGTTAGTCCACTGTTAAACTGCTCCAAATGAACTTTTTTTTTAAACAGCTACCAAAAAAAAACTATTCAAGATATCGATCTGAAATTTTACATGCATCTTTATTGAAGTTAAGAGTTAACATTTTCATTAGGAAAAATTATTAGAAAACAAAATGGCGGCCGCCCCAATGGATCGCTGCAGCACCGCCGAAAAAAAAAGCAAATTGCGCCTCGTAAATTCCTGAACAAAATAAGCGTCTGTGAACAAATTACGAAAAAGATTTCATTAGTTTTGAGTATAAAGGACTGCACGGGCCTAAATTAAGAACAAAAAAAATAAAAATGAGGATCTGGGAAACATTTTTTTGATTAAAAAAATTTTTTTTATTAATTTTTTTGATACAAAAGTATACCACATTTTTTTTAATCGCTTTAGGGCTCTAAATTTAGGCCCGTGCAGTCCTTTATACTCAAAACTAATGAAATATTTTTTATAATTTGTTCACAGATGCTTATTTTGTCCAGGAATTTACGAGGCGCAATTTGCTTTTTTTTCGGCGGTGCTGCGGCGATCCATTATGGCGGCCGCCATTTTGTTTTCTAATAATTTTTTGTAATGAAAATGTTAACTCTTAACTTCAATAAAGATGCATGTAAAATTTCAAATCGATATCTTGAATAGTTTTTTTTTGGTAGCTGTTTAAAAAAAAAGTTCATTTGGAGCAGTTTAACAGTGGACTAACCCCTTAAGATGCACTGCGTGGATTTGAAATTTGATTTATTGAGCTTTAGATTTTGGATTATGTTTTGTATATATATTTAATTTTATGCTAATGGACTTTTGGTCCGTATAAGGTAATAAATAAATAAATAAATAAATAACTAAATAAGAAATTTGGCGATCGGCTCAAACATTTGAAAAGTACTTATCGTTCATTCATTCGATGTATAAATTGTTTGTGCAGGTTTTAATGCTGAGTAAATTTGTTGTTGACGTAAATTCACGTTAAATCAATTGTTACCATAATATTTAAATCAAACTTATTTTCGTCACCTTTGACCTTAAATAACTTTCGTTACGCACACGACTTTGTAATGGACTTTCCACATTAAAATTGTCATCTCACAATAAACTCATTTTCGTCGAAAATTCTGCACTTATAAAAGATAGAAGCAGTGGCGGCTCTACGTATGGGGCTAGTGGGGCTTAGCCCCACCATCCATTTTCATTCCAAAATGTAAAGAAACCAATCTCTATTTCAATTATTACAAACTATGAAATTTCATTTTAGCGAAACAAATTATCAAAATACTTCGCTCACCAACTGTTTTTAAAATCCATTCATGTCTCATCTCTTTCGAAATTTGTATTTCATTTTCATTCACAAATTCGTATGTACATATAATTCAATACAAGAGAACTTACTTCGCATGTGCAATATGCGCGCGATGCTCTTTTTTATTCTCTTTCCATATTCTGTTCCACATGCAATGTGCGCCGGGCTACGTTGAACTAGCCCCAGAAAAGAGAGGAAACGAATGGAAAAAATCACTGAGCGCAGAGTGTGTGCATGTCATACGCAATGGCAAAAAGAGTAACCAACGGACTAAGCCCTAATCTTAAGCTTCTATTGGTATATAGCCGGAATTACATGCTCGCCGAGTAATGCCAAATGAAGACAAGGTGAGTGTGTAAACGGTCTCCTTGTCTAGTCTCGGCTGTGTTTTTCATGGCAAGCACGCGTGTGTAAATGGTTTGCTCGTCGGCTCTTGTTTGTTTTACGAAGGGATAATGATCCTTTTACTGCTGTGCCTGAGTGTTTATGACCGTCTCGTCCGAGTTCGAAGCCGCTGGAAGCGAAGTCGGTTTTATGCATCAAGTCAAAGGGATTCGAGAGGGTAGCATGTGCTCATTTAAATTTTCGAATTTTTCGCCGGGACTTCAAACATGTGTTTGCGTGTCCCAGATTGAAATAACTCAACGCACACCAGGCAGTTGCAATAGCCACAGCCCGTACCTCAGTCATCGTTCACTGAACTGAACAAAACAGCTCACAACTGTCGAAAGATGCAAAGTGCAATATCCTAAGTAAACAATTCACCCTATGAAAGGTGCATGGTGTATGGTCCGTGTTGTACGGTGCAATATCCTAAGTAAACAATACACCCTATGTCTTGTTGAGTCTCGTCCAATGTCTTGTTGAGTCTTGTTTACTCTTGTACCCGAGACGCTCGTTCCAATGTATAAATCGGGCATATCGCTTGTTCGTCGTTCGCTAACGGAATAAAGTGTGTGTAGTACTTGTGGGTTAAATTAAGCTAATTGGGTTTTGCAATTGAAGAGTAAACGATGGTTTTGCTTTTACAGTGCTTGTTGATATTATCGTGATCTGATAAATATGATAGAAAATTTGTGTGCTCGTCTCAAACATGATTTAAAATGATACAGACAGGTCTGCACGTATGGTATTTTATGCAAAATGTTGATTGCATTAAAAATGTGTGAGACAATACAATATACACTGTTTACAATATAACTGATCTTTGAAGACACTTTTAAAAAGTTTTCTTACGTCAAATGCGGGTAGTGACAATTTTTAATCTTCGTGCTATTCAAAGCGTAAATATTTATTAGTTAAAATTTACCAAAGTCAAAGTCATTTGTTGGAATTTTCGGTCCCCGAATAAAACAATCTGTTTTTGAAAGCCTGGGGTATCGAATTTATTGCTTTGATTTAATTAAATGGGATGCTTGGGACGTTGTTACGATAATAGAAGTAATCGAATTGTTAAGTTATATGAATAATGATCATTTTAATTTTTTCTAGTGACTTTTTAATAAAATTTTCGAATATTCTTCATTATGTTTTACATTAACCTAACCTAGGATCTAGTTTATTAATTCAATTCAATTAGAAATAGTTTGAAATCAAGGAAGTCTAATCATAAGGAATGAATGGTGAAAAAAACTATATGATCCTCATTTTATAGGATTGATTAGTTTGGGATATGATAATAATCCAGTTTAATTCAGTCAAAATTAATATACAATAATGAAGTGTTCTAAATATGTCATCTGCTACTGAATTGTAAAGCTTCTTTTAAAGATAATAATATGATTTCTTCTGTTTAACAAATAAATAATTTAATTTAAATACGTTTCATCACTCCAATTAGATCCAGTAGATTCTGAAAGATGATTTAGCAACCTAAAGAATACTGAAACTTTTAAAACTTATAATAAATATAAAAAGGTTTCAATTTATTTGCAGTATTATCTATTAGTAAAGAAGCTAAACATTTTAATGAGCAGGTGATAGATTTATTCAACAGAAAAATAGGCGCAAGGAAAAATAGGCAGCAATTTAATTTATTACTGAATTGATTTATTAGTGCATAGTATTTATTTATTTCAACCCCATTTTTAAATATAAAACTGTTCCGAATTTCCAATATAAGTAAGTACTGGTCCTTGCAGACTAGCCCCACTTACATTGATTCCCACGAGCCGCCACTGGATAGAAGAGCAATATTTTCAATACGGGAAAACCAGTTTAATCAAAAATCTTTTTTAACTTTTGCTATCAAAGGTTAAATCGACTTTGAAGACAAATAAAAAACAAAGTCAATTAAAACGAGGCTTCCTCATAGAGGCAGGTCTTCTTACAGTTTCATATAAAAACCCTTGACTTTAACATTCCGCTGCAAAATAGCAAAAGTTCTAACCGGGAAAGTTGATAGAAAATACACGTTAGTCAATATGAAATGTCTGATCGTATTGTGTGCAGTACTTGCGATGGTAGGCAGATCATTTTCTTGTTAAATTTGTACTTATTTTAATTTTTCTCTTATTCAACCAGACAACTGCCGAATCCGAATGGAAACCAAGAACTAGAGAACAGTTCGACAAAGATGGAGAAGACTGTGTGAACCCCGAGAGATTTTTGGAAAGAGATGTTGAATTGCGAAATGTGGATATAATGCCTGAAGAAATAGAATGTATATATCGTTGTCACGGGATTAAAGGTAATATATGGGATGATGTAACCGGCTATAATATCGACCGAACATATGAAGAACTAACGAACGTTGGCCGAAAACTGACCAAATCAAATCTAGAAAAATGCAACACGGAGAAGAAAAATGTCAATGAACCGTGCAAGTGGGCTGAAGGAGTTGTCAATTGCATGTTTCAGAACAAGTTCATAAAAAGTAAATAAAATATTTGAAAAATGATTTTGGGATTTTAATTAAGCAAATGTGATTGAAATAACAAATTATAAATTAGCAAACTATTTTATGTAGCAAATACGAGTACATATTGGCCAAGGCCAGGCGAACTCGAAGTCAGACAAGTCGGTGACATGACAAACAAACATTGGAAACAAACATTTTATTGAGCTTAAATTAAATTATAAATCTGACTTATATCTAATGTAATAAATTAATTTGTTTTAGATTTAACAGTTTTATAACTATACACAGATCTTAGATTAATTTTAATGTGTATATTGTATGTATATATGAAATTCTTAGCCTAACTTATAGGTTAGTAAAACCCCTCATTTTTCGAGCAACACTATAAGCGGACTAGGTTAGGAGTGTGATGACAGGGAGGAAAAGTGAGGTGCAGTTACTTTCGTACGTCTGTAAAGAGAAGGTTACGTGAATAAAAAAAAGGATCGTGGTGTTGTACATTTCTCACTAGGCTGTTGGGATGGTCAGGAGATTTGCCAAAAAATTTAAAAGATAGATTAGTGATGAACGAATCTATTCTTGGAATTTTGGCTGTCGTTTAGAGGGTGAGATTGCTATGGAATTTGTAGGAGTTGGGTTTGCGGTGAGGGTTAATATAATGTGGTACTCACAGGGCCATCTTTGCGCATAGGCACACTGGGCAAGTGCACAGGGCCCCGCAATCTTTGGGACCCTTTATTTTTAGATTACTAACCCATAAATATATTTATTTTGCAAAAATTAAACTATAATTACCTAAATATACTTAATAGTTATCCATATACTTTTATAGTAGCCTCATAAACCAGGGAGGCAACATGCTGAAGTCTATACCCGCGGGTAAATGGGTTTTTAAGCTTTCATATATCTATATATATATATATATATATATATATATATATATATATATATATATATATATATATATATATATATATATATATATATATATATATATATATATATATATATATATATATATATATATATATATATATATATGGTCTTATGTGTTATTTTTGTAAAAGCAGTTGTTGTTGTGTGAAGTTTTGTTCAGCTTTGACACGAATTTACATTTTGGATTGTGTGAGTTTGGGCATCACTGGAATAAATATGAACAAACCGATCTTTGTACTCCTTCAATGTGTGTGGAGAGAATTTTAATTTCTACTGTTCCTATTTGAAACGCACGGCCGGCATGGCATTTCTTATCACGATTATCCTACCGGCTCTGAAAAAGGAAAGAAGCTGCACATTGGAAAGAAGTAATTGATAAAATATCAAAATCAACATCATATTTTACACCAGGAGCTTCCGTGAACAGTAACCAAATAATGAACTATCCACACAATGAATTATATCAACAACAGATTGCGGGAGCCCAGGGAACCACCTCACATTATACTTGATCTTTGCTAGATCCTCTCACTTCAGAAAAAAAGATTTAACCATATTGTACACAAGGCGTCTGTTCCTACGGAAAAAATGGAATATTTTCACCAACATCTGTTGCTGTATTCGCCTTCGAAGAAATCTGTATTTTGTTGTTCTCGCTGCTTATTTAACCCTTCTGATGTAAAACTATGCTCTCCCGGTGGATAATGATCGGAAACTCATCAATCACATAATTTTACATCATGAAAATAGCCCTGCACATAAGCAATCTATGATGACTCATCTGCCACGAAGAATGCAATTGGTATAGTAGATACATACTTGCTATGTTAATATTAAAAAGAAGTGGATAACTGAAAAAGTGTACATAAACGGATTGTTGTAGTTGTAACATTTTCGACATCGAGAGGGCTTCCTGTTCGAGTAGACAATGAAATCCTTGGATCTCTCAACAATGGAAATTATTTAGGATGTGAGGAGTTATTAGATGAACTTGATGAATTTTTTGCAGATCATCTAAAAAAAAAATTTGGGATTCCTGAAAAGGAACACATTTCTTATTTATGAGCGAATGTTTGCTATGAGTTTATTGACGTAATGGAAATCAGGCCCTAAAAAATTATAAATGAAGTTAATTTAGCTAAATATTTTTAGACTAGCGCTGACAGCACGCCCAATCAGTCTCATGCTGATCAGTTAATTTTTATAATTGGTTACGTAAAAGATTGTGTTCCAGTTGAAAGGTTTTTGGAATTTATATCTACCAAAGAGCATAAATCAGAATATTTTGCAGAAACCATCTTGAAATTTTTGGAGAATCAAAGCTGCGACAATGTTTCAATTTGTCAGAACAGAAAGGTGAGAATCAAGGAGAAATGTGAATTTACTACTTTCGTATATCATGTGCGGGACATTCTCTAAATTTGGTGGGTTTTCATGCCGCTGGGTGTGTACGAAAGGCAACAAGTATTTTCAAATGGTTCAGAAGCTGTCCAATTTTTTTCGGATTCATTGATATAATATTTAGGTTCAAAAAAAGTCTTAAATGTTTTTCTGAAATCAGATGGTCTGCGCGACCTGATGCAGTAGGCGCCTTACATCAATGTCATAAACAAATTATAGAAGCCTTGAAATCTATCACCGAGGATGCAAAATAAGAAACTAGGTACGAAGCTCTTAGTTTTTCAAAAAAATGGAAAACCTGAAATTTATGTTACTGATAGCATTTCGGAACACCATATTGCAAAGAATAGACAAAACATATACGAGTACTTATCTTCAGAAAAAATTATAACAATGGACGTTGCAACTAATTTGTTAACTTCACTTGGTGATTATATTATTAACGTCAGGGATAAATTTGGTGACTTTGAATCGTGCGCAAAAGAGAAAAATCCGGAGTGGGACTACAAGGATCTATCTCAAAGAATAAGAGGTAGATGCTCACGTCGGGCATTATTTGATGGCTCTGCGCAAACAGTCCAATTAAATGGGAAGGAGATATTCAAAGTAGAAACTTTTATTCTCGTAATTGATACCCTGAGCGTGCATCTAAAACAGCGATAGAATTCGTATAAGGAAATAAGTAATCGACACGGTTTTTAATCTCGTTTGAAAACTCCGAGTCCCAAAGAGTTGAGGCAAAGTTGCATTATACTATATCATAACGACGTTAGTAAGAAAGCTTTCGTTAGAATGTCTGCATTTAACAGAATACATGAAAAGTGTTCAGACTAGTGAAAATGAAGAAACTAATAATATATCAGGAATATATCATCTTTTGAAAGAAGACTATATTGAAGACACGTTTCCAAATATAGAAATTGCATTGAGAATCTTTTAAAGCATGATGGTAAATAACTGCTGTGAGGGACTTCTCAAAATTGAAAAGAATAAAAAATGAATTCAGAAGTAATTCAGAATGCTTCAAGAAAGATTGATGAGCTCGTTGCTGATGTCCACAGATTGTAATGCACTTAAAGAGATAGACTTTGAAGAAGTGATTAATGATTTTGCTTGTCTAAAATCTAGCAAGCACCCTTTCAATCAACAAAGACTTTATAGTTACTATCCTGCGTATAATGGTTGAAGAGCTAATTTTCCGGATTATAATTACCTATTAATTTCATGTGACTTTGAATATATAAAAATAACAAATAAATATATCCATAATTTTGCTTACCTGCTCCTGTTCTTTTCTATTCCTCTAACCCTCTGACTTAGGGCCCACATTTATCTTAAAGTGCCTGCAAGAAAAGTCTGGTCGATCGAAGAAGCTTAATGTGGCCTCAAATAATGATGGATTTTGATTCGGATGGCCTGGAAATAAGGCTCAATGAGATGAAGTAGCTGTGAAGTGTGTCAAGGTACGTGGATATACGCTCCGCGTTTATTTTTAGGCTACAAATATGGGAATAAACAATGAGGTTAACTGCGAACTGTAAAATTTTTAGGGGTAGTTGGGAGTACGGAAAATCGGCTGTGTAGATGCCGAAGAGAATAAGAGAAAGGACAGAGCCTTGAGGGATACCGCTCTTTTTGCATAGTGACTTGATTGGATATTGTTTATTTTGACTACCGAAGATCTATTAGAGATGATGAAAGTGGAAGCAGGAGAACATTTTGGCTAGTAGCCCTTCTCGCCAAATGGTTTTAAAGGCATTTTGAATGTCAAGGAGACAAGCTGTGATGGGAGTATCGTTGTTTATGTGGACTACCAGGACAGCTTTTAGGGATAAGAGTTTGTTTGGGAAGGTTAGCAAATTGGAATTGTGGAATAATTTTGGAAGTGTCACAATGTGATATTAGATGTTCCTTGATTTTAGTGTTACGGTAACTAGTAAATTGCCTACTCTATAAATTATTTTATATTTTATATTTATTTTATATAGTTGTTTCTGACATCAGTAACCACGTTTTTGTCCATGAAGCAGTTCATGGCATGCGTTCTACCGTTGTGTTCAATGTGCCATTTGCGCGCACTGATGTTTACTTTTTTCTCCACTATTGCGGCTACCAAGGCAACACAATAAATAACTTACAGTTTGGTCCTCTGCCGCCGACATTGCGTGCTTTTAAAACTTTTTAAAAAATCATATGTTTTGTTGTTCTTTATATTCATCTTGACTCTGTTTTTTTCATTAGGATTATTATGTTTCTGTTTTATTTTTAAAATTTAAATTTTATTATGATTTTTGTTTTTTTATAATATTCAGTAATTGGATTTGTCTGTTGAATATAGTAATAACAAATAAATAAATAAATAATTAATGGTTGAAGGTTATGATTGATGGAGATCTTACAGTTGCTGGAAGGTAAGAGTGGATGTCGTTACGATGGTATGTTGGATAGGCAGTGGTAATGAGAGATATATCAAAGGATAGTTGGTTTGCAGAGTATCAGCAGTCTGGATCATTTAGCCGAATTGAGTGCTTTGCATTTAAATCACCCCCAATAAAAAATGCAGTTTTATTGTAGAATTGCGCATCTGACTATATAAATTATATTCAACCATTTACTTGAGAGTGTCGAAAGGACTGGTTTGGACAATAAGTTAATATTACATCATAGGCATCTCGATCAAAGTCTATAGTAACTGGTGTGGTCTCCATATTGCCCGTGATGTTAGGAACAGCGTATATCTGTCTAGTGTTGTACTGTTACCACGATTCCGGTTCCTTCGCCCAGATTGTCAATGCGGTCGGTGAGAAAGAAATCGTAGCGAGGAAAGTTGGGTTTGTGATGGAACGTGTCACAAGAGAACCTCTAAGTCTCTTAGAAAAGGAAAATAAGAATGAAAGCAGTGGAGAAGCGCTTGTCTGAAGCACATGAGCTCTACTCAAGAACATGTTTCCGGAGCCAGGATGCTATTTTGGGCTCGTTGGTCTTGAACCGGCTAAGGAGTACCATTATACTAGCAAGTTATAAGCTACATATATAATGGGATTTGAAACTGGATTCAAACCCGCTTGAGAACAGTGGAGTCGAAACCTTAAAACAATCCGTTAACTTTCCACTGTTTCAATCTCAATCCCGAAATCAATCCACGTAGTATACGTAATTATTGACGAAAAAGATATTCAGAAATTCTTTTTCATATCAAATATAAAACAAGCAAATATTCTTGCTGACAACGATGATGCTTCATACTAACCCTACTAAACCACTACTGGTGTTATTGCACTTGCTTCCTACCAACTGGTTTGTCTGGCAAAATACATCGCGACTAAATCCCAGCGTGGCAATACCTGTACTGGGACGCACTTCCCACTTCCAGCAGACATGGATCACACAATTGTCTAATCATCTCTGATTTAAGGAATCAGGGGTAGTCAGGATTACGAAAACATCAATGGATTGAAAAATGCTGTTATACAAAGCATAATGTTTCGGAAATATTGTATACGAATGCTAAGTAAATCAATGTTCAATGTATTCTACAATTACCAAAGGGCTCTCTGAAAAGAAAAACTGATTTTGTGTTGAATACACTGAAGATAACAGCAAATCAATATTTCTAAAGCTTTTGCATCGGCAGGAAAATTAGTATATGACCCAGATATAGATGGTTTGGTGTAAGTAATTAAATAATTAGTATTTTTAAGTGTGAATCTTTATATTAGTTTTTCTCGAAACTATGTTCTCAAAGTCGAGGAACAATGTTTTTTAAAAAGCACCCAAGATAATTAAATAAAATTTACATAGAATCTTGATTAAAATTTAATTTTTTTTGTAACCAACGAACTAGTGCTTTTTCAGGTCTTCAGTGCTTATTCAAAAAACAAAAAGCGTTTCTGTGAAGCTCTAGATTGACTATAGAACTAACAAAAACAAATCACATCTTGTCGAACGGAGTCCAGAAAATACTACGATAACTTGATCTATAGTAGATATTAACGATTTTCGTCAAAATGATTTAAAAAATAGACTAGGTTACTGAAAAACAATTTTTAAAATACTCAATTTTTCACTCCGCTGGCTACCCCTGATTTCTTCAGGAATTCGAGGAATATCCATAACAATAGATATTGTGAGAATATATATCAACGACTTGAATATGAACGGAAAGTTGTTTGTTTTGCACTGACCTAAATTACAGGCTTTCTTTCCACTTAATGAAGCTCTGCAGTGTCCTTCAAAGTGAAGCGTTGGCATTACTCAAAACGACCGATTTGCTCTCATGTATCGAATACGTACATATATTTTCACTGACTGTCAAACCTGTTGCTGAAGTTTACACCTCTTCAAAACTACTTCTCAAATGCTGCACGTCTCTTAATAGCTCATTCGTAAAGAAGCTAAACAACACGGTTTCGATCAGCTGATTGACTTAGAGCTAACAATACGTTCGCACTGCACTTCTAAATCAGGTAGATTTAGTACTGACAGCTAAATCAGGTGAGGTGTTTGCACTGGCCGAACTGATTTAGATTTGGAGCGAGAAATGTCATTCAAATTTATGCATTCATGAAATCAATGCGGTACATTGCCCTTGAAACAGGTTGGAGCACGTGTGGAAAAATATGCACTCGGAATCTCATCGAACATACGAGGATCGTTTGATAAGTTCCTGGCCCAAGTGATAAAACGTGGTTTTACGAAAAAGTTTTTGCTGTCGCTAGATAGATGGCAATTTCCAACGGTCTCATGAATTTTTTCAATTTTCTGTAGGTAACTGTTTTTTTGGCAGCCATTCTAAGGTGTTGTATCGTTCGAATCGTCAACAATGGAGCACATCCTGTACCGAGCGGTCATTAGATTCTTTCATTTAAAAGATTTAAAACCGGCCGAGATAAAAGCCGAACTCCTTCCCGTGTATGGTAAAGCCTCGCCGTCATATGCAACAGTAAAATTTTGGGCTGCTGAGATCAAACGCGGCCTTATGAGTGTTCTTGGCGAAGAGCGTTCGGGACGCCCAAAAAGTGCATCGACGGACAATAACATTGAAAAAGTGGTCGATTTCATTATGAGTGACCGTCGACTCAAAGTGCGTGGCATAGCGGAGTCCATAGGGATCTCAACTGAACGGGTGCATCACATCCTAACAGTTTATTTGGACATGAGAAAATTAACTGCGCGTTGGGTGCCGCGCCTGCTCACTGTCAACCAGAGACGCAACTAAGTCGTGACTTGACCGGCGTCTCTCAAACGCTATTGTAAAAATCCTGACAATTTCTTGCGGCGTTTCGTTACTAGTGATGAAACGTAAGTCCATTGCTATACTCCGGAGATGAAACGACAGTCGATGCATTGGACTGAGAGGAGAGAACCGGCTCCAAAGAAGTCAAAGACAGCCCAATCGGCGGGGATGGTGATGGCCACCATTTTTCGGGATAGTAAAGGAATTATTCTGATCGATTGCTTAAAAGAGAGGAAGACCCTCAACGGAGAATTTTACGCGAAACTTTTAGGCCGTTTGGACTAAGCAATCAGAAAGAAACGCCCCGGTTTGAAGAAAAGGAATGTCTTGTTCCACCGCGACAACGCCCCTGTTCACACCTGCGCGATTTCCATGGCCCAATTAGACGATTTGTGGTATGAAATCGTTGACCACCAACCTTGTTTGCCTGACCCGGCCCCATGTGATTTTTTTTGTTCCTCAAATTGAAATCCCATGGCGCTGAACAAACATTTTCATCGAACCAAGAGGTGTAAGACGCCGTTTCCCAATTTTTTGCGAACTGCGACAAAAATTTCTTTTTGAATGATATGAAAAAACTTGAGAAACGCTAGACCAAATGTATTGACCTCCAGGGAGATTATGTTGAAAAATAAAAAAAAAATTCCGGAAAAAATCCTTTTTTCTTCCTTGGGCCAAGGACTTATCAAACGACCCTCGTAAGTGTTTCTAGCAGTTCTGTTGCACTAGAGACATGTTTGTTAGCAATTTGGCAGTATTTAATTTCACAAAATAGCTGGGCTAAGTAATTATTACTAAAGTCTAAAGTTTGGTCGTTTTACTTAGTTTATGGTATTATACATATTGCTCACGCATATATCATCTACATATATTTCGGGCTGCATTATGCAAGCTTTCTGCCGTCGATCCTATTTACAAATAACTATTTATATTTTTATAATTTTTCAATGCCCATAATTGTTAATCAATGTAATAGTTTCATTTGTTGAATTTATTGTTCAATTGTTTTCAAATAGCCTTTGCACTTCTAATGTCAACATTTCAGCTTAAAGCGTAAACAAGCTTTTGAAATTGCCAGATGCATTTAACTCTATTGTACGAAGTAATTAGAGATAACAAAGCAATATTTCCAATACAAAAAAAAAACAGTTTAATCTGTAATATTTTTTAGCTTTTGCTATCGAAGATTAAATCGACTTTGAAAACAAACAAAGACAAAATAAAAATTAAAATAAAACCAGACTTTCTCATATAGCCAGACCTTCATACGGTTTTATATAAAAACCCTTGATTTCAACATTCCGCTGCAAAGTAGCACAAGC
The DNA here is from genome assembly GCA_947369275.1 of Nemotelus nigrinus. Classification (NCBI taxonomy): domain Eukaryota; kingdom Metazoa; phylum Arthropoda; class Insecta; order Diptera; family Stratiomyidae; genus Nemotelus; species Nemotelus nigrinus. The sequence goes on from OX376373.1 coordinate 158,998,044, forward strand.
TTCAACCGGGGAAGTCTATAGGAAATACACATTATCCAAAATGAAGTATCTTATGGTTTTGTGTGCAGTTATTTTGATGGTAGGCAGATAGTTTTCTCATTTGATGATCATTTATTTAAAAATATATAATACACTCTAATATTTTTATTTTTAAAATAAATCACGTACATATTTTCTAATCCAACCAGACAACTGCCGAATCCGAATGGAAGCCAAGAACCGAAGAACAATTCGATCAAGATGAAGAAGACTGTATGAAGTCAGAGAAACTTTCAGAAGAGAAGGTTAAATTACTTAACGATTATATAATTCCTGATGACACAGCATGCGTATTCCGTTGTCAAGCCGTCAAAGGTGATACATGGGATGATACAACTGGTTATAATATCGACAGAACATACCAAGAACTAACAAATGCTGGGTATGAACTGATCCAATCAGATTTGGAAAAATGTAATACGGAAGGGAAAAATGACCAGGAGCCGTGCAAATGGGCTGAAAATGTTGTCAAGTGTATGTATCGGAACAAGTTCATAAAAAGGAAAAATAGTTCTGATAATTGAACTCCAGTATTATAATTAAGAAATTATATTTGGAATAAAAGTCTATATATTCATAATAGTTTATTACTCGCAAAGGTTTTGATGAGCTTTTTATTGGACAAGTGTGCTGTTGTCCACCTTTCACGTTGGATATGACAACCGCGCATCAAACTTATATTCTTTATTTTTCACTAACAGTGGTACCTGCCACAATTCCTTTACCTTTTTTGACTGCATTGACTATTGCATTGACTTTGAAAACCTTAGAGGGTGTCTATTTTCTTTCTTCCGATGTACTGTAATCAAGCGCTGTGGAACTTGATTTTCCTAGTTCAGCAAATGCACAACGACATGCTGGATGTTTTTACTAATGTTCGAAGAACATTAGTATTAAAATCGATTCGGCCAAAAATTCATATTTCCAGATATATATATATATATATATATATATATATATATATATATATATATATATATATATATATATATATATATATATATATATATATATATATATATATATATATATATCATCAAAAATTTTCAGTGAGATAATCTCGGGAACGCGCCATCCGATTGAGCTGAAACTTTCAGGATACATTGGTGTATATGCAGAATAGGTCCAGGTTTCACTAAATGTCAATTATCGTTAACCCTTTGGCGCCGGCGGCCATTTAAGTGATATTTTTAATATACCTGTTATTCCGTACACAAATAATTTTTGTAAAAATAAAGTTGACGAAATAAATTTCGAACGTCTTTTAAATGCGAATCGGATAATGTTTTGGAATTTGTTAACCCCATGTGTGCGCTAGGTGCCTAGAAAGAGAGCGGGAAAATTTGAAAATTTTTAAATTGGGATAACTTTTGACAAAGCTATTCAATTATTACGAAATTTTTCAGAACATATTGATATTATTTAGTTGTGAATTTGTGTACCTTTAAATGAGCGTGTTGGTAGCCCTCTAGCTAGGGCAGGCACTGAAAGTGAAAACCTCCAAATCATCGTCTCTCTTGAAAAAATGCCGCTGTTTCAAAAAAGAGCTACGCATGTATAAACCTTATGCTTTGTTTATATAACCAAAGAAAAAAAATTGATATAGTATGACGGGCACGCCTGGTAACCCTTGCCCAATTTAACTATTTATATTTTTAGCATCAAAAATTTCTGTTCACGGAAACTCACAATTCAATAAGCAGAATTACTTAAAATTTACAGAATGTATTGGTCTTCAATAGGACCAGGTCTGATAGAAGTGATTTTGAAATGCGGGCGATTCTGTGCCAGTGGTGCCATCTTGAAAAATCAATAAAAAAAGATATCTGCTTTTAGCCCTATGAATTCTGATTGAATCGTTCGATTTTGACGAAATTCACACAATAGCTGAATCTTACTTTAAACCATGTTTGGTTGGTTGAAAAATTTGGTTGAAACTGCCAGCTATGATAATTTTGGTGTCTTGAATTTGAAAAAAATAAAAATTTGGAAGTGAAAACATTCAAACCATAGAATAACCTAAAAAAAAGTCCGTTTTTTACAATAAAATCAATCTGTATACAAATCTTATGCTTTATCTACACGTTCAAAGTAAAACTTTGAAAATTTCATGTCGGACAAGAACGGTAACCCTCTCCCAGTTAACCTATATTTTTAGCATCAAAAACTTCTGTTCACGGGAACTCACGAACCAACAATCACATGCAGCTGAAATTTACAGAATGCATTGAACTTAAATAGGACCAGGTTTGATAGAAGCGATTTTGAATTGTGGACAACTCTGTACCAGTGGTGCCATCTTAAAAAATTACAAAGACAAAAAACTGCTTTTTGCGCTATGAAATGTGAATAAGTAACCAAATTTTCATGAAATTGACACAGTAGCTGAACCTTACTCTAAACTCTGTTTGATAGAAATTTGGCTGAAAAACTCGATTGGTGCTGCCAGCTATGGTAATTTTTGTGTCTTTGGTTTTGAAAATTCGCTCAGGAAAATAAAACTATTTGCCCTATAACTTCCAGTGCAGTCATGAAATCAATACAAATTTCATACCATTAATGGAACTTATTATAGACACCATTAAGGCCAAATTTGGTTGAAAAGCCATGATAGGGCTGCCAGCTATTTTTGGTTTTGTGTTTGTTTGCAATATCTTTATTAAGCGATTTTATCGTAAAATTTTCAAATGGTAATGATATTGTAGTGACAATAAACAGCAAATATTAAGTTTCCGAGTATTTGAAAAAACTCGCTGCAGGTAACCCTAAATTTCTTTATACTCCTATAACTTCGAATGTTATATAACAAGGTGAATCAGATGTGATATATTCTTGGCTTTGATACTGGCAAAAGGTTGCCAGCACGAGTCGGTTGTGCTACTTTTGTATCAATAAATGCTAACAGTTAGTATTCATACCGGAAACATTTACAATGAAAATAAATAACCAATGTTTCAATTCCCAAAGTTCTGCAAATTTTTCGGATCGAAGCCCCAAACACCAACTTCAGTTACAGTGCTGCAGGCACTGAGCATTTTCTTCATTGATGTTATATGAGATGCTGCTTTCAAAATTATGTGAAATAAGCAACTGATAACGAATATAATTAACTCGTGTTTTGCTCTCGTAAACGTTGAAATTCATGCCAGTGGTGATATCTGAAACTTTCCATCATATGAGTTATAATGCATTCTTGAGACCAAAGTAAAACGTGGCGTTTGAAACAGTTTGGCCGTAGTAAGCAGCTCATGTGGTGGAATATGAACTCAAAACATGCACGATTCTTCTGCCGTTTTTCGAACATTAGTGTTTCTAGCGGTTCAGGTGCTCTAGAGTTTTTTACCCTTAGGCTCATTCAAGAAGAAGTGAAGACTTAACGATTATGACCAAATTGGATGAACTGCATCTCTCAAGGCCAGATTTGGCGGTGCAATACAGTTTATTATAGAAGCAAGATTAATCCCAGTCATTGAAAAATTTACCTGTTCACGCACTTTTTATAAACTTTGAAAATTTCAGCCAATCACTGAGAAGAGCCGAACCTTATTTATTGCCAGGCATTTGAAAAGTCATAAAATAGTTTTTAATTTAGAGCTTTCCATAGCCGAGAAAATTTAGATTTCTTTTCAAAGGGTTTGGCTGCAACATCATTTTTGTTTGGTTTTTTGCGATTAAAACCTATCTTTGCTTGTTGCAACTTTGTATTGGCACATACAAAAATTGTTGAAAATATTTGTCATCGAGCAATACTGTTATTCGATGAAATCATATTATTAAATCAAAAATGCAATTTAGTTATAGATAATTCTGTATAAACAGAAGATTTTTTTAAACATCGAAATAAATGTTTACAAATGTTTTATTATTCTATTGTGCTTAACTGTCTTCCCAAACAAGCAATTAAATAAATCAGATGCATTTCATCCTATTGTGTAAAGTCATTTATTTCCCAAGATAACCGAGACAGAGATATTTTCAATGTATAACGTAAAATTTAATCTGAAACCTCTTGACCTTTGCTATCAATTTCCACATAAAAGCGATTTAATTTGGTTTTACCCATAATACAAGGCCTTCATTCGGTTTTTGTATAAAAACCTGAAGTTTCGAAGTTTTCAATGCAAAATAGCAAAGGTTCTGATCGAGAAAGTTGACAGAAATTACAAATTTTTCAAGATGAAATATCTGATCGTTTTGTGTGCCGTTATCGTCTTGGTAAACTGAAATATTTACTTTTCAAACAAATTTTCACCAATCGAATAAAGAACAACACTTACACACTTCATTATTCTTATTTAAATTTCTAATCGAGTATTTTTTTTTAATCCAACTAGACAACAGCCGAATGGAAACCAAGAACCGGAGAGCAATTCGACAAAGATGAAAAAGATTGCCAGAAATCCGAGAAGTTATCTGATGAAAAAATTAAAATGCTGAACGAAGATAATATTCCTGAGGATACAGCTTGTCTTTTCCGTTGTCAAGCGGTCAAAGGTGATATCTGGGATGATGCAACCGGCTATAAAATCGATCGGGCATTCGAAGAATTGGTAAATGCAGGCTATGACACGACCAGAGCAAATATGGAAAAATGTAATACGGAAGAGAAAAATGATAAGGAGCCGTGCAAATGGGCCGCAAATGTGGTTAGGTGTATGTACCGGAATAATTTCATGAAAAGAAAGGAAATATGAGAGTTGAATTTTTAAATATAATTAAAAAAGTGTGATTGAAGTAAAAACTTTTATGTATATAATATTTTAGACTAAATTTTACTTTTTATGAATGTACGAAAAAAGTTTCAGGCATTTCATTCAGGTTTTAAGTGACTCGAAAATACTATTATTTAGTTCGTTAGCATACGGATATAAGGTCATACTTACCTCGATTTAAACTTAAAGCAAAGATCCACATTAAAAACTGGTATTTAAAAATTTTTCCACAAACGATTCTTCAGCGGAATTTTTGTTTAAATTTTCTGCTACATGTTCAATAATTATTTTAACATTATTTACTCTTCTGGGGCGTGAAATGTAAGAGAATGTTCCTTCCCGGTTAAATTTGTAAACGAATTTCTGCAAAGAATCATTCAAAGTCAACTATTTATTCTGAGTGGTTGAAGAGAAACAAGTCCTTCCTCATAAACAAATTAGTAAAACTAAGCGAGATTTTGTCCAAACCAGGTCCACGGACTAAAAAAAAATGTTAAAATTATTCGCCACGAATCAAATTGACCACTTTTTAAAAATTTCGGGTGATTTTCAGAAGTTCTGGTCTTGCATAAATTGTTTTCACTTATTTTTTTTTCAATCAGCTGCGTTAGGAGCAGTGAATCCAAGAAGTGCGAAGTGAAAGATTCATCCGATTTCGGAGTTGGCTGGCTGGGTCAAGGACGTTGGAAGAGATGATGGATGCTCCTAAATTTTTTTTTCAATCGTCTGCGGAAACAACCGATTTTTTTAAAAAAGAAATGGAGGACAAAAAACTTAAACGGTTTTTTTGTTGATGGCGGATGAGAGAGTTTTGCTTGATTTCTGATCGGAAGAAAAGTATAATCGGAAGAAAAAATGTATATTTGGTAATTTAAATTTCGACTGGAAAAAAAGGAATATAAATTTGACATTGATGCTGGCTGTCATAGAAAGCTAAAGCCGAAATCAAAGTGCTTATGATAAACGAAATTAAGAACAAATAATGGCCTGCTAGTGTAGATCCGATTTCGAAATTAAAATGATTCTGAATTTTGCTAAATCCTGTGGGTGGTGGGATGCCGTGCAATTGTGTTTGAAGCCAAAAAGTCGACTGAGCTCAGTGTGGAGCGCTGACTCAAATAACCTGCCGTGGATGGTGGCAATGTATTGAATAGCTTTGAATTGAGCGATTCAGGAACACAGTAAATCCCACCTACAGTCATTGGCAGTAATACTGACCAGCGTAATTATAGATAATGGTGAAATAGTAAACTTGTGTCGATGAGAGTATTAAGGGGCTAACTATGTTCATGTCAAGGACCTTAAACCGTTCAAAGATATAGGTTTGATCACGTCTCTGTTTATTTTTGCAATTTTGACGAATGATTTTTTACTAACGAAAAGCAACATTTAAAGTTCTTTGTAAGCTCCAAGAGTTTTATTAACACCCTCGCAAAATACTGTAAATCTCCCTTTATCCGGATCGCAAGACTCAAAGATATTTACCGATTGATACAAAAAGTTGATGGCTTTTGACATTTTAGCTAATGTTTGGTCTTCAACGTACGTTCTTCGGACTCTGATGATCGCTCAAATATTCTAAAAGTTCTTCGGTAGATAGGGGTTGTTCATTATTGGTTACAAATTCTACCAATTCATTTTTGGAAAACATTTTCAGACAACTTTTTCTTCTTCGGATGGCTAATGGCATCTGGTTTCTTGAACAATTCTATCGGTGAATCCTCGTTATACGCCACTTCCTTGATTACTGTACACATTTCAGGTAGTAAGAATGAGGAACGAAGGAAATTCCCACAAATGTTCATGCACAGAAAAAAAAAGATATCGACATTTCTCTAGGTCTCAAGTGAAAATGTCTTTGTTCATCAAAGCCTAAAAAGAATTTGTTGAAATGTGCCTCCAAATGCACGAATACAAAAATGAGACATGTCGTGATTTAAGTAAAACACTTGTTTCCTAGACGTTTCACAAAAACTTCTATGTTGGAACCAAAAGAGGGTTGTTTCCTGAAGGTCTAATTAGAGAGCTTTTGCATCTCTTAAAACAATTTGCCAAAGCTATTGTGACGAGGCTGATATTATTGGGAAGAAATTTGAATGTCGGTAGCAAGGTGAAAAAATTTGCCTTCCATAACACTGTTGGATGTTGAAATATAAATATCAGAAGCTAACTCGCTAAGGTGAGTAAGATGTCTAAATTGACAAGGTGTTGCTTTTTTGAATTTTGCTTGATTACCAAAGCGAATCATTTCTGATCTATGTGCATTGTGGTCCTGTAGAATTTCAAAATTATCAAAAATACAAAATGCTCTGATAAAGAGCTAAAAGTTCTTGGTCGTATGTGCAATATTTCTCTTATATGCTTCTTAATTAAGCCGTGTGAAAACCGAGGACTTGTCACCAACATTGATATTTTTCCTGCAGAGTAGCCCCAATCGCGGAATGTCGTTGAGGTAGATAAAACAGAATGTCATTCTTTATAGGACTTCGTGAAAGAACCGCTGAACCGAATGTTCCGCATTGAAAAATCCAAAAGCTAATCAAGTAAATTCAAATATTTTAAGGGTCTGCACATGGTTGTTTTAGGAATAGACAGATCAATTGTAAAGAATACTACATCGCAATGAAGCTGACGACAAATGTCTTTGATAATGGCAATCAAATATAAATTCGCTACGGTCTAGGCATTAAAGTTTTTGTAATCATTGTAATGATGCCATTCGCAATTGGTATTATGGATCATGTAAAGTGGATAGATGGAGTGGATGGTCTTAGCTCGATCCTGTTTTTGGGTGACGAGAACCGAATTATTGGGTGATCGTGATTTTTGGGTATTGTTGCAGAAGGACATGTTTTCGTGAATCAGTTAAAAGCCTTATAAAAACGCTCAGTTTAGGAATATTGCACCATGTATACGTATTTTTAGTAGATAGCAATGTGAGGAGGTCCACCAGAGCATCAGTTTCAAAAACCCCCACAGGTCCATAGTGAGTATAGGAATATAGAAATACTTTATAGAAATACTGCGCAGTGTAAGAATGCTGTGCCTAAAATGAGTCAAAAGTGATTACCTTTCATTTGCAGGTGTTGATAGACATATGTTTCGCCACGGCAGGTTTATAACCAAAAGAATATAGTCTTGCAGTTGTAGGTGCTGTTGTTTCTACAAAGTATTATAGAGTAGACAAGCTGTCGTATCTAGTTAAAAAAGTTATCCAACCCTCTGAAGAGAGCAGCAACTATAGTTTTTTATTGCGAGGATCCAACCTTGCAGGTGCTTTGCCATGTTTGTGTGCTGATTTTTTGTGGTAGAGGCAAACATGTCTGTTTGCATGATTTAGAGTGAGATTTTGTGCCGCACCGATTTTGCCAGCTGAGTGAAGGTATTCCACTTTTTTACTAAGTTTTGCCATTTTCAAGTGTGCTGTGAAAAAGGCTGAATGAGGACATGACAAGTGCTTCATTTTTCATCACTGGTAAAAATTCACGATAGAAGAACCCCCTGGATGACTACATACGGAGTTCCCGGGGCAGTGTTGGTGACTATGTCCCCTATTACAAACTCCAAGCTCCTAATAAACCAAACTGAAGAAGAACTACAAAACTGGTCCATTTTGTCAAAAATCTTGGGGCTTTAATACCCGATTTATTAAACTATATTACTAACTGAACTAATAGGGTGGCTTAAATGTGTAAAATGTATAAAATTTGTAGAATATTATTCAAAAAAAATGGATTGATTTGATGACAGCTAGGTGCTTTTGTTGATCAGCTTCATGAAGTGACTCCTTTTCCTATTGAAAATTTTAGGGCTGTCTTCTTCCAAATGATATTCACAAATATTCACAAATCATTAGTGACACGCTCACAACAAGTTGTTTTGAAGTATCTTTGCTGTATTTCCGATTCAACGTAATTGCACTGTTCGTAGGGCGCTCACGATGTATTTGACGCTGTGCACACAGGCTGTGTGAAAGAGGTGAAAACACGATAGAATTTTTGGTAACTCTATAAAAGTCAAAGCTTTTCAGATGAATGTCGTTCGGGTGCATAGACGCTTGGCAGCTAATATATTGTATTAAAAGCGTTCATATTCTTCCACAAGTCCATTCAAACCGGTTCTTTTGAACAAAGTTCTTTTTTGGGGTCACCAATTTAGTTGGAAAGAAAAACGAACAAACATAACTTAAATTTGTCAAAACAAACCAGTCTTTTCACATTTTTTTTTCAATTTCATGTTGAAATAAAATCAAAATAGTTATCCATTAATATTAATGGCAGTTTAGATTTTTCTGCATTTTGTTTTCGTAACCGATGGGCTTGAATTGAAAGACAAGAACCTCGAATTCAATTTAAATACATTATTTTATTCAGAAAGGTTAAGTTGTTAATGTCATTAGTAACTCTTAAGATGAAGTTCTTTGGAACATAAACTTGATAATAATTAGTTTTAGCTATTCTTTTCCCATCAAGAAAATATGGCAAAGACACAGAAAAACGTTAAACGACGCAAACAAAAACCTTTCGCTGGCAAAAAAAAACAAACCAAAAGATATTTTATAAGCATTGGATAACATAGAATCTACTCCTAACTTTCAGCTCTGAATTAAATAAAACTATCAGCCTTGTTTGCGCCAAACTCACTTCCATTTTGCATAATCATTCATCCAAATCCAAAATTAGCAATTTCGTAACGCAACCACGCAATGTACTGAAAGTAATCACATTAAAACTATAGGCCATCTATTACTCCCGATTCAATTAACTCGAAATGAATTCTGATAGTTCAGTTCGGCTCCAATGCTCAAACCCCATTTTAACAATATTATCTTGCTTAGACTCAGCAGTCTCCGGAAGCAGAGAGCGCTAGTGTTGTACTTCAACCAATTCTATCACTAGAATCCATCCCGACGAATAAAACTAATATCCTATTCCCATTCTAAAAATTGTCAAGAAAATCCAGTAAACTTAAATATGGATGACTCCGATAGTCTTCGACGAACATCCTCGCCATTCAGAGGATACTCGATGGGTTAAGCGACTGACTGCTTAACGGAGGACCTCGAAAATCAAAAGCGGCGGAGCAGTTAGCTCAGCCTCATCTGTATGCCGGATTTTCAAATGAACGAATATTTGCATACGCCCGATGGAGGAGCATACATAAGTTAAACGGATTATCATTTCAATGGAAATCACTCCGATAAGACATTCCTTCGCATATGGCCCGGGATTAGTTTGGCCGGTGGTTGGTTCGCACGCAAAGGATTCTTGTCAGAAGACTAGGGCACTCACGATGAATGTGTGATGCGTGTATCTGTGGCAAATATGCTATGAAAGTTTGACGTGGCAGGGTGGTTTTGTGTAGATTTCACTTGCATGGACTTGACTTTTTCGAATTATAATATAATCAAAAATATTCAAGGACATAAATTTTTACGACAGACGCATATTTTCGGTGAAATGCCGATAAATTCGGTTGTGAGTTTTGTTCTTGTGGTTTTGGTATGCAGTACGTAAGATATGTACTCGATTTTGTGAAATTTGTATGCATACTCGCCACGGGTGTTGATTGAATAAAATAAAGCCAGCCGAGTTGATTTGTTGAAAGCTGGAATGAGATATGGTCTTGAGCTAAAAAAAGCAAGAAATTACCAGGCCTGAAACTGTATTCTATTTTTCTTTATTTTATCTATTATCTATTTTTCTTTTTTTTTAATTCTATTTTTCTACGCCTCAAATGTGTACAGTTTGCACCAATCGGGCCATTCTACAACATTTCCATGAATTAAACCTAATCTTCTGCCAACAAACTCCACCAATTTGCTTCCGACTCTTCAATGCTTGATCCAAGACCAGCTCTCTCAGGCCAATCACCGATATCCTTCCATTTCGTAATAACGTTTTTCTGAAAATTTAGTATTTCTCTTCATCTGCATTGGATTTTTCGTTGATTCCTCGTCTTAATACCATTTGGGTAAACTGTCTCATCGCTCGAACAAAACATTCTGAAAAAAGGATACGTCACCATAACCATACGTTGTTTGCCATCACCGTCCTTGCTGGTGTCGCTTATTTCGAATATCATTTCATCTCCGGGGCATTTTTTGAGAAGTTTCGGTATTTTCGTTGCTTGCCGTTGTTAGCTTGTTGGTATTTGGAATGTTGGTTGTCGTTGGTATGGAAATGACATGAATCGGTTGAATATTTTTTTCCTATTCTGAATGTGTCCGAATCGAGATGATTTCCGCTCTTAAAGGATAGAACGAGCAAACGAATGTCGGAATAGAAATGCTATCCATTCATTGTCGAATGCTGTTTCGAAATTTTATTTTATTTTGCCTATGCTCTTTGGCTCGAGGAAATGGATTTTATTGTCGTATTTATTGCCATTTCGTGGCAATAAAATACCATATTTTTTTTCTTTCTCATCCGGATGAATTTTTATTATAACTTCGATAGAATAGCAGCAAGCATGAAATAAAAGAGGGAAGAGCTTTAAATGAATAAGGAGAATTTTTTCACATGGAACGTGAAAAGATTTTAAATTTGATTTGACAATATTTGGAGATATGTACGATATTTGTTAAAGAATTCGAAGAAGTAAATTAGATTTGATCAAATGATGACTCATTTACATAAATATAGTAATGTATTTTCTTATAACCTGGTAGCTTTTCTGACAATTAAGCATTATAAAAACCCGGAAACTTCAAATATATCATGACTTACGTTCGGTGTGCTTCTAGTCAATTATGTGTTTTCTGTCACCTTCATTTTTATAAAACCTCGCTGCTACAAAATAAGAATTGTGATGGTCGTTCGTTAAAAAGCTGTTATTTGCAAACATATTAAAAAGGACATTAATGGAGAAGTTATGAGCGGTCATGGGATAAATACAGTGAAAATGTTCAAAAGAATCGGTCCAAGGATGGAGCCGTCATGAGTTCCAGATTCAATAGGAAACTTTTCAAGCAAAACCTCTTCGAAGGAAACAAACTTCTTCCTGCTACTAAGTAATGCCGATATTTTAGATAATCCATCCTGAAAAGCTATAGCTTTTCATTTTGTACTAGAAATTCCAAAAATATATAGTCGTAAGGTTTCTGCATATCAGTTAGGCCAGCAGCCAAAACCTTTTGTTCTAGATGCTATCGTGAGCAGCTCTTTAATAAGTGTACCTGGAGAGGGTTGTTGAATGACACATAAGCATCAGAGTCCTTAATTCTAAGTCCTTAAATGATAAGCAACATGGGTACTGGTGAGGAAAATCACGCAAGTCAGTCCTTCACTATCTTGTTTTAAGGGTTGAGGGAGCGATTTCTAATGGTAAGTGCCATGGAAGTATTTGTGGATATCGAGGGTGCTCTTGATTGCACGCTTTTTATGCTCAAACTGTTACTTCAGAATGGAGGCGGAAATTAGATGTCCTCAAGAGTGTTTTATATTGCTGTTCCTATGGAGTATGCTAGTCAACTGCTTGCTGAGCCAACTGCACCAAAAATGGCTGCACACAAAAGCTTATGCTAGAAAAATGGCCACACTAGCAGTCAGCTCAAATCTGAATACAGTATGTAGAAATACATAACGCACACTGGATTAAATTGTCAGTTGGTGCTCGAGACATGGTATCTCAATGAATCCGAGTAAAACGAAACTTGTTTTGTTTTTTTCAGGAAAAAAAAAATGAAAGTACTAGTGCTTCCAAACAGTTAAACTTTCAAATAAAGGTAAATATTTGAAATTAATGTGAGACGAAAAATATTTCTGTTTGAAGTATGTACAAGTGAAGCTTACTTGAACTTTACATGCATATTTATTTTATACCGGTAGCGCAAGGAATGTTAAACACTGCTCTATTAGAGGTTAAAACTGTCGGATCTTAATACCTACCTGACTCGAGTGCGTAATTGTTACCAGGCAGCTGGTTCGATTTCTATAGAATACTTTAAAAGCTACCCCTATCTTTCTTTATAGAAATTTAAAAACGAGTACAAACATGTGAGCTTTAGTCAATAATAACTTTATATTATATTATTTATAACTTTAGTCAATGTAGAGAAATTATAAGCATAGTGTAATTATCTTTTCATTTATCTCTCAAAGACTATTAATGAAATGATTTTGAGGCAAACGAGAGGGTCGCGAGCTTAAATTCACCGTACATACATTATTTATCGTCGCACAAAAACACGGCTTAAGTCGGGTGTGTTTACAGCGATGTAGTCCACGACCTATTTTAGGTCAGGCCGCTTGAATTCGTGTACTGACCTATCGCTTGAGTGGGGTGCTGATTGTTTACAGCAGGTGGACTAAAAAATTAAGGTGGAATTTGGGGTATAGTCCGCGGACTAAACGTCTGCTGCATTGTTTACTTATTTTCATTGCAAATGTTTATGTAAGCAATTATTGGTACGAAAATAACAAAAACGCCTCGAGCTGGCAACCCTTTGTTAGCGCCGAAACCAAAAACATGTCACATTTATCACACGATGAAGTAAACCTAATCTGCGAATATCGTATTGATCCGATGACTGCATTGGAAGTTAAAAGGACACAAAAATTTAGGACTACCACCCGTAAAAGTTTTCAAATTTTCTTGATCGTAATATTTGTTGTTTATTTTCACTACATGATCACTATGATTCGAAAATATTATGATAAAATTGCTTACTAAAGATATGCACAAAAAATGCATAAGCAACCATTGCTGGCAACCCTATCATTTTTTTCCAATTAGATTTCTACAGAGTATTGTTTATACTACGTTCAATTTGCCGTATGAATTTATTTATGATTCCATGACTGCACTAGAAGCAGGATAAAGAGCTTTATTTTCCTAAGCATATTTTCAAAATTTAAAACACCGAAATGACCGTAGCTGGCAGCTCCAACCCAATTTTTCTACCAAATTTCTATCAAAAGTGGCTGAAAATAAGATTCAGCTACTGTGTGAATTTCGTCAAAATCTGGTAACTGAATCAGAATTTATAGGGGCAAAAGCAGCTATTTTTCTTAGTGGTTTTTCAAGATGGCACCACTGGCACAGAACTGTCCAAATCTCAAAATCGCTTCTATCGGACCTGGTCCTATTTAAGGTCAATACATTCTGCAAATTTCAACTGTATCTGATTATTGGATCGTGAGTTCCCGTGACCAGAAGTTTTTGATTCTAAAAATATAGATAAATTGGGGAAGGGTTACCGTTCTTGCCCGCCATAAAATTTCAAATGTTTTACTTTGGCTATGTAGACAAAACATAAGATTTATATATGATTTGTTTTTATTTAAAAAAACGACAGTTTTGCAAGAGAGTCGATGATTTCAATTCATATTTCTATATAAATTTATATATGTATGGTTCGTTATACATGCTCGTGACATCATAGAGCCAAAATTTTGCAAAAATGAGCTTGCCTTACTGTCAATGGTGAATGGTACAGAGCGATGATAAACCAGTTTTTGTGCCCGATATTGTGAGCAAAATGCGGTTTGAACAAGACGGTGGTACGCCCCGCAGCGACTGCAACCATTGACTTATTGAAGACGGAATTCGGGAATGGCATTATCTCGAGATATGGATCCTTCAAGGATGGGAGATCGTGCGTCTTGACTCCTTTAGACTACTGCCTGTGATGATACGTCACATCGTTAGACAACGGTGACAAATTAGTGATGAATCATGCTTTAGAAGGCAACATAACTCGAGTCATTGACGATATACGGCTCCAGTTGCTTCAAAGCTTGAACCTCTACAATTGACTTCAGAAGAGGTAGTCGCGGTGGTCAATTGCACGAGATTGTCTTCAAAGGTAAAAGTAAAGAGCCACATTTTGTAATAAATAAAGATGATTTGACTGATATTTTTGGTTTTATTCAAGTTTGAAATCGGAACCCTCTAAAAAACACAATTTACAAAGTAATCTTCATAAACAGAAGTGAGTATATGGAGTATACTCTGATTTTTTTCTGCGGATGACTCAAAGACAGATGTTAAACATGATACTGCATTCATTTCTATTTTGAGATTTTGAGATCTTTTGGTTGGAAGTAGAGAAGTAAACGTATCTCTATCTGAAGTGACAATTGGGCTGTGCTGCTGGCATTACACAGGCTATTGACTATTTCGAAAATCCTCTCAACTGAATTCTACCACCAGTCTCAAAAAAGTGAATCTATTCTGAGTACTGGGTCTTTGCGGTGTTGAAGGAAATGACATATCTGATCCCATTGCAAAACAAGGCTTAACGCTTCTACAGGACGCTGAACCCACCCTAGGTTTGCCAAACGCATCTGCACATGCAAATTTTTGGTAGGGGGCAGTTGATATCTACAAAGAAAGATGGCTATCTTCAGTTGTGGCCATCTTCTGCTGTGGCCTGGTATAAGAAGATCTTCTTTTCAGAACTCAGCTCTGAGTTTTCAGGATTTCCCCTCAATCAGATTATGAAAGCTAAAAAACCCCTGACAGGCATACTGACTGGACACAATCACCTAAAAGGACATATGCACCGAATAAGTCTTACTAGTGATGACCGCCCTATTAAAAAGATACTGCCTCTGCAAACTTGTGAGAACCCTCAGTGGAACCACATGTCAAGCTTCAATACTTTGGCTGAGATGTGGCGCATACGCCGAGAATAGTCTCTAGTCAGAAAGTTTTTGTAAATACAATGGACCTTTCTGAACTCAATGTTTAAGAGTACCAGGCATCTCTCCCTGTACGGGATAGCTTTCTCTGAGCTTATTTTCTCAGTAATTTTTTTCTGAATTGAAAATAAGGGGTTAAATTAAAATTAAGGAACATAAAATGAACACTGAGCACAGTTCAAGAAACTAATGGTCTTTTAGCTGTAAATATTTTAACGCACTTCCCCCATGCAGGGAGAAAATATTCAATATTGTTTCAGCAGTTAAAAAGAACACCAAAGTGTTATAAGAGCAGGTGAAGAGCATTTCCAGGATGCGGTCGGGCATTGTATCTTCTCCTTAAGACTTTTTGTGCTGAACGATTTGAGGCCATGGTGTTTAAGAATTCCTTGTAAACGAATGCTTTTTGGTATCGGCGGTCAAGGGATTTCAACAAAAGGTTTTGCTGAAAGAAGGAAGAGACAGAGGTTTTGGTGATTGTGGCAAAATGAAGGTCAGTGATATTTTTGCACCTTGAAAGATTGTTGCACCAAAATATCTGCAATAAATCAATAGTCGTATAGTATTCTGCCGTTTGCAATAAAACAGCGTTCAAAAATTTTATATCCTCTTTATCTTTTAAACATAAAGTGTTCTTCAAATGCCTTACTAACATAGGTCTGACCATAACCAGGACAAGAATATTGGTGGCTGATCAGGCAAAAGTGTATTTGTATAGATTGTTATCCGTTTAAAAAACCGATTGTAGATTCGGCACAGACGTCATTTTATACATTTTTGGTTTCTATTGAGCTGTATAATATCATGATGAAGATCACACAAAGCTGAATTTGGTAATTTCCATTGAAAATAAGTTTTTTGTAAGGTTTTCGAGTGCTTAATTAGTTTCTCGTGACAATGATTTCGCGTGTACTCAAGGTTGACACAATGAATGCGAGTTTTAACATCTGTGGAAAAGTGCTTCAAGTCGACTCTATCGTTAGAAAATCTCGGCCAAGTCTCCATTAGATGCAAAGCTGAACTGGCTTTTGATAAGATTCAGTGTCACGGACTTGGCAATGGAAATTACCGAAATTTGGGACGGTATTAGCTAGGTATGTAGATATTATGACACAATTACTAACCGATGAAAAGTGACGCAAAGTTGGTTCTTGTGTTCCTTACAGCTGTGAGCTAGGACTGAAATAACTCCAGATGATGACTCGACCAAACAAAACTGCGGTCGCAAGAGTTTTGTTGAGATCCTCTAACAATTCAGAACTTCTGAATTCGTGGTGACTGGTTTCCCGAATTGAGGCAGGTGATTCCTAAAAATTGCGTTTTGTCTCTGATATAATCTTATCACAGCTAACGTAAATAATAGTTAATGATCTCCAACTGCATGTGGTCACATCAGTCAAGTACCCACTATGAGCTGATGTCTGATGAGATGAAACTTTCGAAAAAACTTAGTTAAAAATAAATTTTCAATTTTAATCATCCCTCAAAAACAATTCCACTTTGTTTCTGCTTTCCGGAAAAAGATCGAGTTGCCTGTATCAATTATTCTCTGCTTTGATAAGCTGTAGAGACGATTTACGTTGTCTTTGCTGATTTATAGACAAGAAGGGAACCGTGATCACAAATTAATAACCTTTATTACTTGTAATGCTATGAAGAATTTTTGTTTTTAACGGGTTTCAAAAACCCGTCGTACGTATCCTGCGAAAGATGCAGGGTTGTAGATTCCACTCACTAAAAAAACATCACCTTCTGACCAGAAAAATTCAAGTCGGATCCGCTTTCGTATTACTTTGAACCGGCTGTGCCACTAGCACCTATCAAGTGCCCCCACGACTACTTTCCTTCTATCACGAGGAGTCCGTCCTGACTTTCCTCATTATTTGAAGATATTTTCTAAAGTGGCCATGGTCTGATAGAAATAGGCGCAGGTAGAAATTTATTTCACCGTGGTCTCGACTAAGCCAAGGTTTTAGGACACTATTCAGCCCTGGACGTATGGTCTACGCATTTTCGTTGCAACCAGATAATACTGGATACATTATCTGAGAGCCCAGACGTCCCATGCTCAAACCATGCTAAAATCAAAGGTCGCACCGGCGAATATTCAGTAGGTATCCATATGTTGCATTTTCATCACTAGTAGGTATCCATATGTTGCATTTCTTCCGTATCGTATCCCTGTTGCGTATCATTCACTAAACGGATACGGTGTCCACACTACTCAATATTCCATGTATCATCAATACGATCCGTTGCAAAAAGCTCGATACGCAGCTGCAACGCTTTTATTCACGAATCTATAGTGTACAACGTAACGTGTCCACACATAACTCCACTTAGTATCGTATCATTCCTTGCACAAAATATGATATCGTCGATATACTTCAATAAATTGAAGAATGTTTTCTTTATTCCACTCCATTATCTATGCACTGCACTACAATATTGACAAGTTAACGACTCAAATGTCAAATCATGCAACGCGACTTGCGCAACGCAAGTTGTCCAAATATGATTCGAGAGCGTATCGTTTCATTCCTTTGATGCGACGGCAAGAAACCTCCAAATGACCGATCGAGTTCGTAGCGTTTCTTTGTATCAAATTTTGATACGCAACGAAGATACGTTTGTCGTATCCACTGATACGCAACGGTGATACGATACGCGAAAATGATACATATGGATACATACCTTTACCTGCTGCTTGACAATTGGCAAGCAGAGTCGGTTTTGGATAGCATGGGTATTGGATTTGATAAAATTTTGTATAACCCAGGAAAAGAAAACATTATAATGATAGGGACAATGATATTGTCATTAAAGAGAAGGATAGGGTGTTGGGTTTGATTGGTATCGGTCCGTGGCTGCTTGTTCGTACGATCAGTCATTCTGTTATCTAAACGTAGTCTACGTCTACAGTCACATATACCTGTGGAGTCATCCTGTATCACAGCGACCACGCAGCTAAACCGCACTCCGCGCCAAACGTAATAGTTCTCCAAAGCCGTCTTACTACTGCGAGCTGCCCTATTTGCAACCTGGGGACGCGTCCAGTAGCAGTCCATAAAACTGTCTCAAATAAAACTGACTTTGACAAAACTGGATATGGTGTAAACTTTGGCAAGATATTGATTGAATGAGGTAGATATCGGCGAAAGCAAGCACAATGCAGTAATTCAGAGCTCAACATTAGTCATTATGGATTGTAAATGCTGATATAGCTAATTTTTTGCAGTGAATATTGCTTGGTTCGGCCAGAGTGGCCCTGCTACCACTGACAAACCACTCTTGGTCATCACCATGAAACTTTAGCACAAGAAGCACGTTTATTTTTAGTCCTTGCACATAAAAAAAAACTTTTCTTGTGATAGAATTTATATGTGATGATAACGCACTGCTTCCTCTTCTTAATCGAACAAATTGCGGCACAGCTCTTTTATATTTTTTCGCACAATTCCAAAAAAAGATCTGCTTCTTATCTCCCAAATCTTCGTCAGTTCAAAATAAGGGCTCATTTAGTTTTATTGCTACTTGACTTGGCTGGCTGTTGCACTACTACAATTGATGTGTATTTTTAATTGATGATGTATGCTGTAATTTTGTTCGTCAATGATCTCAACCAATCACTCGCTTAGACAACATAACCACAAACACTTTTTTAAACAGATAAAATTTAGGAGATTTAGGGTTTACTTATCAAGCGACTTTCGAAAAAATAAGCGAAATTTTACTAGGAAAATCAAAAAGTTGATTTTTCTTTTGATTCTTTTGATTCTCCGCTATTTTCATTTGGTGTTTCAAGTCTTTTATATGTCAGATTAAGGAAAATGAGTCACAACCTTAGTAGTTTTGCAATCGCACAAACTAAGTTTAGGACAACTTGATCTTAACTTCAAAATCCACAAAAAAACCTACTTGCTTTATTTTGATTACTGTTTTCTAATATTTCGAGTAGTTTTCGATGTTAATTTGCATTTCTAGAAAATAATAATACATGATTAAAATTTGGCTTGTAGTAAATCAAAACAAAACAACTGCTTAGCCATCCATATCATAGTCAACCAGAAGATACACATCAGAAAAAAATCTCTTTCATCTCGTCTTTTAAAGTATTTTAACTCTTAGTTGAATACTTTTTTTGCCACGGTAATACTTATTAAAAGCCACACATCTAATATCGTCTCCAGCCCATTTGCAAAGATCATCCTTAGACTCGTTTCTAAAACATGTTACTAAACCTTCCTTGGAAATTTCAACTTTTCCTTTTCTCGAAAAGGTTTGATGAAAACGCTCAACATCAAAACCTGATTTATCATTCCAAAAGCCACCTTTAGTTGCCATGCAACGAATGTAACAATTTGTCCGTGGTGAAGCCAAAATTTTACGTTGCTGTTCGATTCCATTTCTCTCCATTTCGGTTAACTTCGCTGTCTCAAAGCATTCTTTTTGATGTTGTTTGTGTTCTATTTCAGTTCGAGGTTTCCAATCAGCACACATCTAGAACAAACAAATCGAATTTTCGAATAATTTTGGTTTTGACAATTAAATGATACCCACAACTATCATAATGATACTGAAAAGTATCAAGAGTTTCATCTGGTGCCAGATTCGCTTAGAAGTACGACTACAAAACAGGCACGTCTTTCAACTAATTTGATCAGATTTATTTTTAAGCGCTAAACGTACAATCGGACGTCATGCCGAATGAAGGTAAATCAAAGCGTTAAATAGAATTTGATTTTTTATGATGAGTGAAAACATTTAACTTATCACGTTTTGTATTACTATTTTGAGATTTGGTTGTTGCAATAATGGAAGTAGTTTACATTTTGTTTCTTAAAATTACTTTACTTGGAAAATTTGCGTTGAAATCATTTCTTCCGAGCCCTGTCGAAAGGATGAAATAATTTATAAGTATGAGCTATATCAATTTGCCTCATTATTTATTTATTTATAAATATATAAATTATATATTTATTTATAAATATATAAATTATATATATATATATATATATATATATATATATATATATATATATATATATATATATATATATATATATATATATAATTTGGATTCTTGTGATACAACGTTGTATCTTTCTAAAGAGCTTTAACTCGGTCAAATAGCACTCAAGGCTCTTCGCCTCTTTGAGTGGGTATTGGCTCGCCGTAAATAAAAGCATGTCGCCTGTATATGGGAAGACCTTAACTGTCCACTGGAATCAAGAGCTCAAAGCAGATCTAGAGATGGCACTTTGCGGAACTCCAAATGACGTAGGTTCTTTAGCGCAATGACACACACGGCGGTTTTACCGAAGCGTTTCTCGAAAGGAAAACTGAGTCGGGATAGTCGTGCATTACTTTAGCATTGTAATAAAACGCACTGTGATTTGGCCGCCTCTCGTTTTTATAATGCACATCTTAACCGACTGGGTTCCCCTCTCGGGAAACGCTTCGGTAAAACCACCGCACAGTGGTCTATTTCTCGAAAAAGGTGAACTTTATTCATAAGAACCACTAGATGTATGAAATTGAGTGTTTCTTGGGATTTCAAATATGGGAAATCCATTTCTGGGGCTGTGTTGGTCCCAACTTTTAACAAAAAGTTTTCAATAAGGGTCAAAATTTGGAAAATTTCACTTTTAGGAAAAAAAATTTTCTTGTTAATAAACGCGTGTGACTTATCATTTTGATAGTAGTTTTGCTGGCTGAACGTGAAATCGCTGTCCGAATCTGCCTATCGTGCCTCAATTTTGGGGAAAATATCATTTTCAGAATTTTTCCTGCTGACGCAATATTTTTTATAGCAAAATTTTGGATCACATTCGTGACAGCAGGTGAAAATGCTGTGGAAATTATTATTTAAATCCGTTTGACACAAATGATGTTGGACAGTATTATTAATTTGATTTGCACCCCTACCCATAAAGTTGAATCGAAAATATTGTAATTATTTTGAATAATTAAATCGTGCAACATTCGTCGCGTTACTTTATAATTGGCCATTTTTTGAGGCAGCAGAGCAAGCCGAAATGAACGAAATAAATCGAAAGGAAACTTGATTTTGAAATAGCCGTTTTTTTTTGACTTGTGCAAAACTACATGAGATACCAAACGAAAGAGCTGAATATAAGAGTGAATGAAAAACAACAGACAAGGCCGAATACTAAAACTATCGCAGGTAACTCCTATTTATTTCCTTCTATATGTAATACTAGATCGCACGATTTTTCAATGTCATACGATTTTATGAGTTTTGTATAGTCTTTAAGTCTTTTACACACGGACCTTTCTGTCTCAAATCGACTAAAAAGGTTTTAACAAAAACTCAGACTTTCTTCTAACTTTATTTTTTTTTTTTTTTTTTTTTTTCTAAATGATATAAGTCGAAAAATTGACCTGACAAATAAGACTTAAATAATATTTTTACAAATAGACTTAAATACTATTTTTGTAGGTGGGTGTTTTCCGAAGTTGTTCCCAACTGTTGCCGAAATGAGTCATAAAACAATGACAGTGATTATAAGGGCGTTTTATAATCACTGTCACTGTGTTATGTGACTTATTTCATTTTTGAGTTAACACCAAATTCGAGAGCTGCATATTCGATTACATCATTCTACCAAATTTGAGAAACCTATCTTTTCTGGAAGTATCTTAAAATCAATAGTGAAAGTAGTGAAAAAGGCCTATCTACAGCATGTAGCAAAACACATATCGAATTTACAAATATTATCATTCACCAATGCACGTATATTTACAATTTTAGCATTTAATACCTGGCACGAAATTGTTTTGTACAGGTAAAAATATATTTTCGATAATGTTGCTTTGCAAATAATTTCAATACTAAGCATCTACATACCTGAATTATTCTATGATCATATATGAATTATCATATGAACATATTTCATTGAATTGAATTTAGAAGCAAGTTGGGAAATTTGATGATTCTAAAGTACAGGTGAATGGGTGAATGGGTAAATAAGTGTATGAACAGCCAAATCAATACCAATAACATAGCAAATAAGTGTAGGGTTTAGAAACTATTGTTTAATTTATGAAATTCAACGCTGTGTTTATCTGAATCTCACGAGCTTCAACCTGGTACAAATGCTTGCTATTCTGTGCTAGTGCAAATGATAAGAAAATACTGCAGAGCACGTGGACTGGCGCGAAATATTGCATTTTATGCAAGTTCGCTGAACTTTGAAAGGAGTTTACGAGCGTAGTCGCAGCTAGCCGCAGGCAAATTAAATTTTGATAGTTACTTTGGACTTTAATGAATACAACTAGGCCTATTTCGTAACAACATTTTGTGACGCTCTAAACGTAAAAGGGACTAGAAGTTTTAAACACCGAATTCCAATACTATCTGCAGTATGAACACGATGAAAAGGGGGGAAGCTAAATCATCAATGTCTTTCATAGCTTAATAACGCTGAATTACAAAAAAAAATATTTTATCTTCATATTCTTAATTTAAAAAAGAGGTTGAAAGACAGATGCAATTTTTGGCTGTTTTCAGCACCTGTGCTCTTACCCTTAAACTTATGAAACCCAATTACCACCTCAAATGATGGGGACCATATACGACAATATTACCCCCAAGTTTCAACTTCATACTTAAAAGTCCATAATTTGAATAAAGTTCACCTTTTTCGCGAAATAGACCACTGTGCGCCGTGTGTATCATGATTAAGCTGCATGAACATTACAATAAAACTGTCTATTGACAAGGAAGCTTTCAGTGAGTCGTATAACATCATTGGAACACCCAAAGTTGAGTGGACGCAGCCTAGTTGTGCAGGTATGAGATATGTGGAAAAAGTCCCTACCTAAATTTTCTCAAAATAAAATTTGACAATATTAGAAAACAATAGAAAGAGATCGGACAGAAATTGCTGGCTTCTTGATTTTTATTTTTCTTATAAGCATGAACAATCTTAGCCAATCTATAAAAATCAGGAAAATATCTATTGCTCAAAATGCCTCCCGGTCTAAGGAGATTCTTGTTACTCTCCCGGTCTAAGGAGTTTCAGTTCCGACTAAGTAGCTGTAAGTTCTAGTGGATGCCACTCTCTCACCCCCAGTTTCGAGTATAGAGCTGTCACGTGAAGTTGGGTAAAACGGATTTAATAAAGTACTTCAGTGTGGTGTTTATACATTGGCCGCTCCTGTTTTCCTTTTTTCGGCATAGTTTAAAAGTTTGCTTCTATTATTTGATCTTTAATTGCCGTCATGAAAAACCTACTCAAGAGCCCATCTGAATTGATCAAACTAACCAATGGTGATAAAAATGTTGGTATTGCACTGAGGCTTTCATTCGCCGGCACCGAGACTCCCAATTTTTAGCTCATTCAGTTGAACGAACTGAACCCGCGTGTCGAACCACCAACATTTGCCCGTGACGATAAGTTTGCTTGTTTCCTAATCCGCGAAATTGGGCTTTGTAGAAAATTTTACCAGACACCGTGGTCCTTTCTGCTTATAACAGTTCTTGTGCTGTTAACCTTCCATCGCGAATGTTTCGGTATTTGATTGATTCGAACTGAATTTTCATTTATTTCCGTTTAGTTTCGCAGCACATTTCAGTTCGTAATTTTCAGAGAGGCTGTTGATTTGAGTGGGTATTTATTTACGTACCTGCTTTAGTTGCCCGCACTCTTATCACACGCTTCCACAGACAGTATTCTTGTGCTCATCAAAATATCCTCCGAATTTCGTAATGATCTAATGACTCTATTAGAAGATATCGTAATTCGAAAATTTACAAGTTTTCTTTGCGTATTTTTAGGCTGATAAGGTTGAAAACATAATCAACTTTCCATTACTATACTTTTTAGCAAACAATTCTCTAAAATGGCTGCTTCCCTACTGAGTTCAAGCTATTTTGGTCGAATGAAAGCCAAATAAAAGTTTTTTTAAGTTATCAAAGCAAAAGTACTTCTATTTGTTCAATGGGGTCAAAAAAAAATCTTATTCCTACATTTTTGATAGTGATCGAAATTGGGCATTAGAGGGAAGTGTAGGGGAAGGCTTATTCCGAATTAATTTCAATCTAAACAAACATCTCATATTTTTACCAGCTCGCGTACAAATATGCGCAAAATTTATCATCTCCACTTCCAAACATTTCCAGAATTCACTGGATTGAACTTCATATGCTCCTGACCGCAGATAAGTCAAAGCAACACGAGTGCCATTGTATCCTGCGGCATCAGTATAGATTCCACTTTTAATTCCCATACAGCGAAAGAAACAATCACCATCTTCTGAATCGGGTATCTTACGTGCGTTAAAAAGTATTATGGATGCACTTGAATAATTCCGTTCCTTGAGACATTGTTTATGGTAACCAGTTTTTTCGTCAGCAGTCTTAGGGAGCCATTCTTCTGACATCTGAATATACAATGAATCAAATTAAAGTTTTGGAATGCAAAAATTAAGTATTTTACTTACGACTACTACGATTAAGTACAGTGCTATCAGTAAATTCATTTTTCAATAGAAATCAAGATTCAAATAGAAAAATCTAATTGAATTTCTTTAGAAGATCTAAAGAGACTGCTCTAGATTGTTATAAGTGAAAACAATTTGCGCCGTAATTCAATATGTGATGGCTATGTTCAAATTCAGTTCGTAAAATTGAAACAGAGCCGTATAATTAGTAACATTCACGTACTAGATGTAGATATCCATTCAGCTTTCTATTAACACACTATTAAAACTTCGTGTCACCATTTACCGCTTTATCGCTTTCAAAAATAACCGCGCCCGGGTTCGTATTCCACTGTAGCAGACTTCCGCTGTGTATCAAATTCTCACTACTAACTATTGCATTGTACCAAAACTGTTTACAAACTAACTATCGCTACTAACTAACTCCTAAGATCTCTCGCGGCGATATTTATACCCGGTCTGGTGAGGTTAATTATTATTGCCTATGTCTAGGCTGTTCTAGGGTTGCGTCTTCGGTTTTCGAAAGCTCTTGATCTGGCTTCGAAAAGGCTGTTGTATATTTCTTGACGTTTGTGGCTCTTTCTGGCGCCGACACAATGAAACATGCTTTGTTCGTCGTACATGCAACACTACCCCCTCCTTAGACCTGTTTGTCCCGAACAGATTCATCGTTAACATTTGTGTAAGCTAGATGTATAGCCTTCATTCTCGATCGGTGCTTTCGATGTATCCACTTGATTTTCCGCTCTCCCAAATCCAGGCTGAAACCATGAGAGCCCAGGAAGTCCATTAGTTGTACTATACCAATTAAAGATTATTCAAACTATGAACGATGTTTCTGAATTGAACTACACTGGAAAAAAATCCACATGGCGCCCAGAGTCATGTAACATAGCGCATTATTTATGGCCCCATACGCCATGTACATAGTATTCTGAGCCATGCAATATGGCTCCTAGCGCCATAATGTCAGAATCTACATAGCGCGTGGGTCCATGTAACATGGTGCAGCATTTATGGTTCCACACGCTATGTACATAGTACCATGCGCCATACAATATAGCTTCATTTATAGGTGAGCCAATTCAGATATTGTTCGTTATTTGAAGTATATTTGATTATACGGCCTTACCACACTGGGATAACCGATTCTTGTCAGATCACCGAAGTTAAGCAGCGTTGGTCGCAGTTAGTACTTAGATGGGGGGACCGCTTGAGAATACAAAGTGACGTTGGCACGTAAAACTTTGTGCTGTCCCTTATCCAAACAAACTAGTTGTCTGGGAAGCACTATGAACAAGAAAAAAAAAATCAAAATAAAAATTAAAAACAAGAAAATTAAAATTTTTTTTTTTAGGTAAACATATCTGGTGTTAAGCGTGCGTGCAAATATTTTAAGAGCTAAATTTTTTATTAGACCTTTATTGTGGTGCTTAAGTTTGCATAAAGTGCATGGCGTTGAGGACTATAGAAGATGGCGAGGGGGCTATAATACATGGCGTGGAGGACCATAGTGCATAGCGTGGAAAACCATATTACATAGCGTGGAGGACTATAGTACATGGCGTGGAGGGCTATAAGCATAGCGTCTGCTCCTATGTACTTTTCGCCATGTAATATGGCGTGTGGCGCTATATTTTATCACTATCCCCAAATCGACTAGGTACATGGCGCCAGAAGTCCATAAATTATGGCGTCTGGCGCCATGTGTTTTTTCAGTGTACATACATTTCAAATATTTATTTTGTCGCACAGCATAAATTTTTATCTTGTTAACAAACGGTTTTTTACGGATTTAAAAAACAGCTGTTTCTTTTTTTAAAAAAAAACCATTCGATTTCGTTTTTTGAATACAACAGAAACGCCCAACACTATAATATACCATGTTAAGCCCATTACGATCATAACTCACCATGAGGACTGCTGATGAAAACACCAAGTTCACTGTAAATATAAGTGTCATATTTCTTAAATGTCTCGTCAAAATATGACTATTCAAGGATTTATAAATCGCCCTTTGAAGAATTTCGTAAGCTGTTGTTTTTATAATAATTTTGTTTCTATAGTAGTATTGCGATGTTTTGGCATATTAACTTAAAATAAATGCAACTCGTAAGAAAAGAGCAAAGTAGATATTCATGTGCCCAACACGGGTGTTTTCGATTTGTGAACCCCCATAAAATTAGGCCACGAGCCGCAACTGGTGAAGACTAACTAGAAGAGGGATATATCGATGGAGGCACAGGCTTTATTTATATGTACATTTTGACGTTAACATGTTTCATTTATGTTAACGCCGCGCAAAACGCCAGATGACATTCAACACATTCAGCAGCGATGTTCAAACTTTGTTAATAGAAATGGTAGTACTAATTTTCTTTGTTTGAAGATATTGTGTTGGAGTCCCGATATTTTGAACTCATAAAATGGAAAATTGTCGTTCCTTGGTCACTTTGATTTATTCGTTTCGCAAGATACATATTATTTCGTTATTCATTTCGCTCTTTTGCCCTATTTTGTTTGAAAGTCAGTTTCATATATATTTTCTCATTTGAATGTTTAATTCGTGATTTCAAGTCGTTTTCTAGAATAATAAGCTCAAATCGTCGTAATTGATTTATTTGGATTTTAATAAATATATGATAAGTTTCTAAATAAATTCTCAAGTGTTTGAGTTTTCACGTTTTTGATTCGGAAAAAGCTCAAGTGCTACATTCATAATCCTATTTCCAAACCAAGTCTATATAGAGGCAACAACAGTCAAAGTACACAGGCAGTCTTTTGAGTTTGTGGTGACCCTTTTATACAAACCACCAGGCTCACTCAAATTCAGCCAAGATCTCTCTATTAAACTCTTTTGCTAGGAAGAATCAGTCTTCGTTGCAAGAGATTTAAATGCCTACCACCGATTCTGGAGAGCCAAATGTACTAAAAGAGCTGAGGAAAATTCTGAAAAAGTTTATCACGGATAAACAGGCTAGCCTACCAACTTCGACATAAACAACTATGCCGTTGACATAGGTATCTCATTAAATTTTTAGCAAGGTGAATCGATAACGGTACTGGATGAATTTTCATCCAGCCTTAACCTGGAACTTTTTTTAATAGAAGATGTCTACATTGTCGAATTTAAGAGGAAAACTAATTGACATATTTTTCATATCGTAATGGTGAAAGAAATTTTTCAAATAGGGAGACTAAAACCCTCTCAGCAAAAATGGTCCATTTGAAATAGGAATTCACCATTGAAAATCCGATAGAAGGTTGTAAACCTTACGGCCTACCGAGGTACATTAAGGAGCATGGAGAAGAGCTAGGCGCACATGTAGCCCAAGCTTAAAAAAAGAGTATGAAGCTGAGTGACAATACATTTTGGAGATTACTGAAGGAAGAAGAAAGATGACACTTAAGGAAGAAGAAATAATTTGCTATGCCAGCAATCAATAACCCCCAATGACTTAAAATATGACAATGTGAGAAAAGCCGAAGTTCTGCAGACACATAAGAGCTTCAATTCAAAGAAAACCGAACAATCAGCGAATTACGATCAATAGGGACTTATTGACAAAAGAGCTACGAATATTCTAGCTATAAACGATCAAACAGCTAATAGCTTGGTTTTATAAACGTAAATCAGCCAGATTGGTCACTATAACAAATTTCTGCTAGAGACACTAGACAATAAAATCAAACAATTAACATAATAAACATTGCCAATGCAATTTTCCGCACAAAAAATTTCGCAAATCCCTGTACAAAAATAAAACTTTTTCTGGTTCTAAAACTACACAAAGATCTCACGTTTCCTCAAAACTGGAGGCTTAGCAGCCTCCGATTTTTGATGAAAAAACTGAATAGATGCTAAATATGCTCATGACTCGAGGAAAAGGTCGCCATCAAATCCATAATTCCAGAAGAAAAGTCCACCATTCTGCCGAACTGCAGCTAGTGGCAAAAGACATTATAACCGGAGTCAATAAAAAAACAAAAATCGCAGGGTGTTGTCCTGTTTGATGTCGCTAAGTTATTTGACAAAATTGGCCACCTCTTCAAGAAAAGTATTGCCAAAGACTTAAACAAATCAATTCGTGACTTGAGGAGATCGTAGCTTTCGTCGTCGATTGTAAAGATAGTTAATAAAGATCGTCAATTATGCTAGGTATTAATGGGCGGACAAAATTATTACTTGGCCATATCTTGTTATGATCACTTTACACTCGAGATACTTAAGTCACATACTTAAGTTGCAAGCCTAGAATACAAAGCAATAAAACAACGATTACATAAATGCGCCAGTACCCAAGAAACAAGTTGACCGCGGAGTACAAAAGTAATCCCAGGATGCAGCACGAATAGGCACAAATGGCACAGACAACAAACCGAATACTATTGACAACAAAGTGAAGAAATCTTTAAACAAATTTAATTGTTCGGCTGTCGAGCTAAAAGTAGATTACCCTTTTGGATAACAAACCGTCAGGTAATACGTTTTTCGGCTTCCACAAAACTTTGAAGACTGATCTTTTGTAAGCCCGAGAGGATCATAAGGGTTGAGTTCCTGAAGTAAAAACGGCACTGGAGGTAGCACTTGTTGACGGTCAGGCCTGCTCGTTTACCGTAAACGGCCTTTTGAGATTTTCCCGATTGAAGCATGGAAATCAATCGAAATACTAATTGAAGAAGGAAGGCTCGACGAGTATGCTGAAAGTTAGAGGAACTGACTATTTCACCAGAGACTACAGTCAAATAAGCCACAGGGCTGTTAGCAGTCTTCGGAGATAGGCCATTCAGCATAACTTCGTGGGCGTCTAGTGAAGACTATCTCACGTTCATACTTTGCCTATTGAGCTTACAGCTGTGAGAATTCAAGCTGTGTGGTTTAAGATTCTTATCGCTCGCCCTCATGCGGATCAATTTTGAAATCGAATTCTGCCAAATAGCATACCTTCAAGTCAAAGAATGGCAGTGTGACATATTGACTTGAATGTATGACTTTTCAGTGATTTGATGGCTTAAGGTTGAACAAATTATCAAACTATCAAGCAGTGCTTATTATGTATTATATATTTTATTTTTGTACCTCCTGATGTACCGTTTATTTACATATATAGCAAGCTTCAAACGATTTCGATAGAAATCAAGCTACTGAAAGTTAACACGCTCGGTTTCCTTTAATTTTTATGTATTAATAATCTGATAGTTCACTTTATACGTCATTCACAACATTAAAAAAAAAAAGTAATCACACTTCTGATTAGCTTCAGCTAATGTTTATATTTATTTATATGCTATTTTCGTAAAAAAAATCGTGCCTCTGGCAATATGCAAGTAATGTCTTATCACTGCCGCTCAAACAACCATAAACAACAACCTTATCTCGAATTAAACTTCAGACCATCTGCACACTATTCATACATTACATATGCGAATGTTATGATTCGAAATCCTTTTCTAAAAAATTCCCTCACTATTATCTTCAATCACGAAAAAAGATGTTCTAGAATGTTTTGTGTTTACAGTAAATCACAAGAGGTCATAACATTCGCTGGTCAACGTTATTTTGATTAGTACTTTTTTTAGACTATCATCTCAAAGCCTTCGGTCACTGTATGTATTATTTGTAATTATTCAAATTGAAAATAATATACCTACGAAATACATATGGGTGATATAAACGAACTCGCATTATAAAAGACTCTCACTGTTTATCACCAGGGAATCCGGGAAAAAAGTGAAAGTATTTTGTGTCATACGTGTTTACATATCATTCACCTATTTGTTGCTCATGACAAAAACGAATATCTACATACGACTGCAATTGCTGGTCATATAATTGTCATGACATGAAAGGCGCGGAATAGTTTTCGGGCTTGCCGTATCGGCAGAACTGATCTAATTGGGCATTCTAATATGAAATCACTGATTCACGGAAATTTTGGGCGGTGGTCGATGAATGAATCGATATGTTTCGTGGGTATGTCATTTAATTAGATATTATGTCATTCGCATTGTTGCTTGTTGAAAAAAATTATGCAGTAATGGAAAAAAATGGGATGCAGTCACGCAGTGGATGTATGGAATAACGAATTACTTGATATTTGAATAAAACTTCGAAAAATTTGGCTCGTGAAATTTTCTGGCAAAATCGTCAAATGAAATTTATAAGGCCGCTCCCAGACATGACCAGAAATATTTCCGGAAATATTTCCAGAAACATTTCCAGAAATATTTCCGACAATATTTCTCTCGCCGGCCTACACATGACCGGAAAGTTCATTCATGGTTACCGGCAATCGTAGCTCAAATCAGAGCTGCCGCTTTTGAAGCTGCATATTTTGTCAATGTTAAAAAGCAAGACGGCTCAATGTGACCATCTATGCAGCTCCATTCTATTTTTACCATATGTATCACAGCCATACCTAGCTACAATACTACTTTCGGCCCTTCAAAAGCTCGCTTTTCACCAAAATAATGCAAGTTTCATAAAACTTGCGGTCACAACGGCAGCTCAGTGCCGAAATTACGTCACACCCATGTGACTTTCCGAGACTTTCCCATCGTCGAGCGGAAAGTCGCGGAAAGTCCACTGCGCAATATGTCCATAGCAAAGCGATCAGCTGTTCAACTTTCCGACTGATCGTCGGAAAGTGTCGGAAAGTTACATGGGTGTGACGTAATTTCGGCACTGAGCTGCCGTTGTGAGCGCAAGTTTTATGAAACTTGCATTATTTGGGTGAAAAGGGAGCTTTTGAAGGGCCGAGAATGGTATTGTAGCTAGGTATGGCTGTGATACATATGGCAAAAATAGAATGGAGCTTAATAGATGTTCACATTGAGCCGTTTTGCTTTTCAATATTGACAAGATATGCAGCTTCAAAAGCGGCAGCTCTGATTTGAGCTACGATTGCCGGTAACCATGAATGAACTTTCCGGTCATGTGTAGGCCGGCGAGAGAAATATTGTCGGAAATATTTCTGGAAATGTTTCTGGAAATATTTCCGGAAATATTTCTGGTCATGTCTGGGACGGGGGTCAGAAAGCTGATTCTGTGCCTAAAAGTGCGCGTTCTGTGAATGTACGACACGAGCTGTGGTCCATATGCAAAATCATTCGCCTTGTGTTTTGACAGTGTATAGAAAGTGAAATTTCGATGGTTTTTTAATGTCGGATATCCCAACCACATATTCGTTTGAATAGAATATGGTATCGCGTTTATTTCTACGCCAACGAAAATTTCTATTTAACACATCATCTTCTATTCTAAATCAAGCAATCGATAATTATAATTATTATATTATAATCGATAAATAAGAAAAGTGTTCTAGTCATAAGTTGTGAGTGTAATACGAAGCAAGAAAAGGTTATTCATGAAAGTTCGATCTCGCAAATTTTGTTCAAAAAAAATAAAATAAAAAAATTATCACTCAGTAACATCAATCAAATCGAGAGCGAATCGAAATATGGAAATACCAGGCAATTTGCCGAACGATGATATTATAAATATCAACATCAGTGATGTCATGGCTGCTATCCAGAGAGCAGACCCCATGTATAGTACAAACACAGCTCCTGCGGGAGGTGGCGGAGGCGGTGCCGAAAGCAATATGGATCAACAAGAACAAATGGAACATCCTGGTCAACAGCAGCAGCAGCAACAGGACTCAACGCAGACAACGCAACAGGCTGCCAATATAGCACGGAGCATGCGACGACGTGCACATGTACGAATTGTCGAACAACCTGCCAGCAAAGCCTTACGATTTCGCTATGAATGTGAAGGACGATCGGCAGGCTCTATTCCCGGAGTGAATAGTACGCCCGAAAATAAAACCTTTCCAACTATCGAAATTGTTGATTACGTAGGACTAGCTATTGTAGTTGTATCGTGCGTTACAAAAGATCCACCATATAGACCTCATCCCCATAATTTAGTTGGCAAAGAAGGATGTAAAAAAGGTGTATGTCAGTTAAAAATTAAAGCTTACACAATGCGAGCAGTATTTAGTAATTTGGGTATACAATGTGTTAGAAAGAAAGATATCGAAAGTGCGCTTCGTGCTCGAGAAAAGATTGGTGTTGATCCTTTTAAGACTGGATTTTCACATCGATTTCAACCTGCTAGTATAGATTTAAATTCAGTTCGGTTATGTTTTCAAGCTTTTCTGGAGGATACAAAGGGACGTTTTTCACTGAACCCAGTCGTTTCCGATCCAATTTATGATAAGAAAGCAATGTCTGATTTAGTGATATGCAAATTATGTAAATGCTCAAGTACAGTTGCCGGTGGTAAAGAGATTATTCTTCTTTGTGAGAAGGTTACGAAAGAAGATATAGCTGTAAGATTTTTCGAAGAAAAGGATGGTCAAGTTATTTGGGAGGCTTATGGTGAATTTCAGCACACCGATGTACATAAACAAACAGCGATAAATTTCCGTACACCGAAATATCGAACACTTGATATAGAACAACCTGTTAAAGCTTACATTCAACTGAAACGGCCATCGGATGGTGCAACCAGTGAGCCTCTACAATTTGATTTTCTTCCACTCGATTCAGAACCAGGCTATTTAAAACGAAAACGACAAAAATTTGCCGGTGAAGCTAGTTCCCATTTGTTGAGATTTCAAGCAAAGGAACAGAAAAACCTCCAAGACCAACATCAACCTCAAGATGGTCATCATCATATGGGCTTTCTAAACCTGAATCAAAGAACGGCGATAAAAGCTGAACCACGAGATATATCACCACTCCTTTACGGGCTATTCCCAAACTCAACAGCGTACTGCTTACCCGAAAATAATCCGTCCCCGCAACCACTTTCGCCACCAGCACCTCTCTACAATACTCCTTCCCCATACAATATGGCTGCAGGTGGAGGCAATATGATGTCACCAAATGCTCAACAATACGGTGGAGGTGCAGCTGCGGCTGGCAGTTTAAGTCCCAACATGACAGTAGACATGAACGATGGAGGAGGACAATATCACGCTCAATATCAACCTCAACCAAGTCATAGTATGTCAAACTATAATCAGATGCCTCCTCAAATTCAACTACAACCGCAGCATCAACAACAGCAGCAGCAGCAACAACAACAACAGCAGCAACAACAGCAACATCATTGGAATCTTTCGCCAGCCACAACAACGAGCACAATGAACAACCTTCGGACAACCAATTCCACCTTGGTTGCTAGTCAGCCTCAATGGAGTATGCCCAGTGGTATCAAACAAGAACAAATGCAGACAGTCAACAGTCTATCGACGAATCCGTTCATGATGGGAGCAAGTGGAGCACAGCATCATCAACCCCAACATCACCAACAAAATCACCATCAACAACCCCAACAACCACATCACCAACAGACGACAAGCAACATGAATTTGAATGAAGCACCCAATATTAGTAGTTTATTGGACATGGACAGCGAACAACTGATACAATTCAACTCAGCCGAATTATCTGGTCTATCACTATCTTAAAAATGTAACTTAATTTTTTTTCTTAAATATTTTTTAAATAGACAAACTGTTAATAATGCATTTTTTTAACTATCAGATTCTGTCCGTTTTCTGTATATATTTGTGTGTTATGTAGGAATTACTACTGTTTTTTGGATACAAAATTAAGGCTATATATATATATATATATATATATATATATATATATATATATATATATATATATATATATATATATATATATATACATATATATATATATATATATATATATATATATATATATATATATATATATATATATATATATATATATATATATATTTAGCCTTTTCTTCGAAATTTTCAATAATTTTCTTCGAAAATTAGTAAAAATGAATTCGGACTAGAGATGGCGTTCGAAATGGTTAGGGAAAATATAGAAAAATGAGCCGTCAGAATCGGTTGTATTCTACTGCGGGATAACGCTGTTTCGATCCGGTATTGCTTGTTTCGATTACTTGATTATTGTTTGGTTTCGAATAAATTTGATGGGGCCGGTTACGCGCGGATTTTGGACAAAAAGGGAATGTGGTGATCCAATCCGCTAGAATTCTCTGTGACCCAAAGCTAACTTGGTGGCTCAAAGCCTACCATTTGGCGTGAGTGAGGGGTATCCGCACAGGTCTCAAGCGGCTAACTGGTATCCAAATGGGTCAGGCCCAATGATGCCAATTTACCTACATTTTAGTTAGATTTAGCTACTAAAAAAAACATATTTAGCTACGAAATTGTTCATTTAGCTATTGGCTACAAATTTAGCTACTTATTTATCGATTTGAAATAATTTAAATTTTGCTTTGATTGCATTAATTTCGACTTGTTTTCACTAATCTTCGAAGAAAATTAGTATTAAACTCGTTTCGCCGAAAATTCATATATCTTTATATATATATACCATATATCATCAAAATGATTAAGGGAGATAATCTCTGAAATGGCCGATCCGATTGAGCTGAAATTTTTGGAGAACATAGATGTATATAACAGTTAGGTCCATAATTTGCTAGATTTCAGATATTCTAAACATTATGGCGTCGGTGGGCATTTGAGTGAATTTTCAGGTACTCCTATATTTTCTAGCAGTGTACAGTTTTGTTAAAAAAAAAATTTAAAAATGAAAATTTATTATGTTTTTAATTTGTATATGATAAAGACTTGGACATTTTGAGCCTTGTGTAGGCGCTGGGTGGCTAAAAATAGGCAAGGATTTTTTCAAATTTCGATTTGCCATAACTTCTAAGAAAAACAATGGATCATCGTGAAATTTTCAGAGCGTATTGTCATAGACTAGAACCTAACACAACTGGACTTTTAAGACTATGTGGGCAACTCTGTTGCTACAGCAGGCTCCTGAAAAAAAATCCTTCAAATCATCGACCTTCTTGAAAAATTTTTGATTTTTGAAAATGAATTCAAATTATTGATAAATTTTGACTTTTGTCCACCAATTCAAATAAACATTTTCCAAATTCCGCGATAAACAGAAACGGCAACCCGTGATCAAATTACCTCTATTTTCAGCACTCAAAACTTCTGTTCACGAGAACTGACGATCGGATAGCGCGGTCAATATGAAATTCACAGAACATGTGGGTTTTGACTAGGACCAGGTCTGATAGAAGTTATTTTGAAATACGGGTAACACTATGGCAGTGGTGTTATTTGGAAAAATCGCTGAGAAAAAACTTTTGGCCTATAGCTTCCGATTTAGCCACCACATTTTTTACAAAATTCACGCAGTAGGTGGACCTTACTTTAAGATAGGTTTCATAGAGATTTGGTTGAAAAATTAGTAAAGGGTCGCCAGCTATGGCAATTTTTGTCTGCTAAATATTGTAAATTTGCTCAGGAAAGTAAAGGTTTTTCCCTATAATTTACGATGCAGTAACGAAATCAAAACGAAATTCATGTGATAAGTGGATCATGTTGCGTATCTAATTCTGTAGGAATTTCGTTGAAAAACTGTGAAAGGGCTGCCAGCTATGATGAATTTCGTAATGTATTGACATTTCTTTATCGAACGATGTTGACATAAAAATTCCAAATGGGAATGATCCTGCGATGAAAATTAACAAAAAATATTTACGTTTCGAAAATTTCAAAAGTTTGGTTGGTCGTAACCCTAAAATTATATTCACTCTTATAGCCCGTCCAGACTACGGATACTTATGTATCCGGATACATAAGTATTGTCCTCACTGCAGCGACATCTGCAGATACATTTTACCCTTGCCAAGAAAATCAATGAAAAGTGTGGACGATACTTATGTATGCGGATACTTAAGTATCCGTAGTCTGGACGGGCTATTATAGCTTACAGCGCAGCCATTCAATCGAAACGAAACTCATAGGGTGGGTTTAATACAACGTGAAGTAGCTATGGTGCTAGCACATGATTGCCAGCACCAGACAATTTCGTAAATATTGCACCAACAGATGCTTCCATTTTGTATTCATAAGCAAAGCATTTACAATAATAGAAGCAACCGATATTTAAGTTTTCCGAGTTTTGGAAATTTTTCGGATGGCAGCCCCAGACATAGTTTAACCTTTTCCAGCACTGAACATTTTCATCATTTGTGTTATAGGAAATGCTGTCAGAAAATGATATTTGTTCCTTTGAGTAAGAAATGGTTGATATGATACTACAAAGAAGGGTATAGTCGTAGAAGGGTACTGTCGTGATTTCTGTCATCGTGTGAACTAAGATACTGTCATGACAGTACTGTCGTACTGTCCTGTCGCACTATCAGGTTTCGCTTGTTATTGCGACAGTGCTGCCGCGATTGTGACAGCAATTGCCATTGCGTGAATAGCTTTGACAGTTCACTATCGTTTCGATTATGATATCAACAGCTATTATTATTAAATATTTTATTGATTTTGTTTAAACAAAAAATTAATATACCCATTCATTTTTGATCGTAACTATCACTGTCGGGAGACCAGTGTCAACGGTGGGCTGACATTTACTGTCACAATGTGATGGCAGTGAGCTGCCATGACAATGGTGTGAACGAAGCTTTAGTCACATGAAGAAGTAAAAATATGCATTGCTTACATTAAATAAATTAAATCTTTCAGTTACTTACATGTTTCGGCGAAAACTACACAACTTTTTTGTATTTTAAACCAGCTGTCAATTTTACCGAGTACGAAGTTATTCAGTGGTATGTTACATTAATGTTATACCGATATGAAAGGACTAAATATATTTAATATGAGTTTCATCCGGATTATTGAGGTTTGTCGCAGAGTTGTCACGTGAAGCTACAAAGAGCTAATACACATTAATCTAATTTAATAAGAAAAATGGAAGCCATATTACGGTGCAACAAATTAGGCCAATTCAAAAAACAAGTAACTCACGCTGAGGCAGGCTACCCTCAAGTAAAATTGCATGTCCACGACTCGCTTAAGTAGGTTTATGAATATAACACCAATCGTAGGGAGCTACGCATTGGAGCATCTGCCTGGTGTCTCTTACTCGGTGGATGTCAGCAAGGTACATATGTAGTTGTTATTTAAGTAATTTAAATTCAAAATTGTATTTGCATGGACATATTTATCTTTGTGGATAAATTTTAAAATAAATTTCAATATGCCAATGACCATGTGCTTCCTTACGATCTGACAAATTCAAACAGCTCCATGTGCTGGATAAGTTTCCGCAACTGCCAATAATTCACTTTGTTCGCCGCGAATAGCATTTGGAGCTCAAGTCGGAGGAGTCCGTATGCTTGATAGAGATGTCACGGACGCAGTTGAAACTCAATAGCTCAGTGGTCCGGATGATGACGGCGAGACGATGGACTTATTAATCCTGCTTTCGAAATCTGCCTCAATACCTACGACGAAGAAAACTAAGTGTCTACTGTAGATTCAATACTCACCTCAACATAGCTGCAATCCACATCATCCTGTTCTGCGCATCATCCAGTTCCGATGGTTTTCACCCTGCCCCATTTGGTCACGATAAAGAAAAACCCAAACGAAACACGTAATTGACAGCTCCACTTCACGATGCTTTTTTACCGCCCGAAAACGCATTATAAACCGAAAGATCGAATTCGTTCAGTCAGAGAAACAAGAAAATACACTTTGAAAACAGCATGATGGCTTGACGCCGGGATTCAGCATGAGTAGCCCGTGAATTGCTTCTAACTGGTGCACCAAGTTGCACTGTAGTTAGATGGAAACAGACATGAAGAAAAATGGTCCACTGGCAAGCATTCGAAGTGAAGCAGCCGTAAAAGATAGATCGTTATGTGATTTCTTAGTTTTTCTTTCGAAAACTCCCAGATTCACCAGTTAATTCACCTGGACGAAGTGGCTAAATTAGCAGCGCCAAAGAAACCTTACGGGCCTCAAATTGTGACTTGGGTGAAGAAACTCCAACTTCTTCAGATGATGATGATCCGCCCAAAATACGGATTTATGAAGATACAAAGATACAAAGAAGTCAACGCAGCATCATATTCTTCGAAAACAAAGATCCAGTGGATTCTAGGAGACAACGTATCGCAGCACCTCGAAATGCCTGGCTGCCGCCCATGGAGTCAATAGTCCGAGACCCGCAGTTGTTTTAGAATATTATTTAGAATTATATCTGAATGAATCTGATTGAGTATAAGTTAATTACGTAAGCTAAGAAATTGATCGTTTAAAAGTGAGTTGTG
The DNA here is from genome assembly GCA_947369275.1 of Nemotelus nigrinus. Lineage (NCBI taxonomy): Eukaryota > Metazoa > Arthropoda > Insecta > Diptera > Stratiomyidae > Nemotelus > Nemotelus nigrinus. Next base: position 159,037,091 of record OX376373.1, read on the forward strand.
ATTAGATTTTGGCGAACTTACTTTTACCACGCGTACCTACGCCATGTAAGGGGCCAGCTGTACTGTTTTTACCACAAAATTAGTGAAATTAAAGATTTGTTGTTCTAGTTAAAATCGAATGAAGTTGAGTAATAAATCAAATTGAATTAAATTAGCTGCAGATAATTAAAAAAAAGTCTAGCGCATCAGAACCGCTAGAAACCTAATTTTCGAAGAAATTGTCTTTGAGTGACAAAAAAATGTGGAAAGACGTAATACACTTTTTTGTAGAATCATATCAACCATTCCTTATCCCAAGCAACAAATCTCAACTATAACACAAATGATGAAAATGTTCAGTGCTGGCAACACTTTCCCAAACGAAGCAGCAATAAGTTTACCATAACAAGCTCATACTCAAATCAACGTGTCCTTTGAATTTCGTTCACATCGCAGGATTTCATCGAAAGTTTCAGCGGTTAAACGTTGTTTGGGGCTGCCATCCGAAAAATGTTCAAAACTGGGAAAAGTTAAAAATTGGTTTCTTATTTTTATCGCAAATGCTTTGCATATGAGTTCGTGATTTGGAGCAACTGTTGGTGCAATATTTACAAAAATGGCTACTGCTGGTTACCCTGTGTCAGCAGCAGAGCAAAATATATACCAAATCTGCTTCACGTTGAGTTAAACCCAACCAGTAAATTTCGTTTCGATTGAATCACTGCGCTGGAAAAATAATTTTAAGATAACACTCTCTAAACTTTTCAAATTTTCTAAACGTTAATATTTGTTCTTAATTTTCATTGCAGGATCATTCCCATTTGCAAATCTAATGACATAATCGTCAAGTAAAGAAATTCCACAAAATTACAAAAATGGTCATAGCTGGCAGCCCTTTCATGATTTTTGTATGAAATTCCTACAACATTTACTTCACATTAGGGTCCATTTACTGCATGAACTTCGTTTTGATTTCTGCACTGGACCGGAAGCTATAGGGAAAAAAGCTTTATTTTGCTGAGCAAATTTGCAAGATTTATGAGACAAAAATCACCATAGCTGGCAACCCTGTCCCAATTTTTAAACAACATTTTCACCAAATGTTACACAGAGTAAGATCCAAGTACTGTGTGAGTTTTGTTAAAGTTTGATGACTGAATCGGAAGTTATAGGCCGAAAAACTGTTTTTTTTCTCATTGATTTTTCAAGGTGATACCACTGCCACAGGGTTGCTCACATTTCAAAATCACTTCTATCAGACCTGGTCCTAGCTAATACCAACATGTCCTGTGAATTTCATTATGATCAGATAATCCGGTCTTCAGTTCTCGTGAACAGAACTTTCGAGTGCTGAAAATAGAGGTGATTTGGTGATGGGTTGCCGTTCTTGTGCAAATCGGAGTTTTCAAAATTTTAATTTGCCATGATGAGCAAAGGTAAAAATTTATCAAGGATTTGAATTTTTTATCAAAAAAACAAAAAATTTTGAGGAGGGTCAATGATTTGAAAGATTTTTTTTCAGGAACTTGCCGTAGCTACAGGGCTACCTGCACTATCTTGAAAATTCATGTGTGTTAAATTTTAGCCAACATCAAAACGCTCTGCGAATTTCACGATGATACAACGTTTTTGTCAGAAGTAATGACAAATCAAAATTTGAAAAAAAGTCCTTGCCTACTTTTAGGCACTTAGCACCAACACGGCTCCAAATTTTCAATTCTTTATCATAAACAAGCTGAGAACATAATTAGTTTTCATTCCCAATACTTTTCTTTAATAAAAATGTACACTGCTTGGAAATATGGGAGTACCTCAAAATTCAGTAAAACGCTCGCCGCCGCCAAAAGGTTTAGGATATCTGAATTTGACAAAGTCGTGGACCTACCTACAATATATATCTACGTTCTCCGAAAATTTCATTTCAATCCAATCGGCCACTCCAGAGAGTATCTCCCTTAATCATTTTGCTGGTATATATATATATATATATATATATATATATATATATATATATATATATATATATATATATATATATATATATATATATATATATATATATATATATATATATATATATATATATATATATATATATATACAGTAGAGCACGTATAAGTACAACACGCTTAAGTGCAAAATACGCATAAGTGCACAGAAAATTAATGCACCGATATTTTTTGGTTAATTTTCATGCATTTATGGTCGGATAAGTGCAACACGGTTAAGTACACAACACGTGTAAGTGCACATTTTATTTGGCACTAAATCAAACATATATATTAAATTCTACACGGCTAAGTGCACATGGCCTTTTCTATATGAAAAATCTTTTATCAAAATACATAAATACATCGTTTTTAGCATACAAATTTATTGATCTAGAGATTTATCCTCATTGTTTTTCTTTATCAAAGGCTTGTTGGGGGAAATAAGCGAAAACCTTGCTTCAACGTCACATAATAAATTCTGGAAACACAGAATGTTTCTTCTACTTATCTCGATATCAGCTTCGACAATTCGCGAAAAAATAAGAAAACCACGGAAACTAGCCACAAGTTGCATGTGCCCAAAACCAACTCTCCATATAATATGAGATAACAATTAGTTAAGTATCAATAGATAATTACCCGTATAAAGTCGTAAAGGATGCAATGGTAGAATAGTCGTAAAAGATGATAATTGATAGTTTGTAGAGCATATGTATGAAGCGTTAGATAACACGGCCGTTCCTCGTTTCGGTTTCCTGATCGATAACAATCGTAACATCTATGTAACATCTATGGGCGAGTAGACTCTAGTAACTTTCTCAAGTTGCACCGAATTCGAGATCTTTTCCTTAAAGCACAGAAATTTTAAAGGTCATACTTCCGAAAGTTGAAATTGTGGTAAGTTTATGTGTTTATTTATACATATTCAACGAAATCCTGCAGCTCGTACTTAACCAGTGTTCGTGTGTTCTTTTGATATTTTTATTCCAATAAGTTTATTGCGATTATTTATTATTTATCTTTTATTGCGGTGTAATGGCATCCAAAAGGAAATTAGTTACATTGACTATACAACGAAAAATCGAAATTTCGGACAAATTAAGTAGCAAAACAATGAAGGAACTCTCCATTGAGTACGGGTGTGATGTTTCGACGATCTCTAGCTGTAAATGCTATGGTGTAAGAAATCGTAAAATTACTATGGAGAGTAAAAATGTAGAAAAATAGAGGATTCGTATTGGCCATCATGAAAATTTAGATAAAGCTATGTTGACATGGTTCCAGCAGCTGAGGGTGAAAAATTCCGTTGTTTCGGGATCAATAATATTGGAGAAAAAACGAAAAAATTAAATTATATATGTCAAGTTTCATGTAGAAAAATATGCCTTTGATGAAACAACCACCGATTATTGGACTACAAATGCCATGTATCATCAAGGACTTTGACGCTGAAGACATTTTTAATGCGGATGAATCTGGCTTATTCTATATGGTCCATCCACTGACACTTTTGCTGCTGGAAGAGATTCTTAAAAGGCGGAAAAAACCAAAAAGAACGCGTAACGTTATTATCTGTGACAAATATGAATGGATCGAAAAAATATATTCATGTCATTGGTCATTCCAAACAACTACGACACTTTCGTGGAAAACAAATTCCTCTTCCGTAATATTCAAACCAAAAAGGTTAGATGACAAGCAAAATCTGGACTCAAATAATCAAAGCATTTGACGAGGATGTAACCAGAAATCATAGGAAAGTTGTCCTTTTATTGGCAATGCTGCTTGTCATAAATTTGACGAAGAAGTTCAGTTGAAAAGTATAAAAATCGTTTTTTTTTACCAACCAATACGACAGCACTTATTCAACCATTGGATCACCCGGACCTTCAAAGCTTACTACCGACAGCAAATAGTCCGAAAGTAAATTTTGGCTATTGAACAAGAATTTTGTATTCAGAGTTGTGGAAAAATCTTAGATATCTTATAAGCAATTAACTTGATAAAAAAATTTTGGTGTTTATTTACACCGAAAACTATTCAAAACTGCTTTCGTAAGGCTGGATTTGATCAGTAATCTTTGCAAGAAGTGAATGAAGACCAAGAGGAAATTATTCAATTACCAATACCGGAGGATTCATTCAATAAACTTTTAGCTTGTGTCCATAACTTGTATTGTTATGGAGAGTTAAACGATTAAATAATCAATGAAAATGTAAATGATTTTGATAATGAATAGATCATCGAAGAAATCGCCAGAGAGACAACTACAGCTACACTTCAGGACGCATTGATTTCTTTTTCAACAATCAGGCGATATACATATGATGAATAAAGGGGCCGATCTATCATCTCTAGACGAAGTGAAAGACGTTCTAATCAAATGTTGAGGTGAAAAACTTATTCATAACAAAATATCTGACTTCTTTCAAAATTAAAAATAAACTACATATGTACACATTACGCTAAAATTTTGAAAATATATTAATATTTTGTGTAATTTATTCAATGATTTACTCATGAAAATATTAAATTATGTTTTAGTGTTTTTCATATGAATAAATATCTCATTATTTTTTAAAGATGTTTTCATTTACTGTTGACTTTTAGAACAGAAAAAATTCCAAATTCAATATAGCACTGATAAGTGCACAACACGGATAAGTGCACAAAATTCACGTAATTCATCGATGTGTACTTATCCGTGCTCTACTGTATATATATATATATATATATATATATATATATATATATATATATATATATATATATATATATATATATATATATATATATATATATATATATATATATATATATATATATATATATATATATATACATATATATATATATATATATATATATATATATATATATATATATATATATATATATATATATATATATATATATATATATATATATATATATATATATATATATACGAGCACCACCCAGCAATCATATGTGTACACGGACAAGCGAAAACACAGTTGATCGTCTCGCTGAAAACACAACACGGCGTTAGCGACCATGCGCACATTTAGAAACCTAACCATTTGTGGGTGGTGAGTGCGCACAAGTGTCGCATTTTGTTAAGTTTTCGATTCGATAGTTATTTATCGTTTCGTTCGGGTCTTCAATTTTGATAAGACAATAAAGCCGCTCCCAGACATGACCAGAAATATTTCCAGAAACATTTCCGGAAATATTTCCAGAAACATTTCCGAAACATTTCCAGAAATATTTCCGACAATACTTCTCTTGCCGTCCTACACATGAACGGAAAGTTCATTCATGGTTACCGGCAAACGTAGCTCAAATAAGAGCTGCCGCTTTGGAAGCTGCATATCTTGTCAATATTGAAAAGCAAAACGGCTCAATGTGAACATCTATTAAGCTCTATTCTATTTTTGCCATATGTATCACAGCCATACCTAGCTACAATACTACTTTCGGCCCTTCAAAAGCTCCCTTTTCACCCAAATAATGCAAGTTTCATAAAAATTGCGCTCACAACGGCAGCTCAGTGCCGAAATTACGTCACACCCATGTAACTTTCCGACACTTTCCGACGATCAGTCGGAAAGTTGAACAGCTGATCGCTTTGCTATGGACTTATTGCGCAGTGGACTTTCCGCGACTTTCCGCTCGACGATGGGAAAGTCTCGGAAAGTCGCAAGGGTGTGACGTAATTTCGGGACTGAGCTGCCGTTGTGAGTGCAAGTTTAATGAGACTTGCATTATTTGGGTGAAAAGGGAGCTTTTGAAGGGCCGAGAATGGTATTGTAGCTAGGTATGGCTGCGATACATATGGCAAAAGTAGAATGGGGCTGCATAGACGGTCACATTGAGCCGTCTTGCTTTTAAATATTGACAAGATATGCAGCTTCAAAAGCGGCAGCTCTGATTTGAGCTACGATTGCCGGTAACCATGAATGAACTTTCCGGTCATGTGTAGGCCGGCGAGAGAAATATTGTCGGAAATATTTCTGGAAATGTTTCTGGAAATATTTCCGGAAATATTTCTGGTCAAGTGTGGGAGCGGCCTAAGGATAGTAGTTGAGAGAAATGTGGAGACATTTTCGAAGCAACACAATCCATCACGACGCAAGTATAAAACGGCCCACAGACACGGAGATCACAGACACGGAGATATGCAATATCTGCGACCAAACTCACTGTCTGTGGGCTAGTCTCTGATCGAGTTTGTTCGCAAATATCGCCAGTCTCCAACCAAGTCGGCAACCAGATCTCCGTGTCTGTGGGCCGTTTAATGTGATAAAAAAATTCGCAGTGGAACTGAACCTATATCAGCATAATCACATATATTGGCGTGAGTCATTCAACCAGTACAACCATTTGAACCATGCATCCAGTCACCTCGTAGCCAACCACTTTTTTGCCGAACACCCGTCTTCTTGATATTCCATCGAAAACATGCGACAACGACTTGATTCCACAAAAAGTTGACAAGTGTTCCTAGTCTGGATGATGTTGCTGTTTCGCGTGGAAACCGCTATCCTGCACTACTCCGGATGCATAAAAAACACACCTAATATAATAGTTATATAATTTTAGGTATAAGTATCACATATGCTCTATTTTTAAGGGTTAATGTAGCAAAGGCAAAAAATTTCAGTAATTGATACGCATAATGTAAAAACTAACATGATGCGTCATTTGGTTGCAAATGTTTTCGTATAATAAGAGGAGTGCATAAATGTTTGCACAACAGTGAGAATAATCAATTGCTGCTTGGCTGCACAGATCCATAAATTCCATGTATTGTTAGCGTAAGTTTTGCACAATTTAGTAAGAAAGTTGCACGGACATTTCTGATAAACCTTATAGTTGTGCCGCAAATTTCCCTCTTTTTAGATACGAAGAGCTAATTGCGTTGCGTTCGCAAGCAGACTGGGACTATTCAATGCGGCAAGATATTCAGACCTATGTTCAAGAGTGTATTATAAATGAAAACATAGCGCTTTCTTTTAAAAAAAAATTTCAAATCATACAAAACTCCAGCGCGTAGGAAACGCTTGAAACACTAGTTTTGAAAGAAATTTTTCGTGCATATTTTATCGCACGTGATCTTTATTACATCTAACCTGTTTCGAAGACCCTATATCACTTTCATCTCAAGAATGTATTGAAACTCATGGGGTTGAACGGTTTTCAGGTTTGCATTAACGTGTATTTAAAAATTTTGGAAAGACAAACACTTGTTACGTAAGTATTTTCATTATCGTATGCTTGCCTTACTAAACTTTGAAAGCAGCACCTCTTGAAACATAAATGTGGAAAATATTCAGGACCAGAACAATTTGTCAGCTCTGCAACTGAAAGCCCTATGAATCGCATGTTCATCCGATAGTTTCATCAAAAATTGCAAGAATAGATAGATATCTGGGACTGCCATTAGAAAATTTAGAAAACTTGGAACATTTAAATATTGATTACTAATTGTCATTGTAGATGTCTGACATGATTTGTTACACGATATTTAAAAAAAATCACATGTATAGTTTACTACGCGCTTCATAAGTATGCTTATTTATATTATATGCTTATATATTTCGCTTCTGCTTCCCTAAATAACAAAACCACGAGCCGCCACTGACTGCTGGTGAATAATAGACTTCAATATTAAAATCAGTGAGGTTAATATATTTAGAATCCATTATAAAACTTCATACAAGAGAACCACTGTATTCCAGTGTTACCAAATCAAATTTATCCATATTTTTCTTCTCCGTAGGCTTTTTAGTTTCATCCTCATTCTTTCTTCACCAACAATATCACTAAAATATGCTTTGACATACTAAATCCCAACTAAATTCATAACTGTTCATTCAATATTATTAATTTCTCAACTTTTCCGCAACTTTGCACACATCGAGGTGTTTACGAATGTTTGCAGATTGTCATTATGATATTTGCTCAGAATCAATATGTAACTTTGGCCCAGAAGATACTTTAACCAATTCCCATCTTCAAAACGCACTTATGACTGCGACAAACATATCACCCGATAGCTAGTAAAGCGTTAATGATTTTGCAATGAGAATAGTTTTTGTGGTATTTGTTCTTCGGCTTTCAACTTTCGCTCTGAACTAGATAGATTTTCAAATATCTAATATCAACGCTGCAACGATCAACTCCACTTGTTCTCGATTTCACCACAAGCCAAAATAGGATGAATATTTCTTTTCCTTTGTTTGCTGAGAACACAACCATCACTCAGCTACGGCACGCTTGCTGCAGAGATGAAACTATCTTCGAGCGATGGTTCCCTGTCATGACGGCTTCTGCTCCGTAGACTGAATGATGATGATGATGACTGCTTCCGAATAGCTCGATTCCATATTTTCTATTTTGACTTTATTTGAAAATTTTCAGCAAATATAGCGACTCCTCGAACTCCTCCTTTCGTCTTCTTTTTGGAATTGAGATGCTTCGCTCTCCGATTTGAATATGCTGTAACTCTTTATAACTGACTTTCAGCCGAATCTGATGTGATCCTTTATGAACAGTTATTCTAGATTCAGGAAAGACGTATAGATTCATGCCCGGGGAGATGTGCTCTCATGCTTCTGATGTGTGCAAATATGTGGAATCTTATAAGTTGTAATTTTATATGATTCCTTCGTTTCATAGATATTTGCTTTCGATTCAACTGCTGAGATGAGCTGGCTCTAATACCATCTCTGCCTCCTCGGCTGACTTACTGACTCGGTTACATTCATTGCCTGCTTAACTCAAGTTTGCATACCACACCGACTGAATACGAGCAGTAGTAGCGAAATTTTGTGAGATTTTCCGGAGGAAATTCATTTGTTCGAAAGATATTTGATTATTAACTCCTGAATTGAACCAGAAATGAGCTTCAGTGAGTTTTCATTTTGATGCCAGAGTAAATGGCAGGTATGAAATAGGCGATGGAAGTTATTGGCTTGATTTTTTGATTAAATAGTATTTTGTAGGTGAAAGGGTGAATGTAAGTTTGTTTCTATGGTGAATATTGCATGCGAAAGTTTATCAAACGGAAAATTCGAAGAGATTTTGGAGCTGGGGACGGTTTTTTTTTGGTTTTAAAACAATCTTAAGTTGAAATATTTGGTTGGAAATATTGGTTTTAGTTGTATTCTATGGTTTGATGATTTTCTGTTTGCTGTAAGCATTCGATATAATGTACTACTTTTCCCTTTGAAAGCTCAAATAGCAGTCATTTTTTCTCGGTGCTAAATTATGAATTTCGAGGTGGTCACTATTATAAACTGAAAGACACATCCAAGCATTAGCACCTGATAAATAAGCTTCTTCAGCAGGGAAGCATAGTTCTTCTTCACACCTTGCTTTGAAAGAGACATGATTTACACAGACCGTGAAATCACATCAGTTCCTGTTTTCAACTTTTATTCTTCAATTCATTTTTAGATACTTAAACACCTTCAAACGAATAAACAATCAATTACTTTGGTTTTAACGTTAACTTTCAGAATGTATACAATGACTTTAGCTATTATATTATTTCCTAACTATGCTGTGGCTCACTCTTGCTCGAATTTCCACTTGTATTGTTGATTTTCATTCTTTTTCAGAATCAGCTTGGGACCTTCTTCATCTTTCAAAGTAACACCGCCAAATAGGTTCTTACCTTTCTGGTTCTCTTTACTCTGAGTTCATTTTCATAAGCTCAAAAGACCATAGACTTGGTGGTTTGAGAAGTATGTGAACTTTTTGGAGTCCATTCTCAATCTTTTTACCTCAGCTTTACTAAATCCAAATCCTTTTTGCCAAAATTTTGCAAAAGACCATTAACTATAGCATCCCAACATTGCTCCATAAATCTCCTTACGAAAAAAACCAACTGAACAAACACCACTGTCGTCGTGTCGATATTTCTACCCTCGAATCAGAAATGAGTCATATGACATGTTATACACAGGATGCACAGCCGACGACAATGCCATACTGCTCCGACTAGATGGAGGTGTGGAAAAACGCGAAACAAGCCTGCAAGCGACACCTGATGATTGGAAATCAGGTAATATATGGAGCGACTAATTTAATCAACTCAGCAACGAAATCATTGTACCCCATCATCATGGGGTCACGTTGCAACATGGACTAGGGTGCAGTTACCGCAATGCGAACGACATCAGATCACAATGCTACATGTATCTAGACGGTGTCATCCGATGAATTAGAATGGATTTTGGGGAGCAGAAGTTTGGTGTTTGAACAATGCGTGTCGATAAAATGTCATATTTTTAGTTAATTTCAATCAATCAAAATATTTCCCTGCAAATATATTTTGTAATACGCCGAGAAATGTCCAAAAATCCAAAAAGTCCAACCAAAAATTATACTTACAGCAAAATTATTCTTTTTTATTTTACTACAATAATTTCTGTTTTATTATTTTTATTATAAAAAAATAATTTCATATGTCATTCCATTAAATGTTTAACTTTGGTTGTCAAATGGTGACTTTTTAAATGCAATTTCAACGCCATGAAATTCCAATTAATAGGGCTGTATTTTCTTTATAGATTTTGCTACTGTGGATGTAGCCAAAAAACAGAAAATTTTCAAAGATTTACTGCAGCTCGACATTAGATCGGAGTCTATTTACATACTAAGAATCGGTCAGAAATTTCGAAGGCAGCTGTTTGAAATAATCGTACACAGTGCGAAAGAAGCCAAGTTAATTGTAGCTTAGCATCTCTCTGACCATCATTCGTAGAATCCTGACACAAAAAAGGGAAAGAGTATAGTTCACAGTAAATGAAAAAGCCACCTCCCCGACTATTTTTTGGATCAACAACAAACGGATGCCAATTTTAGTCAAAGAAATTTGCGAGAGCTCCCAATTTACTGCAAATGGCATTGGCGGTGTCCTCAGCCAGAATTATATGTCCTTGGAAAAATTCAAAGAAATTACAGAAAGCGCTATATACGTAAGGTTAGGCACCGATCCGCTTTAAAATACAAGCGATTCACTGTGCGGGTTCTGGGCAAATCATACAGTATTGGACTTATACACATTTATGCCCTTACCGCTGGTGAGTAAGTGAGCTAATTTTAGAACGAGCCTCTTTCCCTGCCCCAGAGGCAACGTCAAAAGTGTCCTGGGTGATTTTAACAGAAAAAAGGGAAGGCAACATGTTGGTTCTAATAGTTTGCACAAGAATACCAATCATAATATATTGTAGACGATTCGGTTAGCTCTAAAAATGTTCGTCGGGACAATCTGATTTACTCACAAAGCTATTTACAAAGTTATCTGAGTACCTTCAAATGGACCCAATCTCATCCAAAAAGAGCATGTGGTAATTAAATGCAGCTACTTTACGAAGCTGTTTAATAAAATTGTATATCAAGAAGCTAAAATTAATTTGAACTGTTGTTGTAGTGCGTCGAGGATCAGACGATCAACAGAACGCACAAGGCAAAAATCAATATACAGAGCATGAAAGAAGCTGACAATCGAAACAGCTACAAATCACCCATGATTAGCGCAATCACTGATGATCTCAGATTTCTGGCCATTCCGAATTTCTGGCCATTAGTCAAAGACGGTATCACTGGTACAGCTATAATCATCTTAAGGCGCGTACACATACAACCAACGAACGGCCAATGACAGTTTGATCGAATGTTGGTCGTTGGCCTTGGCGTTAGTGCTGCCGTCTACACAGGAACAGATTGGGACAAGGGGCTTGGAGACAAGGCACTGGATGCGCTACGGGTTGACCGTCATTGTACACCTAGTGATTGACATCGATTAAAATGGGGTTGTAAAGTATAACGCATTTATGGTAGTAGAACGCATTTCGGCACCATACACTATATTTGACGATATACAAAAAAACATCGCCTAGCGCAACATACTACTCGGTATTAATGACAGCCAATTCGACCAACCGTCCACACTACAACGAAGTCCCAAGGCCAATACATCGCCAACGCTTTGAAGTTTCCGCCAGCAGAGCGAACAACAACCAAGACCAAGGCCAAGGTTGGCTCTTCGTACACACTAAGCGAATCCGAGCCAACGAATGGCTTGGCCGTTGGTCTTGGTCCTATGTGTACGCGGCTTTAGACCACTGATTTGATGATAGCTGTAAGATAGCCACCAAACGTAAGACGTACACAATCCCAAAGAAGATATACACGCTAGAGACTCATCATGCGACGGGTTCATCTAGGTGAAAAGATAGGTCAGGGGAGGTAAATGGTTTGTTAGGCCAAGTGATAAAGGAAACAATCGCTCCATGTGCGGAAGTTTCATCAAATAATAAGCAGGATGAGATAGTACACACCCCTCACTGCTCAGTATACAAGAACAAATAATCTGATTTTCAGCCAGTTGGTATCACTGCAATGATAGTTTTAGTAGGTTGATGAACTTCTGTGATTATATAGAGACCCCATTAGCTGATAACAGACTATAGCTGCTCCCAGCATCCATTAAAAAGTCGTCCAATCAACTTAAAAGCAACGGGAGCCGGTGGAATTGTTGCCGAATTAGTTAAATGTAGAGGTGACAAAAAGCATTAAGTGAATAATAAATAATAGCATTTTAGGAAGAGTCAATTTCTTCCTAATAATAAATAAAATTGAATAAATTAATTTTGAAAGCATATATTTGTTATTTCTAGTTAGTTCTATAATGATAAAGAGTAAAATACTTACTAAACTAACAATGAAATGCATTTGAAATGAAAAATTTCTACGCCTACTAATATTCAACTTTGATGTCAGTGTAAAGTGTGTGGAATGTGGATGTATAATTGTGGATTGTGTAATTATGTGTTCCCACAGAATCTTAGATTGCCTTTTTCCATAGACAAAAATTATAGAATTATAAACAACAGATTGCAGCAATGACACTCAGAAATATAATGTTACTGACTTCTTCTACAAAGTTCAACTCCGGCCAGCTCCCAATGCAAAATTTTAATGGACAACACACAAAAAGGAGGAAAAAGAAGCAAGTGGGAGGAAGGCATTGCTCTGATGTCAATAGAATTGGGCTTGTTTGATAGTGCTAAGACTATACTGATCTAAAAAAAAAACCCAAAATTAACTCAAAAATAAAAATGTATAATTTTATTAAACAAAACACAAATAAAAATAAAAAAGTTCCACATATGTATATCATTCAAATTATCTTTCAGGCAACGAACAATTCTAAACGAACTCTATTCAAGGATTAAAATGCAATTTGATTAAAAACTATAGGAAAATTGCATTGATTAAGATTTACAAACAAATCACAACACCACAACAAAATTCAACAAAGTAAGTGAGACCCATTCAAAATAATATAAATAAGTTGTAAAATTAAGCGAAATATATGATAAACAATAGCTGCACTCATTTGTTCTCAGAACAACACCGAATTTAGGTCGCGCAACTAGTTGCTATTAGTTTTTATGAACTCATTCTTGAAAAAGAATTATTAAAACCTGAAAAACTACGCCCTCAAATGTTAATTTGAGCAAATTAAGTTTAAATTATCGATTTTGGTTACCAAATTAATATAATTTGGAAAATTAAAAAAATACTAGAAGGCCTTAAATTTTGTTTCTTTCTTGATATTGGTCAGGCATCCACAATACAAAAACTGTAGACCTGGTAAGTTATCCATTTTGGGACACCAAAATATAAGATTACCTCGCTTTTGATGATGCTCATCTATGTGTTGCTTGTGTCCTCTTCGCAGATTGTCATATATATTCAAGATGTCTCAGCAACATAGGCGGGCCGTGGCTTAAAATCTGGCAGGGGCCAGGGACTGAAAGGTTCAACACATGCGATGATTTTTTTTTGTTTGTACACGTACTGTTCATACAACTTATATAATTTACTAATACATTATATATTTGTTGATTTATTCTTTATTATTTGCTAATGCATTATCAAGAAAACTTCTTGTTTGTGGATACGTATGAGCTACTACCACATGCATATAATGTGAACGGTAGGTATGAACTACACATGAAGAATCAATGACCACTAAGAAAGAAAGCTTGTATGAATTATCGGGAATAGAATGGAAATAATTAGAAATGTAAGAATATTTTTTCGTTTAAAAGCTAAATATATTTCAACTTATACTTGAAGAAGAGGATAGCTTAGCTTCAAAATATCTTTAAAAAAATTGGAATATATTAAGCTTAGAAGGAAGAAACTGATCTCTTGGTTCAAACATTTGTTACCTAGAAAACCTAGAAAAATCGAAAATAATTTGGCAAGAATAAAAAAACTGTAACTTATTCTTTTCGAGCCATTTGGTTTGCAGGAATATCTTTGTAGCCCTAACTGCGTGTCCGAGGCTAGATGAAACAGCAAAACCTTTGAAACTAGTGCTTTTTGCTGTTTTCCGTTTTCGCGATCCCCTGATAAATGTGAGAGTCAGACAGTTCTTTTCTGCGAATGACTTAATTTTTTCCCAAACTACATACAAGTCTTCTCGCTAACTTAGTAGTGTTCCATTCACAAGATCTATCCCATCCCTAAGAATTGCGTTTTTAGTTTGGAAATATGTGCTTAACATTTTCGTTCTAAAAAGTGAAAGATGAAAAGATTTACTACAAATTTAGGAATACTGATTGAATGAAAGATCCTCAATGAATAAACTGAGTCGTTGTATTTTCCCTCATTCATTTCTTTCTCTAAAACCTCTTTCATAGTCCCATAGCTATTGATCACATATTTGCAATTGTGAAATCTCATTGACTAACGAGTCGAGCTTAAACTTCTCATTCCATGCCTTGTGTTTAGACCAACTGCCTCTTCAAGCCGCTTTAACAATTCGTGTTGTGATGGCTTCGTAGGTAAAGGAATTCGATGACATTGAAAAAGGATGTACACGTTTCGATTGTGAAAAATGTGTCCATCAAAACCAGGATAATTTTATGAGCTAGACAGTGTAAAAATGTGGCTGCAGGGTGTTTCATCTTAATTTAGATTTGCAAACTACCTTTTTGTCCTGACATGACACTAGCCCCATCATAAGACTGTCCAACAACAGACAATTCGCTAAGTCCGTAGCTGTCTAACAGGCTCAAAATTATATGTACTAAATACGAGGCATTTCTAGCTCTTGAACAGTCTACAAAGCTTGAGAACCTTTCTTCGACTGCTAGCTCTTTAGCAAATCTGACAACCACGGAGAGTTGTTCCTTCTGTGGACCCTTGTTGCGTCTGCCAAAATGGATATCAATCCGCAATCTTTTATTTCAGCTGTATTGTCCTCGCGAACGGTTTCAGCAATTATTTTCATCAATTCAGTTTGTGTTTTGCCACTACAGTAGTTCGCAGCCTTGTTTTAAATATTAATAATGCACAAAATTCAAAAAAAAAATCACGGTTATCACTGGCACCACCTTCATCATGTCCTCTGAAAGCACGTCTTTGGTGACTGAGACACGTCGTAAGGTCGATAACCTTTTCCAAATAATTTCGGTTCATCTTGACAATATACCAAGATTGTTCAAGCACCATATCATTTACTGTCTTCCAAGCACTATTAGAGTTTTCAGATTGTGCATGAATTTTACTATCCGGATAATTTCTCCAGATCGCGAAGTTTGGTTGAGCTGAAATTTTGGTGTACTTTTGGCGACAATCGAAACTCTATGGAAAATTTCGCATTGTGATAACTTCACACCGAGTCATCAGATCATCACAAAATTTACAAGACTCATCAATGGGCACAAAAAATAAGATTCTGCCGTTTTCAAATAATGTCTGGGCAACTTGGTAGCTACCATAAGTACGTCAACACAAATCTTTCACACGGCTGTTAGAATAAAACGCAAATAATTGATGAATTTGATACTATATTTATATATTCAAATCTAAACTTGTAAAATTCTCAATCGCACAAAAATCGCACCAAATTATTTATATTTTTAGCACCTGGACATTGCGTTTACGGTATCTCTCGACCAGATAAAATTCATAGGATATACTGGTCTTGAGTAGATACAGGTCTGACAAAAGTTTAATGAATATGATAAAAACCATGTGGCGGCTGTGTCACTATGAAAAAACGCTCGGTGAAATTGAAGTGCTATACCTTTTAACTTCCGATGCAGTTATCAAATTATAATAAAATTCACACACATTTAACCTGAGTGTAAACCAAGTAGGTCATAGTTGGCATAAAAGTGGCAGGGATGCCATTTTTATTCGTGAAATGACTTCGAAAATTGTATTCTACGTTAATTACCTTATTGCCTACCATTTTAATACGACTATGTTTTGTGAAAAACATAATTGCATATAACGCCAGTTTATAAAAGTGTTTTTATCTAAATACCTGTATATTGCCTAGTTGGAATGACCAGATAATCTTAATAAAAAAAAAAGATAATTGGCGAGGTGCTTTTCGTCTTTTTCTTACGTTTAACTTGTCGAAATTAAATATTGCCGTCCATTTCTCGAAGTAAAACCCATAACATCGTAATTAATACCGCAAATAACACAGTCTCTATGTTATAAGTAGTGTGTATGCTTTGGTATAGGCTTACACTACTGCACTACTCAACTCTTGCTGGAACCACAAACACCTAAGAGGCGAAAACTTAGGTGTCTGCTGTTGGAAATATTTATTTTTCTGGGAGGGGCCAAGCTAGGGTCTGGGGGGGTCCCGGCCCCCCCTGGCCCCCCCTACGGCGCGCCTATGCTCAGCAAATAATTTCATTTCAAAGCTTTACACGGCCGTGAGAGAGGTTTCGATATCACATCATTACTGATTAGACTGAAAATACTGACCATGAAAAATGCCTGAAGTTTTATTAGGAACACTCGATGTTTATCGAGACTATTTCGAATCAACAACGGTCTGCAATAAGGCGTGTTTTCTATGAAGCCTGCTTTAACTTGGAAGTGGTTCGAAGTGCCGCAGTGAGCATGAGGGGTATCATGTTCATTCACCTTATCCAAATGCTTATGGAGACGATCTGATGAAAAATCCGACATGAAAGTTGCAAAGAACGTAAAGAACGATGAAAAAGAACGTAATTTTTATAACAAATGAAGGAAAAGCAAAATACATAGAGGAAACGCTAAAACAAGAAAAACTTTCAAGCTGATTTACACTGTCACGTTCAAAGCTGCCAAAAACAAGATATCAAAGTGCTTATCAGGAAAAGGTAGGTGAATACAGTTTTGAGAAAGTTAAAACTGTCACACATCCAGGGTCAAAAATCAAAACTGATAGCAACTACGATGAGCAAATCCATTCACGGCTGCAGGCAATTAAAACTCTTTCGCTCAAGTCTTATCGACAAATCCATGGTCTTTTTGTACCAAATCATGTTCTTGCCAACTTCTATGTATTTATCAGAAATTTGAACTCTTAGGCAGAAAAATTATGAACTCTTATCTCTTTTCGAAAAGATGCTCCGACGATAGATATTTGGAGAGGATAAACATGAAAATTGGCTACACCACAACAAAATACATAAACGGTAGTACTGCTAAAATCAGTCTCAAAAGACTGTAGGGAAGTGGACTGTAGCTGGATTTTTGAACAAAAACGACAAGACAAGAATCGTCTTTTTTGGAATCAAAGAAAACAAATAAATGTGCCGAAAATCAAGCTGGTCAAAGGCGGTGAATAGCCGCAACGTCTGAAACCTTGCGCCAGGCCTAGATTGGATGGACAATCATTTATTGCGCTATCATGGACAATCATTTATTAAGATTTGGTAGAAAAGGCCAGCCTGAAGAAGGTCTTTAGTTACGAAAAGCTATGATCTGTTTACATTAACATACAAGCTATTCCATTGAGAAATTTTAAACTCGTAATAAACGCTAATTGATGACGGTCTAGGCTATTTAAATAGATTGAACATAGACAGTGAAAACACCTCTTATTCCCTAATCTTCACTATTCTGGTCACTTCCGTCTTAGACCAAGTTGATGTGGTATACAAGGGTTTCACAAAAGTGTTCGACTCTATTGACCACAAGCTTTTTCTTTTAAAGCTCGAAGTTTATGGGCTAAGTCATCTTCTCTTGTCCTGGTTCTCATCCTATGTTTCTGGTGGTAGCTGTTTTGTACTTATAGGCTCTTGCACCTACTCCACATACTGCCCTCTTTTTGGTGTTCCTATAGGTTTGCTACTAGGTCCCTTGTTGCTCAGTTATGTCAATGGTCTCCCTTCTCATATCAATTCTCCTGATTTTCTATTCGCTGGTAATTTCAAGACGTTAATTGGATCACGTGGAGATTGTCAACAGCTAAAAAATGACCTTTGTTCTTTGCGTGAGTATTACTCAGAAAACTTCCTTGCTCTGAAAACATCTAAATGCAATCAAATATCTTACACTTCTAAAATGTCTCGTCTTATGTTTTCTTATTCCTGTTTCCGACCATTTCTTACGGTTATCGATAATTTTGACGACCTTGGTATAATTTTTGTCTCAAAGCTTAGATATGATTAACGAATTGCATACATAGCTACCAAGGGCGCTCGTTTGTCCGTTTTCGTCCTCAGGTCTTCCATTCGGTTTACTAACTGTTCTTTTTACTTGTGCGTAGCAACTTTGAATACTGTTGTCAATTTTAATCCCTCTATATTAACTATTTAAATGACGCTATACAGTGCCTTTAGTGTAGATCTACATGCGCATTATTATTAAATATTTCATATATCTTATTGTTAGTATAGTTAACGCCTACTCCGAATTCCCACTCCTTTTGACAGGTGCTCCTTGATAAGTGCCTGCTTGTCAAGCTCTTTCACTATCCTATGTTGTACGATCTTGGCTCTAAGCTGTTATTACAATAGGTTAATTGCTCAGATGGATCATCGTTAGTGTTTTCGATGGCGCTTTGCGCAAACAGACGGTTTTTTCACTCACCGTTATTGCGTATTCCCAGAAGACTCAATGCATTACAGATGGTACAAAATCTTAATTCTTGCAATTTCATATGATTTTCGATTCTTTATTAAGCTACGTTAATGTTTTTCACTTCGTCGTCTGTAGAGTCATTATTGCAATTTTCGTATTTATTTTTTGTATTTGTTTTGTATGTGTTTTACTTCTATTACTATTGCATTGCTATATCGCTTCGCATTTTTCGATTTTGAGGTATCTAAATTTTAAATTTTTCGTTTTTATACTAACTCATTCTTAATTCGTAATTGGGTTTGAGCCTGTTAAAATGGAAGTAAATAAATAAACATTGAGAGAAAAATCTTGGTAAAATCAACAATTTTCCTTAGTTGTTTTTGCGTCAACCACGGGCAATAATTAAAACAACCATAAGAAAATTGTAGATGGCTTTTATGCACCATGAAGCGTGGTTGATAAACAACGTCCGTGGTGCAAAAAGGTAAACAACAACAAACTATGGTATTCCAACAATGTACATGGTACAAAATAGTAAATGAATATAGTCTGTGGTGCCCCAACAATAATAAGTTATTGCTGAATTATGTTTGTTAATTTTAACAATTGTAGAGTGGTTCGCTTACTATGGAAATTGTTGATAATTCAATATTTTGTAGATTTAAATGATTTGTTGCTCATTTTTCTATAGATCGTACTTATGAGCCAATTAACACAGTTGAATCCTCGAAGGTTTTTATATTTTTTTTTGTATCAGTAAAGTCAACTACTTTTGTATGCTCAAATGATATATTTTAGCATAATAGTAAAAAACCATTTTCCGTTGTTCATTCGACAATTTTGAATGAATTGTTGCATTACTATCAATAATAGCTAAATCAAACACGACTTTTTCTTTCAGTGTAAACTAAAGTGTGTTAAAAACAGCGAGGGTTTCAAAAAGGTTTATTTAATCGCCCGGATCTTCGGAAGACTTATAAAAATGAACTGGAGCAAATTGTTTGACACTAACCCACATTTTGCAAAACATGTGTTCCAAAAAATTTCACTACCAAAAATCACTTAACTAGTTGCACTTTTCGACACTGAGTTGCACTATTCGACACTGATTGACCCTCTCAGTACTTTTCGCAGAAATACACGACAAGGATGAAGCTCAGTGCTGCCGCGACTCAACAGCAAAGGGAATTCATTTCGTATGTGTAAAAATTTCAGCTGAAATATCAAAGATATATTAAGTTATTTTTTACGGTAACTCTAAAACATGGCAATCAAATGCGTAGAAATTAATAGATGAAGTGATCTATCGGCTATTGCATGGAAGATTTTATTTCAAGCATCAAAAACGCCCAATTTTGAAACCATTTTACGTTTCGTAGAATAATTCCAAAGACATTGCTTACTTAATTATGTTTGTTGAATTCAACTATTCCAAAGTAGTTCAAGCACCATCAAAATTGTTGTTAATTCGAAATTTTGTAGTGCTGAGTGAATTGATGAATATTTTGCTATAGATCAACTATTTTTCGTGGTTATGATCCATTAGAGTAATTGATTTCTTGAAATTTTCGATATTTGTTGTATTAGCAGAGCCAACTACTTTTATATCGTTAAATTGACTATATTAACATAGTAAAAATAACCATTTTCCGTAGTTCGTTTAACGATTTTGAATGAATCGTTGCAATACTATTAAAAATAGTTAAACCAACCACGAGTTTTTCTCTCAGTGAATGAATCATTGTCAATTCCAGGTAGCAATTACTCTAACTACCATACTTTCGCCATTCTGATGAACTTAAGGAGAAATAAGAACCTGATGAAAAATATACCGTCGGCCAATTTTTTTAGTCATACAAACCCGGAATGTCAGGGAATCGATATTATAGCAGGCATAAAGTGGCCATGTCCATTTGTAAGAGTTCGAATTGACGAAAAAATCATTCATAATTAAAGTGATTACATTAATTGATGTTTCAGCAAACTCCTCATTTAATTATATGTTTCAAATAATTTTTTAGAGCCTTTCGTGCACTTCAACTTTCCGGTATTAAGACCACTTGTTTTATTGTAGTGTAAACTGTTCTCATCTCCCTCAATTCATATATCCCGAATGAACTCAAATCTAGTTCACGTGTGGCATCATCAGCACTTGTTAGCGCTGTTGCAACAGTATCACTGTCTATCTGCACCGGCAGCAACTAAGCTTTTTCCGTGAATAGATATTGCATCCCGTATACAACACGCAATTGACGAGAGTCATATGTTGAACATGAAAGTCCTTTCGATACCAAAATATGAGCATATGCTTTGCCATGCACCAGTTATCCTCCCAAGCGACCACTGCTACCACTTCCACTATCAAATCGGGCACGCTAGGCAATCTATCCTAGGTATAACTTGAAGCTCCTGCTGAAGGACGAACGTGGCTGCAAGAAAATGATTGGAAATAGAATAGCGAATGATATTGCTTTCTAGATTTTATAGTTTTGTCGGATTGTACGGCTAGCGAAACTGAAGGTATGAAGCGGGTATGAAGATAATGATGACGATGCTATAGGCGTCCGAGTCTCTAGTAGTCTGACTCTTACGAGAAAATGGAGAATGAGATGCTAGAAACCAATTTATATGCAAGTGCCAATATGCCGTTTGTTTACATTAGAAAGTCTATGAATTTGGGGTTGTATTTTTCTGGCCAGATTAAATAGTTTCTTCATTCAGAGATGGAGGATGCAACGAATGATTTCAGGACTTTGTCCAACTGCATTGCTGAGCCACACTGTTGAGCCACACAACCGTTTCCAAATGATTGTTGCAACCACAGTCAAATTTCTAGCCCTTACCCGAGCTTTTATTCTTCACGTTTATACTAATTTTTTTCACACATACATACTTACACCTTCATATTCCTAACCGCTCAATATCATATTATGCTAAATCAGGTAACTTCTCTAACCAAAAACAACCGAAATATAATAATAAAATGAAAATATCGTGTCACCGTTACGACAATCCTAACCATACTTGAATGGTAATAAGTATTCAAATAATGTAAATATTTTCATAGAGAACGGAAGGAACCTGAACCGGACCGAGCGGGAAAAAAAAAAGAAATCATAATAATAAAAAATAATCATAAAATTTTGTTAGCATGTCACGTTACGCCATAAATCTGAGCTATCTATTCAACTGATCTATCTCCGGTTCGGTGTTTTATAGCTATGGCCACCATCACCACCGCCACCAGCACTACAAGGGGTGTGTTGCGTTCGGCTAGATGGTTGGTTAGGCTCATGAGTCTAGCAACGCTACCATGTCCATGTGAATCTCTTGCCAGGCAGGTGAAAGAAATAACACAAAAACGGAAACATTATTTTTTTGGGTTGGTAGTGAATTGGAAAGGAGGGTTGATGGAGAGTGTGATGGCGGTTCTATTACGAATGAGTACGAGAGTAGAAGGAGTGAATTTGGCGAAGAAGGTTTTTGTGGTATTTAAAATGTTTGATTTTTCCGAGTCCTATATTGAAATTAGGTGTTCGGGATCATATCAAAACTATCAATAATTGGGGGTTAAGATTAATTTATGGCCCAGTTTCAGATTCCTTTGGCAGGTGAAAACTGGTTTCTAGAGTTTAGGAACTTAACTGGCTTAGTCAACGCATACTACAACATGGAACTTCCACAGCCCACATTTCCCAAGCTTTTTCAGTGCAATGGGGGCTTAGATTTCGCAATCTTCTAGCTTCAAGAATGACTGCAATCATAAGCCTCATTCACAACAAAAAATCATACCAACACGTGAAGAAGAAATTTCTTACGTAACTTTATCGATATTGACTAGCCTGCAAATTGAATATTTTTCTTCAAAAAGTGCTTGTCAGAGATATTTGATTTTAATATTTGGTAGGTTTTCAATAAATCAGTCCAGCCAATGGCTTAAAGACCACATCACATGCAGAATTTCAGAAGATAAAGAAGAGTTTGAAAGCAAAAAATTGCAGAGGAGAAAAATTACAGAGGAACGACTAATATCATGATAAGAAAAAAATTATATGAGTGCCCGGAATTTAAAAGAATGATTGAAGTTAATCAAAAGCGAATTAACTATGGATATTAGAACTACAGCAAAGGAAAAAAATAGTCTTTTAAACATCTTCTACGCAAACGTTAGAAGCATTCGCAATAAAATTGACGACATCAATATTTATTTATGTTCCAAAAAAAACATCGATGTTGTAGTTCTTAATGAAATATGGATATATGGCGACGAACAGGAACTCTACACGCCGAGAAGATATACAGGCTATTTTTGCACAAGACAATCGGGCCGTGGAGGAGGCACAGCAATACTTGTGAAGTCATACATTCGCTCAAAGCTTGTCAGAATTTCTGATAAATATAACACTATAGTAGTTGAGCTTGCACTTGATTCTGGAAAAATTAACATCGGCACCTTTTATAAAGCACCAAGTGAAGAAGACCATCTCTTTCTCAATCATATCGACGAATTCTACTCAACTATCCAGAAATTAATCACTGTAGCCGATACAAATATTGATATTTTAACATCTTCTGCCATATCCAGCGAATATCTCGATATAATTGCGTCAAATAATGGAGTTGTATTTAACAAGACAAAGCCAACACGCATCACTTTGACGTCCAAAACACTACTCGATCATGTGATCATCAAACATCATGAGTGAACGTATGTCTTACAATGATGATGACTGGCCCGGCTTAGACCATAAAGTAATCAATTTATCCATCAAAAATTTCGTCAAAGCCAAAATACGGCCTCAAAAAATTTCGATGAGCAGAACAAATCATAAAGATTTCTTAAGGAACTTCATAGATAGTCTTCGAGGGTCTCCAACTTCCGACTTTGATGAGCTGATTAAGAAGATAACCGAAGCTAAGGCAAAAGCAACAATAACGAAACAAGATCGTGTACGAGTACAATCTTGGATCACTAAGAATGTAATTGATGTTTCAAATCGAAAACGAATTGCTTACAAAAAACACAAAGCGGATCCAAACTCCACGTCCAAAAAGCAGATCTATTTAGCAATGAAGAAGGAATCGAATCGAGCTATTATGGAGGCCAAAAAACATTTCTACAGGAATAAGTTTGAAGCTTCAGCCGGGAATACCTCCAGATATTGGCAACTAGTAAATGAGCTCTTGTCTAAACAACAAAACAAATCATCAACGTGCATAGAAGAACTGTTGATAAATGGAACATCCATTACAGACCCCGAAGAAGTAGCACAGCAGTTAAACAACTTCTTCGCTACCATCGGAACACTAGTCACCGAGCAACTGCAACTTTCATCACGCTCGAGTTTTTATATTGAGCCTAATATGTTCACTTCAATTCACTTACGTCCCACTGATCCTGTTGAAATATCTGAAATAATCGATAACCTTAAATCAAAGGTTTCTCCTGGTCTGGATAGTATAACATCGGAGGACATTAAATTGCTGAAAAATCATATCTTGGAGCTTCTAACTACAATAATAAATAAACATCTAGCAGCTGGCACATTCCCCGATTGCCTTAAACTAGCAAAAATCACTCCAATTTTCAAAGGTGGTGATCCAGCAGAGCCATCAAATTATCGCCCAATAGCTGTCACAAGTGTCCTAAGTAAAATATTCGAAAGAGCCATTCAAAAACAATTGCTGCAATTTATTAAGACTAACTTAATACTGACACCAGTTCAGTATGGATTTCAAGAAAACAGTAGTACACTAGCAGCAACGTTAGATGCAGCACATTTTATCAACAGTGGATTGGATAGGGGCGACTATGTAGCGGCAATCTTCGTGGATCTGAAAAAAGCCTTTGACACCATTAACCATGACATCCTGCTTCAGAGGCTCGAATTATACGGAATCCATCACAACTTCAAGCTGCTGATAAAGAATTATCTCTTCAACAGGCGTATTATTACAACCAACAACATGCATAAAAGTCAGGAATGCACTATAAACATCGGCGTTCCTCAAGGATCAATCCTTGGGCCATTACTGTTTCTACTGTACATTAACAGCGTACAGGACATTTATCTGATGGGAAAAATAGTTTTGTTTGCTGATGACACACTACTTCTGTACTCCGGTAAAAATGAATCAATTCTTCAGCAAAATATAAATGATGAGCTAGGAAAATATTGGAATTGGCTCGAGCAATGTAAATTAATTATAAACATACAAAAAACTAAATATTTAATATTCCAACAAAAAAACAAGCAGCAAATTAATCCGTCGGTACAAATAAATGGAGTACATTTGGAAAAGGCCAACTCAATTAGATACTTAGGATTAACTTTAGACGAGAAAATGTCTTGGCTACAACACATCAATAACATCAGATATAAAGTAGCGCCTATGATAGGAATCCTAAAAAAATATGATTTTTTATCCCTCAACATCAAACTTGACATATTCAATGCTTTCATTTTGTCGAACATCTCTTATGGAGCAGTTTTGTGGAAGCAAACATCGAAACAAAATATTGATCTGATCGGCAGACTAATCACTAAGGCTATCAAGATTATATACAAAATGCCAACTTTGACTCCAAGCTTACATGTGTATCGTGAAACAGGACTACTAAACATACAACAAATGATGTGTCTTGAACAAGGAAAGCTGATATTCAAGATACTTAACAAGAAACTCAAATGGCCATATGTTGTAAGAAATGTTGGAGAAATAATTCAGACAGCCACAAGATCGGCGAATAACCTTGCGATTAAAAAAGCTAGGACAGATCGTTTGAAAATGGATCCAGTGCAACAGTCTTTGGCTTATTATAATACCTTACCAGAGGATATAAGAAAATCAGCAAATTTGGTAAAATTTAAGGAAAATCTAAGATCATACCTTACACAAAGATAACGAAGACGCCAACCAGAGTTTTTTCTAAACTTTTCTCTGGGCATAAGCCTTGACGACAAGAAATAGGCGATATCATCTGAAGACGATAGTGTATAATGAAGTGCTTTCCCTTATACCAATATTTTATTGTCTGGGAAGTACGAAAGCAATAATATTGAGGAGATTCGATGCACACGGACCGTGCATTTTGATTGAGTGATGGAGAGTGTGGAAGGAAGGAGGAAAAAAAAAAAAAAAAAAATTATAATGTGAAATTAATTGTGCTGGACCTTCGAAAACTAAGAAATGTTATGTACTTGTCATACCGTGTTAGGCGAGGAGGTACAAGTTTTAATTTGGAAGGCACAAACAATCTTCATGAGACTTTTACAAATGTGAAGTGAATATTACAAATGTTCAATCATTTGTTTGGAGGTAATTTTTTTTAACAAAAGTGGCGTGTCATGGCCGGGAAATATGAAATCAGCAACTAAGAGCTAAATTGATGATTTTTTTAACTATGAAAGAAGCAGACTTTGAGTTTTGAAATATCAGCCCAAATTAATGGAGGTAGATAGACATTTTTTACAATTATTGTCAATTTTTCTATTTAAGTGGCCCAGCCAAAAATTATCTTCACCTTTTGTAAAAGACTAGTAGATAAATGAGTTTTTACAAAAATTTCTGAATGCTAATAAAACAACAGCTAGCAATTTTTTTTACACAAATTGCTATAAAACAAAAGCTACCAAAGCAATGAAAAATTATGTTAAGTGACCAAAAATTATTTGCACCAGTCGTTCAAGAATTTGCGCTCATACAATTTGATTGGCATTGTGCTACAAATACAATAAATAGAATGCTCTTTAAAAGCCTATAAGTAAATAGATGAAAATATACGGTATACCCAAGCAAACGTGAACAAATCTGTTGACTTAACAATAAGTCATTCCAAAGCACCTTACTCCGGAAATATATTCGTACATATTAAGATTTACTATAACTTATCTAACAGTCAATAAACAACAGCCGCAAGAAAACTATTCAATTGCTGCAGCTCAGAAAAATCAACAAGAAGCTTCTTGAGTCATTTGCATATCATATAAAAGCTGCGGTAAAATATGAGTGGAGAAACGATGATTAAAGAGAAAATTAAGTACAGTAGAAGCTTAAAGTATCGTGCGTAATAACGTATTCAAGTGCGACTTAGTTTGGGTGTTGACAATTGAGTGTTTAAGCCCCGTTAAAATTATATAAGAAAGCACGTTTCTAAAACGGGTAACAAATCGAAAATAAAACTATATGTTAGGCAAAAAAATTGTTAGTTTTTTTGTGTCACGCCCAAGAAGTCAAAAAGAACAAACCACACCAGAATTGAATAAACATTGCCCAAAAATTATTTTTGGAGGGAACTACAATTTTGAAATGCTTGTTTAATTTATAGCTAGTTATATATGCCGGGACTGGTATTAATCGAGTGAAAGAAAAACAAATTAGAAATAAGACTGAATATAACATTAGACTGGAAATTTAAAATTAATGGCTAATCGATTTTCAGGTCTGTTTATTTGGAACTAAATATCAGCAAATGTTTAAAAGCTCAAATCTGTTGACAATTTAGCACTTTTTTCATTCAATGAGATGCTAGGTTCAAAAATAAATAAAAATAGAATGCATAAAAATCTTCGAATTAAGAATCTTCAAATTTCATTTACGAAGTGTATTTTAAATAAGGGGAAGATTGTGTGATACTCAATTTGAGAAATGGTAAAATATGGTATGAACACTAAACCTTTACTGACCTGTAAATTAGTATTTTGCAAACTGAGATTGAGGTTTGGTATTGAAAATGGTAGGTAAAAAAGGATTAATGAAACTTTTGAGCCAGCGTAATATATGTACATATAATAAAAGTTTAATAAATCGGATACTTTGCAAAACAAATATTTGATTTCTAATTTTTTTTAAAAGTTTATACTTAAGTAATCTATCGAATGACCATTCTGTTTAATTATTTGTTCACAACGAGTTGGCATTGAGTCTACTAAACCTTTACAGCTTTCTTTTGGTATTAATTTCCACTTTCTCCTGATTGCGATCCACAGTTCGACTTTATATCGTGGTTTGTGATAATAAACCTTATCCTTTATTTGTTTTCATAAATTCTCTGTAGGATTGAGGGCCAATCGAGAAGTGAAATCTGTTTACACTGGATCGAATCTCTCACTATCCTCGCAATACGCACTGGATCGTTATACTGCTGAAATGTCCATTGGGGTGGAATGTTCTCTTACGCAAAAGGTAACATGATAGTCTCCAAGATTTCCATGTATCCGTCTTTGTTCATAATGCCTTCAATCAAATGTATTAGGCCTACACCATGCCATGAAAATGAAGTCCATACCAGAATGCTTCCTCCTCCATGTTTAACGGTCTTTTTGGTTTATTGCGGATCAAAGGCTTCGTTGAGAGGACACTTCACATACTCTTTTCCGTCCATCTGTATTTATTATTTTGTCAAACACAAAGTTCACTCTTTAAGCAACAGACTCAAACTGGCTTGTGTAAAAATACCTTACGATTTTTTCCTTGCTTCGAGAACCTTTTCGGGGCTTTAACATATCATTCTAGTAGGTGATACTGCTTGCAACTTATTGAAAGTTATCAAAAACAAATGTTTGCCAAGAAATGCAGGAAATTTGATCACCAGTATATATATATATATATATATATATATATATATATATATATATATATATATATATATATATATATATATATATATATATATATATATACATATATATATATATATATATATATAGATATATATATATATATATATATATATATATATATACATATATATATATATATATATATATATATATATATATATATATATATATATATATATATATATATATATATATATATATATATATATATATATATATATATATATATACATATATATATTTATACATATTTCTCTTAAACTCACCATCCGATTGAACTGAAACTTTCAGGATACATTTGGTTATACGCAAAATAGGTTCAGGTTTCACCAAATGTTAATTAGCTTTAAACCTTTGGTACCGGCGGCCATTTTAGTGATATTTTAAATATCTCTGTAGTTCTATCGGCAAATAATTTTCACAAAAACTAAGTTTTTTTTCAATGTGAATATGATAAAATTTTGGAGACTGTTAACACTATGTCTGCGCTAGGAGCCTAATAAGAAAGTGGAAACATTAGAAAATTTCTGAACTCATATAACTTTTAACAGAGTTATAAAAGTCATTATGAAGCTTACAGGACCTATTGATTGATGTTTTAAAGTTGACAGCCCAGTAGCTACGGCAGCTTATGAATGCTAAACCCTTCAAATCATCGACTCTCCTGAAAGAATGTCGCTTTTTGAAAAAAAAAAAAAAAGCAACTCATATATATGCTTATGCTTTGTCTGCACAGTCAAAGTAAAATTTTTGAAATTCTACATCGGACAAGAACGGTAGTCCTTCCCCAATTCACTTATATTTTAAGCATAAGAGACATATGTTCACGAGAACTCACTACCCGTTAATTATATACAACTGAAATTCAAAGAATATATTGGTTTGAAGTGGAACCAAGTTTGATAGAAGTGATTTTGAAATGTGTGCAACCATGTGCTAGTAGTGTCATCCTAAAAATTACTGAAAAAACGTCTTATAATTGTTTGAATTCTAATTCAGTCAATAGATATACATGAAGTTCACAAAGCAGTTCAACTTTACTTTAAACCAGGTTTGTTAGAAATTTAGTTAAAAAAATTAAACTGGAGCGGCCAGCTATGGTAATTTTGGTGTCCTGAGTTTTGAAATTCACTCAGGGAAACAAAGCCTTTTGCCTTATAGCTTCCAGCGCAGTCACGAAGTCGAAACAAAATTAATTTGGTAAATGAACACAATAATTAAAAATTAAATAAAAAAAATAAAAAAATAAAAATACAATAATTCAGTAGGAATCTGGTTGAAAAACCATGATAGTGGTGCCAGCTATTATTGTTTTTGAATTTTTTTTATCGTAAAATTTTCAAATACTTATGATCTTGTAGTGACAGTAAACAACCAGTATAAAGATTTTGAAAATATGAAAACTTTTGCGAGTGGTTACCCTTAATTTTTTTTGTACACTTATTACTAAAAATGCAGTCAACGGATCGAAACAAAATTCGCAGGATTGGTATACTTTAACGTGAGGCAGATGTGACATATTTTTGGCTTTGATGCTTGCAAATGAGTTGACAGCACGAGCTGGTTTTGCTGTTTTTGTATCAATAAATGTTTACATTAGGTATTCATATTGTAACTAACCAATGTTTATATTTTCTAAGCTCTTAAAATTTTCCAGATGGGAACCCGAAACACCTTTCTATCCCTCTAACTTTCGATGAAGTCATCGGATGAAAACGAGATTCATAAGATAGCTTGATTTTGACGGGAAGAAGTCGTGGAAGGCTTTTAGCTGCAGTACTGGTAAAGTGTTGCAAATACTGAGCATTTTCTTTATTTGTGTTATAGAAGATGCTGTTTTCAAAATTTTGTAAGATAAGAAAACGATAACAAATATAAGTAGCAAGAGTTTGACTTTCCTAAATTTTGTCATTCATAATGGTGGCAGCCATAGAACTCTTTCCACCTTTTTAGTTTTAATGCATTTGTGAGATCCAAACGGTACATTGCTCTCGAAAGTGGTTCGAGCACGTGTGATTCACTCAAAATCTGCATGTTTCCTCCATTGTATATCGAACACTAGTGTTCCTAGAGGTTCTGGTGCGCTAGAGTTTTTTTGAAAGCGTCAGTGCTTTCTTATATCCATAGTTTGTAAAAAATAAACCAAAAACTATTTTGAATTTATTTGCGGCATATTTAGACCATTTCAAGTAAAAAAAAATGTAATTTTAATGACAAAACAGGTTCTTTTTCAAGAAATAACGAAAAATAAAGCACTTTTTTCCAAAATTTACGACTAAATTGCATCATGAGGTTAAGCATGATTGCTGAAAAACTAAATAATGAGATATTTTCAACAGTAAATGCGTTTAGTGGACATTTTATTATCATTCGATTCACCTTCAAAAAATTATATAGACAAACTATGTCGAAATACGAAGAAACAATTTTTTTTCACCACTTTTGAAAAATTAGCGAACATTTAAGGTTTTTAGGTACAAAAATTCCATACATACAATGCTAATTTTTTCATTATTTTGAAGAAAAATTTATTTGTTAAACATTTTTATTATTTGCGATATTTTAGGGGGATTGTACTAAACTTTAATCATATTTCCAAAAATTCATGCTCCGCGTTCAATTATGTTTTCATCCTTAAGCCCTGAAATCTATTCGACGCGAAACGAAACGAAGTGTCAAATCCCATACAAAATCAGCCTGGCGCGGAATTTCGTTTCGTTTGGTTTTGCTCGTCAGTAATTTGTTCGAAGACGTATAACTGTCTTCGAAGACAACGCAGTGACTCGCTCTGAGATGGCGCTGCACTATGTATAAGTTAAATTTCGTGGCCATTTAATGACCCAGGTACCTTAAATTGATGCGAAAAATGTGACAGCTCATAATTTTATTCGAGTTTGCGGATATTTTATTGAAAAATGGTTGAAAATGGATGGATGAACAGCGCATCCTTGCAACTGTAGTTTTTGTTTTGCCGATAATATCATTTTTGATGCCGGTTAGTTAAATGTATATGCACCGAATTCAAATGTAATGCACTTGTTAAATGTCATCAATGGCAATTTATACTGCCCCCGGTGTCGGGGTGCGGAACTTTATTTCACTCGATTCCGCACAGACGTTTTCGCTGTATTTCGTTCGTCGAATACATTACTAGGCTTTAAGCCTTGAAATGTATTCCACGCGAAACGAAACGAAGTGTCAAATTCCATACAAAATCAGCCTGGCGCGGAATTACGTTTCGTTTGGTTTTGCTCGTCAGTAATGTGTTCGAAGACGTATAACTGTCTTCTAAGACAACGCAGTGACTCGCTCTGAGGTGGCGCTGCACTATGTATAAGTTAAATTTTGCCGCCATTTAATGACCCAGGTACCTTAAATTGATGCGAAAAATGTGACAGCTCATAATTTCATTCGAGTTTGCGGATATGTTATTGAAAAATGAGTGAAAATGGATGAATTTTCAGCAGTAGTTTTTGTTTTGCCGATAATACCATTTTTAATGCCGGTTAGTTAAATTTATATGCACCGAATTCAAATATAATGCACTTATTAAATGTCATCAATGGCAACTTATACTGCCCCCGGTGTCGGGGTCCGGAGCTTTAGTTCGCTCGATTCCGCACAGACGTTTTCGCTGTATTTCGTTCGTCGAATACATTACTAGGCTTTATTCGAAACGATACATTTTGGGCTGGGATTAGTAGTTCGAGGAATCAGTAGCTAAGCTCGCTATGGCTCCAGTACGAATTGATAGTCTACTATCTGCAGGCTCTAAATCCGCAGCATGTTTGTATTTTTTCGTCTGGTGTTGTTTCAAGAGCCAGTGACTGAACGTAATATCACAATGCTCGAGGAATCAAGAGTAAAGTTATAGCTTGACCGATTTCTGGGTGTAGGTAGGGTTGCCAACTCTCCCGGAATTCTCCCGGAAAAATACAGTTCACTTAAAAAATCTCCCGGCTCCCGGAATGCAGTTAAATTCTCCCGGAAATTGAACAAAAATTGCTTTCGCGGAATTTTCATACTTTAATCCAATATTAATGATTTAATATTAATGAATTTTCATACTTTAATCCAATATTAATGATGATATTAATAATCCAATATTAATGATTAAAGATCGTAAATTGCGCTAGATTTGTACAATTGATTAAATAAAAGATCTGAGTGGTTCTCTATATGAGCCAATAAATGAGGCTAAATTGTACGACAATTACTGTATGCTGCGAGAAGTGTATAACATTGTCGCAAGTAAAACAAAGAAGGGAGACTTGCGTTGGGTTAATTTTTAAAGAATTAATTTTGTAAAGAAGAATCGGACAAAGAAATAAAAAAACTTGTTACATTCGCTCTATCGATCCCTATCGAAAATGTTGCCGCTGATCGTGTTTTCAGCGTTGTAAACGAACTGTGGTCAGTACTTGTAGATATATAATACCAGTTCTGGCGCACTTAAGAAGAGCAAAAGATGTGTAAATAAGAGGAGCAATAAAGACATGGTGCCTTGGATTATTGGCCTGGGCATGACGTAAACGATGATCTTTGAACTAATAAACAGCTCAACTGGGCTTTTAGCTTAACAGGGTTGTTTATCAGTTCAACTGCCCTATTTATCAGCTCAACTGGGCTGTTTATCAGTTCGAGATCATCGCTTATGTCATGGGATGCGCGTGCCGATAATGGCAGGCACCATGTCCTAATTGCTGGTATTAAATATCTACAGTGGTGAAAAAATCGTAATCGGCTTAATGAAACACATGTAAAATCAGAAATTCAGGTATGCACAAATTTTAATTACACATGTAAAAAATTCTACAGCTTTATCCTTGCAAATCAAAAGACATTACAAGCAACTCGTTGTGTAAAGAAATATCATTTTAAATAAATAAAATTGTTTTTCACTTATTTTTTTATTTTCCTCCCGGATTTCCGATCCACTGAGTTGGCAACTCTAGATGTAGGGCCAGCGCTTTAACCTTCGGTATACAACCTGAAAATAATTCCTCATCGATACAAGGTGGGGCTAGATTTACCCCATAAGACATTGTATATATTCTATGTATGTATTAAAAAAACTTGCTCAAATATATGCCATTTTACTCTTTGTGCTATCATGCTAATAATTTAACACAAAAATATACCATTATTAAGCATTTGTTAAAAACAAACGTAAAACTTTCAAACTTCTTCCATAGAATCAGTTTCATGTCTTTAAAGCCGGCGCCAAACGATGTTACCAACACCCTCCAACGTTGGGCATTTGATGGTTGGATGCATCGTGTGGCCGATGCGCCAACTACCAGTGGCCAATGTCCTGCGTCCAACGTTGGCGCTCGAACATATTCGGTCTGTTTTCGGTCTTTTTATCCACTTCAAAGGGTTTTTTGTCACTGGAGGGTATGATTGGAAGACATTTGGTGAAGTGTTACACGATTCGGTCCAACAATTGAATCAGATTTTTAATGTGTTTTAACAGGTATGCATTTTTATTGCTTACATATTTCAATTAAGTTTTTAATTTTATTTTTAAACAATAATTCTAGATTAATATTATAATCGTTATACTGGGTTATCCATTTCATGCTATCAATTAAATTGAAATTAACAAAAGTAATATAAATTATAATGTAAAATTAATGTGCACGAAAAATTGAACCAACACTGGAATCAAATGTATTGGATCAAGAATCAAGTCATGTAGCAGAGCGCTTGCCATGTCAATCGTCCCATATTTGACTCAAACGTTGGAAGTAAAAGTTTGAATTAAACGATCACCGCATCGTTTGGCGCCGGCTTAAGTTTTGAGGTTGTCAATTAGGGATTTTTTACAACAATTGTTGGAGAAAATTAATATCAATTTATTGAGGCGTCTTTTGTTGTAAACGTTCGAGTCTGTTTTATGTAATGGTGGCAACAATATTATCTAGTCTCATCTCCTGCATATAAATAGAATCAAAACCAAAAATTTCGATTTTGATAAAGTTTTAAATCAGGAATCATAGTATTTGACATATCATCATGACCCTTTGGGTATTTTTATTACATAACTAAGATGCGCATGCCCTAATCAGATATTTTTAAACAAAATAATTATTATTGATTTGTGATCACGGTTCCCTTCTTGTCTATAATCGCATAGACAACGTATATCGTCTCTAAAGCTTATCAAAGCAGAGAATAATTGATACGAAACCACTTTGTCAAATAAAATGTTCAAGATAAATAAAATTTTTTTTCAATTTTAATCATCCCGCAAAAACAAATCCAAAATAATATTGTTGACCACCTCCGCCTCTATTTTTAGTAAATATAATCATTTGCTCGCACACCAATCAATGTGGAAAAGCAAATTAAAGCGAATTTATCAAAGCTTTCAGCATATGGTCTATTGTTCGGTTAGTTTAAGTCAATCTGTTTCGATTAATAATATAAATATCTATAAATAACATAATGTTTTAAATTAATATAAATCATAAATGCGTAAACTGTGGCGGGAGTCATCCTGTGAACTAAAAACATTGAGCGAATTTTGCGAATTTAAAAGGTACTTTTCCTCAAACATCACCCTTGACGAAGTTAACTGCAGGCAATTGGCTGATTAAGAGCGGAAGTGTAGAAATCAAAAGGTTCATAAGATAATCAAAATGTTCGAATCTCGCATGCGTTAAATATACGATTTGTAACAAAATCATGTCCCTGAATGCACTATTCCATATTATAGAAAAGACTGGCTGATGTCAAAACTGGCTGTAGTCAAATGTAAAAGCTTCTTTGTCTCCTTTTATACGCCTATCGCTCTAAAAAAATCATTTTTCTTTGAAGATCTCAATTTTTTTTACATATTTTCAAGTAAATACCGTTACAGAGTACTCTTCATACAAATGCATATCTTACTAGACTTGATAAACACACTTACTCAACAATACCAAAATCAAACCTAATGATTTAGCAAATGAAAGAACCTACAAATTTTCGATTTCTATTACCCTACCCTGTCCCTTGCGTCAGCCAACTCCAATACTATCATACAGAAAATCAAATCTAATGAAATTATCCATCTCCCATAAGAATCTCATCCTGCCGAAATTTACCTTTCTAAGATTCCAATGTGAAATCCGAATCCCAGTTCGAATCTCGGCAGAAGAACGACAGAACTGAGAGTTCATACATTTCCTTACGTGTTCGTGTGAGTAATCAGATGTCCAAAGGTAGATAATATTTGCATTCCAAACATACCAAAGTACTATTGTTCGTCGTTCAATGCTCTTTTTCGTCATTTCGTTCGTTTTCGACTCGCATTTCCGTCTCCGGCAGCTGCAAATAAATCTTGTGAGGGATATCTTGCAAGAAATACGGATCCTTTTTGATGAAATTCTTCATTTGCTCCTCATACTCTTTTAAGATTGTATTGTTGTCATTGGTGGTGGTGGTCTGGTTTTGAATTGAGTGAAGGAGATCGGAAATCAGAGCCAGTAGGTATAGTTCTCTGACAGTGCAGATTAGAAGGAAGTAAAAAGGATGAATAGAGAGAAGATGTTATGTGATTACTTCTGTTGCCCATACATTTTCAATTAAAATTATTGCATGCAGATGATTGAGAGACAGATAAGGGTGGAGTAATCAAGGTGATGAGTGAAATGTTTAACCTTTTGGCGGATAGGCTAGAAGAGACTTAATGAATCGCAAATTTGAAAGCGAAAACGATTCGTTCATTCATTCAATGTAAATTTGGAAAAAAAAATCAAGTCGTAGTAATTAATTTTCAGGTTTAGTATAGAAATCCACATATTCAGATCAATAAAAAAAAATCTTAAGCAAAGTGTTCAAACGATTCTCACTGTACAGTCAAAGCGAACTCACAATGAACAGGGACCATCCCTTAATTTGAGCTTACCATTTACATTAGTCCCGGAATGGATTTGTACACTTCGACAACATCAATAGCTCCCTGGTGGATACCTTTTCTCTTGTCTCCATTCCCTCGCTCACACGTTGAAATCCACTTCGCGTAAAACCCTTTCACTGTTCATTTTTGACTCGAGCCTAATGACAGATAATCATTATCATTAAAAAGAGCGAGAAAACAGGAATACTCTACAGTCTCGACAAAAACCAGATGGAACTTCATTCGATAAGACATCGAGTCAAGATAAGGGATGCGATATGATGATAGAAAATAAACAGTTAAGAAAAGTTAGTCAATGAACTAAACTTTTCGGCCAGATGAAAATGTGAAGAAATATATAAGTACTGTTTTTGGATTTGGCTTCAAATGCAAATGTTTAAAATATAAATGTTACGGTGGTAGTGAGTTTAGTGAGCGTTAATGCGTTTCGGTGATTTTTGGGCTCGAGTTCAGTTGAGTTTAAATATTATACTTATTCAACTTTGAATGTAGTCCTGGTAACTCACGATGGAAAATAATCTACCAGCATTGCTCTGCCAAAACAAATGAAATATTCCCGCTAGACCACCATATTTTCAACATCACTGTTATCACTACACTTAGGGAGGGGGCAAACTTAACAGAAACGAACTGCCTATTGTGTATCCTGTTCGAAGCATCACCAGAAGATAGAAATAAAATTTTTGTTTTTGTGTGTTTCCAGGCTCCATTCGGAATTCTAGACGATGTGGTAGTGTCGATTTTCAGATATTAGGTGTTAAGTTTACCCCACCACATGCCAAATGAATCGCTCCCCTGGGGATTTTTGCATATTGTTCTATTCCCGTTGAAATTATGGATATTCTTCAACGAGTTTTCCAACTGCCAACGTCGATAATCGCGTAAAACGGAACGAATAACATCGATTGAAAGTTTTGATGGAGAAGGAAGAAGAAAGAAGACGTTGGCAAATACATGTATCTTGTTGTTTTCAACGCTGTAATATAAATATGGAAAGTTATAGACGAGATTAGTATTTATTCGTTTCAATACAATCAGCGTTGGAATCGGGAGTTGATCCTTTGAGGCTAGCTCGTTCAATACATAATTATGACACAGTGAAAAAACTAAGTGACAAAAAACTAAGGAAGCTCAGAATTATATTTGGTAATTATATTTTATGGTAAATAATTGTTTCAAAGGTATATTTAGCATGTATGCTGATATCAGAACGAATGTTTTAAGACTGAATTCAGTTTTGCTTGGAAAGTTCTAAGAATTGCAAGGAAGTATGAAATGCAGATTCCGTACCAAATCAGCTCCTTATGTTGGGTTGTTTTCTATGAATAATAAGTTTCAAGCATAATATAGGTAAGTACGTCAGGTAGTATAATTATAAATTAGGTAATGTATTCGAAAAAAATACCAAAATAAGATCTGTTCACCAGAAAAAAGTACCACCGACCGGTGCAGGTATATTAAATAGTATAACTTCCTTCCCCTTCACATAAGTTTAAGTTTTCAAAGCGTATTTATATTTTGGATATTATATATTATATAAAATATCTCCATGAAAATTAAAATAAAATGAATATAGTTTACACAACTCCATATTCGCGGTCATTCACATAGAAACTATTTTATTAATAGCCAACCATTCACTGTTGCTACAATATTCTGTTCGGTTTTTGCTTGGTTGCTAGATTCCTCTGAATTTGTCATACTTCTGCAAATGTGCCTTCAGTGCGTATATACAACAATGTTATGTGTAAAAAGTTAGTGGAGATTGGAGTATTCGAAATTTACAAATTTTAAAACGATTAACCTAACAAATTTTTGTTTGAATTTTATTCGCTTAAGTCTCTAGAAATCTTTTGGAGTTATTATAATATCTAATTTGTCTGATGAATTGTTTTTGTTTGGGTCTTGTAATGAAACACCATAACGCTATAGCCACCATTTATGAAACTAACCAGAAGTGCATATAAAATGATAAAACTGAGCTGCTTCAAAGCTTTACATTCTAAATAAACATTTTTAAAGGTTGCCGACATTTTTGAGCTTTGTCCAAGCAACTCAGTCTATAGTCTTATTTTCACGGAATGCCACAAAATCCTCTTTCAGACTATAAAAAAAGATCTTGTTATTTGAAAAATACTAGATAAAATTGCTAAACATCTTAAAAAATCTTGTACATTTCCCTTTAAAAAATTCCTTCAGATAGTCGGTTTTATCTAGAGAGTTCTGCTATTTCCTATAATTTTCCATTGAAAAACTCTCTAAGACCTATTGAATTGAGAGAGTGAATTTGCTAGAAAAAATTTGCAGACTATCAGAATCATTTCCGGATTTGTATTTTTTTCAAAAGTGATCTCTATAGGTTTAAAAGTCTACTGGTGTTTTCAAAAACGACTTTTGATAAATTTTCTTTGATTTTCCTTCATAATCATAAGTAAATTAAAAGTATTTTCCATATCTTGGTATCTTTGTTTTTGACTTCTTGGGTTTTCGGTTAATATGCTTGAATTTTTTTTTTGTTTTGATTGAGCTCCATAGTTTTGTGCGCACTTAAAACAAGTTTCAATGTGCTTAGATGTCGACCTTACATCTGGAGCCCATAGGCGCGCCGTAGGGGGGGCCAGGGGGGGCCGGGACCCCCCCAGACCCTAGCTTGGCCCCTCCCAGAAAAATAAATATTTCCAACAGCAGACACCTAAGTTTTCGCCTCTTAGGTGTTTGTGGTTCCAGCAAGAGTTGAGTAGTGCAGTAGTGTAAGCCTATACCAAAGCATACACACTACTTATAACATAGAGACTGTGTTATTTGCGGTATTAATTACGATGTTATGGGTTTTACTTCGAGAAATGGACGGCAATATTTAATTTCGACAAGTTAAACGTTAAGAAAAAGACGAAAAGCACCTCGCCAATTATCTTTTTTTTTTATTAAGATTATCTGTTCATTCCAACTAGGCAATATACAGGTATTTAGATAAAAACACTTTTATAAACTGGCGTTATATGCAATTATGTTTTTCACAAAACATAGTCGTATTAAAATGGTAGGCAATAAGGTAATTAACGTAGAATACAATTTTCGAAGTCATTTCACGAATAAAAATGGCATCCCTGCCACTTTTATGCTAACTATGACCTACTTGGTTTACACTCAGGTTAAATGTGTGTGAATTTTATTATAATTTGATAACTGCATCGGAAGTTAAAAGGTATAGCACTTCAATTTCACCGAGCGTTTTTTCATAGTGACACAGCCGCCACATGGTTTTTATCATATTCATTAAACTTTTGTCAGACCTGTATCTACTCAAGACCAGTATATCCTATGAATTTTATCTGGTCGAGAGATACCGTAAACGCAATGTCCAGGTGGTAAAAATATAAATAATTTGGTGCGATTTTTGTGCGATTGAGAATTTTACAAGTTTAGATTTGAATATATAAATATAGTATCAAATTCATCAATTATTTGCGTTTTATTCTAACAGCCGTGTGAAAGATTTGTGTTGACGTACTTATGGTAGCTACCAAGTTGCCCAGACATTATTTGAAAACGGCAGAAACTTATTTTTTGTGCCCATTGATGAGTCTTGTAAATTTTGTGATGATCTGATGACTCGGTGTGAAGTTATCACAATGCGAAATTTTCCATAGAGTTTCCATTGTCGCCAAAAGTACACCAAAATTTCAGCTCAACCAAACTTCGCGATCTGGAGAAATTATCCGGATAGTAAAATTCATGCACAATCTGAAAACTCTAATAGTGCTTGGAAGACAGTAAATGATATGGTGCTTGAACAATCTTGGTATATTGTCAAGATGAACCGAAATTATTTGGAAAAGGTTATCGACCTTACGACGTGTCTCAGTCACCAAAGACGTGCTTTCAGAGGACACGATGAAAGTGGTGCCAGTGATAACCGTGATTTTTTTTTTGAATTTTGTGCATTATTAATATTTAAGACAAGGCTGCGAACTACTGTAGTGGCAAAACACAAACTGAATTGATGAAAATAATTGCTGAAACCGTTCGCGAGGACAATACAGCTGAAATAAAAGATTGCGGATTGATATCCATTTTGGCAGACGCAACAAGGGTCCACAGAAGGAACAACTCTCCGTGGTTGTCAGATTTGCTAAAGAGCTAGCAGTCGAAGAAAGGTTCTCAAGCTTTGTAGACTGTTCAAGAGCTAGAAATGCCTCGTATTTAGTACATATAATTTTGAGCCTGTTAGACAGCTACGGACTTAGCGAATTGTCTGTTGTTGGACAGTCTTATGATGGGGCTAGTGTCATGTCAGGACAAAAAGGTAGTTTGCAAATCTAAATTAA
Source organism: Nemotelus nigrinus (assembly GCA_947369275.1). Taxonomy (NCBI): domain Eukaryota; kingdom Metazoa; phylum Arthropoda; class Insecta; order Diptera; family Stratiomyidae; genus Nemotelus; species Nemotelus nigrinus. Next base: position 159,077,805 of record OX376373.1, read on the forward strand.
GATGAAACACCCTGCAGCCACATTTTTACACTGTCTAGCTCATAAAATTATCCTGGTTTTGATGGACACATTTTTCACAATCGAAACGTGTACATCCTTTTTCAATGCCATCGAATTCCTTTACCTACGAAGCCATCACAACACGAATTGTTAAAGCGGCTTGAAGAGACAGTTGGTCTAAACACAAGGCGTGGAATGAGAAGTTTAAGCTCGACTCGTTAGTCAATGAGATTTCACAATTGCAAATATGTGATCAATAGCTATGGGACTATGAAAGAGGTTTTAGAGAAAGAAATGAATGAGGGAAAATACAACGACTCAGTTTATTCATTGAGGATCTTTCATTCAATCAGTATTCCTAAATTTGTAGTAAATCTTTTCATCTTTCACTTTTTAGAACGAAAATGTTAAGCACATATTTCCAAACTAAAAACGCAATTCTTAGGGATGGGATAGATCTTGTGAATGGAACACTACTAAGTTAGCGAGAAGACTTGTATGTAGTTTGGGAAAAAATTAAGTCATTCGCAGAAAAGAACTGTCTGACTCTCACATTTATCAGGGGATCGCGAAAACGGAAAAAAGCAAAAAGCACTAGTTTCAAAGGTTTTGCTGTTTCATCTAGCCTCGGACACGCAGTTAGGGCTACAAAGATATTCCTGCAAACCAAATGGCTCGAAAAGAATAAGTTACAGTTTTTTTATTCTTGCCAAATTATTTTCGATTTTTCTAGGTTTTCTAGGTAACAAATGTTTGAACCAAGAGATCAGTTTCTTCCTTCTAAGCTTAATATATTCCAATTTTTTTAAAGATATTTTGAAGCTAAGCTATCCTCTTCTTCAAGTATAAGTTGAAATATATTTAGCTTTTAAACGAAAAAATATTCTTACATTTCTAATTATTTCCATTCTATTCCCGATAATTCATACAAGCTTTCTTTCTTAGTGGTCATTGATTCTTCATGTGTAGTTCATACCTACCGTTCACATTATATGCATGTGGTAGTAGCTCATACGTATCCACAAACAAGAAGTTTACTTGATAATGCATTAGCAAATAATAAAGAATAAATCAACAAATATATAATGTATTAGTAAATTATATAAGTTGTATGAACAGTACGTGTACAAACAAAAAAAAATCATCGCATGTGTTGAACCTTTCAGTCCCTGGCCCCTGCCAGATTTTAAGCCACGGCCCGCCTATGCTGGAGCCCCACTTATTTCAGCTATGCTTTTAAAGTTAACATTAAGCTTTTCTTTTTGAATATAACGGCTATTTAAATGGTTTTGAAAACATAAGAAAAAATCTTGAACCATTTTTATACAGTTGGCGTTTTTGTGAGTTTATAAGTATCTCTATATAACAATCGAAGCAAGATGTTTGGAAAAGCATACACAGAAAATAATTGGTCAACAATTTTATCTTGGCTATGATCAAGTTCTTTACCTTTATGTGAGTGCTAAGTACCTAAAAACCAGCTAAAATATTTGCAATATTGCGAATAACTATGGTTATCATATTAACACGAAAGTTTCAGGTTAATGAATACTGGACATTAATCGATATAAAAACCATTCTTGTGCGACTTTACCGACCGACTTTACTGTAGATAGGTCAGTTACGTAAAGAAAAATGTATGATATCATCGACACCTCCTAAAAGAATTTGTTCTCTAGTGAAAAACATAAGCTATTGACTTGAAGGCTGTTTTACTTGTATAATTAATGAGAATGAAAAAAACGTCCGATTTTCGGCAAAATGTCTTTTTGATTTTCAACATAGTCTCCTTTCAACTCAAAACACTTTGTCCAGCGGTTTTTCAATTTTTGAATACCGTCAGTAAAATATGATTTCTCCAGTCTTGCGAAGTAGGTTTATTTTGTTTATCGCAGCAATTATGTCCGTATTTGACATGCATTTTTCCAGTATGCAAATTTTCAAAATCGGCACCAAGAAAAAGTTTCTGGGGGCTTAATGTAATGAATACGGTAACTTATAGCGTAATTCGTGCATTACAATTAAAGACCTTTGGGTTAGTGTATTGTCGTGTTGGAAGAGAACGTTTTTGTTTGACAGGCGAGGTGTTGATCGCTTCGTTCAATGTATCCAGAAGTATTGCGTGATACCCCTCGGTGATCGTTTTTCCTTTCTCCAGATAGTTGATGAGCACAAAACCTTACGAACCCCGAACAAACTGTTGCCATCACTTTTCCAGCCGACGGGACCGTTTTCGCCTTCCCCGGTGCTCTCCTGCCCGCTTCCTCCCGTTGTTTGGGCTGCTATTTCATCTCAGACTTTTAGTGGTGAATTAAAGTTTCGTCAGTTGTGTTTTACGGTCGCAAAAACTCTCTTAAATTGTGCTTAATCATGTCCAGGTACTCCTGCAAAACGCCCTTTATTTTTCTTCAAAAACCATTGCTTCCAGCGATTCGTTTGCGCTAAAGATTTTTTTTTTTTATTTTCGGGTTCTTGCGGCTTCCCGAACCGACAACTTTTACCGCAAGAGTTATGCGCGATGGGCTCAAATTAGGGAGAAAATGGTGGAATCACATCTCACAAAATAATCCGAATGTTGGACGTGCCCTTCGATTCCAGCGAGACATTAGTAAATTTTTTGCATCAGTATGAAAAGATCTACAAGGATCTCACAAAAACGTCGACCTCAGCTTTTAATGACTGATTCTTTACAAATTAATCGCGATCAATCACCATTCTACCAGAATGATGAAATAGGTAAGCAAATAAGACTTGTATTCAATTGTGGATAGCAATTCTCGAACTTTGGTAGATATCGTTTTACAATATCTTACTTAAAAATTATTCAAAATTTTGTGATTGAACTGTTTTTTTATCTTTTCAATTTTGTCTAATGAATGGAAATGCTTCAGTTTTCGTTAAGAAATGAGTTTTGCACTAAACATTTAAATTTACTATTTACTGTTTTATGAAAATATCTCCATATTTATGCTATTTATTAAAATATTTATCTTATATTTTTATTTCATACTAAAATAAAATGTGCTTTTACCCAAATTCTAGCTTTTTTAGATTGGCACGGTTTTACTATGGAGATGTTAGGAATTCAATTTACACGCTTTTTTGCGGGTCCTATCTTCCCTGTTTATCGAAGGATAGGTGTATTACCGGATTTCTATAAGAGTCTTCCAAAAGTTAAGGGTGTAAACTCCTAAAGTAATTTTTTGAATATTTTTCAAATTTCTGTGCGAATATTCTTTCAAATTTCGAAGATTTTTCTCAACACCTGAAATGTTATTACTTTATTAAGTGCATTGGACGTATAGACTTTGTCTAGAATCCATAAGTTTTTTGAGGCGGTTTGATAAACTCTTATAAATTTTCCTGGACTCGCTTTCTTTTCTATTTAACTTTGGATATCCATTAGCCTTCAAGTGTGTCCTAGCTTCCTGAAATATACCTTATCACTTGTTTTCTGGATAATTTCGAGGTACTTGAACATCGATATAGCTAGTGTAAACAAAGAATTCCTGCAACCAATGGCACCAAATATAGCTACTACAGATACAAAGGCCGACTTTGCATGACCTTAAATTTTATTTCATGCTTTTCAATCATATTAATGACTAAGTATACAATCATCACTTAAAATAAACAGCCGGCAACAAAACTCCATAGTCTCAAAATGCAACAAAATCAATTCGATTCATCATAATATTCAATACGATTTACGATCCACTCAACCATAATTCACTAAGTGCTCGTCTCCTACATCTCCAGAACCATCCCTCCAAATCAATTCGCATTATAAACACGCATCTCAGACATCCAATTCAGCTAGACCCCTCCGACCACATCGAACAATGCTACTAAATTGCAACACAACAATCAGCGCTGTCAATATTTCAATATTTTACTGCCATCTGAAGAGGCCATAAATTATGTGATTTCCAAACAGCTAACCATATGCAAATGTGCCATTACACCACTTCAATATTGCGCCACCCCATCCCTAAGTGCCTCGATTCAATTGAACTGGCACGATAGGGTGCTCTTTTACGCGATTCCGAAGATACAGTCGTATTTCTAGATATCCTCCGTATTTTCGCGAATCCTGAAACGGCAGTGATATGTCACCCCTTTCATTCCGTTTCCGGGGCTGAAATTTTAAAATTGCTGCGAAAAGTAGTCGGACAGGGAAATATGCGTATATCGTTGTGTCATATTTTTTACTTCATATGAATGCCGTCTTGGAAAGGATCGGAGAAGACAGCATTTTGAACGTAATATTGCGTGAAAGGATGATGTTTGAATTGAGTGAATGGCAGCGGCAGTTAGTGAATAAAAAAAATCCGACCCAACTCCAAGTCTCCGTGGGTGTCGAGGGATTGTTTGTTGTGGCGTTTGCATATTATTTTATGATAGAATCGATACAAACAGTATAATAGACTGTCTGATGATGATACAAACCAATAAATCAAGGAGAAGGAAAAAGTTTTATTTTTCAGTATTTACGAGAGGGTTTGGAACGGAAGAGTTATTCATATTTCTTCCTGAATGGTTGCATGGATGTTTCATGAAGTATTGTCAGATGTAGAGAAGTAAATCTGTCTGTGGCTGCCTATTTTGGTAAAGAATTTAAAAACGAAGTTTTAAACAGTATCTTCTTTTAGGGGCTGAGATTGTAGAGTTCAGGCGTAAAAACATATGAATTAAAAGGAATAAGATTAGGAATAGGCAAACGTTAATATCTGCAAACTATATGAAAGTAGATGATTCCAACTAAACAGTTACTGATTTTCAAAACATTATCAAATTGCGATATTCAAACTTATCTCGTTCTTTAGATACACAATTAAATAGCTGGTTAAATTATTCACGTCCTGAAACTAATACTAATTTTTCGATTCGAAAATAAAGTAGAATACTTGTACAGTGCAGATTCTTGAAGACGCGGACTGTTCTCTTCAATGTTCGAAAGCAAGACCTCTTCTTATCTATAGAAAAATGTTACATGCCAATTCGTTCGCACTTACTTCATCTGAAAACCTTTTACTCAGTTTACTCGTATAGCAAATTCTCACTTTCATTCTTATATCAGCATTTCTCAAAATTTCACTGTCATTAAATTTATATTGGTGACATTTTCATTGCATCACTAATAACATCTGTCAGATACAATGATGCGACACGAATGGCTCTGAGATATTTCCTTAGATATACTTATATTGTAAAGGTAGACAGCATCAGTGTGTATGTATATTCGTCAAGGACATTCAAATATTCGGAAAAGCAATAAATATTTATAGAGCGCGTACCACGCCATTCTTTTTGTTTTCCATTCGTTTTGTGCATTACAATAAATTATTCACTGGGCAATAAATTTTATTTCAGTCCTATATCGTCGACAGAAAACGATACCAACCACGTCGGTAAAATTGGCGATACTTTTCCTATATCGCAACCGGTGACGACGATTCGGTCGATTTCAATTTGACATTATTGTACGCATTTTCCGGTGACAAATTGAAAAATTCCAAAGTGAAAATTATTTCGAGAGTTGTAGAAGAATTATTGAAGTTATTTCAGGTGAAATTTTTGTAGAGGGTGAAGAGTTACGACACGGATAAGAGTTGCTTGAATGTATTTTTGCAAAGACAAAAGACAACTCAAAAGTTGTTTGATACTTGTAATTATTAATAGTTCAGTGAAATTCGACATAAAAAGGGGCAGCTTTGATATTTTTGGATTATTGTTATAACCATAGCATAAGAACTAATAAATAGTACTGAAAGAACGTGATTGATTGATGGAAGAGATTAGGAGGGAGTGAAGGATTTACCATCAGCTGGCACTTAAGAAGAACCAAAACGAAAATAAGTTCACTTTATCATATACAAGAGTGCGAAAAGCATACTCTCAAACGACAGCTAAGAATGTACATATATATCCGTGTTAGCTGATAGGTGAGAATGTGTTGACGTGCGTATAATCCCATCAAGAAACAGTAAGGCGTAGCGAACTTTTGCTGGCGACAAACGAAATTCTCTGTAGTGGATTGCATAAAAGCATCGGAGATATTCCTTTTACTCGCCAAATTGTATCGAAAGTAGTATTCCGCGTTAACTATCTTATCACTTACCATTTTTATACTCAAAATAGGTTTTCAGAAAATCAATATTGCAAAAGTTGCCATTCGTTAAAATAGTATCTTTGGCCAAGCACATGCATATTGCCTAGTGGGAATGAGGAACGGATCTGATTGTAGCGGCGTTGCTTGGCGGGATACTTTCTGGCTTGTTTCAACTTGGACTTGGATATTGCTATCTACTTCTCGCAATCACTGGGGTAATATCGCAAATTGTATCGCAATTCACGTACTTTCCGAGCTATATATAGTTCTTAAGCTATGGTTATAACCATCAAATACAATTACGACATTATTACTATATTAGCTTTGTACATAATGGACATAAGTGTCAAAACTTGCATCAAATGTTTCTTCCTTATTCCATATAGCACTATGTAAAAGAATCCCTTCCTCAATAATATGTGTTACATTTGTGGTATCTAATACATTATATACCGATTCAAAGCATATACTAATAGCGGTTTTTTGGTTTTTACGCATTCCATTCTCATCGAGGAATGACAACAGTTATGAAGCTAGTTCATACTCCAAAAATTATTTTTTTCGTGTCAAATCATTTTGTAATACTTATGCGTTGAAATATTAATAAAGGTACTTGTTCATTATGAATTTTCATAGAACTTAATACTGTTGAAAGACGAAGTACTCTGTCAGCACATTTTAGTTTAATGCTATCGAATTTTAGACCAATCATGTTTTTTTAATGGAGATGAGACCAACTTCAGAAGCATTGTGACAGTTGATTTTAGCATCGCCCATGACTTCACTTGATATTGACATTATTTTCGGAATTTCCGAAAAAGGATTATCACATTTTGCTATATCTATCCTGGAGTGTGGGACATATGTTCGTTTATACTTTTGTTTTTAGGGGCCTCTGGAACACAGAAAAGCAAACTCACAAATATTCCAAGTCGTAATCAAAGTCGGATAATTTAAACATGCCGTTGAGAGAGTGCATACTGCTTGTTACAACTGTTTAGATCAGTATATCTCAAAAACGGTTATCGTTACAAGAAAAAGTTTTAGAATTTTGTTTGTAGGAGATTTTCTAAGCTACAAATTCATCATATATTGTTCTTCTGTAGGGGTGACCGTTACTGAGATATTTCCGAAAGGTCACTTTTGGTGACCTTTGACCCCATATAATATGTAACGCAGCACTCGGATCGATGGGGCTTTTGACATTTTGTTCACACCAAAATCCAGCTTTCCCCTAATTTTTCCGAAGCACCATGTCAACTTTCGCTGGACTAATAGTGTTGATGTTATTGGTATGTCCTTTTTGTGTAAACTTTTTCAATTTTGAATTAAGCTACGTTTTGCAAAATCTAGTTAGTATAAATTATTCCTGAACATGAACGTACCTTTCTTAAGTTTCTTTCACTTCTCCCATTTTTAATTTGAAACTTTTATTTTCTATTGACCATTTGATTCATTTCTGTAATATTTATGAAAATAGTTATCTTTGTCTTATTACGAAAATTCTATTCACCCGAAAATATCTATCTGCAAATTAAAAACACACCTCGAAACCCACAATCAATGCAAACAATCTTCATCTGATAAATCACATACCTATCTACTATCATCCCAACCCACCAAAGTCTCCAACGACATTTATCTCTGTTTGCCAAACAATCGAACAGTATTTACAATACAATTCCATCATTTGCATAAATCGGAAAACGGTACAATAGCCAAGGAATGAAGCCGTTTACTCAACACGACAAGAGTTTGCTGATTAAAGGCGCGGCACTTATCATCGTCATCGACATCCTTCCTGTATCGGAGTCCTGACATAGTTCAGTGATTCCACCGGCACTCACATGCCATTCCAGTTTGTTTACCCCAGTTGCTGTTTCGAGCCGAATGCCATCACATTCCGCGGCAACTATTGAATAGTTAAAGGGAATCATCAGGAAAATCAAGGAAATTCACCGTGCAATTGTGATATCAGCCCGAACTCCATTTCGACACACTCACTATGATCCTTTCCTTTACCTGCTTCGGAGAAAATCTCATAGCTAGATTCCACGCTTCGGATACTTCCAAAGCATCTGATTTTCACCTTCAGAAACAGTAAAGGCATGGCAAAGAAGTGCCAAAAATGAATTCCTTGTATTGAGCTTAGTTCGGGAATCCTTTCAAGGATGTACGCATTCAACAAAGATAGATTGTACATGCGAGCACACTATTCATGCAACGATACCATTCCATTCGATGTCATCTTAAGATGAAGAATCTGAAATTGAACGTAATTTATGTTCGGTTTCGGGAATATTTATCGGTTGAGGATGTTCAAGCTCGTAAGAGTACATGTCAAGGACTGGTAAGAGTGAGTATAGTTAGTAGTAAATATTATTGTGTGTTTGGTAGTGATAGGATATCTTATTGCATGGTTTTTGGTTAGTGGAGTCTTAGTAGAATGGCTTGGAAGATTCCAGGATGAGAGTAAACTAAATAGATAAAGAAAGAATTAAGCTTGACTCGAAAATATTGAAATGAATGTAATGTGATTTTAAATTCAACTTGAATGTTTAGGGGTTATTTTCAAAATGATATTAAGGGGGTATTCCGGTCTTTCGGTTTGAAAATATCGAATTTTTTTTTTTTTTTTGCATTTTCTTATTCCACTATGATCATATAATCTTGCTTTAAAATTTTATCGCAGTATCTGTTTTCGTTTTGAAGTTATTCGCATTTCCACCACTTTCATCTCTGGAAAATCCTTGGCACGCTTGAGGCGAGAGTGTTTGAGATAAAACTTTAAACGCGATTTTCTCAAAACCATCTTTTCTCAACTTCTTGGCAAGATTTCTCGAAAACGGTCTTACAGAATTTAATGAGTGATATATTAAATTATTTGCTATGACTTAAGGAAAAATATGAACTACGATTGTGATGATACAAAACAATTAACTATAATTTTTAATAAAAAAAAGTAAAAAAAAGGAAAAATTAGAAAAAAAATTGTTTATAAGCTGCCATTTTTTAACGAATAATTGGATATTGATAAGCGTAATTCATTTTGTAACGGGTATTCTCCTGAGTTTAATGACACCTCATTTGCTAATTTCAGATAATTCAAACGGACGCAATCCTGCCAAGATTGATTTTCAAAGGTCAACTTCAAGCCCTCATAGCAACAACAATTTTCAACTTTTTTTTGAAATCCAAGTTTTTTCTTAAGTTTAAATCCTGCAATAAACGCAAAATAAAACCATACCCATTGAGTATTTATTTTTATGTATTAAAATTCATATTGAAATAATGAACGATTATCGCGTGAAAAACCGGAATACCCCCTTAAGAAACTATCAAATTTCGCCCGCACAATTATTGCTCTACTATTTTTTCATCGTATTATTTTACCAAAACTCTAATTTATATCAAGCATTTCTTCCAATTCTATTTAAAAAAGGAAATGCTGAAAAAGCTCCTATTTTATATATAATTACTGTTGGATATTTCTATATTGCTTCATGACTGCAAGAACCAGATTCATTTTAGAAAACATCGTTTCCTTCTTTGTTTGAACGTCTTTTCTCCTAACTCTTCCACGAACCCATCTCAATGACTTCACCATGCAAGGATATTATTCAAATTCAGTTCGTATCCGAAAACTATTATTTAATGTCTATGGAACTGATGAATGTGAACGTTAAAGAAAATCACATGCTCGACTATCACTTGACTCTAAAGCAAGCAAATGATATTCAACTCGTTCGATACCATATATTCAAATAATATATCTATTTGCACATGCATATGAAGCAAACCAACTACGTTCTTCGTTCGACTCCTGTTCTCCGCACTTGTTCAGAACTATATCCTTATTAATTAGGAAGCCGCGAATTTGATGAAAACATCCAATTATTGTATTTCGGGCTTTTGTTTGAAATAATTGGAATTGTGGTTGAAGCTGTGGAGGAAGATTTGAAATTCTCGATTAGGAGCAAATCGAGCTGAAATGAAAATGAGCTTTGAAATGAAAACTAAAATATGTTTTATAACAAAGAACCACAGATTTTGATTTTGAAAAATTTTATAACCACATTTTAAGTGTCAAAAAAATCAGATAAATTTTGAGAAAGTCAATTTAATTTAAGAGGAGAACAAGTTTTTTTCGTATTATAAATAGGTAGAAAAAAAAACAAAGATTTTTCCAATTTCAAACTTATTTTCATATGCAGGTTTTGGAATTCAATTACATATTGATTTAAAGATATTCTTGAAGTCTTTTAAAGTGGATAGTCCACTTTCTTCTTAAATTCAAGTCATCCGTATCTCGTTGCCGCCAGCTGTTGCGTTCCGAATGATGCTGGAAATATACTTCCACGCCACACTTTTGTAAGCCCCCTCACCTTGGTGGAGGTAACGCCAACCGAAAACAATGGATTTCTACCTGGTAATTGTAGGAGTAAGCATCTAGACCATTACGCTGTACTAAGTGCCTGAACGAATCAATTAAAGCAAGAGGATCTTTGCTACGGTATTGGCATTAAGAGTGGTACCCCACTCTTTATAAGTGGTTTATTGGGCACTATGTGTAAAAAGATGAATGACTCCCATGCGAATCTGCTTTGTTATTCTTTTTTCTTCGGTGTATTCAAACCATCAATAGAAGCTGCTTCCCTAGTGAAAGTTCATGGTGACAGTAGCCTAGAACCTGTCCATCTCATGAATTCGTTGTTAGTCATAAGCAAACTAAGAAGTAGCGCTGGTTAGATACCTTTATAGCAAAGTCTTTTTATATCTTTGTGGAGTAGTGTCTCAAGGGCAAATGTATCTCTCAATTTAGGTCTGCTTCCACAGCAAAATTGGTAATTGTTTTTCTGCACCTGCCCTAAAGGTGGATTCTGTCAAAATACTTATTTACAGGTGGGCAAATGAATCAACTAAGCGGATTATTCAGATTTATGTCTGTATTTTCATTCTTCGCAAAGTTTTAGCAGATTTGTGGAAAGAAGAGCAAATCTTTGCTATGCATCTGAAACAGAATGAATGAATAACTGAAATTTACCTCTTGGAGCTTGTTATTTCAATAACATGTGTATGAAACCGGTTAAGCAAGTGGAGCTTAATAGTTTGTGTCTAATATTTTCCATGGATGTCAGAAAAAAAATGCATCCAGTCTTCATCATATTGATCATCATTCTCCATTTGAAGTAAAAAGAGCCACAAAAGCTATCAATGCTCAATTGAAATTTAAACAATACCATATTTAGGCTGTTGATTTTTGAACCTTTATATTACCTTAACTATTTTAGCTATTATTGCTATTTTACTTCGATATTATTTAATTTCCAGACAATTATTGAAAATAATGACTACTCAGATGGAAAAAGGAAAAATTAGTACTCTTCGAACTCTCATGTAGCAGACTGATAACAAACTCTGAAGGTGATACTTGTTAAATTAGATAGGTGAGATCAGGGAAAATTAATCAAGCACAAAGGATTTTCACTCACTATATTCACAAACTGAGCTATTCTGTTTACCGCCTCTGCTTGCTGGAGTCTGCTTTTTAAAACTGTATGTATTTAGTACCCCATTCACATTCCAGTCCGTTTTTTACTCATATCTTAGCTTATAGTTTAAATTTAAATTTGTACGTTTGTACTAGTTTTTTTTTTGGAGCTTTTATTCGCTTAGATTTTGGCTAAAATATAAGTCCTGCAAATATTTTTTTTTAATTTCTAAGTATCTCTACCACTTAAACACTTTTCTCATCTCTGGCACATTATGAAATTCTTACTCTTTGAAATAATTCTCAAATTTGTACTCAACGATTTCAGTCGTCCTAAAGCGAAGCAGAGACCTTCTGACACTTTAAATTTAATCAATTTTTTAATATTCAACTAACCAAAGATTAAATTTTGCCAAACTTTTGCTTGAATCTTCATAAAACCAAACCTGTCTAAAACTCAAGCTATGGAAAAAAAATTTTCCTCATATCTGGCTCAGTTCTTTCAAAAATATACTTCTTTCTAATTGGTACCTGAGCTTATGAGTTTTTTTTTTAATTTTTTTTTGCCAATAGTTTCGCAAGCGTACATTGAATTGAATCTTTGTGGACGTCTAGATTCTTTTTTTATGTTGTTTGTATGATTTTAGACGCTTGTAAAATTTCAGCATTTGATATTTAAAATGTAATCTTTAAATTGCAAACCCTTTTTATATTTTCTCAATTGACGCTTGAAGACGAAGCTATACAAAATAAATGTCACATATTTTCAAGCTAGCACTACGATCTCTATTAGATCATGGCTTATTTTAAAACTCTTTGGTACAACCTTTGCTGTTTTTTCCCGAATAATGAATTGAAAAATTTTTATTGCCTTTTCGTTTTTCAATTGATGCTTCTTTGCGTGCTTCAAATAGTGAATATTCTAGCTTCAGGTTGAGTTTAAGCTCTGATTTTTATTTGTTTTTCATCGTAATAAATATATCAACGTGATAAATATATGACGTTATAACCATTCCAATTAAATATCTTGTTTGCACGGAAATATAGGGGTAGCTAAAAACTCATCAAAACACCCGCCATTATCAAAGACCAAAATACATTTTCTTGTAAATATAAGAATTGTTTTTAATGAAAATGTCAACTCAAATGGATCTCTAATCAAACATGGTTTTAAGTATAAAACTCTAAGTTTTGAATTCAAAATAAATTTCGAGGAAATTTGTTTTGAATTCAAAATAAATTTCGAGGAAATTTCATTAACAAATTTATAAGGATCTCAGCATCTGCATCAACAAACTGCTAGTGAGTCACTTGAAAAAGGTTTCAGCACCTGTCTGAGGGCGACATCTGAGAAAGAATCGGATGTGGAATTCCTCTATGCGATGAGGTTGGCGTCGGAACTACCTGTGAGGTAGGTGGCTGCCTGGATTATGACTCTAGGTACAAAGGAGGAGTAGCTTTTATGTCCAAGGAAGTGGACCTTGACCTTACTGTAATGAATAATTAATAATTGTGAAGGTACTTCAAGTGAATCTTCATCATTCCAAAGCAGCATCAGATGCACTGCTGCTCCACTTTTCTAGGACAGAGAAGGAACCAAACCTAATTCAAGAGCCATAAGTCGGCCACAACCGGCGCTCCCGAGTAACGCACAAATGGATACAGATAGATAGCACCTGATTGCTTACACAAGCGACGTCTCTGTATTCTTGTCAAGAAAACAATTAGCGTCCTTGTCCTTCACAATTTCTGTGACAATAATAACATTGCAGCGGGAATCGATCTAAGATGACGCTGGTTTATTTCTTGCTACATACGAGTAGTACGCGATTATGGCACAAGTCCACCCTGAGACTTTATGAAAGGTGGTGTGGCTGAGACCATGAGAATTGGTCTACTTTTTATTCTGGAAGTTGAGACTCTAATGCTTATAATGAAGTGTGAGCAGTTCCAACACAAATGATCTAGGTGAGGCACTTTTTCACTTCATCCTTGCCCACGACTTAATTATCGCCAATAATGGCAGCGAACCGACCTACCTCACGTCAAACCGTAGGGAGGTTCTTGACGTTACCCTTGTCAGTGGACGACATTCGCATCTTCTCCATGGCAAGAGAGTTTTACAGAAGTGCTCATTCTCTAATCTTAGGTACATATTGTTTAACTTGGCTGGCCGCAGTTCAGTTGAAAAAGGATGGACTAGAAGCTATGTCAATCGCTGGTCCGATCCTTATTGGAAATAGCACCGACAAGCATCGACTGCTAACATCAAATGGACCAGGTGGTTTCTACTCTTTCTAGTGCTTTCAACTGCTCTCAGCCGTTATTCACCCACAGTCTTTTGGAATCACAAGAACCCCGAGTAGAATATGGATATCATCAGCCAGCGAAGAGAGTGTTGACAACAGCTCTAAAAGCTCTAATGATTGATCGGTACAAAAACGAAGCTGCAGGCTTTTAAGTATGCCATACGCAATCTAAAGAGGTCGTAGGGTTTTAAGTAAGACACCGAACGTTTTATGGTGTATCATGAACTCTGAAAGCATTTGAACTAGCTAGTGCACAAATACTCTAAACTTTCTCATGGGTGCATATTTTCTGGGCAATTATTGTCAATTTCTAGAAGCGGAGCATTCTACTTACTCAACGCCATCGCTCAAGATATCCAATTATCAATCGAAGTCGTCCAGTAGCTCATTTTAACTGTATGACCTGATGACGTTCTTGCAGCTGTTATCCAATAGTCTATGGGAGAATCGTTCCGATAGCTCAGGAAGATTTACACTGCTTTCCTACGCTTCTAGTATGTTTCTGCTTGCTGCCTGAAAACTGGAGTTGTGTTTATTCCTAAAACAGGAGGAATTTTTCACCTTAAGTCTAAAGACTATCATCTAATATGTCTTAATTCTGATTGAATCATGATTGGATCATTGATTACCATATGAAAAAATCAATCGATAGTTGATCTCGCTGTCACAGCATGCTTATACCAAAAGTAAGTCTATCGTAACTGCTCTTCACATCTTCATTGAGCATATTGAGAAATATTTTGCTCTTATAGAATAAACGCTTGCCACCTTCTTCAACATTAAGAGGGCCTTTAATAACGGTATCAACACGGACATCTCTGGGTAGAATCCTCTTTCCTCTGCATGATAGATTATCTTTTAATGAGGCTGGACCGTGCCGGCTGCAAAGCGATTGCTTGTGCAGATAACATTGCTATCGCAGTGTCGAGAAAGTATTTATCTGCACTTTCGGTGGAAATTTTAAATGACTCTCTTGACATACGGTGAGAGCGGCTTGAATATGAATGCAAGCAAACCGGAGTTAGTAGTTAATACAAGAAAGTACAAATTTCTTCGTTTTGACTTACCGAAATTGAACGAGGTCCTCATTGACCTAAGGCAAGGGGTCAAATATTTAGTGCTCATCCTAAACTCAAAGCTACCATGGAGCTAATATATAGCAGAAAGAATGCGGAAGGCTCTCAGTGCACTTTACCACTGCAAAAGAGCCATAAAGGCGAATTGGGGATTGCAGTCTTATACTGCTGCTTGGCTTTATACCACAGTGGCTAAGCCGATTTTATTGCTTAGAGTGGCGTTTTGGGGGGAAGCTGCTTTTAAGACTACCTGAAAGCGTGAGTTTGAAAAAATCCGTAGGGAAACTGAACTGCTGGCAACTGGAGCACTCAGCATCACCCCTGCTAAAGTACCTTTTTGCTCTGCACCATTGGTTACTATCCAATCTACTGATCTTTATCAGTATGGAAATGCTTCAATCATTGCTGAAGGAGTTCTCTTATGCCTGTTTTACACATATGGCAAACGTTTCGTCGAGGAACTTGTGAAATTACTTCCCCCCATATCTTCGCATGTAAAAAAAACAGCCAAAAGTAAACAAGGGGACCATTTACACACTCGGCTCGCCAACATTTGCCATGTGTGTAAACCCGGCATTACATTTCGCACGTTCTACTACATTTGTAGCTCAAAAATTGCATTCGTGGTAGGGATGAATGGTGTGATAGTGTCACTTTCGAAAGTGGGCCTATCCATGTGTACACCTATGGCTTAAATCGAAACAGCAGAGTCGGGAGTTATGCATACTTAGATGAGCTGAATATCGATTTATCTCTCCATCCACGAAACTAATGTAGTGTTTTTCAGACAGAAGTGGCGGCAGCAAGCAATTGACTGACTTTGGTGTAGTTAAATATTCGAAGTCAATATTTTTATTTTTACATATACCCAAGCAGCTATTAAATTCCTTGCTGGTCCTTGTCTACGTTTGTCGCTGAATACCGTACATCTCTTATGTGGAAAATACATATTGGCCGAGGCCAGGCGACATCTTGCGAGCCCGAGTGTGTGGACGGTCCAGACGAGCGACTTTGAGAGGGCTCGCCGGCGCTCGAGCGACTTCCGATCGGAATGGGTTTTGAGCACGAGTCAAAGCGATTTCGGACGAGCTGTCAAATGCCGTCCACATGGTGGCGGTCTCGTCTGACTTCGGCTCGCCTGGCCTCGGCCAATATGTATTTGAATCATTAGGGAGATGTGAAGACTAGACACAAGCGTTTTCAGGCCGATTATAAGACCGATGAGCTAGCGAGGCTTAGCATCTTCCCAAGATATTGCATTTAGATAGATATTTTCAAACCCATGTTAGTTTTCGGCAATTTGGCAGGTTTTGGGAAAACTTGAGGCATATATAAAGTCTTGTTTCGAGTCTTTAATTTCTGGGTAAAAATTACTCACATATACATATAAAGAAAGCGAAACGAGATTCAGTTTTAAAAGAAATTTAAGCGTAGATAAAACTTTAGGAAGCTCAAATGAAAATTGTCTCATAAAAAACAATTTAAACTGATAAAATCTCTTTGATAATAGAAACTTCAAATTTACATTTTGGGCAATCATGGAACCTGGAAATAAACTCATGCAATATTGCAAAATGTCGGCCACATTTTGTTCAGTTTTCAGACCGGAATCCAATTTATAAAAACTCAAATCTAATTTTAAGATGGTTTGTAGTAAAGATTTTAATTGTCTAATTACTAAGCTTTAAAAGATACCAAAATTTGTTGGACATTACAAGAAATTGGCAAAATTCTTTACTATTTTTGTAAGACTTTTAGGCGCAACTAAATTGGTACATGCTTTTGGACTATTTTTGCATACTTCATTATTCTTCTGTTAGACTTGAAACGAATTCTTTCATATTTATTCCGGTTATCAGCTTGCCTCTTTGCAGAGCTGTTTTTTCCTATCATTAACTCTTGGTCAATTTGTTTATTTTGTAATTAGCATATTTTGATACTGCATTGAATTTTTGGTTAGAAATAGCAGGTGTAGTCCTTGTAATAATATTAACCGTGTGGTATTTGCCAGTTTTATTGCTTTAAGTATTATACTTATAATAGAGATTCAATGTTGCATTTATTGTATATTTACATTAAAGGATAGAATAATAGAAGTTAAAGTAGTATGATTGTCACAAAAATAGTATCACTCCCATGGGTCGGAACAGAGAAAAAAACTTTTGCCAAACAGCTTTTATTTATCGAAATCTGTAACGTTTGGTGGGTAAAGTACTAGGTTTAAGCATGCACACTCTAGGTTTCACACACTATAGCTTTTAGATTTCTGTAAGAAAATACTAAAATTCATCAAAACTCTTTTTTCAAAACACATTTATTTCCTTAACTTCACGCGCTTCCACTCACTTCCTTCTTTGTTATATAATCATTATCCCACAAGCATCGAAGATTATAATAAGACCACCCACATGTATCTGTTCCTGGTATCGGTCGCAAACATCTTTCCAAATGTTCCAAAGAAACTTCCAAATCGCCATCAGATTCGATCACCTGCTTGAAACGTTCCGCGTTGTATCCTTCGCGATCGTCCCAGATACCATATTTCAATCCTAAGCACCGCGTATAGCATCGAACATCATTTTCACTGGGGAAATCATTATTTTTGATTGATTCCTGATGTTCAGCAGTTACATTCTCCTCTTTGAAGCATTCGTCACGAAATTGGTCCATTTCTTCATTTGATGGCGGTGACCAGTCGGCGCGCACCTAAGGTGTTAAAAACCGGTAGATTATTAAAATGATTAATTTCTAGAGGAAAATGGTTAGTTAAGAAGAGATACCAGAAAATAAACTCACCAAAACGATTACAGCAAGAAATACAATAAAACTTTTCATTTTTGAAGCAACAGTTACAATCTATCTACCACTCGGATTCGACTAATACTAGCAATGCTGGCTATGAAGTAGCATCTTTTTATAATTCTGTTAGCTATTTGTAAGACTTGTTAGCGAAGTTCTTAGATACACTTCAATTTGATTTCATAGACAAACAAAAATTCACATCACGTACATTTTTAACAATAATACCGTCGTTCCTAACCACCTGTTGGTTTGTATGCATATACACATTTTAACTCGTGGTGACAATCTTTGATTTTCGTTTTTATCTGCTAGCATAGACAAAATATCAACACGGACATTTTAGTTTCATGACGTATACTGATTTCAAATAGAATTTTAGTTTTTTTTTTTACAGATTTATTGCTTGTTTAACTATTTGTTTTCAAATGTAATAAAATGTAATTATAATGCTAGGCGGAAAACGAATCCCAGTTGAAATTTGGAAGACATTGCTTGAATATCGGTATATCCAGTATTATTTTATATTATTTTATAAAAAATTATCAGGCAAATTATTTTATAAAAATTTTAAGAAGCTAAGTTTTCGAACATCTTTTTGGAGACTTTTAATTACTCACATTTTTTGATTCAAATTAATCATACATTATTCGTTTCGGTAGAGCTATCTTGATTTGCAATAGCATTACCTGAATTATTTCTAAGTGTTTTCTGATGTTTTTGGTTTCCGATGTTTGTGCGTCAGACATAAATCACAAAGCATGAATGTTTCATAAATTAGAGGCTATTAGCTTGCGTCAATGTTTTTCGATTGACTTTCCTCGATAGCACCAGAAAGCTAAACAAATAATTATCTGCTCGGAGCCATTAAATCTGATGATCTTTATTTGATCAAACACTGATTTTTTTCAAACACAACACACAGCTTAAGACAAATAACAACGAAAAAATTAAACATTTCATTTGAATTTCTATCTTATTGTCTCTTAAAATTATTTAGAAACAACTTGTTTTCGTGGCATCGTAATCAGCAATAATATGTTAGATATGCATATGTAAAAATAATGTTCTTTAAAGTGCAGACATTTAAGAAAAATGCATTCACTGAAATTCCCAATGTGTGTCATCTGCAAATTCAAGTAATTTGTAAGCCACATTATCGAACGACACTAAATAAATATTTGTTAATAAAATTTTGCATCAACTCATTTAATCCAAAGGTGCTAATAATCAAAATTAGCTTAATAATTCTTAGAAAAATTTTTGACTGTGACTCTTAAATGTTTCTTATCTTTTTACTAATAAGGTGCCAGCTTTTCGTTGCTGAGATCTATTCACACATTGGAAGTATGAGGCTAGACTTGAGAGGTGTCGCAAACAGTAGTTTCACTTTTTGTAGAAAGATTAGTTTCGTTGCAAGTGGCCCAACACTGCATATTCATATTAAAAATTGCATCTTACAAAAGTTTAAGGGCGTGTTATTTAAAGCCAACAGATATCATGAATTATCAAAAATGTTAAAAATTGATAGAATGAATGAGAAAAAATTTGTTTTTATAATAATATGTACATTTTTCAGCTAACTTAACTATAAAAAAAAATTAACTATTTAAAAAAATACAGACTAGGGACTGTATTATTTTGGCATGCTGCTACTTATTGTTGTTGTTAATTTATTATTTTTCCTTATAAATATTTTTCCTTGCACCCTAATCGGCATAATGAGCCTGTACAATAGCTGACGACATTTTGTTAATAATTAATTAAAACTACCTTGCGCAACGAATTAGGTCTAACTTATACCTCATTACAAATAACTTAGCCTAAATAGACCTTAATCTTAACTTAGGCCTACATAATTAAATAACACATCCATGACCTGCCGTTGATAGGGTGTCTTCGCGGGGCGTATAAATGGCTCATTCAAACCACCTGTATACCCAAGTGCTCAAATTATTAGTCTGCAAACAGTCCCTAACGCCGCGTCCACATTGGCCATGGGAGATGGCATAACATTAAACTTGAAATGGAAAATGTAGACGGTATATGGCATACCATATCTGATGGCATGCCATATAAACCCTAAACGAATACAAAAAAAAGATTGCTTATGGAAATATATATTCGCCTCTTCCTCAATTTGCGCCTTTCCTCACATTCTACTTCCTCTAACCTTCGCAGTGCTTTATAACACCGGATAGCGGGCATATGTTCACTGCTGAATGATATTTTCCAAATGATATGGCATGACATGCCGTTGCCCAGGCATCAGATGACATGCCATAAACTGACATTCGTTGCCATCGCATATGGCAGAGTTCATGGCCAATGTAGACTCAGGGTAAGTGGCTTCAGTCCCGACTTCTAATACAGGAGAAGGTTATTCGGCCCCCTCTTAGTAATCGGGTCGTAGAACCTGCCAGTGCAGTGATGCAAGATTTTCCTTTCAAATACTTCCGCCTCGGCCATGACAGTTTTTGAACAGGTAGTCCAGGGTGGAGATGCGTAAGTCAAGATAGGCTGAATTAGGGCCTGAGAGCAAATGGATTTAGCTTTGGATGTCATGCCCATCTTTTACACAAAAAGATGTTTGATGCATTGAAATGCAGATTTGGCAGCTTTGATTTTATGCCGCACGTAAGAGTTAAACTTCAGAAATTCGTGAAAATCAACACTGAGGTACTTCAGAGATCAGCTAGGAGTAATCTTAGAGATCCGAGCGAGACAGCAAGTTTTTTTTTACCTTGTTGCGAATAGTTTGCGTTCCCTGATACTTGCGTGGATTGCGACATACACAAGGCTGTGTCTTACTGCTCATTGGTTTGATGACTCATTCGTAAAAGAGAAGGCTTCATTGTGTCAACTAGTACATGTTCCAGACTCTTCGCTGTTTTGAGCGGATCTTGGCTCGACGCAAATATAAGTGTGTTATCCGGGAATCGCCTGTCTGAACTCAAAATGATGTTTTATTTTTTCCATCCATACTCAAAAAAAAAATTGGTTGAATTTTACCCTTATAATAGTAGGAAATTGGTTTCCTACTATTAAAGATGTAAATTTACAAAAGCGCGTACAAAGAATATTTTACGTCTTAAATGTGTAATTTTTTTTTACGAGCGAATCGTGTAATTTTACGCTAAAAAGATGTAAATTTAAGACGGAAATGCATGATACCTATGTTCCAAACGCTACTTTTTACAAGTTTTTTAGGGTTTTTTAGCGCAATTTATTCGTCAATGTCCATAAAGATGTTTTAAAAAACGATAATAAAGGTGCGTTTTTTGCACTTTTTGGCAGGGTAAGTTAAGGTAAGTTTAGGTAACTTACCTATCCAAGAGTGCAAAAAACGCACCTAAAGAATGTTTTATCAAACAAAAAGTATCAATTGCGAACAATTTTAGGAAGTTTGCACTACTTAAGCAGGAATTTCAGCTAACATCTAGATAAGTTTAATTTTGAATAAAATTGAAAAAATTTAATGATCCAAAATGCAGCCACTCCAGACAGGTAACTGCCATAGCATAAAATATTAACCCAAAATGAACTATCATCAAAAAAAGCCTGTAAATAGGTCACTTTAAATGTTAAAATAGGAATCCTATCAAATCAAGTAGGCAAAATATAAATATTTTTCTTGTCAAATGCAAAAAATTTTTTCAAATCCTTTAAGTTTATAATTTATTTTAATTTGATATATACACTATATACACATTATGCACATTAGCTTAGAGCACTTATTGTTACACTTCTAATTAACTTATTACACTTCTACACTTATTGCACGAAAAGACTGACACTTAACTGTTGCTATTCAAAGAAACGATCAAGAAATATCAGACTCGTTCAATCTAGCCAAATCACCGTCTTTCGTCACAATGCTACAACAATAATAAGTCAAATTCGAACAAATGATATAATTTTACAGCTTTGGTGTAAATGAAAGTAGCGAAGTAGTAAATTAATACTCTTTTTGCTAAGGTTTACAAAACACTATTTATTATTCAGCTGATATTACGTACAAGCAAAAACTGCACATCCAATGTGTTATAGATATTGTGATTCGTTATTTTAAACAGAAAAATGAATATATTTACTTTTATCAAAGAATTAATTGTGGACTCACTTTTTAGAGTGCAGATTCTCTCCAGAATTTTCCCTAGATTAGGAATCAGAGGAATTGGACGAGAACTATTTGCCTTTATACTTTTGCCCTTCTTATGAATGGGAATCAATTTTGCTACCTTTCATGAGTCCAAAAAGTAACCATTGTTCAAGGCATTGTTATCTACAATGGAAGGAATTCAGAACATAGAGAATGGTAGATGTTAAATAATGAAACTAGAGATTCCAACATGCCCAGAAAACTTCTTACTTTTTATACCGCGCAACAGTTGCACCAAGTATGCACTATTAACAAAGTAGAACTGGTCATTTGCATCTTGCGAATCACCGAAGGAATTTCGGATCCAAATGTGGTCAGTGGCTCGTGACGTGTTTTGAGGAAGCGATTGACTTCCTCTTATACCCTTTGGTGGCTAGGAACATTCATCTGAGATTAGAGTGTCGATGCAAACAACTCAGTCTGATGGCTAGGGATGTGCGCCGAACCATTGCCTATCGTCACCACCATCTCCGGCTGTTATATATACCAGAGAAAATTTTTTTTTTTCTTAAACATGTCGGAGCTGGTGGAATGTCGCACAGGCGCTGCACAAGCGGCTCACTGCGAAATTTACCAATCATTTTAGCAAAAATTTTGCTGAGGCAGTTGATATTTGAATTTAGTAGCTTGTAAGCTTCGGAAAGTTTTTCCCGTAACGCGTGGAACCATTACTGATTCATAGCCTGTTTATTAATTTTCAACATTGCATGTCCTAGGCTGGCAAGGCATAGACAAGGAGAAGTTTGAGCTTTCAGTTTTATAGCCTTATGAAAATAACTTTTTGGAAAGTCCGACATCGTATTCTCGCATTTCCGTCATCTAGGATGAATACGAATTGAAGCTTTGGCTGGCGTCCGATCGTACCTCTGCATGATTTGGAATGTGTAGTCATTGCATGCTGAGTGATTGTGACGCCCATTGGAAATTTCAATAGCGTATTCTCGCAACTACTAGGGGGGATTGATCCTCTTGTATTAAATATTGTACTTACCTGTCATGATTTGAAATGCTCCGAGATTTTCATCTATCCATTTTATATAGCACACTTCCCATAGCCGATGTATTCTCGCAAGTTCCTTTCCCCTTATTGTTCATTGTTGATGTTCATTGGCCAGTCATGGATTTTTGGAAAACCCCTGTCAAGCAGATTACATTTTCATTACGATGAATGTTTGCTTCATAAATTCTGTCCGGAATGCATTACAGCGATTCCCGTTGGGATGGTCTAACCTAACGTACACAAACATTGGAAATCGTTTTTGAAAACACCTAGCAGAGGGTATAGGTAGTTTAAATAAAAGCACAGATATAAAAGTTACAACTTATGAGATGAAGAGAGAGGGGGAAAACTAAAAAAGTCTTAAATCTACGCTAAGTCTCATACAATGGAGCCTAGTTTTCCATTTTTTGAATTTCAGTAAGGATCATTTAGTATGCTGGTTTCAAACTTTGATATAATATTGAATCTACATGGTCGGTATGATTTTTTTTGTAAAAAAAGCTTTGTTAGCATCCCATATTCAATCCTGCTTTATTCGAAAGCTCTTTACGAAAAATCGAATCCTCCACAGACATTTCATCGAGCCCTTTGAAATTTTCTTCCTATGTTCGAACTTTTCATGCCTATATGTCTCGTTCATAACAAAATCCTTGCTCCCATATGTGATTTACTATGACAGTCGTCGGCATTAATTAATCAAATCAATTGAAATGTATTGAATTAGCACGAAATTGAATATCTGATGCCTGCCTTGCATAGCAATGAAAATCATGGGGATGACGATTTGTATTCTGGAGGAAGAAGCACTAGTGCTGAATACGAGCAAGACATTTTCTACATCAATTTGTCAGATCCGGTAGGGAATGCTCTAGAAAACAATTAACAAAAAGAGAAGAGGATGAATTGTATTTGAGATGGATGTTTTGGCATGGCAATTGTCTTGCGTCAACTGTTAAAGAACCCGAACTAAGTTGAGTCAAACTACAAGACTGAATGAAATGTATTGCAAAACAGTATTACCATAAAGTACCTTTAGAGCTGGTTCTTTTTTGTAAATTTTTAGATCGTATCAATCCATTTTAAGTCTTTGCTATACATAAAATACAGCCCTTAAAGCCTTGACCGTGTCCGAATAGTAGGCATTGTTCGATATATGTACGATAAGTTTCGATACTTATGTAAATTATGCTATTTATTTTAACCTAATTCATTTCTCATACTACTTGTGCTTCGTGAAATTTATGCATTTGAATACGCTTCAGCATATTAAAAATTAAATTACTAATGTTCAATATAAATCGCCAGTAGTATGAGGTATGATCAAAGGTCATTTTTGACACAATGTAAAATTGTGAACTATTAGTTGTAAGCAAATGTAAAGTAAGCAAAATTAAGCTATAAGAAGAATGAGTCAATCTCAGCGTGAACAAAGCCTATTATTTATCATTGGTGAGGCTGCTGACGGCGCAAAGGTTAGTTGAGTACTGGCACAGCTTGAATTTGACTGTTCTATTAGATTACTTAATTTCTGATACTGAACTAGAAGTTAGTGCTCTAATAGAATTCTCCCGAAGGTTAAAATAAGTACTGAACTTATTCTACGTCACCTGGTAGTAGTTGAAGTTGAGTTCTTGTACTGTACTTGAGTTCAATATTTTGACTAAACCCCCTGGTTTCTGGTATTGTGCTAGAAATCAGTGTCCTAACAGAACCCTTTCTGAAGGCTAGAATAAATACTGTCCTTAGTCTACGCCCGATCTGCAGCAAGGGATTGATATCAGGTGCTCGACCTATATCAACGATACATATCAAGAGCAATTAAAGAAAAGCGTCGGTCGTTATATAAAAACAGGCAAAGTGAAACTTACACTTCATCAGCATCTGCTTTGGACATTCTACTCTCTGAAAACTATTTCGTTTTTACTTGAAACTGATAAATTCACGGATACTTAAATGTTGTCATACATTATTTCGAAAAATTTGCAATAATGAACCACTCTACCCTTACAAAAATATTTCGGCAAAACTTGTTTGAAAATTAATTCCCATAACACATTCGAAATGAACATGAAATTCATTTAGAACACTCTCTTTCACAACGTTCATTTCTAAATGCCACACAAAATACCGTCCATTTGAGATACGATTATGATCCTTCGGAAAAAAAACCCAACCAAAAATATTATCAACAAATGCTAGCCTGTATGCAAGCATCATGTATCATACTTCCGTTTCTCATCTCTCGGGACTGTCGCATCGAACCACCAGCCTCCATTATCTGAACAGCTTTTTCTTCGTCACCTCACTTCTCTCTCCCGTGACTGCATCATTATTTGCGAACCCGCGACCAAGCAAATGCACAACAATATAATAAGGACACTCATAAATAAATTATGATAACAAAAGAGTTGTGCGGCACATTTACTTAATGATAAATTTTACCTCGTACATTTTTTTATGTAATTAAATCCGTTCGGAGCTGTTTGACCGTTCTCAGAGGAGGTCTCCATCTCTCGGCTGATGTAAATCAGGACGAGACGCAAAAACACGAAATGGACTGGGGAGCATGTTTAGCAACGATTCGAAATACGAAAGTCTCGAATACTTTTATTTGGCTGCTTTATAATATTTTTCTGTTCTTACAGATTCGTTTTTGATAAAACGTGTACTATGCCCTGAATACTGCTCGCGCACCAAATGCACATTTATCTACGATTCATCCTTTATTTTGTGATACTCGAGCTCATTCCAGTCATATGTGTCCTTTCGTTGGTCTCGCGTTTTCAGCATACGAAATTTTATTTACAAAAATGAAATTATAATGAAAACATGTGACGACCGCAGAGGGTGTATCCTTTTTATGACAAAACCCTTTCCAGTGATAAACAACAACAGATATCTTAGCTGGGCAACTGGAGAAATTTCTGAAATCCGTCAAAGAGGATATCCTTTTGCGCGCTAAATAGGTTTACATAGCTACCGCGTATTTTCATCCTCGTCATTCATTTTATCCTTTTTTTATGTCCTAGAAAAAATCGACCAAGACCAAAGTGACCGCACTAATAAGTATAAAGGACATGGTTTTTTTTTATAAATAAACATTAATACGAAAAAATGGCCGGACATTCATCCAGTTAATAATGTTGCACGCATGACAGGAATCGTAAAAGATAAATAAATTAAATATGAAAATAATTTGTACGTTTTTAATGTTTAGCTTTTTTGTGTGGATTGGGTTTTATCTGCACACTGGACGGCGCCGTTGTAATTTCGAGTTAAAATAATGTAGTAAATGCAGACCGAATTATAAAAATGTGAGGACGATAGAAAAAAAGACACTAGTCTGATTATTTGTAATGGCTCAGAGTTTTTTGGTTGAGTCTTATGAACATTTTCTCCCTTGCTGCTTTGAATGAACTCTTAGTCGAAAATAAAGATTTCGCAAAGGATATGATATGATGCATGGACTCATGGATGCTTTGCATAGATTTTAGTTGATTTTAAGAACTATATTTAAAGTTTTCTGATTTTGTAGTTTATTAGTAGACAAGGATTATATTTTACATGATTTGGGATTTTTGGACGAATGTTTGTTGGTTACGATCAAGTCTTGCCAGACATCATTTCCAAAATTCCAGCCCTCATCACCCGAAGCCAGACTTCCAAATACCGAAAAGTTTTCACAATTCATCTGTTTAAGTTTGGAAAACTTAGCTCGTAACCAAACTTATTTTTCAAACAAAAATCTATCATATCTACTGTACATGCCAGTCAAGCGTATGCAACAACATTTCTTGCAACCGAATTCTTTCACAAATCCAAATTCGTAATGCATACATCAAATTCATAGCTTTCAAATACAAGCACTGCTATACATGCACCATTGCTCAAGGTTCCTAATTTCCAGTCGTGTATCTCCATTTTGAATTCGAGCTGCCATACCACATATCAGTTACACTTGAACGATATCACATACAAGTTTGTGTATATGAGCATGCTTCAAAAGTCGTCGACGATGAAATAAAGCAATTGCTCTACTCTCAGACTACATCTGTTTCACTACGAGAAACAACTCTGGACCGCGATCCTTTTCATCCTAATGTAATACGAGCTCCAATCGCTGCGAAAAAGATAACACATAAAACATACTCGAATCTTTTGCAAAATATTCCCAGCTACTTTTTAAACATTCTCCCGTAATTCCATCGTATAAGTTTTGGAGAAAGTATTTTACTGGGCTAAAGAAAAGTACGACGGGGTTGAGAAAAGGAAGAAAGGGATGTCAGTCATCTCTCTTCATGGAATGAGCAAGAAAAAGGAGAAAAAGACCGTAAAATAAGCTATAACTCTAAACAGGAAATATTTCACAGATACTAAATGCAAGAAACCTTTAGCTTTTCTGACATAACTATTCCCAAGTGTATGTTATTCTTATCGAACTGTAATTTAACGTTCTTTGTCCCAAAATAATGTTTGTATGCTTCGTGCAATGCAGCTGAAGTCTTGATTATATCAGATTAAACCACACAGGGAATAAAGGTTGAAATGAAGTATTGCATTAGCATAAGCTGAAATGCCGAAACTGTCTCGCTTCGATAATTATTCTATTGTTACTTATGTATATAAACAATATAGTAAACAAGTGTAAAAAATCTCAAATCCAAATTCAAAAGCAATTGAAAATAGCAAAATATACTAAAATAACGTCGACATAAAAAAACGATATATTATTGCATAAATGATTAATAGTAAAAGCTAATCAGCTAATCAAATGTTATTACTTATGAAGCTTGCATCTTTATTAAAACCAAATTCCACATTTTGTGGAAACCTGCATCAATACACTCCTCATAAGCGAAAACTGTTTTAGAGTCTGCCGAGCATGCCAAAATATCAGCTGCGTGATTTGACAGTTTCAATATTTTGTTACATTAATATTTTAAGTTCAAAATAATCGTCCAATCTGAGGTTAACATCAGCTAAGCGATGTATTTTTACTTATGTTGGAAATATCATAAAATACCGATAAATTATTTTGATTGCCATTAAATTGGTTTTATTGAATAGATAATTCTGTGTCATTTTTATTTGAATATGATTTTGGGTATGTGAGCGCCATTACTGGCGCCGAGAAAGTCCAAACGAGAGGTCCAGTTTTCGACTACTTTAACCAATAATTGGGGCAGTATCCCGCCAATGACACGGTGAATGTTGTCTGCTAAATAGTCAAGCGTCTCGGGCTTGTCGGCGTAGACGAGTGATTTGACGTATCCCGGTGTTAAATTACAAGATCTTGCAGGCCAGTTCACAGGTCCAAATCGAGAAATTATGCGTTCATCAAATGTTTCTTTCAATAAGTCGTGGGTTGCGCGAGCTGCATGGCATGCACGGAGAGAAATTGCGGCAATGATTTTTACTACAGTGGATAATAAAATTTACTATTCCGAAAATTCGATATGAAAACATGAATGTTATTACAAATTTGATGAAAATTTACTATTTTCCTGCAAATAATAGTCAATTCCACTACATACTACAACTCACACATGTTCATTGCGCTGTAGTAGAGACATTCATGTATACATAATTCACAACAAAGTAGTAAAATGTGTAGTGCAATTGATTACAAAGGTAATGGGGCAAAAAATTACTACCATTGCAATAAAATTAATTGCAAATTTTGTATGATTTCATTACACTTTTCTCTCCGTGTGTCGCGCCATTTTGTTGAAACTAGAGATCCGCTGCATTACAGCGTGTCAATTTTGGAACGAAAAAGTCATTGATCATGGCTCTATAGCGATCACCATTAACTGTAATGTTATTCCCAGGAGCGTGTTTGAAGACATATGGACCAATTATTCCACCGGCCCATAAAACACACCAAACAGTGACTTTCTCCGGATGTAAAGGTGGTAGGACAGCCGCCATCATGATCCATCATGATTGCTTGGCAACACTTTTTTGCAAAAGAATGAACGTCTGGTCCAACGATAGTAGCAAAAAAAATCTCTCTGGTTAATTTTTAAAAATAAATTAAAAACCACGTACCTTAAACGCTGGAAACCAAATGCTATGTCCACTACACAACACGAGCTTTCTATTTTATAGGTAGAGTTATTTAAAATGTGATCAGCTTCACCAGGCATTATAAAAATGCCTTCAGTTTAAGGCAATATTTTGAAAACATACATATTTTGAAAACACTTTGAAAAAAACCACAAACAACACAGTTTAGGAACTTTGCAGGCACGAGTCCATGCACAAATGACAGTGACAACGACTAAATGACGAGTGCCAACGACAAAAGTACCGTTTTAATACATAGTTTACTAAACTAAACGCTGATCGCGATAAGTTCGGAATTTTTTATGAATTTTAACTTATTTCTCAATAAACCCTTAACGATTTCCCTATCGTAGATTCGTTCGCACTTTGTTCGGAATTCGCTCGAACTCAGTGAAATATTCGCAACGAATTCTCAATGATATCAAATTTGTTTCTTGCAGATTTCAGAAGAGATTCTTAACAAATATTCATATGTTTCTCATAAAATAATGAACAACCTTACCCCAGTCAATGGTTTTACTTATTTCAAGAGCTTTTTATATTTCTATCTCTTTTGCTCATTTTCGGAATAGTTGTAACCAATTTCGAATTCCGAATTTGGCACACTGGGTAATGACCACGGTATAACAGTGTGCCATGGCGAACACTTTGCGAAACACTGTCTTGTCAAAGCACCGTATAAAAGACTGTATATAGTGAAAAAGTTTTCCTTTCTGGCTTAGGCAAAATTTCAGTCCTAAACAACGTTTTCCTGGAAGAACTCAAAAGCTTCAAGCCAGATAGCTGAAGTTTGTCCAACGTGGGTGATCTTATAATTTTGCATTTGTTTCAATCAAAGAAAAGTTCTTTATTGGGTATTTTCACCAGCCCCTGGACACGGACGGTATAACTTTCCACCATTAGCCCCTTCAATCCTCTCGCGCACAAAGCATGTTAAAACTGCCTTTACGCCATTTTGATCTCATTGTCAAATTGGAGGGGAACTACTTAGATTTGACCCGATTTGACAATGAGTAGCTAAAAAATTACTACCATCCCCTTCAATGTAAATCTTATGGGCATGTCCACTCCATTTCTACTACCTCACTGTTTTTCACGTAGCTTCCCAACGGAAATCGCTGTTATACATTCCAGCAGCGTGCATGAAACAAACAATCTCACCAATACATATGTAAGCTGCTTGAAAGTGGTTTTCCGGAAGCCCCATCGGGAATCGATGCAATGCATTGCGGACAGGATATATGAAGCAAATATTCTTGGTAATGAAAATGTAATCTGCTTGCGGGGTTTTTTCCAAAAGTCCATGACTGGCCAATGAACATCACTCGCAGAAATAAGGGAAAAAGAACTTGCGAGCGTACACCGGCTATGGTAGTGCGCTATATAAAACGGAAAGATGATAATCCCGGAGCATTTCAAATCATCAGAGGTAAGTAAAATATTTAATGCAAAATTACCAATCCCCCCTAGTAGCTGCGAGAATATGCTATTGAATTTTCCAATGATCGTCACAATCACTTAGCATGCAATAAGGCCACATTCCAGGTCATGCATAGGTACGATCGGCCGCCGGCCAAAGCTTCAATTCGTATTCATCTTAAGGGGGGAGATACAAGTAAAATTTTCAAAAAAATATTTTTTTTTTTTATCTATAGAAAAAGTTTGTATAACATCTTAGAAATATGTCACCCAAATTCCAAAACTTAATTCAAAGTATTTATCATGTTAAAACTTATAAACGTGACCCTCTTGTACTTTGCGTTCGAGTGCCTTCAGAAGTATAGTTGATCGGCCAATTTTTACTACCTGTTCTTAACTGCCCTTACCTGCAGACTTTTCTATTGCTAAAAATTTGGGTGAACAGCTATTTGAATATCAATATACATAATGATTCCAAGAAATGGACAGTTTTATAGCTAATACAAGGTACATTAGTGAAGGTCAGAGCTGGTGTGGCTGTTAATTCTGTTCACGCTAGTTTTGGAACTTATTCAGTACGGAAAGATTTCGAAAACGAAAATATCAAAATGAGTTCATATCCTAAAGGAAATAAAAATGTATGAACTCGGACAGCATACCCGCGTAAACGAAAATTTTATGGAAATCAGTACTCCAAAAACAGAGATAAAACAGAACAACCGAGTGTAAGTTCGAAAAAACTTCGTGAAATAAGGTAATTATATAGGAGATGGAGACTCAAAAACATTTAAAGGAATACTTGACATAAATCCGTATGGTGACTATTTTCAAGTAGTAAAAAGTGAGTGTATTGGCCACGTGCAGAAGAGGATGGGTAGTCGTCTTCGAAAGATTAAAACAGATCAAAAACTTGGAATAAGTGGTAAGCTAACCGAAGCGCTTATAAACAAGTTGGCATTATGCTACGGATTAGCTATTCGGAGGAATTTCAACAGCCTCGAAGATATGAAAAAAGCTGTAATGGCCACTTATTATCACATGTGCTCCACGGACGAAAATCCAAAACATGAGGGCTGTCCACCGGGTCCCGACAGCTGGTGCAAGTGGCGGAAAGCTGAAGCATCTGCAGAAAATCCAAAACTTATTCAACACCCTGCACCACTACATACAGAGGTCCAAGAGTATATTAAACCAATATTTGAAGATTTTTCCCGACATGATTTGCTCGTAAGATGTTTGGGTGGCCATACGCAGAATGCAAATGAGAGTTTCAACTCGACTGTTTGGCGTCTCGCTCCAAAGCACTTACACTCAGGGTTAAAAATCATTGAAATTGCCGCGTATACGGCAGCTGGATCGTTCAACGAAGGGAATACATCTCTTTTACAAGGAATGAACAATTTAGATATAATAATTGGCAGACAATGTAAATCATACGCAGATAAAATAGATGAGCAGAGAATGACTTGAGCAAATCGGCGCAGCTTGTTAACTACTAAAGAAGCACGTCAAGAGGAACTTCTTGAAAAAATGAGCTATACGCAGCTACAGTAGGACTTTTATATGGCGCTGGAATTGCTAACTATTCGGTAAGCCACTACCATCATTGAATTTTTATGAACCCAAACTTTAAACGCGTTTTTCTTAAAACACGATTTTTCAAATCGGCGTGAACGATAGCTTAAAAAGTTTTGTATCTATCGCAGTGAAATTTCGCACACATCTTTTGAGTTATATTAGTTTCTATATGAACATATTTGTTTTGAATTTTTTTTGAAAAAAAAACATATTTGCCTAGCAAAAACGATTGAAAAATTTGGCTGAAAATTCAAATAATGGTTATAAAGTGTTTCATTCTGCAAATTTTAATTTTTCATTTGTTTTTTTTAGGTTCATCTACGAAACATAACCTTAATAATCACACAAAATTTGTTTTTTATTATTTTCGATTGACACTACAGAGGCTACAAACTACGCCATTTGACAACTCTCGCTGCGTCCTTCCCGAAATACTGGACTGAAAATCAGCCATTTTGAAATATTTTAAAATTGGATCTTTTTTTTTGTAATAGACGAAAATATAAATAAATCATATGTAAAGTTTGGAAAATGTAGAATCAATTATTCTTTAATAAAAAAAAATCATCAAAATTGACTAAAATTCGCGGGTCTATAAGTATTTCTCCCCTTAAATGACGGAAATGCGGGAATATGATGTCGGGCTTTCCAAATAGTTCTTTTTGTAAAGTTACAAAACTGAAAGCTTAAACTTCTTCCTGTCTATGACTAGCCAACCTAGGACATGCAATGATAAAAATAAATAAACAGGCTATGAATCGGTAATGGTTCCACACATTACGCGAAAAACTTACCGAATATATGCCGACGCATTACTTTTCCCGTTGGGAACTCCATGATTTACCTATGAACACCACTCGCAAAAATAAGGGGAAAAAATTTGCGAGTATACATTGTGCTATATAAAACGAAAAGATGAAAATTTCGGAGCGTTTTAAATCATCTCGGGTAAGTAAAATGTATGAAAAACAAGAGCACCAAATCCCCTTAGTAGCTGTGAAAATACGCTGTTGGAATTTCCAATGAGCGTCACACACATTATCCATACATTCCGGTACGAGGTACGATCAGGCGCCAATCAAAGCTTCAATAGGCATTCACCCTAGATGAAGGTAATGCAAGAATACAATGTCGGGCTTTCCAAAAAGTTCTTTTTATAAAGCCATAAGGTTGAAAGCTCAAAGTTACCAGCCTAATAGAGATGGGCAAAAGACACTGGTACACTGTTCGCTTCGCATTTCATTAAGTTTATTCAAACGAAAGCTTTCGCTCACAGATTATGCTGTGCTTTTTTCAGACGCTGCACTGTAAGAAAGAGCTATGCCTAGTGATGGGCGTTTCTGTTGTTTTCAGAAAACGAAAACGAACTGTTTTTTTCCAAAAACAACTGTTTTTTGAAACTTTTTGAAAGCTTTTTTCACTCGACCAGCAGCAGATTGATACTGGGTGTTACCATTAGCGATGGGCGTTTCTGTTGTTTTCAGAAAACGAAAGCTATTTGAAAAAAAACAGTTTGAAAAAAACTATTTTTTTCCAACTGTTTTTTTCAAACTGTTTTTTTCCAAATAGTTTTCGTTTTTTGAAAACAACAGAAACGCCCATCACTAATGGTGACACCCAGTATCAATCTGCTGCTGGTCTAGTGAAAAAAGTTTTCAAAAAGTTTTCAAAAAGTTTCAAAAAACAGTTGTTTTTGGAAAAAAACAGTTCGTTTTCGTTTTCTGAAAACAACAGAAACGC
This sequence comes from Nemotelus nigrinus, assembly GCA_947369275.1. Classification (NCBI taxonomy): domain Eukaryota; kingdom Metazoa; phylum Arthropoda; class Insecta; order Diptera; family Stratiomyidae; genus Nemotelus; species Nemotelus nigrinus. The sequence continues at coordinate 159,111,560 of OX376373.1, forward strand.
CCATCACTAGCTATGCCTCATGAGCCATGAGGCATTTTGCCCATTTCTACAGCCTAGGACACGCAATGCTAAAAATAAATTAATAGACTATGAATTTGTAATGTTTCCATGTATCACGCTGAAAATTTACCGAGTATAAACTGACTTATTACTTTTCCCGTGTCTTATTAGATCGACCAATCAATTGTTGTGCTTTTGATGGAATAAAATTATTATTTTTCCGTTCACTTCGATTTTATTCATATTTTTTCGATTGTGAGCAGTTCTTTTACGACGGAGATAGTTTTCCTTTATTTTCTTTCTAAATTGCGTTAGTATTTTTATGTTGACTACTTTTTTCTAGATTTATTTCACTTGCATAGCTTGAATTGCGCTTGTTGAAAATTCAGGCACTTAGATCGTAGAAAAAGTACTTAACTGTGACAACTTTACTTACACATATTGTCTTTGAAACTAATATGAGGTTTGTCAATGATAAACATTTACCGCCATAACAAAGGATCATCTGAATTACGGCCTAATTACCTAATATTGTTTACTAAACTTTTCCAAATAAAAATGATATTTAGATACTGAAATGTCACAATACTTGACAGCTACCCACATTCATAAACAGGAAACAACTAAAAGCAAACCTTTGTAAATAGTTCAAATTTCCGTCACTTGCCTCCCACAACACCAACATTTTTAACAACTATGGATTGCATTATCCAAAAACTCCAAACTTCTTAGACCGACATCTATACTTCTGATTCCAATCAACATCAACGGTCTTCAAACAAAAACCCCTCTATAACTTTGCAACTTTCTCAAAATTAACGGAAAACTATGCGGATAAATCTAATTAAAGTAACACCTTGTTGCGGTTACCGATTCCAATTAATCTTAAATGCCGTAGAATGTACAACATGAGCAAAGCAATAGCGCCACCAATACAACAGATACACCGATCATAAACAAGCCTTCAGTCGGCTTTACCTCACCCACTTGCATACGATTCAACTATCCGAAGATAGATAAACGCCACCAGTCTCCCAAGTTACTGGAACTAGAATAACAAGAAGAAGACGAATGAAAATTTATCCGTAGAACAACGACCACATCTAGTAAATCTTAAATCAGTACTTAATCTTACGCCACCTCATACGTGTAATTGTATATCTGGTGCGAGTCGAATGAGCCGGATACAAGAAGAAAAGGTCTCATTCCTTATTAAAGCAATTGGCTACAGGTATCTTTTCATCGTAAATATCTTTGCATCTGTCTTCGCTACATAACAGAAGCAGCATCTTTCGCTCGGGACGCTTTCAACCAGCTACTTGTTATAGATCTTGATAATTTCTTAGTTGTCGGTCTATTGAGCATTAACAAAAACTTCGAATACGATAGTTTCTTGTAACCGAAGCCGTGTATAGTATGTGTGTGTATCTGCCCCGGAGGAGATACATTTCTGCATATGAACGGCATTAGTTCTCATCAACAATATGTATTTGTTCTGAAAGTTTTCTTCCTTAGCCGTCTGGATCGGGCGGAAGCGATGAAAAACTGAAAATGAATCAAAAAGACTTAAGACTTCACACCACGCATAGTATGTCCTTTTACTACTTTTACCACGTCTCGAGAATCGAATCAAACTGAGCCGAAGAAACCAATGTTGTAGCAAGGTATCACATTTTAATAATTCACCAAGGATTGTTTCTTGCCATCGACTCGTAGATGGGCCGGATGTGTGCAAAGGACGACGGACTATAGAAGTGGCGTATTTGTTCGATATTGGTTGCATAGAGTAAGTACATTACGGTGGTGAAGTAATTTAAGGATTCGTTGTCCGGAGCTTGGGTGGGAGGAGTGATATCCCCGAAGGAAACTATAGCAACTTCGATACCAATATGTGGCATCCTTCCGAGACGTGTGCACATCTTTGGTGATTGTATGTTCCGAAAGGAATTAAAGGACGTCGTCGTAGCTGGGTACTCGAAAGTGTTAGGTTCGAAGTCTACATGAGTGCCTTAAAGATTGTTTGCATAGATATATATTTTAGATACTATAAATTGATGAAGGTGATAAAGTGGAATTTTCAAGAAAGTTTAGTAAGATTTTAGCACCTAAGAATAGAGAAGAATAGTTTAGAGAAAATGAAAGCAAATTAAATATTGCATAGGAATTTCTGCTTAGAACAATATACAGCTTTGGTTTTTTATTCAAGGATTTAATCATTGGTTTATATTTCTTGTTAATAAGGATAGGAAAATATCGGCAACCTTTATTACGATAGACTTTCTATAACTTGCAACTGATGAAATCAATTGTTAAAACCATTGCATGTTCTTAGTTTTACTAGTATTAAGTGTTTATAATCCTGACTTTTAAAGATTTTTAACGCAAATCTTATAGCTCCTAAAACCAGCTGGATTTGAAAGGCAACATGACTCTTAAATCACGATTCCAAGTCTAACTACCAACCAATTTCATTCATGCATAGAGCGTCAATAATTTGAATTATTCGCCAGGATCTAAATCTTATCTGTCAGATGCATTAATTCTGTTACCGACTCTTGTGAATCTCTTATTCTGCTTCTTCCTGACAGAACTCCATACCACCCCAAACTGACTAGTCCTCATTGCATACGAGAACTGTAGATTCTTCTTATGAGTTGAAGGAGTGTATTGGATGAGCCTAAGGATGGTAGAGAGTACATCACAGTCGAATTGTATAATTTCTAGAAAACATCCTTCTATTGTTTTTGTCTTAAACAAATTAGACGTCGTCGATCAAACCGCCATATCGTCTCGTAGAGTTTTGGGTGGAGGTGAGGAGACAAGGCATATTAGGAGAATGATTGGGGTATCAGTTGTACCATTTGAATAGAATTTCTTAGCAAATAGATACAGATTGTTGAAGCTGAATGTAACGGTATTGATTTTAGAAATTATCTGAGGTGAAGATAATCTGTTTAAGATTTGTACGCTAATATTTGATTTTGACTCACAAAAAAAAACATCTGATTTAATTTTTTATCAACATCTATTCTTTCCATTTTGGAAAGAATTATTTTTGCTTTACTTATGTATCCTGAAAAAATAACAGTTACGTCTCAGAATAAGAAGTGTTACTTGGAAAGTAAAACTATTTCACTTTTTTTAAATAATTTCAGTAGGTATTTGCACAGTCACTACAAGACTATTTTTGATATTTGAGAAGATATTTACCTTATTTTTTATCGTTGCTAATTCATTTTTAGAAATACATAATTGTGCGCCCCGTGTGGGTCATAGGCGTTGAAATATTGATCAATTCCGTTGCAGTCTCTGTCATTTTCTATTCAAATAAGTTTGAAAAAATAGTTGAGAAAATTTGGTGGCAGTTTGGATACATAGCAGACTGGGATATGGAAAATACAAAAGAAACTTGTATACTGCCCTAGTAAGCATAAACGTTTTATCTACATTATTTTCATTTTTGAACTAAAACTGGATTCGAAAACAACGTAGTCTATTACATCATTCCACAAAATATGAAAAACCAATCTTTTATGGAAATATGTTAAAATCAATAAGCAAAAATCCCCCCATGTGCATAAACATTCTATCTACCGTAGATAGAACGTTTATGCTTAGTAATGTGTAGATAGAACGTTTATACTTAGTACCATGATTTACAAAAGCTGCCGCACTACTAAGCATTAACGTTCTATCCAGGGTGGATAGAGCGTTTCTCCATCCTGGATGCCCTTTTTTGGGTGCCCTACTAACTGCAACTTTGAAGTATCGCCCTTTTCTAACTTAACGCGCATACCTTTTTGGAATGCAATCCCTTTTACTACGATCCTTGCAACCTTTTGATATTTTTCGGGATGAGAAAAAGGTCCAAATCACAGTTTGCGTCACATAATGCTCTGACATCATAGCTACTGAATAAAGCTCTTTTCTCGATTAAGGTTTACCTATTCGATGATGCATGTGCTATTTCGTAGGCACTCAAAGGGTTATACACAGTTAAAAGGCCGAAAAAAGACGTTTTTTATAAAAATTTTGTGAATAGGTATTTTATTTTACAAAAACAAAAAGTATATATGCATTTAAAAGCAACATCTAAGTTTATAATGGCACTATTGATTTGTAAAAATATTGATCTGGTGCGCTCCTCTAGACGATCTCCTGAAGGTCTTCCAAAAAATGGTGTTCGGCGGTGACCACGATTTCTCCAATATAGTTCATTTGAAATCAAAAAACAAAAAAAGATTCTTTTAGTGAATAGATAAAACTAGGTATTGGTCGATGCAATAATCGAAATTTAGATTTTTGACAAAATGGTAGCTTTGTGAAAAAAAAATCGAATTTTTGACCAAAATTTTCATTTAAAATTGTTTAAAAAAATATAAATAATTATCCGGAATCTTATTCCTTCGATTTATACCTGAAACAGCTATCTGAAAAAGTTGTGTTAAAATTTAAAACTGCTCGGTTGAGCCATTTTTTAGAAATCTTGGTCACCGACTTGGAAAACATAGTTTTCAGAAAAACACGTTTAAAGTTTCGGAACACATAGATATTTTTTTTCCACTTACATGGAGTCATCTATTCTAGGGTCATAAGATACACCCTCTGTTGCATCAGCAGCTTTTAGTACATCGATTCGATGTTCTCTACGAGCCATTCTAGCCTCTCGTATACTCCCATGGGCTCTCGAGTCAAAGAACGTGACGTGCTAACCATCCTCTTTCTCGACATAGGCATGGGTATTGGGCCCAATTGATAGTTACATTGCATTCATGTAATATAAAATTGACGTAGTACCTTCATTGAAAATCCCGGCAGTGATGTAAGCTGACATTTCAACAATTTTTGAACCATACGGAACGATTTTCGGAGCTGTTTTCCATATCAACTGATTGGAGCTCTCATTGTTGTTTAGTGTAAAACCACCAACACATCTTTCCAATAATTTTTTATCACTGACGTCTGTATAAATTGTAAATATAGCTTCAACAACATCAGGTGGTAAATACAGATAATCATGTTTATACCTAGGAATCCAAAGAAAGAAAATAGCAGCTGCTACTTCCGTCTGTACTCCGCCTACTTTTTAATAGTCCGAGACGTGATTATAAATATGCGTATATCTCGGAAAATACTTGTCGGATCGATTTGAAATATTCAGGGAATATGATAAGGTAAATATACATTCTAACTGCGTATAACCCTTTAAAAGAAGAAGACTGAGCTTACTACTAGGTAGTAACTGATGTCAAAGTCAATTAGGTTGACGCTTTTGTCGTTTGTTTCTCTCCTTTCTGCACGGTAATTTTTTGAAGTCTTCCAACATCATTATTATGTCCTCAGAAGGCAAACTACCGAAAAATTTCGTTTGCGTAGCACAAGATTCGTCTGTTGTAAGATCATGTTTGTTAATAAACGACACGTTTAAAATCTGCTGCTAGCTTTCAAAGTGTTTTTTTACGATAAGACAGCCAGCAAATTCTTCGTTTTTTTGGTGAAAATTCGATTGCGAGCTTACGGATTTTACTTCATATGACCCTTTAATTTCATAACGAAAACACACAACTGTGGACGTATAATATGAATTTATTGTAGCTTACTAAAGCAAAAACTAAATTTGTCAATGAGTCCTTATTCTCTCACGGTGTTTGATTCAATGACAATTGAAGAAAATGAAAAGTTAACTGATGCGACATCAAGACAATAAAGTCCTGGAAAACCCAGAATTTCAAGCAAACACGTAATTAGAAACACATAAAGCTTATTTTGAAATTCATTCAGCTAAGTAAATATTTTACCGAATAAAGCAGATATATGTCTTTAATTGCCATTGAATTTTAAATTATTTCATTAAATTTTTAATAAATATTTTGAGTTTGCTGCTTTTATCTCTTTTAGCAACCAAATCTATGTATTTTTCATTTCAGGCAAAAACCCATGAAACAATGAAATTACAGACACTTTCGGAATTTCAAGAGATAATTCAAAAACTTCAGTTCTCTATAGAGAGCTGCGTCAACAACCTTTTCTCAATCCTTTTTCAACTCCTCTCGAAGAAAAACCAAAATGACCGCACTTATTTCAGATCTTTTGAAAATTATTTATCACAAAACTATGTCTCTTAAATAACCATACTGTCTCTTGTAACCAAATACTTAAAAAAAAATCCAAAACTATTTCCATACCTCTATTGTATAATCAACTTCAAAGTAACATAAAAATATATCAAGTCCTTGAAATCGTTCGTTCGTTTGCTTGATCATCCAAAAGAGTTTCTGAATGTGAACGATGGTGACACATCCTACTATCAAGTCCAAAGTGAACGAAATATTCTTCCCATCTATAAATGCACACCTATTCACCCGGGAGCATAAAACATCCTTAATGAAGTATTAAATATGCAGCAAGCTACTGGATAGCGTATAGACAGCAAAGCACGAGAGAAAGGACACATTGGGCATTGCAGTTTGGTTTGGTCGAGAGAAGAGTGGTTTAGACAAGAGAAGAAGGGAGTTGAAGTGGTGGTGGAGTCAATTCACAGAAGCGAAATGACTATAGAGTCGAGGAAAAGTGGGTTCGAGAACGTTATGGATGAATAAAAGTTGGGCGGTAAGCGTACAACGTGGTATTTCGTGAATGGCAACTATCAAGCGCTTGAATGATTTTTCTTCAAAATAATTAATTTGCATCCAACTATACAAAGTCTAGAATAGACATATGTGATGATAAGTTAGAATCAAAGTATTCAAATCATAGGTGATGGTTTTGATACTCCGGAGTATAAGTACGTGTCAATGCTATAGATGATTCTATTTAACGTCCCATTGAAGATTTAACTTTAATGAAATCAGAGCCAATAGAAAGCTATCCTAACTAAATGCGTTGTTAATTATTCTGATTTTTTGTCATACTCTATGGCTGTAGTACTATGTACGCTTCAAAAAAATGTATAGTATTTGAAATTATAGACCCAACGAATTATTTTGATTGGCATTAGCCTGCAAATAATTTGTCGGGCTTAAATTCAAGAATCAGGTATATTGTAAGCTAACTGCGGAATAGAATGATTCGGATCATTAATGCATATAACTGTGATGTGGAGAATTTGAAAATTAGTAATTATCATAAAGGATTGAATAGGGGTGCGGCAAGATTAATGGAAATGTGCTCAGTCCGGCTATGATTTGCAACAAAACTATTTGTGATGACACAAAAGTCATCAGCAAAAATTGAAAATTCATCAAACTACAACAATATCAGTTTCATATTTAGTTTCGAGCTTCTATTTTGAAATCGGTCCATGACACAAACAACATACTATTTCAAAAAGCCACTAACAATTTTTACACATCCAACAACATTCTACTTCACTATTATGGAATTCCTGTCAAAATCTCGGATGTTGTTTTCTGAACTATCATTGAACAATCCGAACACCGTCCAGCACCGTTCCTTATAAATCCAGGTCTACAAAAACAACTGCAAAGGCACGGTGTTGAGTCAAATTGCTCCTGGCACTCGGTAACGTTTGCATTACAATTACTCTCACAATCTCCAATCGGGCCGCACTTGTACTCTTCTGTTTTCGGACACTCTAGACGAATGTAAGAATAAAAATTATCGGTAAATGCTATGATAAATTCTTATCTATCTTCAAAACTCTTACCTATCTTTTGTTCCCTACACAGATCTTGCCCGTTCACAATCAATACAAATATCAACAAAATAACAGCACAATACGTAATTAACAACGACTTCATTATGTTTACAACAAAAAACAAACAAAATATTTGGCAACAACAGCTAGTTACTAGCAACTTACCGCGTGAGTATTCAATCAGTTCTAATATTTCTATCAATTTGGTTCGTTATTTGGACATCGGAACTAAGTTAAGCTTTTAAACCTGTTATACGGGTAAATTCGAACTTGTTTATGGTTTGAAATAATGACGTGAAAAAAAAAACCAAATTCAATTTAGATTGATCAAAACATGCAAAAAATATTTTGATATGTTGTATTGAAATTTTGCTTCTTTTTGATATTTTATAGCCTTCGACCAAGAGTTGTAAGATTGAAAGTATTTTTAGTGGCTTACTTTTCTCGATTTGAATTTTTATTTGTTGTTTGAATCGTTTGAGAACAAAATCGACATTGAAACAATTTTTCTTGCACCAGAAAAACAAGTTTTCATTCTTCAGGTATTAGTTGTCCATCTAATAACATCATTTACTAGCTATAGACAAAATTGCACCGAATTCCAAACTCTAAGTTATTAGTTTTTTGTCCCATTCCACTGGATTCTAGATACAGTTTTTTGCGGTTTTGGTATATTGCTTTTGTTCACCTGATGAAACTGGGGCTCTCTTAGATCTTCAAATAAATAACCACACCACACTATTCACATTGGTAAGATGAAACTTATCTAGTCCATCAGAGTAAGTTAGCTTATTTTACGCATGAATAACATGTTCTTTATCATTGCAATATATCACCCAAATTATGTTTCTGTTGTTTGCAAGAGCATTAACCCCAATTAAAATTTATCTTAGAATGTGATCTCATAATGCAGTGTCCATTTTGTGGTTTTCCAAATCAAATCATCAAAACTATTGACGGCTCTGAATCCAACTGCTCATTAAACCATGGCAAAGCTAAGCTAACTTAAAGTGTCAGAACTATACTTATAAAATAATAAGCATTTTGTAGCCAATAGAGCCACACTTCTCCTTAGAAAAAAAGCATGCCACCTGGGGCCCTACTCTGTAATGCGATTCGTATTTGAAACGATTCGCATTCGAACATTTGGCACTCCAGATTTCGATTTTCGCATTTTATGTTTTGCGCTGTTCGAATTTCGCATTTTTGACACTTGGCAATGCGAACGCGAATATCAAAATGGTTCGATTAGTACAAATTTCATTCGACAGCATATTTGCGTTCGCACAGAAAGGTGAATGTAAAGAAAAAATGAAAATGTAAGGTTTTAGTGCAAGATATTTGTTGTTGTATATGATTTCATAAATTTTGATATTTTAAGGGATTAACCACATGTAAAAAAATGCAAACAACGAACAGGCAATTAAAAATAATTGTAGCATTTATGAAGAAACACCCGGTATTGGCAAAGGGAGCATTAAAAACATTCAATGCCAAGAAAACTGCTGCAAATTTGTGGTTCAGGCTCAGGGTAGAATTAAACGTAGCAATAACTATTTCCCACGATACGAATGGTTGGAAAAAAGTAAGTCGTACATCACAAAGCCAAATTGAGAAAAAATGAAATGAGTATCAGAGAAACTGGCGGTGGGCTCTCAACACATTGTCCATTGCCAGTAATGAAGAAGGAGGTGGTTAATTTGATGCCTCTTAGCCAAACTGTGCAATGCATTAGTGGAGCAGCACGTTTTGGAGTTGCTCGAGTTCGCACTGGTTGTGGGGAGAGTACAAATACTGTGGTGAACAGCCCGGCTATCGAGTTATCTTCTGAAAGCATTCCACTAAGTCTATCTGCCCCAAAGAATACTCCAAGAAGACTTCATTGAACAGGAAGAGACGATCTTCTGGAAAAACAAGTGGAGAATCAGATTAAATACCAAGAAAATTCCATAAATATTTTAAATAATATTAATGAATATTTAAATAATATTTCAAAATATTATTTCAATCGTTTTCAACACGATGTGTCTAGGACATAGCACTTACTCAATGGCCAAGCAAACCTCGGAAAAAGAATTTGAAAATGTTTGTTGTGCAAGTCCAAAATGACAATTATGTCCAATTTGGCGCTGGTAGCCGCCTTGGGTCAGGAATTTCAAAGCTGCAGATAGTTTGACTATTGCAGGAATAGCAAAAGATCTTCGCCGCACTTTTAATTCGCGCTCAATGTTACTGAGCACGTACATAAACGCGTCCCTATTTAATCGAAAAATTTTAATAAAGCTGGAAGAACAAAAAACCTTTAGCGGAAGAACAAAAAAACCTATAACTTATGTTACAGAGACTCATTATATTTGAATAGTCTCTAAGGATTTTCCACTGGATCCTCTCTTTGTTATAACTTCTTTGATGAAACCACAATACAAACTAATCCATTTTTTCCAATGTAGTTGTTTCACTTTTTTGATGTATACATGAAAGTATTGCATATATTTTACAACACTGATGAAACATATTTAGTTGGCAACGCCACCACAGATGCGAATGAATTACAGAGTGACAATTTGCTATCGAATCGCATTTTGCTTTCGAATCGCATTGCCTTTCGAATCGCATTACAGAGTAGGGCCCCTGGATTGATAATTGCGTTTCGTATCCACTCTACAAGAAGATTTGTTGCAGAAATCAAACTACCCCATTTGCAACAAAAATTCTAATAGCAATAATCAGAATCAAGGGTATCTTACTTTGCCAAACCTAATTCCTTTGCTTTATTTTCAAATGTCTAAAGGACAACTGAAATATGGAATTGTTTGTGTGAGATGATTAAAATTGAAAAAAAATTGGTTTCAAAAGTGTGCACTGGTTGTCATCAGCTCATAGCGCATATCTGACTGATGTGACCACTTGCAGTGGGAGATATATGTATGTATGTATAAATATGTTCTGCGACCAACAATTTTCTGATATTTGGTTTAAAGATACCAAAAAGAGAGAATCAGTAATAAATACGCAAATACAGCTTTCGGTATTTTTTAGTATTTTTGAGTGGAAATTACTTATAACTTCGTCAAAATTCAACTAAAAATTATACATGTTTTTTATTCCATACTTTACTCTTCTATGAATTGATAACCATCAGAAAAAAATTATAAAGCTTCTTAATTTAAGCATGCCAAGCATATGTTTATTTAGCTTCAACAGTCGTATTTTTTTCCACAACAGACATAAACACTAGGAATTGAAGCAGTCAAACGTCACAAAAAAAAACTTAAAATCTAGCAACAATACTATTTTGGCCTGTTGGGCCTTATTGGTCTGTTTTTTTTTTTTTTTTTGCTATTTTTTCGACACATATTTTGTTTCTTACACACAAATGGTACTACCCAACCTAGACAGCAGCTGGAATTACCCTGACAATAATTTGCTATGTGACTAACCATGGCGGATGCACGAAGGTGGCGGATGCAGATGCTCCTGGAGCCGTATTGCATTAATAAACAACAATCACCCAATACGAAGTATTGTGCAACAGAAATACAAACCACCAAAGGTAAAATCTTTATCAAGTTTGCCCTAGTACTGGTCTTTACTTATGATGCCATCGCTGTGGTACACTTTGCTCTAAACAGTTGGTTCTAAAAATTCGACAGGTACTGAAAATTGAAGTAAACCCTGGTGGCACTGAAAACCATCAAACCAGTTAGCATTATTTGAAAAACAGCAAAAAACAAGACAAAAATAATACGATCCAACCAAGTGTACTTTCTGAATCAAAATACATTCCAATTTCATCTTATTTAACATCTTGGTGCTCACTTTCCTATCGGAATACTCTATCTCCTTAATTATTCTCAAGACGCCGAAATCTTATTTAACTTTCCTGAAAATTCATTAGCAGCAATTCATTAAAAACTAAAATCTATGTCTATGGAAACAATCTTTAAGATACTCATGCAAACTTCGAACTAAATAAGGCAAAACAACGTCGTTGAGCTCCTTTCGGGAAACACAATCACCACCCGAAGATGTGCACACGCCTGGCAAGGACACCACACATTTATATCGAAGATGTTAGAGTTTGCTTCAAAGAAAACTCTCCATCCACTAAATCCCACAGATAGCAACAAATTCTGAAATTACACCGTCATCGTTTTGAATTTACACTGTGAAATCAATATCGAACTAATACACCATTTCTGGCATCCGTCGTCTTTTGCACACATTCTTAGTATATTATTACAACGTGATATTTTTATGCAACATTGGTTTCTTCAGATCAGTTTGATTTGTGTGCACTCTGCATAATATCAGGGGCGAATTTATGCTTTTATTGATTACTTTTCAGTTTCTAATCGCCTTAGATAAAACTCGGAGTAGGGCAAAGTCTTCCATAGTCAAAACCCTTTGTGTAAATAAACAAGATGGTTTCACTAAAAAATCTATGAATTTCTATGAATTCTATAACCAATGAATTTCTATAATTGCTTACTGTTTCCATATCCCATGTGCCAAAAATAATATAATTGCTTCCACTCCTGAGCTTATATGTATCTATTGTATTTTTCACTACCATCACTTGCCCATAAATCTGTTTCAGAAACAAAAACCTGACACATCCACTTGTCGATTCAAAACACGACCATATCATATCTGATCCGACGCAACAACGAAAGAAAACAAATATGGAATATCAAAATGATACATTTGTGCCATCAAATGAAACGAATCGCATTAAGGATCAAAATCCACTTGATTTCGTATACAAACCTCGAAATCGACAACCTTTTTGCCCATCCACTCATCCATTCGTGTCGAAAAAGAAGTGTCTCTTTCAAAAACTTCGTCAATTCTATATACACAAGGACACCGAATCCCACCCTCTAACACCATACTTCTCGAATATGTTACATCGGCCACACATTCTTCGTCACTGCGAACCTAATCTGACAGGATTTCAATCGAAAGTCCTCCATCAGCCTTTGAAATCACACGAGGACTTCCCACCAAGCATCGACTGTTGTAATGTAACGGGAACGGACAGGGCAGTAGGTTAGAATATGCCAGTGCTCGATGAATGTAAATGTCCTGTACGATGACTTTTCGGGAGGCTAATATGTTGCTGATGGGGTCATCTGACTTTCAACGATGGGAAAGCAAGAGATAGTCATCTTTGTTGTTGTCGTGAGGTCTTGTAATGCAAAAAGACTTGATCCTTCGAATGGATGAAATTTATTTCCAACTATCAATGTTGTCCCAAAAGGATCCGAATCAATTTGTCTCCAAGTCAAATAGACGGCCAGTACGTTCAAGGAACATTGAGTGAATAAGGGAATGGAAAATTTGAGTCGCGAGAATATTCCTAAAGGACTGGGTCGGGACTGAGGTGAGGAAAAATAGCTTCAGTAGAAATTGAATGCAGGAGTTTTAATTTTATTTGAAGGTAAAAAATATTTTATGCATATCCTTGCTACTCTCACATCAAGGAATACTGTTTTGACAGTCATTGTCGTAAATGATAATTTTTCTGTAGTCATCAACCATTTTTAGGATTACTAGAATGAATTAATTATCAAGGACACTAATGATATTTACGAGTTGCATTAAGAACTTTGTCAATGCATGCCTACTAGTCATCATCCAGGTCATTAAGTCGAACGAACTGAACTTTGGTAATTGAGGTGAGTACTCAGATAGAAAAAGGATCAAATGAATGATGGCTGCATCAGCTTACATGAAAACTTAATTTAATTAGCCTGACATGCATTGTTTTACCTCTCCAAATCCTTTGTACCATCGAATTTTTCAAATGTTCTTTCTCTTTTCAGCTGTAAAAACCTCGAACACCTTCTGTTTCTTCCTGTTGAAGGCAAAAAAAATATATGATATTTCTCCCCAAGTCCTTCGCTCCACATTTTGATGATAAAACATTGCCTTCTCGGGATCATGCAACGAACTTCAACAACAAAAGCAATACCATATCCTTTTATATCCTTATCCACATGTCCTGAGCCAATCTTACAATTTAGTTGAATGGCAAAATAAGTGTAGTAGTTGGTTGGCATGATTGATGATTGATCATTTGAGTTATGGCTCAATTGTCCGATTGATATATACCCTCGAATACGAAATACGGGCAATATTTCGTGAAATGCTCGGGATTCGAATGAACAATAGCAAAAGCAAAGAAACAGCATCGAATAGTGGAAGATGATTTTACCTTAGTATGTGCAAGATGAAGATGATTCCCTATTGTTACAATTTATTCGAAGGAATGGTGTATTAGGAGTAATAAAGACATATGGGTTGTGTATTTTTCGAGAAATAAAAGCTCATGGAAACCTTTTTAGATTGGGCTGCTTCTGTTGCTGCCGTTACAATTGGATTGATAGATACAAAGGTGGCTGCGGAACCATATGTTAGCTTGACGTCTCACAATTGAAACTGGGAATTTTATTGAAGATATAGGTTTATTATGAAATTTCGTATTCAGTTGCGGTAATCAGTAATGAATGGTGTGAGGGATTTTCTTATGTTTTACTGAAATTGAAAGTCCATTGTATGAGCAAATTTCCACAGTAGCTAACATATAATGGATTTTCGTAAACAAAGGTGGATTATGATGATAAATAGCGTGATAAGTAAAAAATAATTTCGTTAAGCATTCATTTTGGTTTCACCAAAATTGGAATGATTGTGTTTATAGTTCCTACTGCTAGTTCAACACCAAGATATACCTTCTTATGCCAGCGACTTTCCCCCCTTACCCGGGACAGATAATTTGGATACGACAGCTAGTTTTGTTGATTGTTGATTGCTACATAATGTGCTTTATTTTTTCTGGACCACTAAGGATTACTTTGCTTGCTGATTTGGTTTTTGGGACAACAAAAGGAGCATCTATGCTATGTTTTGTATATTTGATATTATTTTTTGAGATATAAAAGAAATATCTTCCACTCATTCTCAACGAGGTTCCTTCTATCAAACTAAGCCTGAGAACCTCAGTCAGGCACAATTTGATGCACTCGACCTCTCACCAACCTTTCATGAGCAGTATTTTTAGGACCAGTACTTTTAAATAATGGAGGAGCACCAACTGAAAGCAAACTTTGTTATCCTGGTTTATTAATAAACTGTACATCAGTGGCGGCTCGTGGGTTTGAGACTAAGGGAAGCACAAGCAAAATATATAAGCATATAATATAGATAAGCATACTTATGAAGCGCATAGTAAACTATACCTTTGAAATACCGTGTAAAAAATCAATTAAGTATTTTAATGCTGACCATATTTGCATTAAAAGCTAGTGATTGATTGTCAACAGCTTCCTAATCACTATGATTAAAAATTTCACAAAAGTTCAAGCCAATTATAGTATTTGAAAGCAAAAAAAATTACTAATTTCTTTAATTCTTTTTTTAAATTATAAAAAAAGGTAAGTTGAAAACATATTACAGGCTAAATATATGGCAAAAGTTTTTTAATAGCTCGAAGTTGAGGATATAATGCATCTTTTAGCAAATTAAATAGGCAATACTTCAATAAAAATAAGTTTCTCATATAATTTGCAATAAAAGTGCCTAATATAGTTACCTTTTACAAACAGTTAACTTGGTTGCTAAAACTCAATAAGATCCTCAATGAGAAAGATTACCGCAGCAAATACTCTATGGCACAATCACCTTAACTTTGGTTTTCCACTTTAAAATCCATATTAAACGGGTAAATATTAACTTTTGGAAACATAATCTATTCGATACGCTGTCACATTAACGAGCTTTATGTTATAATTTACTTTAAAAACTATTTTTTTTATCGATGTTTAACCGACAGTATTAATAGATACTGACAATACAAAAAATACACGTCGAAAGAGTTATAACAGGTGCGTTTTTTGCGAAGAAGGCATAAAAAAACACGCACCATAGAAATAACATAGGCGAAAGCAATCAAGTGGTCATATCACCCAAAGCACCTGAACCAAGAAACTCACTTTGCGAAAGTAAACCCAAAGCAGATACAAAAAAAACGCTCTGGAGAAAATTGCACAACATATTCTCCATATCAACATCACAATAACTTGCACCGTACATACTCCATGCGAAAAAAGCATAAAAGGCATAAAATTAGAAGGGGAACGACTCGTAAGAAAAGGAGCAGAAGAGAATCTACAAATTCTGTAATGTAGGTCATGAACATAATAGAGACGCAGACGACTTTTCAGCGTCAACATAGGCGTCCCAAGCAATCAAGTGGTCATTTCATCAAAGCACCAGAACGGAAAAACTACGTCTTTTGGGAAAGCAAACCCAAAGCAGACACGAAAAACCGATCTGGGGAAAATTGCACACGAAAAAAATTTACTCATACTATTCTATTCCCCACATGAACATCACAATAGCTTGCACCGTACATGTATACATGTGAACAAAGCAGAAAATGCTTCAATTCGTAAGGGGAATGGCTCGTAAGAAGAGGAGCAGAAGAGAATCTACAGATAAATCATCAGGGCGAACAGTAACATAACAGAAGACGCGGATACTATTGCAGCGTATCAAGTTCATTCATTAATAAAGATTTTCGGGTCGTTCAGCGGGTGGATGGGACAAGGGTTTTTTGAATTTTTCTATCCACCAAGACGCGGTGAACTGAGCCAGCGTCCGCGATGATATTTGAGTACATTGATTGTAAAAATTTTGTGGGCATCATTTAGACAAAGCGTCTAAGTAGATCGATGCGAATACAACGAATTTGAGCATTGAAGCAAGATCACTTCAGTGTTCTGTATAGTATATCTCAATGAACTGTATGTTTTGAATTGTAGTAAAACGGTAGTTTGTAGTAAAGCGTTTGAGTTTCATTGTGTAGCTGTAAATTTAACATGGAAGCTCTGTAGTTGGACTGTTATAAAATAAAACCATTTGATTGATAGTAGCGATTGAGTTTTGACTTTTGTAAGAAAATAAATGTTATTACTTTGACTGTTAAATATTGATTGTAAATCTTTTGGTTGTTTCATATTGATTATTTAATCAAATTTGTGGATTAGCAAGGGAAGCACTGCTTCCTTTGCGTACATCGACGAGCCGCCCCTGCTGTACATGTTTATGCTTCACCTGACTCTGGTCTTCTTTTGGCATTTTGCCACACCAAACGTCTTCTTAGTTAGCTGGAATCAAGTGATGGAGGACTCGGGAGGCAGTAGAAATCTGACCGCTGGTTTTCTGAAGGCGAATGGCAAGAGGAAAAGCTGGAAGACAGTTTCTAGCGTCAGCCGATGAAAGAGTTTAATTGGCAATCAAAGACCGCTTGGAAAATAATTATAAAACGGTCGAAGAGTATTGAGGTTGAAAAGGTTGTTTTCTTAGTAATATCCTAGTTATTTTGATGTAGTTTTTTGGTATATGGTGATCTGTAAACTATATTTTGGTAAATGGTGATCTGAAAATATTCCAGTCTACATTAAGCACGAATGGGCGATTCGGAGACTTTTAATTAGAACTCGGCTGATGGTCCGCAAGATATTATTTCCTGAAACTGTAATTATATTGGCAGAGTTTGCGAGATCAAAAGCTCGATAGTTACCGTTAACGGATACTACAGATTGATTTTAAGATTCAAGATAAGTTGAAATCTCAATTTTATAAATTGTAATGATTTAGTGGTGGATTTGGTCTACATTAGAATTGTGTCAAAAGATGTTTCAAAAATGAATTTGAGTCTGATGAGCCGAAAATTGCTTCATGAATCTTAACACCCGATAGTTGGATGAGCAAGTAGCGCCCATAATTCGTCTTGGGCAGGCTGGTTTGAAACCCAAATGTGCATCAAGCAGATAACATTTTAGATTCTACCATATGATAATATACGCATATGAGAGGTGGAATGTAGAGAAAATAGCTTCTCAATAAATGTCGTAGTTTCATTAGTGATCATTTTTGAATTTCATAAGGTTGCTAACTATTAACGAATATAAAAGATTTTATTAGTGGAAACTCACTCTGAAAATAAAATAATAATTTAACGTGGTTCAATTTTTACTACCCTTCAAAAGGAAAAATTTTTATTTTTAGACCAGTTCTTCCTTTAGAACTTAGACATACATATTTCGATTACTAGGTAATTATCGATATTTATTTTTTGACAGATATCAAGGGACACTTCCTCTTGAAATATCAATATTTACCAAGAAATCGAAATATATCTACATTGTAAAGGAAAAATTGCTCTTTAAATAAAAGCACAATATTCCAAAATATATAAGATTTGATGAATATCGGAAATTCTAAAAGACTGTTATTTGGAAAAAAAAATTGTATTAATCGTTTTGGATTCAAATTTTTGGAATAATTTGTTTAAATAATGTATACCAAAAGATTAGTACTTTTGGTTTCGAACCGAACACGACTGAGAGAAAGTCGAACATTTTGTAGTATAAAATTGTGTTCGGTCTCCGAGATCCAAGACTCGGATCATTTGTTCGACTAGAACTATGAACTAGTACGCCTAAGATCAAATAAGGGTTATATTTCAAATTGTGAGTCCTATTGCTTGATGTGAACACATTTAGCTTACCCCCTTATTTTCATATGCGAGGGTCACTATTTATATTTTTCGCATTAGCAATACAATTGGTGCCAGATGCAAACTGACCATTGAAAAGTCTGACAAGTTTTTTGCGTAATTGTGCTCACAACGTTTTGACGTACAAACCCTATTTGTTTTGTTTACTTTGACTTGGAAATTTTGTCTTGGGCAAGGAATGGAATTTTCGTGCCATGATTTTGTACGACTTTCTATGCGGACTGTCTCGACAAGAGTGCAATGCAAAGATCAACTCCATTCAACATTTGGCAATACGGTCCTATGTTTAGCCATAAGAAAACCCTGATTTGCGGAATTCAGCCGCAGTCACCTATCGCTTACCGACGAGTTTCGTGAAGGTCGTTCAAAGTCAGCCGTAATCGCAAAAAACATAAATGCATTGCATGTAATGATAAAGCAAGATCGTCATGTGACATATCGTGAGATTAAATAATCCCTGGAAATTAGTTTCATCAGCATTAGGCCACCAAAAAGATTTGTTTACGTTAGAGATCGAATAATTTAACGACCGCTCAAGAGAAGACTTGTGTCGATTGTTGCGAAAAAATGTTGAAGAAATACAACCGCGGTGCTTCAAAGGACGTTTATAAGATTGTGGCAAGCGACGAATTTTGGCTCGAAACTAAACAGCAATCAACAGTATGGGTCTTTCAGGACGAACCAAATCCAACGAAAGTTTTTCGCGAATAAAGCATTTCGAAGCAAATGGTCACCTGTTTCTTCAGAATAACCGGTCATGTTGCCACCGTACACTTAAGCAACGAAGGACGGTCGCTTATGAATCATATATCACCATTAGTTTGCAAGAAGTTTTCAAAGAAATGAGGAAACCGAATAGCCGAAGACGAATTA
The DNA here is from genome assembly GCA_947369275.1 of Nemotelus nigrinus. Taxonomy (NCBI): domain Eukaryota; kingdom Metazoa; phylum Arthropoda; class Insecta; order Diptera; family Stratiomyidae; genus Nemotelus; species Nemotelus nigrinus. The sequence goes on from OX376373.1 coordinate 159,130,678, forward strand.
TTCTTCATCATGATAATGCGAGCTCTCACCAGCCCCGGATATTGAATTTTTTCGAGGCGGGGCAAAAACTGAAAAATGCCGCCCCCACCCACCAATATTTTTACTTTTATCGTCATCATCATTTCAGCTATAAGACGCGCACTGATGGACACAGGTCTCCTCAATAGAACGCCACAACGACGGGTCTAGCGCTTAAATCTAAGTTATAGATTTAATCTTCGAGGATTTTGTTCTGCAAACTAATCTATGGCTTTGTCATAATTAATCACATGATCAGTTCGATTTTGTAGTGCTAATATTGCGAGACTCGAAGAAAGTTCCTGGCTTGTCGACGATTGTAGATAATTTTTAACAAATTAAAGTTTGCCAAAACTTCGCTCGCAGCTTGCGGATGTAGTAGTAAGCGTAGTGTAAACTTCTAGGGCAATACCAGTATTAAGGAAATCATCCTGCAAATGATGATTTCCTTAATACTAGATATGTTGCAAGATATTGAAAGAGCTAGCATTTTTTATATCTCCAAATAAAAGTGGAGTTTGCTCTTTAAAAACGTAGAGTTCCTAGCAGAATTTAGCTGTGCTTAAATCTTGCTTGTGTTTGCATCCATACTTCTGCAGTTCTTTGGTTGACATATTCAAAATTTCAGTACCATTGAGAAATGTAAAATTCAAATTAAACGTGGTAGCACTATCCACCCCTTCATAATTTCTGATAAGATTCGATCAAATACCATCATTGTTGCCTTAGCAAAGAGTTGAACATGTTGAAGTCTTTCTGATTAACCAAACATCCCATCAAATTGGTTTTTGCACATTAGAATTTGTTTATTTGGCAGAATAGGTTCAACGCCAGTTTTCCAGCAACTTCTTTAGATTCTTCTAACCAATATTCAAATGAATTTTCTCAGAATTTTGCTGCCTCAGTCCAATTGGAAAAGGTGCATGCAAAAGTGTATTAATCTTGATGGAGAATATTTGTAAAATAGTCAAGCCATTTCCAAACATAAATTACTTTTTTCCATTGTAAGCCACAAAGCATAGTACATAAAAATTATTATATGAAGAAATTATTTCTTACTACAGATACGCATTTCAAAAAAAATGTCAAAAGACTAAACCATTATATGTATATATTTTCTCGAATCTATTGCTTCGGGCCCAAAATATAGCACGAAAGCCTCTAAAAATTTTTCGCGGTTGAAATTAATAAACTTCATTTAAGAACGACTAAAAACCGATTTATTACTAACCATATCTCTCTACATATTCGTTGCTTCTATAAAATTTACCATTTGACTAATCTTGGAAAGCTCATATCGTTGAAAAGCAAATACATTGTGACTTCTTTCATTTGTTGATATCAAATATATTTCATATTGAATTTTTTCAAAGTGATACTATATTCCCCGTTTCATACTGAAATGAACAAACGAATACTGACTGACTAACTCGCATCTACTTAAAGTAGTTCCATTTCATAGATACTGTAGAACTTTATATGAAAATTCGAAGAAATGTCATAATGAAAATTTCCAGCTCTCTTCAACTCTTACGCCAAAATAGAACCAAAAATATATGTTTAAATATCAACGACAGTATCTATCACACATATTGTATGCAAGTATCTACGATAAAATATCCTGAAGCATATAACAGTTCTTATACGTATGAGCTAGCTTTTCATCATATTTCAGAAACGTATGTATTCATTCAATCAAATGTTGACAATTCGAAATTGTTTAAATATGAACAAGGCTGAGACGAAAGAGAATAGATACCAACATAGATGATTATGAGATTTCTATAAATTTTTTAATAAGCTTACGCGAAACTTCGTTTGAAAGTTTCACGTTTATTTGACTATGGCAGAAGATGGCGTATGTAAGATCAAATAGAAACAATGTGGAGGGAATAATGAAGGATTTTTATAAGTTTTAATAATGAAAGTTAAGTAAATAGAAGCAAATATGGTTGAGTGAAAGCTTTGGGAGAGATTTTTTGCATTATTTTATGTTCTATGTTTTAATTATTTTAGCCTCAGCCTAAATAAAAGATCAATTTTGATAATAATTTGGCCGATAGTAAATCCTTTTTCATTATTAAAAAAACGCTTAATAAATTTTGAATCAACGTTTCAAAGACTTAACCCAAAGCAAAATATTGAAACAATCACGAAAAACCGAATACTAATGCAAATTCTTCTAGCGATAGCCTCAACATAAAATGATGAAGAAATAACTGTTGAAAATCGGCAGATTTGTTGAATCACAGGGTGCATTATAATAAGCATAAGCACAAATATATTTAACAGTTACGGCTAGGAATATAATTTGGTGACATTATAGCGGAAGGGCTGAGTCTTGTTTTGCAACGGCGTCAGTAATGTCGTTTCCTTTAACACCACCCCGTGTTTACAACAGATGAACTTTATTGAATTTGATAACAGAGTTTAATCCTGCCTTGCACTTTTGGGCAATTTTCAAAGTAGTTAGGAGTATACGTAGCGCCAGTAATATAACTTGACTGTCACAAATATACCGAAATGTTTACCCTTCCACCTAACATCAATCGCACAGCAAATAGCTCTCATGATAGTGAGTCCACCTGTCCTTCGATGAATGCAAAAAGACACCAGCTCCAGATCGAACATCTGTCTTCGATCCGTCCGTGATGGAGATCTCAGAGTATCCCCGTACGGATAGCTATGTACTCTAAGCCGATTCTGCTCAAGAAGACTAATTCATATCTTTCTCCGACGTCAAGTAAAGACTCTCGGGCGTATGAGCCTAAATTAATTATAGTTAGAAATAAGCTAGATTTAGAAATAAATAAATAAAAAAAAAATCAATGATAAACAAAAAATAAAATAAATAATTACCACCCAACAAGAGTCAGCCGCTTAAAATAGTATAGGTAGATATAAGATTTTTTATGTTAAACACTCGTTATGATAAGTAATATATGTATAATTTAAAATTCATAAAATATATTATTATTAAAAAAAAGACTCTTGGACGTCCGAAAGCATAGAGAAAAAAAAGAGATCTAACTCCACTCAGAAAAATATGTTTCCGAGAGTCAAAGAAAATATTTGCTTGTTTACGAGATGTGAAATCTTCCACAAATCAAATAAACTTTTATTAGATATCAGTAATTTGTATAAATATCACGTAAAAATTTCTTACATCCAACGGGATACAATTTTTACTTTACCTTATTTCAAGTAAGTGATTTTCCTCAAATCTTGTAAATTATGTCTATGAATTTAGTAAATGATATCTACAACGCTAACATTTTTTTACATGTTTCAACAACAATCACGCTTCAATATTCGACGAAAAAATTGATAGTTTCCATGACTTCTATCAACATTTCCTCTAGACAAATGAGGGGTCGATAGCTTAGCCCGGTAACGTGTCAGTCCAAAGCAGCGATCTACCGCTCGCGGGTTCGAATTCCGCCGCGCTCAAGGTTGACTTTGTTCGTCTTCAGTTGTCCTAACTCCATTGATTAAGTGTCCCATTATAGCTTAAAGTGGCGACTAGGCATAAATAATACTAGACTACAGAAAATAAGAAAAAAATGTGGCACTAAAAAAAAGGCAAAATGGAAAATTTGATATTAACTCTATTTTTTTTACTTATTTTTTTATTTTTTCACTCCTTCTACAGTAAGCCACTCTTATAATATGAAGGGAGGGAGAGTTTTTGCGTGCCAACAACATACGACGCTTTCAAGCGGTCCCCCATCTAAGTAGTAGCCGCGCCCAACACAGCTTAACTTCGGTGATCGTACGTGAACCGATTTATGCCAGCTGCCAGATTTCCTTGAAACTATATCAATTTAAGTGTAGAGTAATGTTTAAGGAAACTATAATCAGTGGAATCTCAGCTGTTGTACAGGCTGGGTAATATCATTAGTGTGTAAGAAACAAAATTTATGCCAAAAAAATAACCAAAAAAAAACACGATAAGAGCCAGCAGGCCAAAATAATATAGACGCTAGATTTTAAGTTTTTTTTCTTGTTAATTAAACTTAAAGTTAGGTTAAGATTGTACAAATGGTTCATAATAAAAATATTTTTCAATTCAATTCTTGAAACTATACAAAATTTTACCCAGGGCAAGTTCAATATCAGTTCTTTGAAATGAAGAAATTTCTTTCTTTGGGTTGAGTAAATATTTCTTTGGCGCAGAATCATTACCAATTTTCTTTGACAATGTGTTCATTTTGCTTCAAAAAATAGAAGTATTTTTCTGCGTGTCATTTAACCTTTAATTGGCGTAATAAGTCAATTAAATGCTCTAATCCAACCTTTGTTTCATACTGGAAATCTATTTCTAGCAGCCTAGTATCCTGTAAGAACTCCATTTATACACATCCCTTCGAATAAAATGGGCCACTTTTTACAAAAAAAAAAGCATCGTTCCTGTTTGTTGTACCATTAAAAAATTAGAATTTAATCCTTCAAGGAAAACCTAAAGAATCCATTTAGAATAATTTTTACTCAACAGTTTCTGTTGAAAGTAAATAATATTTACGTTTTAAACTGTTAAACGAGCCGCCTTTCCATTTACCTCACACTTCAACCTCATTTATTGTACTATACAAACCACAAAAAAAATATCCAAGGCGTAAAGATTAATTAAGTCAAAGCTAAGAGCTCATCTGGGCTCGTAAATATTTCTCGACTTTTATTCTTTGTGTTTCCTCGAGCTCCACATCAATACTCCTATTCTCACTCCATCCAAGTCTATTGGTCTTGTCTACACAAAGTCTCTCAGCTGATTATATTGATTACTGGTCGCTTTCGGCCAATTTTTCACTTCACAGTTTCACAGCAGTAACAGCAACAGTAAGTCCTCCTTGCACTCGACCGAATAAAGTCGAAAGTCAATACAAGAATAAATGAACGTAATTACACCAAAGATAAACACGACACTCTTTATGTTTTCGGAGGCTTTTGCGGATGATTTTTAGGACCGTTCGGCTCGTGTCTGTGCTCCTTGAAGTTCGACTCGTACGGCATGAATGATTGCGATTTCTTAAGGATAGATAGATGGTTTTACCGCTCAATAGTCTTGATGGAGTAGACAGAATATTGGGGAAGTTTTTTTTTTGGTTGACTCGTTGGCATTCTATCAATTAGAGGTCAATCCTCTTAACCAAAAGTTAGTGCCGGGGGAAAATTTAGGTGATAGAAAATGCTTGCAGGCCTGATAAGCGGACGGTGGAGTTAAGAAATGTTCCGTTGTAAGAAATACATGAAAGCTGATGTAAAGTTGAAGAATTGAAGCAATAAGTTTGATTTATGTGAGTTCCTGTAATAAAAAAAATTCAAATGGCCACCTTGTCACTTTTGAATGATGTGTATTAAGCCTGTTTAAATACCTGACACCTTACCTTTTAATAAATTCTTTGTGCTAAAAATACTATAAATCAAGTTTTCTTTAGTTATACTTTTTTCTTTCAGGTTTTTTTCCAAAACAGCGGATATTTTTTTTGGCTTTTTGATGATCAAGTATTTCTTTCGCATTGATGTATTTCTTTCGCTTTCCCCAACGACCACAAAACAAAAACAAGAGTACCCAAAAAGAACTAATCAGAAAAGTGTGTCCAATCTACTCCTTTTTTAATAAGAGTACATTTTTTTCCCAACTTTTTTTATAAAATTGAACTTAATAAAAATTTTGTGAAAGCCGTGCATAAAAATGAGGAAGAGTTTAAATATCTTAAAAATACATTTCCAAACCTAGGTGATGCAACAGTATAACAAGGAATTTGTATGGGATCCGACATAAAAAGGGCTATGAACCATCTAAATTCGGTCACCAAACTGAATTCGTTGGAAAAAAGTGCATGGCTTTCGTTTGTTAAAAAAATTGGTTAGAACCAAATCAACTGACTATGGAGATCTCATGTTAAATCTTCTGAAACATTTTCAGGTTTCAGGCTGTGATATGTCGCTTAAAATGCATTCTCTGCATTCCCAGTTGGATTTCTTTGCTCCCAGTTTGCTCCCAGATATAAGGATCATGGAAAAACAGTATCAAAGAAAAGGGACTTCTAGGTTGTTAGAAGATTATTGTTGAACATTTTTACGTGACCAGCCAAGCCACCATTGTAATAAAAAGTTAACAAATTTAATGTCTAGCAAATAAAGAGGAAAAATAAAGTAATATTCAACACATTATTTTGCAATATAGAAATATTTTTTTTTTTTTGGTTTTCTCACAAACTGGACCTGAACGATTTATTTTTAGTTTCAGATTCTGATTTAACACTCACTATTGAATCAACAAAAAAAGTATATTTTGGTTTCAGAGCAACAGAAAATTTGTAAAAAAATTTGACTAGTGTAACATATTCCATTGTGCTTACAAAAATTACAAAATTAAAAGGAATAAAGAGACAAAAAAGCTCTCTTCAGCGGAAGCAAAAATACTTCCACCAAAGGGAGCTCCAAAACACCAATAACTTTCCTTCGGCATCGATCGGACATGAAGATCAACATTTTGCCTTTTCTTGAATCAGTTGTTGTCTGCTTGATTGATACTTTGCCTCATCGCACACTGTATCCTTCTCAGTTTTTCCAGTGTCGTGGCGTGATAGTTTACCATAGGGAAGCAATTAGTTCATTTTGATAATTGACTTTGGCTATGCTCTCTTCAAAGTTGTTACGTATTAATAGAACCCCTCTCGATAATACTTTTAACATTACTAATATGAAAGTACCCAGGAAGTACGAACGTGGAAGTGAGAGTAGATATACTGCATTGTTATCAGCATTTTAATTCTCATACTACCAACACAAAATTATTTTCTCTTTAAATTAATAGTTTCAAAAATTTTATATTGGTAGACGTATAAAGTCGCAAAGCTGCAAAAGCAAGTTATGTAAACAATGCATTTTCAAATATAGCTAAGGGCAACAATAACAACAACAGTGATTATGCAAAATAAATATTTATAGTCCTTCACGCATAAAGAATATATCGATATTCTAGTACTTCTAAAAAATAACAGTGAAATAACAACATTCCCATAATGAAAAACATATATTTTTATATTTTTAAAATAACAGCTAGTAAATATAAAATAAATGATAATTTAAAAATAATCTATTATAAATTGAAATTGATGAGAAAAATCATGCATACTTCTAATTAAAATTAAATGCAATTACTCATTCTTTTTTTGCAAATTCATCTTTGACATCTTGATAAAAACTTTGCCCGCCCAAACATGATTTTAAGAAAACCTTTTCAATGCACATTATTGCCTAGTCGATTAGTCACTGTTCATCTGTACTATTCCTGAGATAAGTTTTAATCATTTTTAAGCAAGAAAAACTGCGCTCTGCGGACGCTCTTGTCACACTTTCTCTCCCTCGCACTCTTTACTGGTAATGTTGGAACTAAACAAACTAATTTACAAAATTGTTTTAAACTATTTTCTGATTTATTGGCGGTAAAATATTCAAAAATATCTTGAAAAGAATTTCCATGTAAATTTGCATTAGAGTAAAGCACAATGAGTTCAGGTCTTTAATGAAATTGAGTCAAACAGATTTCGCAAGCAAAATGTAGGTTGCATCTCTTCGTTACAGAGATTATTTCCAAATTCGGTTTCAGTCTACCCTCTCCGAGAATGTCCTTTTTCTCCGCAAAAGATCGAGATCCAAAAGGAAATCGAAAAAGGTCACTAATTGTGCGATTTTGGTCCATTTAATTCACGGAATAAATAAATACATCCACCTTTTGATTGCAGTCTCGCTAATATTTTACGCACTCGATTCTACAGAATTCAAATCAATTTAATTTCAACAATACTGTAAGCTATTAGTGAAATAAATACCTTCACCAATTACAAATACCTTCACCAAATTTATATATAAAATATATCACAAAAATTTCACTACCGAACTACATTCAAGCACTTGACTGATGACGGCTCGTCGAATCAGCAGTCTCTGGCAGACCTTGTCACATCTCGTAGCTCAATTTCATTGAAACAGCAAAAATTCTTAGTCAAAAAAATACGCACAAGCAAACTACAATGATTGCAATGATACGCGTGTAGGGAACGTGGCAATAAGTTCCACAGCAATCATACGTACGCGGGTTCTCTCTCAGTTTCTCTCTTGAGACGAGAATTTCCCCTAAGAAGCAATTTTTTCATTGTTTCCAAATAACTAGCACAAGCACATATTTTTCAATGACATCACAATGCAGTATACATGGAATGAAATTAACGCTCGTAGATGCAATTTTTTCGTTGCTTCCATGCGTCTTGTTCTCTCATTATTTTCATTCGGTGGTGCTACCACTTTATCTGCGGGAGTTGTTCAATATTCGTTTTTGGGAAAATTTATTTAGCAAATTCTTATACACGATTTTTTCACGATTTTTAAATAAATAAATCGTCCAAATATAAAAAAAGCAATGCTTCCCTTGCTTCTATGAACACAACGACACTGAGTTTTTCCTCCTCTTGAGCTCTCTCCCATATCTCCTATTACGCCTACTCTTATTCAGTTCGTTATAGGCAAACTGAAACCATTCTCGAGGGTAGGCAGCGAGAAGCTTCTAACAATATTTTTGAAATAAAGAGCACGCTATTAAGTTTTCCTCTAACAATCGTTATTAATAAGAGCCTTTCTGAATGCCGACTCTTTTTCTTCTGAAAAGAAGCGATGCAAACAATTTTTGTTTAAAAGTTAAATCCTTCAACAATACCTGTATGGCATTATTATGAACACGGGCTGAATAAACATCGCTTTCTCTCGGGTCACTCAACATCAAAAAATCTCGAATACTTCGTTAATTTCTCTGCTGAGGCTCTAGAAGCTTCACTTGAAGTTCACGCTGTAGACGTATACAGGATTCCTGAAAGCGTTTGATCATGTTTAACAAAGTGTTCTTTACGTTCCGTTTATTTCAGTTTACCACAAGAGTCCTATCTTGGGTCCCTGCCTCTTTTTGTTTTATGTAAATAACCTGTCTCCGCTTCTTTCCTGTGATTACATCTTTGATACCATTGATCTTGAACGCCTGGTTAGCCGAAGGTTAATTAAGGACTGTAGCATTCTTTAATCAAATCTTAATATTCTCGAAAGCTGGTGCAAAAAAAAACAAAGCTTCTTCTCAATACAAGCAAAAAAAACTGTTTTTTTTTATAAAACTCCTTCCGCTAATGGTGAGCACTCATTGCTTTCTTCTTTTGCTTCCATTACGGACTTTGGGGCTACGTTGGACCACTACCTCAGATTTCACTTTCATATCTCGCACTTACTTTACTGACGAATTGAAAAGCTCTTTTTGTATGGCATTCGACCGTTGAATTCGTTTCGCGAAGAGTATAGTGCTAGGCATTAGTCAAAATATCAAGCTATCAGACTTGTTTTGAAGATAATTGCAAACATTCTAATCTATGCATGCATCCAGACTTTTGTATTCCCCGGATGTCCGGTCAGCCCTTAAATACATTTGTGTTTTGTTGCCTCCTCAACATGAATATGATAAGATTTCATTAAATCCACCCAATGGAAATTTACTCTCTCGTTACTCTACAAGCACGGTTTCAACCACCTTTCATATAATGCTCTTTATGAAGATATCCTGCTTTGTAATGCAACCCGTAACACTCGTTCCTCCAAAACTTTAGAAGTGTCGTTTGCTAGATCCTCAGTTTACTGAAACTCACTTTTACCAATATTAACGAGAACATATAACTCCCTACAGTTAGGCCATTTGCCACAATCTCTGGAACCATTCATAGCTAAATTCAAAGCAAGAATCAACTAATTCAGGTTATTAATATAAAAACAACAAGGAGTGATGCTATTTGGAAAACATTTGAAATCTGGGAAAAATTCAATGAAATTTTTTTTACATAAATATGGTGTGTTATTTTATTTACTATTCAAACTTGTCTGAAGTACGGAATCTTATTACTCCTATTAAAGTAGTAAAACTGTGAAATCGAAGTACCAACTCCAAATGCCATCAGATAATTACAATCTTCCCCACCTTATTTTATGCCGATACCAATACTCCCGTACGGTCCCCAAGGAATCCTGGGACCAACAGCCAGTCCTCCTAAAATTTCATCCCCGAAAATACTATTCTCGTGACATTTGTATTCAATTGATGACAACTGGCCACCAAGTAAATAGGTGGACATATGTTCTCTTGAAATTCATTAGTGTTGACCGATTTTTTCATTCATTGTTAGTGTTATTGACGAAGACAACTTGGCCAACGTTTTTATGTCGGCTCATTCATATTGTTTGGATGTCCTAGTCCTACTGAGTTATTGTATGCTTTTCATATTATTCAAGCGTCCATGCCAAGGACTGACACCCTCAAATCGAACGATAGAAGCTAGGTGTACATATGGATTAGCAGTCGAAGGATAGCGAATGGCGGGGAAGATGTAACGAGGAAAGAGATGTTTTTGCTCCGATCCATCTTTCACTCCCTCTTCAGCCCATTCGCGTCATCATATCAGCGCTACCGTGTTCGTCCTTACGCTTGACCGCTATCGTGTGAGTGAAGAACTTTCCGAAAATAATAAATACCGTAGTCGATGATTTATGATTCGGTTATGTCACTCAACGTATGGACAAAGACTAATGTAATTCCATTGGGAACCTTTTAGTTTTTCGGGGGAGACGACCGTAATGATGATGATTCGGCGATAGGGAAAAAGGTAAACACGAATGAATGGGGATGATGGGATTACATGCGGCTTTGTTTTTTCTTCTCTCTGTTTGAAGTAGGCGGATTAAAGGTGTTTGTGGGTGATTAAAGTCAAGAAGGAGCTGTTTGTACTTGACTTTAGAAAAAAGAACTGTGCATATGTGAATTGAATGCTTACTTGCAAGACCAATTGTAAATTATTTGCCGCAAACATTTAAAATATTGTTCCAGTACTTTTAACATAGTTTGATCATTTTCTTTAGATCGATACGTGGTGGTCACAGAAAATTTAATTTTTGTTTTAAATACGAAATGCTCCTATACTTTTATAACAGCTTATTCCCTTACTAACTAGCCACTTGCGAGTTTCTATCGTTTAAACATTTCTAACATAATTTTCTACGTAATTACCTCCACGGATAACTCTTTTTTCATCAAAACATGCCATCGTCAAGTCACATTGCATTTTCTGATTCCGACAACCGATAGCCGTTCAAATTTATCGAACTACTTTTTATCGGTCTGGTTTTATTAGCAATCAACACGCAAATATATCGAACATAAATCATAGGTTCAGTCCTCAGACCTGATGGAAGTCTGGGAAAAAGCTGAGCTTGACGTGGTGATTAGCACGAAAAAATATTGTTAAAAAAATATTTGCTTTTCCAGGAAAGGCTAAAATACGATAGTCCTGACGCTTAAATGGGTCTAATTATACACTTTTGCGAATGCAGCAAACAAGTCAATGCATCGATTGGCATCGAAATATAATTTTACAGTAAACTTACAATGTTCGTTGTTAATCTATTGAAAACCGATGGATGTTTGTAACGGGTACTGTCCTGCATTAGTTGTTGACCACAGGCAGCCTATGGTAATTTCGTCCTGGTGATGGATTATTAGCATTTGATTCGCATGGTTCATAATGTCGAATGAATATTTCAACAATTAATTGATGGTTGTCGTTAAATGCAACTGGTCATGCAACCGTATTAGAATAGCGTTTTTGTCAATGATTCACTTGGAATAAATTGACTATTGTTATTTTGTTGAAGAAGAATATCATTAGATCTCAATTAGATTTTGTTTGACTTAATGGTAATTATGCGTAGATTGATGGGATAATCGATGGTGGTGAGCTGAACAATGGACGCAACAATCCATCAGCTTTGCGGCGTAACTGCATGATTATTTGTTTAATTATTTGAAATTATTCCAGAGCTTATCTTTCACGTATTAACTCGAATTTAATATCGTAAGCGTGCAATGTTTTATCCTAAACCCAATTTACTCGTATTTAATTAAAAAAATTCCGCTCTATTTCTTTAGTTCATGCATACAAGCACATACATACATACCAACCTAATTTAGGAACTTCGATTGATATCTTTATAACTAGTTTTGATTTTTTTAGCTCGTTGTACACACGTACTTGCTGTACATTTTATTTGATATATTCTCAGAAAATTCATGGCAAAATCAGCAAAAAAAATGTAAAAAAGAAGGTATATACGAATAGGTAAAAGATAAATACGAATAGTAAAGGTAAACAAATATTAAGAGGAAGAAAAAGGTATCAATAGCAATGAAAAGAAGACGAGGAACGAATGTCAAGCTTAAACTTCATGAGAGAATAAAATTAGAGAATTTCGCGAGCTGGATGCCTTTAGAATGAATTTTTGGGGATGAATTCCTGCAAAAGATTTCATAGGGAAAACTAGTGCAATATTATGTACGGGCAGAAATAGAATGTGCTAAAAAATTATTTTGTTCGTATTTAAATACGCGGTACTTTTCTGTTTTTCCCCCTCAATTTTTTTTTCAATTTTTTGTAATGAAAACTGCTCGAAATGGGTTAAAAAGTGTTACTCCACAAAAATTGAGATGGAAAAATGCATTTAAAAATAATTTTTTTTTCCGATTTTAAAATATTTTTTTTCATTTTTATGTGGCAGAATGAGTTTTTTAAAAGTTAATGTGTTGCGCAAAAATACGTGACTGGAATGTTCAAAGCTACCGTTAAAGACTGTGATTTTGTTTGTCTATTGTTGGGCGAATGAATACACCACCACCAAATTTTGCTTCGAAGAATTGTATATGTCGAAAGACGCAATAACAGACTGGTAAATGCATTTGCGAGAAGTGTGTGCTGATAATTTGCTCAAAAATCCAATGATTATCGGAGGACCAGGAATGTCTGTTGAAATAGACGAGTCATCATTTTCTAAAAGAAAATATAATCGAGGCCGAATTGTACGGAATCAATGGGTTTTTGGTGGCGGAAACTTGTGAATGTTTTATGTATGCTGTTCCCGATAGGAAAAAAGAAACACTCCTTGAAACAATTAAAGCGTGTATCAGGTCTGGAACTGCGATATTTTCTGACAAGTGGAAATCGTACAATGATATTCCACATTTGGAAGGCTATGATTTTGAACATTACACTGTGAATCATTCAAAGAACTTTGTTAATCCAATTACTGGCACTCATACTCAAAATATTGAGAATTTGAGGAAGTGTGCAAAATGCGAAATGAACGGGAGCATGGTACAGCAAGGCAAATGCTGTATTCTTATTTATGTGAATTTCTCTGGCATCATCGATACAAAGATGAAAATTTATTCGAAAAAATGTTACAAAATATTAGTGAATTTACCTGTTAATTTTGAAAAATTATTTTGGAGTGTTATTAATATATTTTGTTTGTTTTTTAATTTGGATGTTACTGTTTATATTGCGTTCGATGTTATTTGCTATTTATTACATGTATTAAAAATGGGTTTTTTTATGCCGACTAGACTTTTTCCCATCAAATGCTTTGTTTTTATTTGTTGCCCTACAATTGCTCACATTCCTTGTTTATTGGGTTATTGATTGGGGGGGTGGGGTAGACCCCCCAACAATAAGTTTATTTGAATACATATCATATTACCGCATAAAAATTTAAAAAAAAATTAAAAATTTAATAAAAAAAAATTTTTTTCTTTTGAGCGTGTTTTTCCATCATAATTTTGGTTAATTACTACTTTCTAATCAATTTTAGAAGCATTGCTACAACAAAAAGTGAAAAAAAATTGAGGGGAATAACAGAAAAGTACCAAATACGCTGCACGATACCAGGCCGACTCCCTTACAACAAAGTGACAGTCTCACAGAAACACCAGCACGAAATAATTTTCAAATTTGGTACCTTCTGGACAAAGGAGAATGGTCCCGGTGAATCAAAAAATTTAGCATGCGAATCCGTTTTAGAGCAGTTGTGCCGCATTGAAAAAACCGACTGCTAAATACGAAATGTTTTTTTGCGAAAGAAGCTCCCAACTTGCGGATAAAAAACTGGATGCGGATATTTCTTGAGAGAGAAACTTTATGGGGGTAGTACCGGTTAGAATGCTAAAAAATAGCCTAATTTTCAATATTTTTTTAACCCTTCCATTATTTTGTATAATTTTTAAAATTTGCATGGACAAAATGCACGTTTTGAAGATTACAAAATAAATACCGTTTTATTTTTTTCATTTTTCTACTTATTTATAGAGGGCGCCTAAATTGACGTCTCGAAAAATGCCCCGTCATGCTGCGGACAGATAATCTCAGGAATGAAGAATCTGAAACAAAAAAATCAAACAGCAGTTGAAAGAGAAATATTTCTTACGTGATAATCTACCACAATATTTTTTTAAAAATTGTAAAAAAAAAATAGCATTTGTTTGAAAATATTTTTCGAAAAATTGTAGTTTTTTTTACTTTGTTTCGCTTGCCAAATTTTTTTGGGTTAATTTATGGCCTATATTGTGATATTGTGGTAGATTACCACACAAGATACTTGAATAAAGTAGTGCATCAAATTTGATTTTAATCAGTTCGGCTAATCCGGAGAATAAGTGTCCGCGGTTTTAAAAAACGTCTTTTCGAGAAAAACGCGTTTAAAGTTTTTTTTCCATTTATTTATTGAATATTATTTAAAAAATATGTTTTTATCACCAACAATTGCTCAGTCTGCAATTCCTGGACCATACATAAGTATTCTTGAGTCCACATAAGCCAGTTGCTCTTACAGTTGGACAGTTTTTTTGCCAAACGCGCTTCCTTTGCCGCGCTATGCGCTTTTCAGCTTTTTTTCGCAGTAATTAAAAGCAGTGGTCTGCCGTAAACTGCCGTAACTTGTTTATTTTTGGGAATATCTTAATAAAATTTTGAGATGTGATTTGTGAAGGTATAATAAATTGAAAAATGCAAAATAAAAAAAACTGATTTTTTCAAAATTATAACCGGTCCTACCCCCTTAATTAGATATTTTAAAGTTACAATTTTACTAGAGCGGACATAAGCAAGAAATTTTGCAGGTGTTTTAAAATGGCAATCTCAGCAAAATATGCTTGGCTGTATACCAGTTACAATAGATCCGTTGCAGCAAAAACCTGGAAAGAGATCTCATTCAGCAGAAAAGAAAGAAAAATATCACTTAACTTATAGATTGGGGAAAAATTTAAAGGGTAAAAAATGTTCTTCGTTTCAAAATTTTTCCCATTCCTTTTTCGTAAACTAAACTGCCAGCGATCCAACATCCAAACCTCTTCACCCGAAGCTAAAAGCTTCGATTGCTACTTCTCGACTAGAATCAACTCAAATGAAACCTAGTCAAAGAAACTGCAATCAAATAAACATCGTTGAGGCAGATATGATATATATACTAACTTGATATCCAGCCCTTAGTGCATTAATATTCCCCGCAGTTTACTAACGGAAGTTCTTCCTAGTGTAACAACTAATGCAGCAGCACACATTCGACATAAAAAAATTTTTTGCAAAAAATTAAATTGAAAATATCTTCAAAAAAGAAAGTTTTGGCTAAAACGGTTCATGGCAATGTCAAAAATATCGATTGGGATGTAAACACTACCGATGAAGCAACAAAAACAAACCTACTAATGCAGATTCTATCGCAGTCCAGTCAACATCTTCCTCTTATAAAAATTTCATTCGTGGTGAAGACTACGTACCATCAACTACCATCGTTGTTGATTCAGATAGTCCCTTAAGACATCCATCACAATCTGTATCCAACTTTTTAGACCCTTTATTACCGCCACATGTGAAAGCTATCATAACATCAAGTGCTGACATAGAATTAAATAGGCTAAAATAAATAAGCGAAAAGATAGTACAATATACGAAAATGTTTGTCTATTACTGGATTACATGCAAAATACAAGCGGTTGCGCATGTTTCGAGAGTAAAACGAAAACCCATTTTAAAATTATGTTCCGGCAAAAGGGCTAACCAATTGACTTAGACCCCCTTCATCTTATTTTGACTCGGTACCATGAACAGCTTCGAATATCCCCAGACCAAGTAAAAACTAATCTGAAAAACCTATACTTCACACATTTCCTCAAAACATATTGCTCACCTTCAGAGAGCAACAGAGGATTTTACCTATTTTTACCACAATTGTGGGGGTATGAGAGGCAAATTGAATAATTTCTACCTTGACACCAAATCCTGATAGCCCAATGTACTTACTTTTACAGAAACCTGGCTAAAAGACTCTCATAAAAGCGAAGAAATACTTGACGGTTGCTGGACCATATACAGAAATGACCGTAATTATCTTCGTACTGGACAGACCAGAAATGGTGGTGTGCTCATAGCGACGCATACATGTGAAATGGCTGAAACCGATTTACAAAATCATTTTGAGCATATAATTATCAGAATTTTTTAGTCTAAGAGTATTCTACATACCATCTAGTACAATAATATATCTGAAATTATTTCTTGTCTGGTATGGCTTTCGAAATGCTGATTGTGATTAGCATACACCATAATTTGAGTAGTATTTACTGGAATAGTACACTTTTAACTATAGAATTGAACGAAGCAGAAATATCAATGCAAGCGATAATTTACAAAAAAAAAAGATAAAATGACTTAGCTCAAAAAACTCGCGGAGCATATGAAAGCTATGTCAATATTGTTAGCGGAAGCATAATTCAAGATCCTTAAACGTTCTTCGACTTTGTGAATAAACAAATAAAAAGCTTCTGAATATCATAAATCGATGTGAAAAAAAACTCCATTTCTTCTGACCCACAAAATATATGTGACTTGTATGCCGACCATTTTCATTTTCAGTGGCTAACCCTCACCTACACCTCAACTGTATATCGCTGATGAAGTTTTTTTTAGCTAGAAAGGACATTATAAAAGCTTTAAGAGAGTATGGAATGAAAAAAGGCCCTGGACCAGATATACTTCCTCCAAGCTTCATAATAAGAGTACAGATTAGATTATTTCACCCCTGCACATAATTTTCACCAAATCGCTGCCAGTTCCTCGTTTCTGGAAGTTTTCCCCATCTTACGCCGATTTTTAAAAAAGGCGATGAATGATCAATTGATACTTATAGAGGCATTGCGATTTGATCAGCTTTACCAAAGCTATTTTGAAAAATTGCTTGTGAAAAACTAACATTTATAGTTGATCCTCTTTTAAACGAGCAACAACATGGCTTCAGAATAGGTAGGCCCACCATCACAAACCAAATAATGATTATCTCGAATGTGCTTAGCGATATGAAAAAAAGGATGTCAGGTTGATACTGTATACATTGACTTCAACAAAGCTTTTGACCGTGTCGACCATGATGTTTTGAAATTTAACCTGCAAAAATTTGGCATTTCAGGAAATTTGCAAAATTGGTTGGATTGTCACTTAAGAAATTGAACGCAGCAAGTTAAATTCCAAGGTTTTCTCTCCAAAAAATTACCGTCTATTCTGGGGTACCGCAAGGCAGCCACTTCAGGCTACTCCTGTTTAATATTTTTATTTCGGATCTATTGGAGGTATAATCGAACACTCTACACCTTTTTTAAGTGGACGACCTCAAGATGTGTCACATTATTCAGTCGGGATCTGATTCCAAATTCCTTCACTTAAAGCTTTTATCGCATGAGTGATGGTGTATCCAAAAAAAACATCTTAGTTTGCCTGCACTGCCCTACTAGACAGAAATGTTCTATCTGCATTTTAGAACGATCGAGATATTAAATAAATTGTGTTTTTCTAAATGCTGCAGACACCTTCAAACGGTATGAACGTTTATACATGGATACATGGATACATCTGAAAAAAAGCTTTCACATTGAAAACATTTGTGGTAGATAGGTTTGAAGCAGATTGGACATTTTTGTGGTAGCATGCAACGAAATAATGAAGCATTACTAATCATAAACGTTTTATTTACACATTACTAAGTATAAACGTTCTATTGACGGTAGATAGAACGTTTATGCTAAATAATAGCTATGTTTTTTTTGTAAATGGTGCATTTTTCATTATTGATTTAAACATACTTCCACAAAAGACAGGTTTTTCATATTTTGTAGAATGGTTTAATAGAGTACGTAATTTTTGAATCCAGCGCTAACTCAAAAATGAAAAAACAATGTAGATAGAACTTTTATGCTTAGTCGGGCAGTGCAGGTCATGCATCTTCTATGCAAGGTATCGTAATCTTGGAGAATTCCAAAAGGTTCATTGCAGTTGGTTCTCTATATCCTCCTGCATTTGCTTTCACTCTAACAGCAGAGTGTACAGTCATTGGCGTGGCCGACGACACTGCAACAGAAACAGTGGCTAAAAATACCCATCAAGTTGACGCTGCTACGAAAGCTACTTTACTAAAAGTTGCCCAAGTAATAATATGCCCAGATGTTGCTTACCTGAATCTTGCTTAGAATAAAACAAAAGCAGTGCTGACATGTAGCCGAAAGAATGTAGAATTTATTTTCATGCAGAATTTTTGGCATAAATAAGCAAAAGCAAACATTTGCTCAAAAAGGACTTCAATTAGTCGTTATTTGTTTGAATGCCTCATCCACTGCCTCAAATAATCTCGAAATCAATCAAAAAGCACCAAAAGTCGACTTCTATCCTAATCATAATTTCACCTTTTCATTCAACTTCAATACCAAGTCCTATGCTTATAGTCTTTAACATCGTCTGGTCCATGCCATTTATCTACTACCCTTGAATATGCAACGAGACGGTGCCATAGCAATTATTCGATTATTTATTCTGTTTGTTAGGAAAGAATTTCTGATTACGTTCAAATTAGTTTGATTGATTCAAAAAGATTTCTGAGCCCAATGTTAATAAGCTTTTTGCTTAATCTCGAACATCACGTTCCACCCCGATATTCAGTAGCGTCTGCTTTGACGTTTTGTATCTAGCCAATCATCAAAGTAGTACTTTGTTGTTTGAAAAGCACCGACAAACTGACAGATAAAAGATGGATTTTGAATCAGGATAGCACTTGTTCCTCGACTCGTATGCGTGTTATTTTATTTCAGCTGTGAAACATGGACATAGAGAAGAAATACTCGTACGCTGTGCCACTGGACTGTCCCTATTTTATGGATTAATATGCAAAATTTACCTTCCTCTGCTTGATTTTGTCCACTTCTGAGGGTGTTTTATGCCATAAACAGTATCCCGAAGGCGTTGTGAGACTTCAGGGAGAGCAAGTCGAGCAGGAGTCCTAGAAATGACTATGTTAAGGAATCTTTATACGCTCACTGAAGACAGAAGCTCATGAGGACACACAGAATGAAATTTTAGATTCTATCGAGAAGGACTCTCAGTATATTTTGCTCTAAAATTTAGATTGATTTATTTTTCGGTAAACAGTCGTGTCAAGAGGTTGGGAATGGTGGGAGGGGGGATGATGATGGTGTTAAGACTGGGATTAGATAGCTTCTAAATGAGCAGATACGAAATAAAACGACTGGCCGAAACATAAAGATAGGTAAAATATATATGGCTAGACAAGCGCAAGAGAGACATAGTAGATAGAGAGACAGAAAGAGAATGGTCTGAAAGTATAGTGTAGACATTGCTTTTAATTTATTTATGATTTTTCGAACTTTGAGAATTTTTAAGCCTTCATAGTGACTTCAAAAGCGGTTTGTTGATTAGGTTGTACTCATTGGACGTGGATCGAATTTTTTTTGTTCGATATTAGAAGTAATGGATGAAAAAAAATATCGGCCACTATAATTTTTTTTTTATTTGAATTTTATTGTGAACTGTGTTTTTTGAAATCATCCATATATAAGATATAGTTTCGTTGCATAGTTATTGAAAATGAAGGGCTTGCTGCAAAGTTGACTGAGCATTTTAGGGCTATTTTCCAAATGCTATTTTCTCATCTTAATCCTCATTGATAATGTCTGCGGAGAGAGCTGAGCTCATCTAAGGGCTTGCTCCAAAGTTGACTGAGCATTTTAGGGCTATTTTCCAAATGCTATTTTCTCATCTTAATCCTCATTAATAATGTCTGCGGAGAGAGCTAAGTTCATATTTGCGTTGGAATTTTTAATCTCCGGAATCGAGCTGCCAGCAAAACCTGAAAAAGACCTGAGAAAGTAATGCGTCACCCAAGTAGGTCGACACGAGTGTGTCTGTACGGTATCGATTATATTCAGTTTCATCACGAGCAGATTAATACCTTGCCTGCAAAGACAAGGACATCCAGTGGCCTCACCACTTAGCAGATCTAATATTTGGTAAGCTGCTAAGCTTATGCTCTATAGTTATACCTGATACCTGAGCAAACTCCTTACAAACATTTCTAAGCGTGTCCTATGCTGAAATATCTTCTTTTTTTTCTTTTTTCTTTTTTGAACAGTCAGTAGTTTTGAGCAATTTGTGCAATCATTAAGCCAATGCAAAATAGAGTCTAGATCAGGCTTAACGGCATTTCATTTCAAAGTTCAAACATTTTCACGCACGCTTAAGTCACGGTCCATTCAACATCGATAGCGTGTAATTCATCGAAAATATTCACATTAAAAGGTACACACTTGCGTGATGCGACTAAATAATGACTTGATCACGAATGTGAATCAAGCTTTATCGACTCAAAAGGGCAAAACCAGTTTTGGTTGGCATTTTCCCATAGGAAACAAGACGGTCTTAAACACTAATTGAATCAAAACTACAGTACAAACCTTACTCTCAAAGCATGGATTCAATCTCAAAGTAAGCAAATCTGCGAAGACCTATCGATTTGAGTCTGGTAAACCCAACTTTGCTCTACGGCTCGAAGTCCGAAATTGAGTGAGTGAATGCTACTTACGGCTTCTTTTTGGGGAGCTAGGTCGGATCCAAAGATACCTAAATCAGACATTTGCCTTCCTAGGACGAGAGTTAGCAAAGTATCTGGAGGCTTTTGTAATTTTTCTTAAGTGTTTACTGTTTGGCTATAGGGCCATCTCCCACAGTTACAAAAGTTAAAACAAAACAGTGAGCTCATCTACGGGCTCCTTCAACTAGAGTTCCTTTATTCTGTGAAATTTTTGTTTCTTTTCATATGCTAACCTTTACTTTCACCTGTGTGAGGCCCTAAAAAAAGGTCCTTACGCTAAGTATCAGAAGATCTAGCTGGTCACAACTGATACCGCATATCTTCGATATTTTGATTGGACCTGTCTGTAACAAAAGAAGCTAAAAGTAAACTTTATTTTCGGTAGAGCTCAGCTATCAAGTGAGACTCTTGATTAAATTCAATGCTTACGAACAAATGTGGCCGACTTTCAGACTCATATTCGACCCACGCAGAGCAGATGTGTATTCCAAAATTCTATTCCCCAATACCACTCATACGACTATGATATATAATCGGTTTCCGTTTACCCATTTTAAGTTATTGCCATTTCCTTGATACCAACAACTCGATGTGTGCCACTACCCTTCTACCTGTCCTATCATCGAAATCCTGGAAAAGATTTACGTCGCAATTGTATCGAGTTATAACCCTTCAGTTGAACTGCCATGCTAACGTTCCCGTTATTATGACGTGTCTCGAGAATTTTTCGACCACCTTCGCAGCGTGACATGCCCAATGTCTTGATAATATGTAACTGATATGAGATTCCTGATAATATTTCTCTAGGCCATTAGGAATGTATGAAGGATATTTCTAGGGATTTAAGTGGTATGACAGCGATATATACTTCAAATTGCCGTGAATTGCTTTAAAACAATCGCAGTTCGGAGAGTGACGGTCGATGGAAACATTCCAAGCTATCGGGAATTCTTTCGATGATGTGTTTCGTTTGGAATAAAGTACGGACATGATTCGCATTCGAATGGGCCTAGGGTCATAAATGACTCGCAGGACTCTTGGTAGAGTTATTAATTTCGAAGCAAATATGTGCCTTGAGCGCACGAAACTTGCAAATTCGCATGAATTAATGGTTACAAGACATGCATATTGGTATTTTATGCGTCTAATGTAAATAAGAGTTTGTATTGTTAATAAATGATTAGCGAGTGTTTGTAGTGATTGGAGAAGATGAGACAGGAAGATAAATTATTATTGAGTAACGTTTTTGAGTCACAGCTCTTTTCATTTTTATTTGTTTCATGAAAAATATCAAAGAAAATCAATTTTCTCGGTAACCTGATTAAATACATCAAAATCACCCACACATCCTCTGCTTTCTCATCGGTTGTAATATGACCGCAAGCTTTCTCCACTTTTTCATGTGCTCAGTCGGAACATTTTATTCCTTGAACACATATTGATAAGAACACAATTCACATTAACACCCTCCCACTTAGAACTTCAAAGACGATAAGTAGACACCACTCAGCATCCCCAAATCAACTTATTCACCCAATTTTTCTTTAGCTATCTCTTATCGCGAACATTATCAATGCCATCCCGTTTTTGTCATCTTGCCACTAGAACACATTTCGACACCTTGCCGAAATCTTTTACAATTCATTTTGAGTTGAAATTACGTGATTTTTGTCACTTGAACCGGCAACAAAGTGATAATAGGAGTGGCAATATCTCCGGTAACACTCAGCGCAAGCATAAGGCAAACAAGAGCCGCTGTCGAAAATCGTTTTGTTCTATTCCACTCGATGCTCGGAAAAGTTTCGAAACAAGATTCAAGTTCCGATGACACACGAGATTCAACCATGTGCCAATGTATCGTAATGTGATTTAAAAAGATTTTGAAGATTTTTTTTCTTTTGCAAGGATTTCTTTGCACTTTGCAGCTATTACCGTTGCGCCTTTATCGCTCCACAACTGGAAGTTTTTTGCTTCTTTCACACGTTTCATGTTACTTGAGAGTTTTCGGCTCACATATTATCGTTTATGGGATAGAAGTTGATTCTAATCTTGAACTTTCTTAAGTTGATGTAGAGATGAAGGCAAGTAGTATTGTTGCCTTTTCGGTTTGTGGTTTTTCGGATGAAATTTCGGAAAATCAGAGTTGAGATTGGGATTGAGTTAACAAACTTTTAAATTTTTTATGCATTGGATTGTTAAGGATTCGGTTTGCGGTAGATAATGTGTTAACGATATCAATTTATTTTCAGACTTAGAGACATATTTGTGAATGGAATTTTAAGGAGTTGGGATGGAATTTTTAGAGTAGTGATAAAATATTAATCAACGATTGAATTTACTGATTTATGATGGCTGAAAACAATTTCTGATTTGGTAAAGATTGTAACTAATATTGTGTTATGCACGTTACTCACTGCAAAAAATGTTCGGTCTAAACTCAGAAATTGTGACTAGAGGCCTTGAAAACCGTTCTTGAAATTTTTATTACAACTTCCGAGTGAAGAATTCTTGTGTTTGTTTTTGGCTAGTAGAAGCAGCGACCAGCAATAATTAACCAATAAATGATCCGATATCACTGGAGTTATGAATGAGTGACGGAAATTGCTATCTTGCCAATTGATTCTTGGGTCAAACAGTCAAAGATGTGGTGATTGTTGATAACGTATCTTAATATTGTTTAGTTTAGTACATAGCACACCACTGCACACACAGTTGGTTGAGCCTGGATTCAAGGCTAGATTTAGCCTGACTTCAATATCATGTTCCTCTGTCGACGATTCAAATATGCCATAAGTTAGACGGAATCAGGGAGATTCGACCAGAGATACTCCACATCGCTTAAATCGTTTCAAAATTCGCGCCATGATATTCATCACCATGTGACCAAATGCTCGTTTATTTTTCCTACATGTGTAATGCCATATAACTGCCAGCACACCAGGTTGATAGTGATTGAAGCAAACCCGTTTTCGGTGATCACGAGGTTACAAAAAGGTTTTTGTTGTTGTTTTTTTACATTAGTTTAGCAAACATCAACGCCCGCAACTACTTTTTGTCTCTTTCAAACCACTTAAGGGGGTATTCTGGTCTAGAAATTTGATCAGTTCGATTTTTTTTGTATGCATATTTTCAAAGTTTAGACTTTTAAGATTAAGCTTTTAAAGGGATTTTCGGAAATTCGAATTATATTTGGAGTTACAGCTATTTTCGTGACACGCCAACTAACTGCCCGAAACGAGCCTCCAAGTTTTAAACGCGTTTTTCTCGGAACTACTTGTCTTGATACGGTTGACATGATATCTCTAGTTGTAATTAACCGATTTACGTGAAATTTTGCACAAACCCTCTTAACACTATTAGTTATCGTCTGACGTAGGGATTTTTCAAAAAAAATTCCACTATTTATAAAAAATCCGCAAAGTTGAAAAAATGAGGCAAAAACACAGCTTTTTTTTTACATGGACGCCATTTTGTGAAAAAAAAGTTTTTTTTCAAATCGCCTGCGTCAGACGAATTTCACATTCTTCTTATTACAGAATTCACCAAACATTTATGTTTCAGACCATCAGAAAGGTTGGAATCATGTCAACCATGAGACAAGTTTTTTTTTTAGCCTTCACTTCGTCGGCCTGTATCTACATCAATTTTTATTTTTTTTATTTTTTGAATACAGTTTTGTACTTTCAAAATGTTAATAAAAGACTAGTAAAAACATATATACCAAAAATGTTTATGACTTTTTTTTATTGCGTCCGTAAAATCACCTCAAAATCGAGCCCCTAGACGATAATACTGCCTTAAGTCAAAAATGCATACATATATATCTATATATATATATGCATATATATATAAATATATATATATATATATATATATATATATATATATATATATATATATATATATATATATCGCCAAAAAATTTCAATGAAAAAATTTCGGAAACGCGCCAGCCTATTAAACTGAAAGTTTCAAGTTACATTGGCGTATATGCAGAACAGTGCCAGGTCTCACCAAATCTTAATAATATTTAACTCCTTGGCGCCGGCGGCCATTTTAGTGATATTTTAAATATACTTATTATTCTGTCAGCAAATAGCTTTTGAAAAGTAAAGTTTATGGAATAAGTTTTGATCGTGTTTTCAATGTGAATATGATAATATTTTTGAAGTTTTTAACCCTATTTGTGCGCTAGGTGCCTAAAATTAAATTGGGAATATTACAAATTTTTTGAATTGCGATAACTTTTGACAAGACTATCAGATTATTAATGGACATATTGATGTAACTAAGTTTTAGGCTCGTGTAGTTTTTTATGATTGTGCTGGCAACCCTGCAGCTACGGCAGGTACCGAATGTGAAAACTTTCAAATCATTGACTCTCCCGAAAAATTCTAGCCTTTTACATATATAAATTTTATCATATAGAAATCTTTTGTTTGTTTACACAGCCAAAGCAAAACTTTCGAAATTTCACATGGGAAAAGAACGGTAGCACTCCTCCGATTAGCCTATATTTTAAGCATCAGAAACTTCTGTTCTCGGGAACTCACGACCCAATAATCAGATGCATCTGAAATTCACAAACTGTATTGTTTTTCAATAGAACCAGGTCTAATAGAAGCGATTTGAAAATGTGGGCAACTCTGAGCCAGTGGTGCCATCTTGAAAAATTACAAAGAAAAAAACTGCTTTTTGCCCTATAAATTGTGATCCAGCAGCCAAAGTTTCATGAAATTTCCACAGTAACTGAACCTTACTTTAAGCCACTTGTGATAGAAATTTGGTTGAAAAATTCAGTTGGAGCTACCAGGTATGGTCGTTTTTGTCTTAAATTTTGAAAATTTGCTCAAAAAAAAAGGGTTTTGCCCCATTACTTCCAGTACAGTCATGAAATCAAAACCAAATTCATATGGTAAATGGAATTTATTATAGGCAACATTCATCAAGAATTTGGTTGAAAAATCATGATAGGATTGCCAGCTATTGTCGGTTTTGTATTTTGTTGAAATTCCTATATTATGCATTTTATCGTAAAATTTTCAAACGGTAATGATCTTGTAGTGTTAAAAACAAAAAATTATGTTTAGAAAATTTGAATTTTTTCAGGTGGTAGCCCTAAATTTCTTTATACCCCTAGAGCTTCCATTACAGTCAGATCGAAACAAAATTCGCAGGGTAGGTTGATTTAAATGTGAGGCAGATGTAGTATATTTGTGGTTTTGATACCAGCGAACGGTTGCCAGCGCGATGTTTACGTTAGGTGTTCATATCGCGAACATTTACAATGAAAATAATTTACCATTGTTTGAATTTTTTAAGTTTTGGAAATTTTACGGATAGTGATCCCAAACATCTTTCCATCCCTGTAATTTTCAACGAAGTTAACGGATAAAATCGAGATTGATAGGGTAATTACATTTTTACGTGAGGCAGTTGTAGGAGACTTTTACTTGCAGTGCTGGTGAAGTGTTACAAACACTGAGGATTTTCTTTATTTATGTTAAAGGAGATGCTGATTTAAAAGCTATGTAGTGTTTGTTTTTCCTAAGTCTTGAAATTCATGCAAGTGATAACCCTGAAAACGATTGCATCCTATAAATTTAAATGCATTGGTAAGATCAAAGCAGTTTTTCCCTCAAAACAGGTTGTCGCACATGTGGTAGAATATGCACTCAAAATCTGCACGATTCTTTTATTGTTCATCGAACATTAGTATATCTAGCGTTTCACGTGCGCTAGAGTTTTATCAATTAAATTATTGCATAATCTCGGGAAAATAATGTATTTTAGCCTCCCAATCCAAACAATTTCCACAAACAGACGACGAAGTGAAGAGGCAAACATGGTGAAATGTGGTCCATAGTAAATGAGGAATACAAGATCAGCCCTTGAAGTGTCCATCAGGTATCAATGATAGCAACACAAATATTTTTGATTACTTACAGGTACTAAAGACATGCCATTCGAATATAAAATTAAGGTTGGTTCTACCCGCAAAAAAGTAACCATGCAAGAATTATCCTAAAAGTCTATTCGGGAGTGAAATCTGGTACTTTTAACATTGTACGTCGATATTGTAAAAATGAGGAAAAACTGCAAATATAATATAATATAATACCTCCATATAAAGATTCCCAGGTTTTCACAATTCGAAAGAAAAAACTTTAGTTCAGTACTTTGTGAACTGTAGTAAAATGAACCATGAACTGTTTTTGTGGAGGCGATAAAATTGGCTTTTGAGTTTACTTTACCAAACACAAAAATAAATAAGACAGCTGAGTAAAAAATATGTAAAAAAAAATTTTGAAAACGGTCTGCGTAACATCTTGTCAAGAGCTACTATTTTCAGCAAAAAAATGTCAGCGACTTTATTGAAAATTTAAAATTTGTGCAGAAAATAGTTACGATAAAACTGGATGTACCACTGCCTAAAGCTGCCCCAAAGTGCTTGAAAGTAAAAATTCGAAACAAGTAGGACAGGTTACTTCTGCTGAGAGGGGAGGTCTTGTTTTAATATGTTTTGCAGTTAATGCAATTGGTAATATTATACCACCGTTTTTTATTTTCCTCGTATGAAGACGCCAGAATGTTCAGATGGTGATGCAGACTCTACCGGGTGGATAGCTACAAAGAGCTTCTTAGATTTTATGGAATATTTCAAAAAGTATTCCTGTACATCAAAAGAAAAGCCGGTTTTGCCAGTTCTTCACAATACCTAGAGCGATGTTAGCGTGAATGTACTGAAGTTTGCAAAAGACAACGGCGTACCATTATTAACGCTTCCTCCGTACTGCAGCAAAAAAAAATGCTGATAACAGCTTAAATAGTCAACTTCAATTTTTCGATAGATCCAACAATACAAAACCTCAATCAACACCGATGCTTATAACCCCACTTTACGTATTTCCCTCACAAGTTCCATTGTAATAAGCCGAAGGAATCATTTTTTTAAAAAAAGCAGAGCTTGAGACATTAGAGGAAACTAAGGGTAATTACTTGAAAAGACATCGTATTTTCTGTATGTCTGTCACGAAATCATATCTAAGAGGGCGATTTTTTCTTTCAATAAAGATTGTTATTAAAATATAAATGATTAACATTTCTTAATTAAAGCCTTTTACTTCGCAACAGCGCCCAGACTATATTACGTCCGCAAATTCAGTTTTATTTCTTGGTTTCCGCTGGTGTCTCTGTTCTAAATAATTTTCTAAAATAATCTTTTACTTTCCATTTTCCCATTATTCTTTTAGCTGAGGCTTAAATATCTTTAAAATCAAAAGAAATCTTGCAATCGTCATCATCGTCAAATCAGTGCAATCGTCATTGAAAATGCTAATGAGTTTTGCTGGACCAAGCATGTTTAGTGTAAAAATTGAACTAATTTCAATATATAACTTTTTCGATATCTTTACATATTTACTAAAATAAAAACCTATAATACATCAGAATCGGTCACATCGAGAAACTCAAAAAACGTTAAATCACATTTATTTTTCATTTCCTATAATTTGCCAATATTTAAAAATAATAACAATTGTTTTTAATTGGCCAATGTTTAGAAAACATTCTTTATAGAAACTATAAGAAATTATACCACTCAAAAATAATCCATTTATGTTTACGAAACTCAATTTAATTTCAATTCCTATACGAGGAGAAAAGTTCATTCACAATAAAACAAGCAAAAATGTCTTCTCCCCCAAGACACACATGAGCAATACAAAAGCTCTGTATTCGAAAGGAGATTTTCGAAAATCCTTTCAATAAATATTTTAAGAACCCCACAGATATTCAGGGGTTGTACATTGCCATGTGAATTGGGGAAAGAAAGGATGGTACTTATATGTATTGTGACTTCGAAAAGAGGTGAATGTACATAAACAACCCCTAAATAGAAACTCACCACGCCTGATGTTAGTTCGAGCAAAGATTTTCGAAGAGATGTTTGAATGTTATTCGAAATTAGAATTAGGAGTGTTTCCATTGACTTCAATTTCAATAAACTTTACGAAAACCAAATCAGACTTAAACTAGTGAACAAAATGCGATAATTTAATTCTATATGAAAATATTGCCTAACTTTCTTCTATAGCTTTATTCAGAGCTCGATTTACGAGGTTTTATTCTATTGTTTCTTTTTTGAATAATGAAATAGAATTTCGATTTGACTTGATGTTTAAGGTAAAGTAGTGAAAAAACAAATAAATTTTGAAATCCTTCGATGGGAAGTTCCACCTTAGGTTTGTAGACATTGGGTTTTACAAGGGACGGAGTGATGGTGATGGAGTAAGGGATCAATTTTTATAATATTATTCTCCAGCCAATTGGTCTCTTTATCTTCATTGGTAGATGATTTCCATGGAGCTAGCATAGAAAGTGCTCCATTTTCGCCAGCAAAACAGAATTCAGGTGCTATTAACACACACAATACACAAAACAATGCACCGTTAGCTTCAAACTAACTGAAATTAGTAATAGCTACGACATAGCGGAAAATAAAAACACTTTAATATTAAAAACAATTTAGATATACCAAATTCATAAAATTATGAATTCTATTAGAAAGCTAGTACACAAGATCGAGAAATAATCCTCAAAGGGTAGTCTATACTTTTAAGCCATTTGGTTTCGAATTTTTGTAGCAGAGTAAAAAGACTATTTATTTCTTACGAGTGGCAGCAAGTTCACCAGGCAGCACACAGTATCTCGCCAAGAACAAACTGGCGGTCCAAAATGAATTTTTTAGTCATTTTAATTTTTTGTGTATATTACAGGTGTTATATACACAGTTATAATAATATTATAGGTTTTCTGTGTCATCATCATCGATGGCGCGACAACCCAAGTCGGGCCTTGGCCTCCAGTAACGTCCGCCTCCAATCGTCTCGATCCTGCAACCTGGTTTTCCAATTATTGAGCCCCAGTATTGACCTGCTGTCTGCGTCTATCGTGTCTTCCCAACGTTTCCTCGGCTTACCAACTGGACGCTTCCTTTGTGCTCTACATTTTAACGTTCTTTTAGGTAGTCTATTGGCCTCCATTTTCTCGACGTGGCCAGCCCATTGTAACTTTCGTAATTTAATGCATGTGGATACAGGTGGGTCGTCATATATATGGCACAACTCATTGTTGTATCGCATTCTCCACTCTGTCTCTCGCATTCTCCACTCTGGGGCCAAAAATTCGTCGTAGCACTTTACGCTCAAATACCTCCAGAGCCTTTTCGGAGTCCGTAGTCAAAGTCCAGGCTTCACTTCCATGGAGAAGCACAGGTTTAATGAGTGTTTGGTATATGCGAAGCTTAATATTCCTGTGCACGTTCGTAGACTTAATTATGGGGAGTATGAAATAGTACGCCTTGTTTGCTGCATTTATTCGTCTTAAAATTTCGTCCTTTTCACTGCCTGCATTGTCAAGGTGGACTCCTAAGTAGATGAAGTTATTTACATTCTCGATGTTCTAATCTCCTAAGGTCAGGTTTTGTCTGATTGGCGCCATTTTTCTTGTTTGGGTTATTAGTTTAGTTTTATCTTCGTTGACCCGTAGATTTATTTTCCTTTCTTCTGATTCCAAACTTAGGAAAGCTTCGTTTGCTTCTGGTATGGTCCGTGCCATAATGTTGACGTTATCGGCGAATGCGTGGAGTTGAACAGTAGTGTGCCTGTTGTATCAGCTTGTATTTTTCTGATGACGTGCTCCAGAGCAAGGTTGAATAGCATCAGGGCAAGTCCGTCTCCTTGCGTTAAGCCTCAGTTAGTGTGGAAGCTGTTGGTTAGGTCACTGTTGACTTTGGCTTGAGATTCGGCGTTCATCATTGTCACCTTGGTCATGCGGACGAGTTTTGTTGGAATTCCCAAGTCGAGCATGATTCGGTAAATTGTATTTCTATCTACACTATCATATGTTTGCTTGAAATCTACGAAGACCTGGTGCACGTCGATATTATACTCCCAGCATTTTTCAAGCACCTGTTTGACTGAGAAAATTTAATCTATGGTAGATCGTCCAGACCTGAAGCCACCTTGATACTCTCTTATGATGTTATCATAGAAGGGCTTCATTTTGTGTTCAATAATTTTGGACAACACTTTTTAGGACGAGCATAATAAAGCAATGCCTCTGTAGTTTTCGCAACGTAGTTTGTCTCCTTTTTTGTAAATGGGGCATATAATACTTTTTCGCCAATCGTTTGACAACTGTTCTGCTGCCCAAATTTTGAGCATTAATTGGTGCAGAATGTTGCAAAGAAAAGTTCCACCATTTCTGAGTAATTCGGGAGGTATTCCATCTATTCCAGGAGCTTCTGTGTAGATTGCTATTTTAAGCGAATAAGAAGAGTAATATGGACACTGAAAGATGTGTAGACCCTACATCGGCATTAGGCTCACCATTTGTCTCATTGGATCACCGTTCGCGGTTTATTTTGTATATGTGAATTTTTTAAATAAAGAAGGAGTGGAATTTTCATAAATGTTTCAGGAATAAAAAATACCTGGGTACATATGTATATGTATTCACATTTTGGAAGTCGTTTTCCATTCAATTTTTACTGAAATAAAACATGGAACTATTTAATTGGCCACAAAATAATATTCAATGTTTCGAAAATTCCATTTAATATTCATAATGTTTGTTTAAATTGTTATCAAATATTTATTTTGTATATATTTAATTAATTTATAAAATATAATAATTCTATTCTACATCTGTTTCCAGTCAACAACATTCTATTTTAATTTTTACTAGCTTCAACAATTACATTTCTCTTAGCCTACGTGTGAATTAATCTTGTTGTGTTTTGTGTTTAAAGTGTTTGTGAAGAGTTGTGGATTGTTTGTGAACATATGTGCATCTAAGAAAGTGTATACACAACATAATTAAATTAAACTAAACAAAAACAAAAAAACAATTATTACAATATTAACATTAAATAATTAAAACACTTAAAGTAAAAATTATAACTAGGTGATCGCACGTTATCAGGAGCACCCTAAAAAGACCTGTGTTTGTGGTACTTCGTGATCACGTTCTGGTGTGCCTCTAGAATCTTGTGGGCAGTAGCAGGCGTAGAGTACCACGATTACAGATCAAGGTATAATTTGTCTGTTTCAACGCAAAATTTTTCGAGGTCCGAAGAAGCTATATCATATTCCGATGAAGTTCTAAAAATTACATAAAACCTTTTGATGAGTCTTTGGTCCAATGCTGTAATTATTTCAATTTAGTTATTTAATTCAGCATAGATAAAAAGCTACACGTTGTGTTTACATCATTCGAGCTATCATGCCCAAGTTTTGGTTTATCTACTATAAGATCCAAATAATGTTTTAACTCCTTTTGGATATATTAAGAACATTGCTCCTAAATAGCTTTATCGTTGTTTCGTGTAGCTTGTCACTTTCCTATATTTAAATGGTAACTTATGTGAAGCATACATTCAACAGTACGGATATAAACTAAATCCAAAAAGCTCATCGTTGCTTGGAAAGTTCCACGATTGCTCGTTCCTATAAGGTTGGTGACAATATAAGTTTGAGAAATTTCGGAGATTTGGTCAGATCACAGTTTTGCGTTCAAGCAGTCTCAAGTGCACAATGGAGTACAAGAAGAAAAATTTGTCTATGGCGCTGGTGCTTTCGAATGCTGTTGGTTTTCCAAATAAAAATAAATAAATAAATAAATATGTGCTATGTGGAAAACTACGATCACAGTCCCATTTGCTTATCTATGCAAGTGAACGAGGTAACGCACTTCTTATAACTTGAGACTGAGCTTCAACTAAAAGCTCAGCCGTTTTATTCAAAATCGATTGAGGATTGATTTTAGCTCAAGATTCAGTCACAGATATGTGTACATCAGAAAAACAACCAGAAGTTTTGGATTCACCCAAACTGTAGAGTATTGTTACACTTGATATCTCGTCTTTCCACTTTCTAGCTTACGGATAAGAGTGAGCCGTCGACTCAGGGTCTACATAGGGTCAGCACTGTATCCACAGCTAATAAACTGCTTTGGTCTAGACACTTAATGCACTTTTTTTGACTTACGCCAACTTCTTTGGTTTTGTAGTCGACATTACGATGCCCTTACTTTCGCGTAGCTAATTCCATAGCTATAGTGAAATCACTTCCACTTCGAGTTCTTTTGTGAGTAATCGAATAAATTTTGTGCTGGCCCACAGATAGAACTCTTAACTAAGTTCAAGGTCACGGCTGTAATAATTATACTTACGAGACCTTTTGGGGTCTAAAATATGTATGAGTATATGCCTGAATGCTGTAGTTATATTATAAAAAAGTATCAAAATGAGTACATTATACAAATACATGAGTACACAAGTATAAAGATAAGAAAAAAAAGTTGCGATCCTTGACAGATAACAATTATTTAAAAATAAGTATGATAATAATGTAAATGCCTCTAACAAAATATTCCACCACAAAAAATACTGTTTCATTTTTAAGAGGTATTAAAACCATTGTGCCGTAAATGCATCTAATTTGAAATGCAAATTAACCTTGCTAGACACTTACCTTTCATCCTGGATAATTTACCGTAATTAAGTGGTTGTCTTAATGAAATCCAGGAATTCGGTACTTTTGAAGAATTGCTTACAAGATATCATCGCCAGTTCCCAGGAATCATACCATGGATTTTGTTCCGCTAGCTTGTACTAGACAAGTAACTATAACTGTAACAATATAAAAAAAATTTAGGGATTAGAAAATAATATGTAGAAGAATGCATACAAATCATTTGCGGAAAATATTTTGTTTCGCGCAACGTGAAACTCGCTACCACAATATAAAAAAAAGAAAATCCTAAAGTTGGGAAGAGAGAGAGGAAATTGCATGAATTGAAACATCCAGTAAACACTTCATTCACACCGTCATGTCACACCTGTTCACGCTAATAATCTACAATTATGCCGGTGTAACAAAATAATTTCGAAAATTATCTGATGTTGATGTTCTGTCCATAATACAGCTGAACTTAGTCTCATTCAATCCATTGCCAGTCTAACCTATGACCTGAACTCTCTGTCTCTCCCCAACACACTCCCATGCTCCATACTCCCATCACTTCATCATTCGTATTATATCAGAAAGAGATTTTCAAAACTGATTATCCACTTGAAAACAGCAAATTGCCCACTTGTACGATACTGCAATTATTTACGACCTAACACTTCTCCGATACCATGGCTTTATGTCGCTGATGGTATACTATAGAAAAGTCAGCTTGCCGATCGCTGAAAGTCGAGTTGCAAGTAAATCAGAATCAGAGTCACTTTAAATAGGCGTATGTGAGAGGGCAATCGAATAAAACGCTTCAGTCAGTTCATGCCAACACATTCGAATGCGTCCCGGATGCATTCATGTTTCGCACAGCAAGCAACCAAGCCTGATCCAGTATTCACGCTCTGACCTTCCTATCTTTAGAAATTTACAAGCCCAGATAGAAAGCGAGAAAATCTGCCCCATCATCAGAATTCGCATCTTCATCATCATCATATCATAATTACCGTGAACAACATCATCATCAGATTATTCATTAACCAAATATCGCGTATGGCAGCCCCATTAAAAAGGTGTTATAGCGTAAATTCAACAATTAAATTAACAGCCTATAAATGCAGCAGCTGCCACCAGCTTGAGTGGTGGTGGGAAGGATGATGGTGATACCGGAGTACTGTTGTTCGTTTTATTCCGATGCACCATTGCAAAATCTATTCGTGCAAATCTTCCATTGAGTACAGATCTATTCGCATTGAGCATCGTATGTATCTCGAGAGTCCTACAGCGCAGGAAAGGATTCAGTGTGAATATAAGCTCCAAAGTAGGCAAGAGATGAAAATTAAATTTTCCAGCCACTTTACATGATCTATTTTGTAATATAAATCGAAATGAGAGCAATGATGGTGCCAGCACTCTATAGTTATGTGTAGCTTGAGCTGTGAAGTGAAAACGCCGAGAATTTATGGAAGTAGGCTCAATATTGAAAGATGAATAGGTGAATTATAGAAAAAAACAATGAATCAGGTGGATTAACAGTTGAAAAACCAAATATATTTTGAATTGTTCCAATAGTTGTCCCACTAGAGCCGAACAATTTGAAGGACTACGAACTTTCAGATTTTTCAAAAAACAATTATTTACTTTTTATGTTTATATTTAAATATTATATTAAAATGAAAATTTTCCTGCAGTCAAGTTTGGAATGTAACACTTTTAAAATTATCACCTTTTTAAATTACTTAAGAGAGGGATCTTTAATTTGTTTTTCGCATCACGGAGCAAGAGTTTTCAGCTGTATTGTTCTTAATTCCTGTTCAGTTATGCATTTTAGCTCATGAATTGTCCGAAGTTTGTCAACGAAGAGAAAATAATCCTTTAAAAAAACCGAAATGTATATTGGAAGCAAATGGTCTCAATTTTCCCATAAATATGGTTTAACGCCGACCGAAATTTACATGGTATAAATCATGTTTCCAAGAAATACATTACTTGAGATATAAGCTCTTAAAGTGGCATTCGCATTTTATTTCTGTAGACATTGCAGGTGCGGACATGGATAATACCAAATAATTTTCAATGATTCCAGAGAAATTATTATTATTGTAAACAGTACTGTACAGAAAAAATTGATATGTTTGTTCTATCAAGAGCATGGTGATTTTGCAACGACACAAACATACTGTTTGGTTTCATATGAGCGAATGTTTATTGAATTTTGTAGCTCACAAAGTGAGTCTAAGATCGAAAGGCTATTATTAGTTTGGAAAATATTAGAAAATAAAAAGCTGTCCAACAATACGATTGCAAGGTTTCAGCTGTTAATCATACAACCAATCTTTCGACATGCATAGGACTTTAAATTAGACAAATTCACTACACAAATTCAGTCAGGAACCGTGAATCTCGTGTAGTTTAGTGGGTAGAGCAGTGGCTCCTAGAATGTGCTCCGTTCTTTAAGTTCACTCAGATTGGAATAGGTACATCAGTTAAAACATGATTAAATTAATTTGCGGATCTAATTACTCCACACTCATATCCACATTGACTTTAAAGTTGAGATTGAAGCTTTTTACGAGTTTTATCCACTAAACCCAACAAGGGCTGTCGTAGGACCACTTTGATGTTATGGCAAAAGAAAGAGGTAGCAGTTGATGAAGCGCAAAAACAAATTCAAAAGCTATCTATGTAGTAGAAGTGGGCACTGTCCTACGGACACCACTGCTGATAGTCGATTAGTACCTGAGACGAGGTGCTGATTATCCGGCAAATGTAATTGATTTCTCCAAAGACGTTTGCCAAAATAAGAAGCCTGCTTGACAAAAGAATTGCTTGCAATTCTAGACATCCGATATCAACCGACACAATACAATAACCACAGTCTACAACTGCAATGAGTATAACGGAGAAGATCTTTGAATTAAAAAAAATCTGACTTCATGTTTTCCCGGCATGTAATGAACACTCAAACAAGCCGATAACTGGGTACATGTGTCTTTTAGTACGTAGTAAATAAGATACTACTATTAAATCAAGATAGTGAAAGCTATTTCCAGCAGCAAGATATTTTTGAAACGTAAACAATGTTACAAAATCGCAAAATTCATGTTTTCACTATTAGAAAAGAACAAGTGGCGAATAATTAAGAGCTTTGGTATTTGTTTACGATTAACGCAACATTTTAATGATTCCAAAAAGTTTTTTGTGATTTTAATATTTTTCACTATTGATTACAAGATATCCGGTCAATAATTTGTATACTGAAAGCACTTAATGTTGTAAATAATCCGCTTACATTGAGCAAGGATAGTAACAAATTACCACCAGTGAAAAAAATTTCAAAAGTTTATTTTCAGTTTACATTACCGTTATTGAGCACTTATCTTTACAGCATTTAACACTTCAGTATAATATTCATAATTGCAACCCTTGATAATCGCAATAATCGGTATTTGCAGTAGTCAATCTTTTTCTATTGCAAATTCTAAATTTGCAACATTGGGTTCAACTTTAGAGATATTTTGCCGGTATGCCTTTTAATTTCTTACACCCTTGTATTAACATACAAAAGATTTATTAGAACTATATATGTATGTATAAGCATGGAAAAACAAAAGGGTCAAAATTGGTTTAATAATGGAAAAGCATTCCTCGTACTTGCTCCTTTAGTGAGCAAATGTGGAATTGAATATTTTCAAAAATTTTGTTGCCATGCCAAGTTTGAGGTATGAGCAATTTTTGCTGCACAGCAAAGTGGTGTTGCATCATTGTAACTGCTCTTATACGTTCTCATGTGCTCAAACTCGTTTTGTTGTGCAACAATGTTGTGTTGCATTGATTGTATTTCCAGCTTTAGATTATTGTATATGTTGTCTTCTATTGATTCATTATTTGCATTTATTGTGTTTAATTTTAATTACATTATAATTTATTATTAATAAGTTTTATTTTTGAAACATCTAAATGGACAAAATATTTGTTGATTTTTCTATTTTTTTATAACTCATTCTGTTTATGTACTTCCTTTGAAAATATAAATAAATAAACGAGTTAAGAGAAACAAAGCGTTCATTATGCTATCGATGGACAATAATGATTGATGCTTCTGCATCGATGTTTAAAAAACGAAGTTGGCAGTTCATTTAAAATAAAGGATTAGCTGTCCAAGGTAATATGACGTTCACACTACACTCTAAAGCTTATGATAAAATATTGCGAAAAATGTTTTGGAAAAAATAATACTACATGCTTTTACTTACTCATTTCAATATAATTTACGCGTCAATTATTTGTAAACAATTGGTATCATAATAACCAGATAGCAAGGACTGTTTTACTCTCTCTATTACTTTCCATACAATAAAATGCAGAAAAAATAACAAACACCACGACTGCACAGCAATTAGCAAAAACAATTTTATTTTTAATCTATTCATGTCCACACCTTTCTCCCGGATCCAAACAATACTGCTTTCTACTCAACTTCTATTCCCTGTTGTCTGGTTCTATATTTCAATGTGTTGAACTCATCGTAACATATCGTTGACCAGAAGCAATTAGACTGAATCAGTTAATTGACTTGTTGTCACTTCGTATCAAAATTCATGTGAATTATTTGTCGCTGG
This sequence comes from Nemotelus nigrinus, assembly GCA_947369275.1. NCBI lineage: Eukaryota > Metazoa > Arthropoda > Insecta > Diptera > Stratiomyidae > Nemotelus > Nemotelus nigrinus. The sequence goes on from OX376373.1 coordinate 159,168,677, forward strand.
AAAGCAAAATGAATAGAGCTCATTTTGTAAGTATTCTTTTCAATTAATTAGTGTTTTGAAGCATTCAATGTTGAGCTATTATCAGATTAAAATGGAAAAGAAAGCGAAAGAAATATTGATATCAACTCACTTAACTATTTAATATTTTCCATCTTAGATTTTGCCACAGATTTAGCAGCATTTAATCAAGTTTCTTGAATACAGATAACTTTTGGATTTTATGCACTGTAATTTTTTTCAAAATTCCGTTTTTTTACAGTTTGGAGCAATGCAAATTGCTATTTTTGTTAATATTGGTTTTTATTGAATTTATACTTTTGCACGATACATACTCTGAAAGTGCACGATACCTACTCTGAAAGAAACTCCATCAAACATAATTGTTTATTATCTGCTACTCTGATATCCTAACTAACTTTTGTCTTAATTATATTTTTCTAAGGGTTTATTGGTTAAATAATATACGACAGGTGCTTCAAGCATATATTAAATTTTAGCTCTTGGCAAATGATGCAAAAATAGCGTCTCCTGGCAGACATAGATCTGTCTTCAATGTTCCATTTGTTGGTACAGAGGTATAATTCAACTCCCCTCTTTCGCGTCTATTTCGTGCGTACGATTAGCTCCAGTTTAGTTTTCTGCTTCTAACTTTATCATCTTTCAAAAATATATTTCAGATCTATTACGCTTTAATCAGATTTCTTTTGCTAAATCATTAATTATTGACTTTTTCATTAATTATTGATTTTTTTTGTTTGCTTTTCGCAATTTGGTACTGAAATTGATGGACAAAATTGGTTTAATTTAAATAAATAAAGAAATGAGATCATGAAGACGGTGGAAACACAATAGGTCAGCTCAGATCTATCCAGGTCCTTCTGTTCTCACTGCTTTATTGAAGTTTGTCCTCCAACCAGAGGAAATTGCTCCATGCTTGACATTTTCTTAAACCAAAGTGTAGTAGTGCAATTTCAAAGGCTGGGCGATTTGTGTACCCAAAGGTTGGTTGTCATAACAATCAATTCCATTCCCAATGAGCTTACCCACCTTTTAAAAGAGTTAAGTAACAAAAAAAAAATTTCGATAAAAGATAAAATATTTCCTATAATTATAAAAAATTTATTACCTATTATGAAAAAAATCTTTGAAAAATAATTCTTGTTAGAAAAATGAAGAAGACGAAAGTAAAAAGTTTATTCCGAACATTCAATTTGGATTTGAGAAAACATTATCTACGATCAACTTTTAAAAGTGAAGGCCCATATTTTACAACACGCAAATATCCACGACAATGATATTATTAGACGTTGAAAAGGAATTTGACATGGCTTCTTCAAAATAACAACTAACATATCCTTTGTTTTGATAGTCCAAAAACACATCTCTCGAAAAACAGAAGTAACCGCAAAGGTCTGGTCTCACCTCTTTTTTCTTCGAAATATACATTGAAGATATGCATATTGTACGAAGCTGCTAAATTGCTTCCTTCATAGATGACACAGCTATTTACTTGTTGGAATTGGATCCTGTTGTAATACTGAACAGCCATATAACACAGTTACAATTAATTCCTAGCTTCTATTGTAATTGAAAATTGAAAAATTGGGTAAAACTCAGGCCATGTTTTTCAACGAAATGAAAAGCTGCACGATATTTACCACTGCCTACAGTAAATTTATTTGGAGTTTTTAATAAATGGACTAAAAATGCTAAATACCATGGAGTTCAACTTGATTCTAGTCTAAAATGTCAAGCCCATATCAAATATATTATAGGAAAAAGCTGGAACTTCATTACACCTCACCATCCGCTAGTAGTAACTTATTTAAAAAAAAAGAAAATTAGGGGGTCCGGTAGCTCTGCTCGCTAAGGCGTCAGGCCAAAAAGCGGCGTGCTACGGGGCCTGCGGGTTTGAATCCCGCCAGTGCCATGGCTGTAAGTGTGAATGCGTGTGATTGTCTATGACGGTGGCAAATGGGCCCACACTGGTGGCCTAATGCTGGCCGCGTTCTCGGCAGCCCTCTTCACTAACCTAACCTAGGTTTTGAGCAGATAGAAGGTTTTTGTAGTAACATGCAACGAAAAACTGATAGCATTACTTAGCATAAACCTTCTATCTACTGGAGATAGAAGATTTATGCTAAGTAATGCTACGTTTTTTGTAGATCGGGGGATTTTTCATTTTTGGTATTAACATACTTCCACAAAATATGGGTTTTTCCATATTTTGTAGAACGATGTAATAGAGTATGTAGTTTTCAAATCCGGGAGTACGTAGCTCAAAATTGACAAAAATGTCAGATAGAATGTTTATGTTAAGAACGGCATTATTGTTGGAAAGACCCAAGTCTGCACATAATTTAGTTAGCTAAGGGAATTTCAAATGTAGTACCTTGCACGTAAATAAAAAAAATTGAAGTTTGTTTTTTACAAGTGCACAGATAACTGCAGACAAAATTGAAAAAAAGCTTTGTTTCTAGTATGACATGCGTTTCAATTCCACTAACTCTATCAAGCTTTTTCCTCTGAATTAGACTCCCGAATACATCACATCATCATTAAAACAGCAACACAATACCCTATAAATAATTAGGTGTGACCGTGTCATCGTATCACATCAACTAAACCATCAATTACTAACCCCTTCGCGAATACCAAAAATAATGTGTCTACAATCGAAAACAAAAAATACGACATCATAGTCTACGCCTAATACAGCTATAAAAATGTACCAGCTTGGATCCACCTACACTCACGTCGGTGTTGAAAAATTGAACAACAGCAAATTTCGCCCCCACAAGTTCCCAATGCTCTTACTGCCTTTTGCCGTTTAATACTTTTTTGATACTTGTCATCGGTTTGCGTGTCCGTTCCGTTCTTCTCCTATCAATGGAATACAATAAAAAAAAACTACGCTCGTTGGGAAACGGAAAGGAAAATTACGAAGAGCTAGCAGGATTATGGCAATGTATGCTAAGCTAATATTGAACATAGATGACATAGTCGAACAACTCCCTTGTGATCGAAGTATGATTCCCATGAGGGTATCGTGAGCTGGTTTGAAACAACAAAATGAATAAACCCAGGGAAAATGAAATGTTAAAAGAGTTAAGTGAATTTTAATGAGTCTGTTCTATGATGATAAGTAAAAATGCGGCAAAACTTCATGGTAAGGTTGGAACTTATTGGTTCTATGACATTTAGCTATCAAATTTTGTTTTTGATATTTGACATTTCGTGCAATGATTTAACGGAAATTGGTTTTGGTTAAAAGATTCAGTAACTTTTTTTCATTTATACCTTTCTTACAATGAGTCGAATGCGGCGTTTGATTGAAGCTAAAAGTAGCAATTAGATTCAATAAATAACAATGAATTGAACGTTGACAGAATAAAAAGTAAAAGCTGCAACAAGATAAATAAAAAAAATGAAAGGTATTTTTTCAACATTCACGTTGTTCTTGTTATTAGAAAGCAATGAATATTTAAGAGTTATTTGAATAGGTTTATTATAACATCTCTTGATAAGCGATGAACCACCATAACTGGTTTCGATGGCAGTACTTTGTGACAGATATCGACGTCCGCCATTAATATCCGTTTAAGCTGTTACTGGGTGGATGGATATATGTACATACATATTTGTGCAATAAAACTGCACCCAAAGTGCCGACATGGGTTTCAATATTGAACGGAACACCATCACCGCGAGTGTTCGGTGCATTGAAATCAGGTAGCTAGGTAGGTTAGGTTAAGGTGGCTATTAGTCAGCTTACTTTTTCAAAGTATTTATCTCATTTACAGCATAGGTCTGCCGCAGGCAGCAGTGATGTCACCGCCGAAAGATATTTCTGAAGTAGATATGGGGAAAAATATGTAGTAAATTAGGGCCTTTTGTAGTAAAATTTTAAAATCAGTTTCCTTTAAATTAAAACCGTCATATACTGGTAAAATCTGTTTTCTAGCCCAAAAATAACAAAACTATCAGAAGATAAAAAAATTTACGATTTCAATAACAAATGAATTTTTCAGTTCTATAGCAAATAACAGTAAATAAATCATTGTTTTTCAAATACATGTGTACATACATACATTTCTTACTTCTCTACATAAGAACCTTCAAACAATTTAAACTTGCTGAAAAAATGTATCAAATCATTTGAAGGTTAATCTATTTTTTCATCGCTTTTCGTCGCTGGCGAACAAAACCGAGCGATGATTATCCGTCGTAGTCAAATTTGTGAGAAAACTGGGCGCCTGATAGAAAAAATATTTTTGAACGACACTTCATGCAGGTTATGCAAACAGACTAACGTTGCAAAGTTAGCGTTGTCGCCTTGTGTTTGACATAGCCATGACGCCCGATAGCGTTCTGTGTGCCCAGCGCTTAAATCTTCTTCAATATTGCATTCTCGATACAATATGTAGTAGATTTAACAATTTGAGTAGTGAAGTAGCAAAAACGGCAAAGGCCGAAAAAAATGTAGTAAATTTGCTACAAATGTAGTAAGGTGACAACACTGGCAGGCAGCCATAGGCATAAAGGAGGCCGGTTGTCTCACTAAAGTCAGATAACTATCTGCTTTCTTTGAAAAACCACACTATCTTCTTTAGGTCAACCAGCGATAAGTCAGTCAGATCTGAAAACGTTGTAATGCGTTGAACTTTGCGCCAAACTATCGTGCGTGACGTTCAACAGGCAATGGCCTGTAAGAACCTACATAGCACAACGTAGAACACTTAGGGTAAAACCTACCGCTAGCATGGCGCGACACGCATCCATAAAAACCCAGGAATGTCCTGCTATCGTGCAGGATTTTTCATCAGCCCAGGACTTCCCGAGGGCTCTCGAGGTATTTCTGAAGGATTGCTGATTTGGCCGATATTATTGGTATTGCTATGGAGAAATGGCATGGGGCCTCCTGAAGCAAGATTCCAAACTTCGCCAGTTCACCGGCTACACTGTTGCATTTAATCAATCATACTGTCAAATGTCGCGACATCTCCGTAAGTGATATACGGCATTCAATCATAGGCACTGTACACTGAAAAAAATCATTTGGTATTTCATATAAAGAAATAGTCATAATTTACTAAAGAAAATGGTTGATTTTCAGCCTACTAATTCAATTTGTTGTTTCCGCAAATCATGAATCGTTAATTATCTCCGTATAATATTAATCATTTCTTCTACTGTCTTTAGACATTTTTACAATAAAAATAACTAAACTTTCTATAATGCAGACATTCATGCAAATTATGTTTGCAAAATTTTCTATTTCAATAGTAAGAAACTCTACAAACAGTTGATCCTGTTTTAACTAAAGAAGATTAGTAATATCAACTAATCTAGATTTCCTTATTAATTAAAGTGTTTTGAAGAATAAATCATACTTTTAGACTTTTCTACCAAATCAAAGTCATCTATTTGCAATTAGTTCAAATTTCGAATTCTTTTCGTTCAGTGTATAAATATCTGCAAAAGACTTAATAGCCTCTAAGCTATCTGTGAAAATACCAATACTGAATCCAGATATTTATTTACACATACTTCAGTCAGTTGCCTCAAAAGTAGCCACAACCTCCCCCTTGAAGGAAACTACAATGTTCTGGTAGACAAAGAGACAACGTTAGACTTACTCATTCGATTATGTGCCAAATTTTATTGTTTAGCTCTAAACCATCTGTGTACACATGGATAAGCCGAATCTTGACGGCGACACCATCATTTCATCATTCCGATTAAAGCCATTTTTTGGGGCCTTTCCGCTTGGGGCAAATTATGTTTTGCAATTCCATATTTTTTTATGGCGACAGCAAGAAATGGAGAACTATTGCTTAAAAACTCTTACGTGTGCAAAAAGCAATCTCCGCCATTGGCAATTATAGCTTGACACCTTGTGGGCGTACGTTCACCCAGCCCTTCAGCGCAGTCTATGGACAATGAGAACCAGATTTTGAGAGTTTTCCGTGGAACTGACATCTTTACCGATTTTAGAACGTAGATCTTAGGTAATGGGGAAACCAAGGGAAATATCTGAGGTAGTAATTCTCTCGATTTGTAGAGGAATTGATTCAATAAATTTCGTGTATTTTCGACAGCCCTGACCAGGAGTGCAAGTCATAAACTCCAAATCAAGTAGAATGCTCCGAGCAATTGAGTCCACTTCCGTTGGAGCAGATACTCCCTTAGATAAAATTCTTGCATGACTGAAAACTGATCTAGTCCATGATGAAATACAATGCAATCTTATAGTAGCAAGTTTGGTTCGCTATAAAATTAGTCGATTGAATCAATGGAGCAACACGAAAATATCTTAAAAGGGGTGCTATGAAGTATTCCTGTCACCCTATTAAGAGCAGCCTGTCACCAGAAGGGTATATTGAATTGGCTCGACCAATGTGGTGTAAACACACCTGACCGTACGAGACTCTAAACCCAAATGCGATTCTTCAGTAAAGTGCAACCAAAGCCTACCGTGCTTTTCCTCCAAAGTCGTTGCGAGTGCAAATTTCAAGAGGAGGATCAGCCCCAAATATTTGACCCTTTGGCTGAGATTAGTAGAAATCCCTTTAGATTTCCGTGATTCCAAACACAGAACTTTTAATTTCCTTGGGAACAGTTTCATTTTGCTTGAACTCGCATTCAAGCCGCTCTAACGACTCCACCCTGAAAGGATGTCAAGAGATTTATCTAAGCTCCTCGTAAGCGTACAAAGATATTTTTCTGACACTGTAAGGGCTATCTCGTCTGCATAAACTACTATTTTTTAGCTGACACGGTCTAGCCTCATCAAAAAAGTATTCACCATAGTGTTCCACATCAGAGGAAAGAGAGCTCCACCTTGGGATGTGCTCGTGCTGCCCCTCATAGTACATGAACAGGGAAGAGATTACTTCTCTGTTGCCAAAAAGCTGCATTATGAAATCTACCAGTCGCATATTGGCTTCCAGTACCGGGAGTGCTTCAACAATCACATCAGACTTTAAGCTTTAAATAGTACCCTAAATATCTAAGAACGCAGGAGCCTTATGTTCCTTAACAACAAGAAATTTACATTTTCTCTGCAGTGTGATGTTTTTCATATTCTACCATGGGAGCTTTGTGATGGGTGGGCTACATGCAATCATAGATACAGAGCTGACAGCACTAGTCCAACAACTGCTAGATCCAATTCATGGTAGCAGGTTTCGAAGGAAATGATTCCATCTCCCTTGTTGGCATCAACAATACTATTGGCCATTTCACTAAACGACCGAGTTGATTGACCTCGATCCTTTTGCTCAGCTGACCTTTTTCGCTCCAGAGTTGGACGTGAAGAGTTTAAGTGCTCTCCGATAAATGTTGATGTCTTTTGATGATACTTTATGACCTTGTCGGACATCGCATAAAGTAGAACGTTTTTTAGCTTCCTCAAAACTTAGAAGGCTGGCCTGATTGTTCCATAAACCCGAAAGGAGTAAGCGGGCGAGTGTTGAGTAATCTAAAGTGGGAGCAGATCTGCAGATGGTCGACTCTTCTGTCGTAAACTCCCTGGTACACTGACCGCAATGAGCTTCTGGACTTTCCACGTTCCAAGTTTGGTGACTAAAACCTCGGGACCACCTGAATCAGGGGCTGAAAATGTGCTTGGAGCTAGTGGAGCTGACTTATTCGTCATATTTTTTACTTTCGTCATTATTCCTTTTTCTGAGGATTTAGCTGCACCCAAGGGCGCAGCTGCTTTAGTCCCACTGCATTGCATTAGAAGCCAAGTTTAATTTTAATCCAGGCCTATGCCTGACGAGTGGATTTATTTTCCATGCAATGAGGTCTTCATTCAAAGCCGCTTTCCCAGTCCGGATGTATGATCATCTTAATCATCTTCGCAGCCGGGGGGCTATGCGAGGTTTGGTAGAAGACTATATGGGGACAATTGCTTATAGTCAGATCGGTGCTAATAAAGAGTCCGTCTCAAATGAACCTACAACACGCACTTAGTGGTGACTATACTGAAAATATACTCTGGGGTCTGAAATGGTTTTAATTTCACTCTATAGCAACCGCATCTGAAGGTGACTAGGTCCGGTCTATGATCACCAGCTCAAGCATAACAGACAAAATCGTGCGTCCTGAGAATTTAGAAGACGAACTCAGTCGTGGGAGAGTCTCGATCATTTAGCGTTACCCAAAATGCACCATGAGGAGGTGATCTAGCTTACATCATTTAACGAACCGCAGTTTATAATCTAGATCTGGGCGTAGAGACAGCTTTATCTTTTCGTAAGATTTTCCAAAAAAAGCTCAGAAGCAACAGAATAGAAAGCCAAGAATAACTTAACTGCAACGAACTAGGCAACGAAAATGGAACAACGATTTTCACAATCACTCATGGAACGTGCACTCCCTGTATAAAACAGCTGCTGCAAGCTAACTATCCAAAGTCATTCCTACATACCGTGTAGACATAGCAGCCTCGTAGGAGATACAGTGGGACAGGACTCCCAGCAAACAATTTAGTGAGCGTTCACCAAAAACGATAGTTTCTCGGCAGTCAGCAGACATATCCCTCATACGAAACCGAGTCTGTTCGTAAAACGATACGCAGCAATCCTTAGGATGATCGACGCAATAAATAATGCAAGCCATGTGTATGTGCCCTATGGCCTATGCGGCTCAGTAGCAGATTTTACATAGATTCTTCCCCTAGTTTGCTGGTCGATATATACTCGCTAAAACCACATTTTTTCTGACTCATTTACGAATCGTTAAAAATGATTCTCCTCGTATGGCCATTTTGGTAGGACCAATGAATCGTTTTCCATTCATTTGCGAGCTCGTTAACGGTAAAAACATTCGTAAAATATGACTCTTTTATGAATTAATTACGATACATTTGGTTTGCTGGGCTGGTATTTTGGAGAAGAACGACTGTAATATATACTACAGCGATGCACTAGAATGGCGTTTGCGATTTCTTTTTTGGGAGATATCTGATAAGCAATGTGTTTATACTTTACCCTCACACCCTACAAAGCTAAAAAGAGGGGATTAATGAAAAAATTAGTGCTACGCCCCATAATGTGTGGCAACGAACCATTCAAAGCATCAGAGATTGTCTCGAAAAATGTGCTACTATTAGTGGCCGCTGTCTTGCGAGCATTATTCTAAAAGTTTAATGATTATTAAATTCTATGTACTCCCAAAACTACTTAATCGTTTCTATCGCAACCAGTATTTCTGTCAATTCGCCAAATTATTCCTGAAACGACACACACCTGATTTCCATTCAAATTGATTCAATGCGGTCATTTTCATTCCAAAACACTACAAAACATTTTCCGAGCCATAATCCAAAATTTCCATTCAATTAATTCAATTCTCCTTCAACGGCTTTGACACACCGATTAACCATTTAATTCAAACCTGTGAAACATTCAACGGCCACGAAATCTATAAATCTTCGAATTGAAACATTTCATGCGCACTCTGAGCTCTACAAAATTTATCGTACATACAAATCCTGTCAGCTATAGAAAAAGAAAACAGAAACAACGAAATTAATATGCAGTACAAACTCGTCATAAAAAAAAGTAGCATATCGTACTTGAAATGCGAACCGGAGGAAAATGTTAACGCTAAATAAATGCAGGAGCAATAAAAACGAAACCAACACCAAACACTTAATTTTCCTACTACCCTATACCGAATTTCCCGAAAAAATCAAACTTTACCATTGTTTGGATATTAGTAGTAAATTACAATTTTGACTTCGTTTTGAGTGCTATAATTTAGCCTAGAGACGAAGTAACGATATTTCAACTCAAGTTGATTTTCGTTGCTGCGTTTTTATTACAACGAATCAGGGCCACTGTTATCTGAACATTCCTGGACGAGGTTGGTAAAAAATCAGTAAATCGTTAATTTTTATGAACAATCCACCTACAAACAATATCGTTTCAAACGAACTCTGCAAACATGGCTGAGATTAAGTGAGAGGTGGTGGGACATTGGCTGTATCCAATAAACGCTCTTCAGGTGTTCATTACGCCACGTGACTACCCTCTAGCTGCCGCCATTCGTACCACCGCCATCAATTGCCAATGCAAGAACACGCAAACAGGAACTCTATGCTGAACGCTCGAATCAGTTAAATATTTACCACCCATTAAATCTGCATTTCCGAATTAATTAGCGCATAAAATATCAACACACAAAGAATTAGCACGAAACAAATCATTTTTTCGACATGTTCTTCCTCTAGCGTTTGGTCGCCCGGAAATCCCTTGGAGTTAAATCGAAACTTTCAACGAGAAACTAACAAAATTGGTTACGATTGGAACGGTAAAATATAATTTGCAGAAATCGTTGGTTATTTACCTGGCGGACGAGAACTAGAGTGCGGAGAGATCGGGAGTGTGCTTAGAGTGGCAAGGTACATGTAAGTATGATTATTTTCACGGCATGGTTTACTTGGCTGGTGCTCGAATGAGTGGAGGAGTTATTATATTTATTTATTTCAATTTATTTGTATGATTTTATAGTTCAGTTTCGAAAGATATAGCTTTGGAGCAAGTTACCGATATTCAAAATGCTGTTGAATTTAGAGAAGTTAATCATTGCAATACCTGGACACGGGAAAAAATATTGATGCAGAAAGACAAATAAAAAATGGATTTAAATGAGAAATATCTTATAAGAGGGGGCTGGAAACCTCGTCGCATCAAGCGAACCCTTTTAATAGGAAGACAGGGACTTGCAATGCCCTAGCCTAACATGGAGTGGGTGAAATTCGATAGCTTGGGCATGCCTTGCAAACAGAAAAATTAAGGTAAACTTTGGGGCTCGGGAAAACTGCAAGAAGGAATCATATTGCCTCTTTTCTAGATGCCAACAGCTAATGAAATACTAGAAAGTCCAAGAACTATTGTCTTTGAATTCATATCGTATGGCAATGAACTTGTGGTGATTGTGAGAGATGCATTCTCTCACACCTTGCCGAACTTTATACGATTGGCTCTGAATAAAATCCAGGACTTGGCCCAAAAGCCTAAAACCGAGCTTCTACTTTTCACAAAAGAGAAAAAAATGAGGCCTTATTACCCTTCCAAGCTTAGAGGTGGCAAGTTGCAAGCTTCTTAGTCAAGCTTTGGTCTACCTTGTTATGGAAAGCAGCTGCTTTGGGCGTGAACTGATTCTTACCGGCGAATTGTTCAAAGGCACCACTGTCATCCTAGTCAAAGTTTAGTCGTTATTTCTCCTCTTCAAAGAAAGACAATTTGTCAACAAACCAGTCTACAATGAGCAGTACTACTCCGTACTCTTCCAGCACTTTATATTTTCCTTTGCTTGGGCCTGTTACCCTTCTGGGGTCCAGTGCCTTTCCACGCTTAAGAGACCTACACACTACGATTAGCAAGTTAATTTCAATTTACTATCCAAGCTGACCAGAATACAGATCTGGAACAGGATACCTCTGCTAATGAAGAGAATTATTTTTACTTTTTGAGGATCAAGTAAAAGATTTTTATTGATAGTTTGGTTGTCAAATATTCATATGGGCAGCAAAAATAATTAACATAGAGCTAGTTTTTATCCCAATATGTTTTGTTAATAAAATTTAATTTGTCTAGCCAAAACAGAAAATTATCATTCAGCTTGCACCAGATAAGAGATGAGAGACCTATGAATGTTTGGCATGAAATGCAAAAGGTTCTCGGTTTCTAAATGGAAAAAAATATAATTAAACACTAATTATATCAAGTGTGAAATCAATGGAATGACCCCAAGAATCTCTATTGTAGCGCATACGTTTCTATATATTTTAGCATCAAAACCATTAAAAAGCATACTTCATTTTAGTTTGCGATAACTTTGGCGTCTGAATTGATTAACATAGATCATTAACTCTTCTTAAGATCAAAATGTGGATATGCTCCTCAAGGAAAAGCCTTCTTATCCTTCCAGCTCTTTCTCCATGCCCTTTTTTGTCCCTTACTCCCCAAAACACCAAACCGGGGTAATGTTCTTCGGCAAAAGCATATTGAGGATAAATACACAGCAGGCGCCATCTTAACTAAACCATTCTTACAACATCGAAAGCAGTAAAAGCACACTGCTGTCTGCATCTTATGTAGTTTTGTTCAATATCTTTCAGGACCAGGAAATATATTGTCGAACACAAAAAGACCTGTCCAATGCCACCGCTGTACTAACCATCCTCCACTACAATTCAAAATGCACTATCTTCGCGGTGTACAACTTCTAACAGTCGCTGCTGGTCTTTGTGTATGCCATTATTATTCTGGTCTAGAATGAAATTGGTGACTGCGGTTTCATATTAACACCTATTTCGATACCCGACCTCTAACCGAAGAAGAGAATTAGATACATGTCGTGAAATATACAGCGATTTTCCATAGTGCTATCGAACAGATGGAAGGCATATTGTTGAAGAAAACATAGCTTCGGTTGCTTGCACTATCATCTTCGAATCGAAGTTTAGTCTGGTGGTTTTCTGCACGCGGCGAAATATCTTTCTTGCTTGCTTTATATAGTCCATTTCGTAATATTCTGTATTGAAATATTTACCGAAACGAGTGATCTAGACTTTGGGGTGTGCAAGTAAATACACAAATTGTAAATGCTAACCCAGCAATAAAATACGATTATCAACGCGACTACATAACCATTTCGGGTGGTTTTTAATGTGTGGTCTAGTCACAGAACCCATTCAACTTTCCACGTTCAGTCACTCTGTGGGCTCATTTTCAAACGCAGACCAACATTTCATCCAACCGAATAGCGACAATAACAATAATTAGAGCAACAAAAATTAAATTCTACTGTCATTTCATTAATAAATTTATTAGTACGCTATTGTTATTATTGTTGGACTAATCGTAATTGGGTGAATAGTTTTAGGGACGCCTACCTGTTTTAGACATTTGTTGGTTTTGTCAATGTATGAGAAGTATTAGCATTAAATTATCACTTTATGCAGTGATTTTGTAATGTTTAGAAAATTCAATGGTTCAAAATGGAAGGCTGGTGGAATATGTTCAGTTAAGATGGTATTGAAAAAAAAGCATTAAAAATGGTGTCTGCCCACACTGGGCGCAAAACTTCCGATTTGTATAGCTCGAAGAAATAGAGCTACTTTAAGCATTTTTTCATTGTGGGAAGTAAAATTGTATTGAAAACGTAACTTTAATACATAACATATACAAAAAAATTTAACTAAATGCAATTATTCCATACTGTCTGAGTTTCTAATGCAGGTCGGAGAAAGTGATCAATAGCTCAAGCGAGGATCTCCAAATGACTTTGTGTTTGCTAGCTTTCATTAGCTTTTCATTGTTTTTTTTATGAATTTATCACGATTTTTTTTAAATTGCTTTGAATGCCCTGTTCCAATTACGATAAAAATATCCAATACTCTCCAACGCACAATTTATCACTCAGTTTCAATTTATTTCAAAATCAAAAAAATATTCCATGCACGAAGCTTATTTGTCCTATTCGCTCAAATATCAAAATAAGTTTCACAATATTTTCAAAATTTCTCACGCACAAAAACCTCATCTCTTTCACATATCACAAGTCTACTTGATTAGCTCGAATCATCTCTAAACAAAACTGATCCTGTTTATGAGGCAGGTGTTACACAGTTTTATGGTCCTCCCTATGGTACGTAATCTGTTCACCCCTCTCTTGTTTCACTTCAAACATCATAACAAACACACATTCCGTCCAATTTGCATTTATCGTGAGTCTCCAAGGGGGAAAATGGTCTCCCACACCCCCAAAACTACCAACACTCAACATTTATTCGCTCATTTCTCTCGAACTAGAGTGCTTTCAATTCATTTTTGTGTCGGTAAATTTATTTGCGGAATGTTTTTTGTTAATTAAAAGCATTTTATGAATAGGTTTTTCGAAAGCCTGTGGTCAGAATACGAATACTATGGCCCATATTTTTCCTGTTCTATTGAGTACAGGTATACGGGAAAGAACCATACACCGAGTATAGATTTAAGGGTCCAAAATAGGGCTGTCTCTTGATTTGCTATCGTATAGTTGTACTGGCGCGATAAAACTAACGATGAACTTATGTGTCTCAACTGGCCCCGGTAGTTGCTAGTCTGCTTTAAGTATAGGAGATAACGGTGGATTCGCTACCGAATCCGATCTAGTCGGGTACTCTCCGCAATAGATACATACGTGCTACCTATCCAATTTTCAATGTATACGGTGAATATAGAAGGTTAAATTATTTCTAGTACTGCTCAGTCTACTCAGCCTTTACCGTTACTACACGCTTCTCCACCTGGAGTTGTACGGTGGTTGATAGCGCGTTGGTGGTCAGCAATTTTAAAGGATCTTATTATATGGTGTGTTTATATTAATTACAATGTGTGTGCCGAGCCTTAAGCGTTTGTTTTATGTGTATAGTCTCACTCTTGCAATTTTTTATGATTATTCTATGATATGCTTTTAATATCTTTTGGACTTTCACCGTAATTCTTTAGATGCTGATGGTAGGCAGCTTGCTATTCGGTTGGTTGACTAGCTGCCTGCTTGGCTGACTGCTGCTACCTTTAGAGGATTGAAATGGTAATTGTATGTGAGATTTCACATAAAGGATAGACAACTTATTATTTTAAGTGTAAGTACGGTTTTTGAGCTATGCAGGGAAGCTTTTGGAAAATTAATATTTTCATGTCGAATGGTATGGCAAGGATTTGGATGCTATGAGGGAATCGGAAGTTCAGGTTTTGAGAGTAGGTGGAGCACTGATTTAAATGTTTGAATTGGGTCTGATATGGTCTTTCTCAAGAATTCATGGGTCAAAGTACAACCAGGACCTATAAAAAATAGCTGCACGGTTCCCCAATGAGAACAAAAGAACCGATTCTTGTAGATTTCAAAAAAAAATTCAAAGAGGCTTGATAGTTATTAATTCTCAAAAAAATTAAATTCAATCTGAAAAGTTTAACAATTATTCTAGATTATTTTTTAAAGCAAAGTTGTCCCGCTTCAACCCAATTTTCAGGTTTTTGGATAGGGAAGATGTAAAAACCCGATTTTCACAACCGAAATTTGTGTGAAATGAATAGTTTTAACCTCATTTTGCCCCTGATTTAACTCAAGTACATAATTAAAGGTAGTAAACTCAAAGTTTGGTGCAAGACTCCCCCCAAGTAAATGTTTTTCAAATCAACCACGCTCGCTAGGAGGCAGTGCACTACCCTACTACAAGAGCTTTTTGAAATTTTTATGTGTTTCCAGAAACTCTCAGTGGATCTTCAAAAAACCTAACAGTTCCCAATATCCGCTAACAAATGCATTTGTGCTCTAAATAGTCTATGCTTGCCTTGCAGTTTGGTTTGAAACCCAAATCAAAATCAATTTTGAAAAAAAAAAAACAGATAAAACACATAGTCTATTCACTCATGTGTCAATTGGGCTCTATAAACTAACTAAAGTCACGGTTTAGCATCTATTGGTTTTAAAAAAAACTAAACAGTTTATTCGTCAAAGAATATTTTTAGAGCATCCGAGCGAGAGCCCAATGAAGTAGTTAGACTCCCATTAAGCGTTCAACCAAGAGCCACTGCCTGAGCAATTTTTACACTTACATCCATCTGAATAAAATATTTGAAAGGATTACAAGCTTACACTACTGAATTTCATAGATGTATTTTTGATCTACGAGTTATATGAAATTGGTGTTTATTCATTTATTCTAAAAATTGGTGATCCTTTTTTCTCATTACTCAGAAATAGAAGGGGCATTTCACGTGAAGCGTTATTTTTCAAGTTACAGTTCAACGCGTGCAGTGACTATTACTTTCGTTAATAAGTTAAAGAATCTTAATTATGTGTATTATGTCTCCGTGCCGCTATCGATGCTTCAATCCAATCGATTTGAAGTTCAATCGGAAGGCAAAATACCTAAGAAAAAATCCAAGAATATTAGCAGAAAAGAAATTATGTTGAATCTTCAGGAAAAACTGGTCGTAGAAATACCTCTAGCTATTTAAAAAAAAAAGAACTAATTTAAGAAACGAGAGTAAAATTGTAAAAATTGTGAAATAAATTCATTTGTCCATACACAAGTAGCTTTTTTTCACTAAGTCAATCAGCATTAGCAGTTTTTAATATTTTATATTCTATATGTAAGTGATACAAGTGATATGTAATAGTTTTACTACAAATATTTTGCTTTCACACTCACTAGCTATCATTATCAAGCTCCCGGTACCACGCTCCATGCGACTTTTATGTATTGAAATTCACCTACTTCCCAAACTACTGGCCATCCCATTCTAAAACTTTTATGATAAAATATGTATATTTTAAGCTTTGTATTGTTATACAAATAAACAAAATTAACCTGGTCCAAATTATTCAAATTACAAATTGAGGTATCTACTTCGGGTTTCACATAGGAAAACAGATTTATTTTTCGAATTTAATTTCAAAATTAAAAAGAACAACTAATTTTCTATACCAATCAATATGTTTAATGTTATTTAGATTTTGCTTTGAACCTCAGAATCCGCTGCCAAAAAAACCTTTTATCATTTTTTTCAATTATTCAGAAGCCCATAACTCGACAACTAAACCGCATAAAAACAAAACCTTGTGCGTCCGCATTCATATCTTCTAGAAGTACCATTATCCATAATATGAACGAAATCCAGAACCTCGACTTTTTTTCGTTGTCCGCTTCACGTGAAATGCCCCAGAAATTGTCCAACAAATATGTCTGTAAATTTTGGCAAATAGCGTGAAAACGTTAGCTTACCACTGGATAAAAATGATATTGATTGCAAACTCGGGAAAATTCGTTATCATAAGTATTTCCTTCTTTCTTTGACACTCAAGAAAACGGACTCGAAGTCTACAAAAGGACCAACAAAACCATACTAAACCCTTTTAACAAAAACATAGATATCCCTTGATATTATTCACTTGTACAAAATTTTCTGTTTTTTTTTTCACTTTTCAGTAATTGAATGAGTTGAATCTATTTTTCATAATCAATGTAAGATCATCCTTTACCAACATAAATTATATAAGGCCCTATCAAGCGTGTTTACTGACCATAAACGAACTACTTTTTCTTGGAAAATTTGGATAATCGCTATCGGTGTATTTTAAGCGAAAGGACAACAACTGGCATCAGAAGTGGAATTCTTTTGCTTTCGTCAGTCAGCAATTGCTTTATTGAAGCTGCGTACAGTTTATTTTTGAGAAATGTCAAATTTTGTATTGTACTAAGTAGCAAATGGAAGATTGCAGACCACTGATCATTGCGAAAAATGTTGTGGAGCTCATTGAAAAAAAATGTCAAAACTATTTATCGCACCACCATTTGTGGAATTGAAATCAGAGTGCCAGAAATGTGATCTGTTGACTGCCGGGAACAAGCCAGCTTTGCAATTACGATAAAATTAAAGCGTCGATTTGGAGACCTTTGAATTTCCATAAAAGGAAAACAGCCAAAAGCACGGTCATAAACCAAATAGTGTGCGAAATTATCCGATTATAAATAAGCTGCTTAGAATAAGCCTAAAAATTGAAGAAGAAGCTTAACCAGCAAGCCCGAGTTCTTAAGAAATAGCCAGGCAAGCAGGCTAGGAAATGTGAGAATAAGCTGGTGAGAGTCAAGTTATAGTTCTGATAGCAGTTGGACAATCGATCGGTGAAAGTGAAATAATAATTAAACAACAATAAAAAAAAGTCTAGCGCATCAGAACCGCTAGAAAACTAATTTTCGAAGAAATTGTCTTTGAGTGACAAAAAAGTGTCTAAAGACGGAATACACTGTTTTGTAGAATCACATTAACCATTCCTTATCCAAAGCAACAAAACTCAACTATAACACACATGATGAAAATGTTCAGTGCTGGCAACACTTTCCGAACGAAGCAGCAATAAGTTTACCATAACAAGCTCATACTCAAATCCACTTATCTTTTGAATTTCGTTCTCATCAGAGGATTTCATCGAACGTTTCAGCGGTTAAACGTTGTTTGAGGCTGCTATCCGAAAAATGTTCAAAACTCGGAAAATTTAAAAATTGGTTTCTTATTTTTATTGCAAATGCTTTGCATATGAGAACGTAATTTGAAGCATCTGTTGGTGCAATCTTTACGGAAATGGCTAATGCTGGTTAGCCTGTGTCAGCAGCAAAGCAAAATACATACCAAATCTGCTTCACGTTAAGTTAAACCCAACCAGTAAATTTCGTTTCGATTGAATCACTGCGCTGGAAGTTATACGGGTGAAAAGAATTTTAGGGTTACCACCCTAAAAGCTTTTCAAATTTTTAAAGCATTAATATTTGTTGTTAATTTTCATTGCAGGATTATTTCCATTTGCAAATCTAATGACATAATCGCTCAGTAAAGAAATTCCACAAAATTACAAAAATGGTCATAGCTGGCAGCCCTTTCATGATTTTTGTACGAAATCTCTGCGACTTTTGGCTCACATTAAGGTCCATTTACTGCTTAAATTTCGTTCTGATTCCTTGACTGAACCGGAAGTTATAGGGAAAAAAGCTTTATTTTGCTGAGCAAATTTGCAAGATTTAGGAGTTAAAAATCACCATAGCTGGCAACTCTATTCTAATTTTTCTGCCAAATTTTCATCAAATGTTACATAAGATAAGATTCGAGTACTGTATGAATCTTGTCAAAATCTGATGGCTGAATCGGAAGTTATGGGCCAAAAATCGTTTTTTTTTCTCAGTGATTTTTCAAGATGGTACCACTGGCCCAGAGTTGCCCGCATTTCAAAATTACTTCTATCAGACCTGGTCCTAGCTAATACCAACACGTCCTGTAAATTTCAATATGATCGAATAATCCGGTTGTCAGTTCTCGTAAACAGAACTTTCGAGTACTGAAAATAGAGGTAATTGGGTTGCCGTTCTTGTGGTGATGGGTTGCCGTTCTTGTGCAAATCAGAATTTTGAAAACTTTAATTTGACACGATGGACAAATGTTAAAATTTATCAGTATTTAGATTTTTTTGTCAAAAATCAAAAAATTTTCAGGAAGGTGAACGATTTGAAGGTTTTTTTTCAGGAGCCTGCCGTAGCTACAGGGTTACCCGCACTATCTTGAAAATTCACGTGTATTAAATTTTAGTCAACATTAATACGCTTTGCAAATTTCACGATGATCCATTGTTTTCCTTAGAAGTAATGATAAATCAAAATTTGAAAAAAAATCCTTGCCTACTTTTAGGCATGCTGCACCCACACACGTCTCAAAATTTCCAACATTTTAACATAAACAAGCTTAAAACATAACAAGTTTTCATTTCCAAACATTTATTTTTACAAAAATTTACACTGCTTGGAAATATAGGAGTACCTGAAAATTCACTAAAACGCTCGCCCCCGCCAAAAGGATTAAGGTATCTGAATTCTAGCAAATCATGGACCTACCTATTATATACATCTACGTCCTCCGAAAATTTCAGCTCAATCAAATCGGCCGCTCCAGAGATTATCCCGGAAAATCATTTTGCTGATATATATATATATATATATATATATATATATATATATATATATATATATATATATATATATATATATATATATATATAAAGAAATATGAATTTTCGGCAAAACGAGTTTAATACTTACAATAATACAAGAAGGACAAAAGTTTGCAACCCTTGAAGAAGACATGGATCAACTGAATGAAATTTGCATCGTATAATGGCTATCGAAACTGCTACAGCTGAATCAAATGGCACTAAAGAACTCAAAGTACGCATTTGGACTGAGACACTTTTTGAGCCATTTTCAGAAAGAAGTTTGAAATTGTTGCGAAACGATCAAAAACTTTTGAACAAACTAATGCTGTCATGAAAAGGAACCGCGACGGGAGTACATCAAATGATATCAAACCAGTAAGAGCTTACCTCTTGGTTCAGTGGAATAGTGAAATCTTGTAAAATTGCCAACCCCAGAAATATCACCACAGTCTACAGATTTCACTGACAGGCAAATTATGTAAATTTAAAGCAAAAAATGTACAGCAAACTTTCAAACATCATCATTGATACTGGAGTAGCCAAGACGGCTGCTGGTGAATCAACACCAGGAAATGGAAAAGTCCTCCGTCAACTACAACAGGGGAAATAAGCGTTCTAGCATCGATTCTGGGTAGCAGAAATAACCAAAATATGCATCACTGGGATGTACTTTTTAGGCCCACAAGGTTTCAATTTGCATTCAAGAGAATGAGCGATCAAATAAAACAACATTGAAATACCACTAGTAGGAAGCGGAATAGCCAGCTAAGAACCATCATCAGGGGGTCATCCATTTTTCAATATTAAGTAAATCCAAACCTCAGCACTCAGCAGCCGTATGGTGACAAGATGTTTTATCAGAATCAAAGAAAGAAACTATGACCCCATAAGAGTGCTGAATTTCGCGAAGCAAGACAGTGAAGCTAAGGAAGCAAAAGTAATCGCCGAGTGCCATTCAGATTCTTCCACCAATTCCTTAAGTAATGCAATAATATACAATCTGAGCACCAAAGTGTACCTAGTTGTAAGATAGGGAACTTAGCAAAGAGCATGCTACAGTATTCTGCACTTAGTGCCAGACCGTACCATTAAAGAGTTATGATAATGGGACATCGTGCTATCTTCTCAACTTGAGACGAAGATAACGGAAGAACTAATTTGGATTTGACAGCCAACCTGTTTGTTACCATACACTAGCTGAGGTCGCTGAAACGATACATTACCTGCAAAAAAGGGATCATGGAGCCTTTGAATAGTACTTGGGTGTCACTAGAAGTCCTGATCAAAAGCTGTGTTGACTATACTGCCCAACTTAGCAATAGAGTTCTATCTGGATTTTTCTCGTTTTTGAGCTAAGACCAGGTTCGAAAACTACACACTATATTACAGCATTCTACTTAATTTGAAAAACCAATCTTTTGTGGAAGTATGTCAAAATCAATATTGAAAAATGCACTCTCAATGTGTCTCCAGTACAAATCAAAAACGAAATCATTGAATGTCTCGAAAGTACTAAAATGTAGATATAACGTTTATGCGTAGTAGGGTAGTATAGACCACTCAGATATAAAATGAAAAAAAGTAGCTACTCTTTGCCACGAATAGACGACATCATGAATAGTCTGGAGAGTGCAAAGCGGCTTTTGGCATTGATTTAAAAAGCGGCAACTAGCATGTTAAAACCTAGAAAAAAGAGCGCGAAAATAAAACCATTTCTGTAAGAACTGGGCTCTGATAATTCTTTGTGCTGGTATTCGTACTGCTCAATGCTTTATTACCTCCTGGAGCACGTGCTGCCAGAATTGATCCATAGGAAGTGAATGAACTCGTGGTTATTGACAAAACATTCAAAGGACGCCTGAAACACCTGGAGGACGCATTTGAAAGGTTAAGAGCCTGAAACTAAAATTAAAAAGTGTACCTGTTCTTTCGTGAAACGCAATACTTTAGTTATGTTGCTTCTCCTGGAGGAACAAAAACTATCTTTGCGAAATCAAAGCTGTCGAAAATTTGTCATTGTTAAGCTTCCAAAGATAAACTTCAGCTTCCAGGTTTTCTGGGGCTGGTGAAATATTACAATTGCTATGTGAAGCACTTTTCAACGATCGTCGAAAGTTTACCACAGCTGACGGACAAAAATCAGTCGTTCCATTGAAGCAGTGCCAGGTAGGATTTAAAAGCCATAAGCAGGAGCTGTGCGAAGCAAAGATGTTGGCGTATCTTTACCCGGAGGTATTTTGGATACTAACGCTAAAAATACTGATATTAGTGCAGAATTTCTACAGCAAGTTCATGATCGGCAGTGGATAATTATTTACTTTAGTCTGGTACTTTCTCAGTCAGACAGAAATTACTACGTCACCCGAAGACAAATGCTGGCAATTTTCGTAGCTACCAAACAGTTTTATAAATACCTGTATAACCAAATGTTCTTACTGCATACTGGCCATACCATTTTGAGATGACTGCCAAACTTCAACAGCCCAGAAAGACATGTTGCGCGATGTACTGAAAAGTTAGGAGCGTACAGTTTCTAGTCTATCGGAAAGTTAGCGTGCAGAGAAAAGTTGATGCTATCTCTAGATATTTATTTAGACTGGAACGCTTGTATTGCCATCAGTTTGAAGAAAAAGCATTCAATGCCGATGTAAATTGGATATCCCTTTCACCAGCAAAAGATTAGTCATAGTCAGAACTGTCTGCTTCTCAAGCAAGCAGGAAAAAGTTCAGACATCGGCGTGGATGGAAAAGCTAATATAAGTGCTATACTAAATAGCTACTTGGCACACTGGCACTCCTTGCGTATTGATGTAGAGAAATTTAAAAGAGAATAGGAAACTGCTGATGGATCAGCCAATTGCATTCAGATTGTTTTTCTTAGAGAACCGTTGGGTGTAAACAGAACGTTAAATGATGTAAGAGAATGGTTCTACGCAGTACATTGAGGGGAAATCGTAGAGGACTGATGTAAGAAATAAGCAACTTGTGTATCCCTGAATTGCATTTTTTTACATTGTGTATCCCTGAAGAGCTATTCAAAATAATTCCCATGGATATAACCAGACCCTTTCCGGAGTCGCAAAAACTTCGGGTCACAAGGACACCTTGGGTATGAAGAAAACATTTGGTTGAAACAATCATCGTGATTCAATGTCATGTTTCACTTTTTGTAATTACTCCTATAATTACTCATATCTTCTGGAGAATTGAGAATACTCTTGTGCGAAAATCATCTAGCAACTTAATAAAATAAACTTTATGCCCATAAAAATATCAACCGGATAAGAGTGGTTAAGAAACAAAAAGTTTAAAACTTCTCTTTATTAAGCGATTATATATGATTTGATTAACACATTTCGGGCAAAACACAACGACCTTTTGCATCCCTTACATATTTCGACCCACAAACACATCCTACGTAACACCACCTTTTGCACCGCGTTTTTTGTAAAGTGCAAGTTCGATTACACTCAATACCGCATGTGGTATAGACTTCATTTTCTCCGCATTTGCCATAAAATATGCCAGCTGTTATATCTGCAAAATAAATAATCACACTATATAAATAATCTCATCGACTATTAAAAACAACACTAACTCGATATAAAACAGCTAATGAAAAATATAATCAATATACAAAATTTCATTTTGAAGTTCTCTGATGTTTCGATGCAACTAAATTCTTTTCACATCACTGAAACATTGAGTGCGTTATCTTGAATATAAAGGAAGCAGATGTGCAAGAAGTGGAAATAAAAAAGTGGGAAAAACGAAAATTAATCATGAGAGTCAAACAATGATAATCAATTACACACATACTAATGGCAATAAGCATGTGATTGCTTGCAATAAAAACTGATTGAAGCGAACGATAAAATTTAGTTTCACTAAAACAAAATAAACCTAGACAATCTGACGATTACATTGATTTTTTTAAGAACACTGTTAAGCTTGTCGCACACTATTCCGACACGACGCGTCACAACACGACGCGTCAAAAATTTGTGATAGTCAATTGCATGGAATTGTATGAACGCCCCCGCGCACTTGACCAACACGTCACACGACACGTAAGGAAAATATTTTTTTCGTTTGAAATGTTTGAATTCAATCCAATCCGATAAATGTTGTACGACGTTGTGATGTGTCGTGTCAGTTAAGTGTGCGGACTTTCATATAACTTCATAGATTTTATGATATGCTATTACACTAACCGAGTGTAACCGAGCGTACACCCTTTTGACTCCCGATGGGAACCAATGGAGGGGGCGGGGGAAGGGTTAGTTTCGGGGGCTGTTAGCTCACCGGAGATGAGGTGGGTAGGCGCCACTTGCTTCCACTCCGAAGCTAACTCTATCCCGTCGCCGGAAGCGAGAAGATATCGACGGTACGGTCGGACCTTCACAGATCAATTTCCCTGACGATAGTGCCGGGTTACTTTCCACACTTAATTGCGCGGAAGAAAATGAGCAACACACTGTTTTAAATTACAAAAAGCTAAGCGATATCTTCAATCTTATCTCGGTTACACCAAGCGATATCTTTAATCTTATCTCGGTTACACTACGACATAATCTTATCTCGGCTACACTGCGTCACTTAAAACTAGTTCTCAATTAAATTATCAATTTAAAATTAGTGTACGCTAGCTTAACAAGACATAGCTATGTTCCCGCGCTGGGGCCCTTCCGCTGACTTTCCTCCTACTAATTCGCACTTCTCCATCCGATACGTATTCCAAGAATCTTCTGCTTAAGGGGCGATCAATCCGTAATATTTCCAAAACCTCCGTCCGATAAGTATTTCAAAAATCTTCTACTCAATGGGCGATCAAACCGTAATATCTACAAAAAACTCCGTCCGATAAGTATTTCAAATTTACGTCCAAGTCCCAAAAAGAATAGATAATTAGCAGCTGTTGTCACCATCCACGTCTGGCCACACCCAGTCAGAGTTGAAAGAGACCTCTTTTACCAGAGCCACATCACTCGAAGCTAGGCTTGTAGCTCGTCAGCAAGCGGGATTTATTTTGCCGGATTTATACATAGGGACGAGCGTCTCGTGGACAAGACTCAACAAGACATTGGACGAGACTCAGCAAGACATAGGGTGAATTGTTTACTTAAGATATTGCACCATGCAACACGGACCATACACCATGCACCTTTCATAGGGTGAATTGTTTACTTAGGATATTGCACCATGCATCTTTCGACAGTTGTGAGCTGTTTTGTTCAGTTCAGCGAACGATGGCTGAGGTACCGGTTGTGGCTATTGCAACTGCCTGGTGTGCGTTGAGTGATTTCAATCTGGGACACGTAAAGACATGTTTGAAGTCCCAGCGAAAAATTCGAAAATGTGAATGAGCACATGCTACCCTCTCGAATCCCTTTGACTCGATGCATAAAACCGACTTCGCTTCCAGCGGCTTCGAGCTAGGACGAGACGGTCATAAACACTCAGGCACAGCAATAAAAGGATCATTATCCCTTCATAAAACAAACAAGAGCCGACGAGCAAACCATTTACACACGCGTGCTTGCCATGAAAAAAACAGCCGAGAATAGACAAGGAGACCATGGATCTTTTTCATTGTAGTTTTTTTTTTCATATTTTTCTTAATTTTGAATTTATTCATGTTCACCTTTACTTTGTTTATGATATTTGATCTTTTTATTATTATTATTTTGTGCTCTCTATTTTACATTCATTCATTAGTAGATTCTTTGTATATATTATATGTTTCTATATTCAGTTATTGGATTTTTTATCTGTTGAATATGTAAATAAATAAATAAATAAATCTGGCACTAGGGTGCTCCGTTGTATGCACTTACTAGTACCGCACCCGGCCGTTGCAATTAGGTCGGGGCATTGCACTTTTCTTTCAATTATCTACGCACGCGCGCCACGGAATGGCAATGCCACCCATTCCAGTTCGTTTCCCTTGTCACGTGGTTTCTGCCATCCCCCTTGTCACTTGGTTACATTGGACAGATTAAGTGTCAATAACAATAATATTCAGTAAATTCGATTTCGTTTTGTTAACTATCATCTATTTATATTGTTTATTCCGACCGGATCAGGTGGAGTTATATGCGACTGTAGTTAGCTGCTGTCGAGACGGTTGAAGTGGCTCGCATCGCGGATAAGAGCTGAAATTTGGGTTGCTTATAGAATTTACATTTGGACATCAGGTGTGGCATAGAAGTTGCAGCACTCGACGTTTGACTAAATGGTTGAACTATAAATGGGTTGTAGTGCTTGGCATTGGTGAACTGCCGCTCAATGGTTCCCTGGATGGATCCAGGAGAGTTGATTGGGAAAACCATCCGGATTTGCTTGTGACCGATTGGGGTTTCGCTAGATTGGTCGTGCTAGCTGCATTTGCAGCAGACAGAGTTGCTTGTTGTGGTAAGAGCGATCCTGACTGCTAGTGGGAAGTTAACTCCTGGGTCACGTAGGTTATGGTTCGTGGTGTTAATATCGACCAAACCTGTCGTGGCTTGGCAGCGCGCCACCGCATCTTCGGCCGGAATGTTGTACCGTGATTTTAATTATTTTTCCCTACTAGCTCTTTATATTAACATTTCCTTTCTTCTAACTTACACCATACTTTCCATTTACCATACAAATTCTTTTTTTTTCTTTTCATTTCCTTTCTACTAACTTACACCATACTTTCCATTTACATTATATATTCTTTTCCATTCATTTCCATTTACATTATCAATTTTATTATTATATTTATTTTTTTTCTTTTTAGATCCAGCAAAACCGTGACAATGCATTAGTTGTCGTTCGGAATTTTGATATTTTAAAAAAAACCCTAGCGCATCAGAACCGCTTGAATCACTAATGTTCGAAAAACAGTAGAGGATTTGTGCAGATTTTGAGTGTGTGTTCTATCACTAGCTACTTTTCCTACTTAAGACTAATATACCTTTAGTAATAATAGACCCCAAGCCAATTTAATTTCGATGACCACCGAAAATTACAGCGATAGAAAGGTGTTTGGGGGTGCCATCCAAAAAATGTCAAAACCTTGGAGAATTTAAAAATTGTTTTTTACTTATTTTCATTGCAAATGTTCACGATGTGAATACTTAATGCAAGCATTTATTGGTACGAAAATAACAAAAACGCCTCATGCTGGCAGCCGTTTGTTGCACCAAAGCCAAAAATATGTCACATCTGCCTCACGTTGAAGTCAACCTGCTCTGCGAATTTCGTATTGATCCGTTGTAGAGGTACAAAGAAATTTAGAGCTACAATTCGCAACAGTTTTCAAATTTTCTAGATCTTAATATTTGGTGTTTATTTTCGCTACAATATCAAAAAGATTTGAAAATTCTATGATAATATCGCTTACTAAAAGATGCCAAAAAATACAAAATTAACCTTAGCTTTCCAACTTGATTTCTACTGAATATTGCCTACAATAATTTTAATTTACTGGAAGCTATATGGCAAAGAGCTTTTTTTTCCTCCGCGAATTTTGAAAATTTAAGACACCAAAATTACCATAGCTTGCAGCTCCAACTGAATTTCCACCAAACGTGACTTGAAATAATGTTCACCTATAGTGTGAATTTCTTCAAAATCGAATGACTCAATCAGAATTTATAGGGCTGAAAGCAGATATTTTTCTTAGTGATTTTTCAAGCTGGCACCACTGGTACAGAATTGCTCGAATTTCAAAACCACTTCTATCAAACTTGGTCCTACTTAATACAAATGCATTCTGTAAATTTCAACTGTATCTGATAGTCGGATCGTGAGTTCCCGTGAACATAAGTTATTGATTATTGATGCTAAAAATATAGGTAAATTGCGGAAGGGTTATCATTCTTGACCGTGGTAAAATTTCAAATGTTTTACTTTGGCTATGTTAACAAAGCAAAAAATTTATATGTGACTGGCTTTTTTTCCAAAAACTGGTAATTTTTCGGGAGTGTCGATGATTTGAAGGTTTTTATTTTCAGCGCCTGCCCTAGCCACAGGGTTGCCAACATGCTCATTATAAGCAACACAAATTTAAAATTAAATAGTACCAATATGTCTTGAAAGTTTCATAATGATTTCATGGCTCTGTCAAATGTTATCGCAATATAAAAATTTCCAAATTTTTTCGATCTCTTTTTAGTTACCTAGCGCACACATGGTGTTCAAAAATTCCAAAACATCCGATTCACATTTAAAACACGTATGAAATTCATTTCGCTAGCTTTATTTATGCAAAAGTTGTTTGTGAGCGGAATAGTAGGTATATTAAAAATATCACTAAAATGGCCGCCGGTGCAAAAGGGTTAAAGATTTTTAACTTTTTGTGAAACCTGGCGCGTTCCTGAGATTTTTTCACGGAATTGTTTTGATGTTATATATATATATGTATATATATATATATATATATATATATATATATATATATATATATATATATATATATATATATATATGTATATATATATATATATATATATATATATATATATATATATATATATATATATATGTATATATATATATATATATATATATATATATATATATATATATATATATATATATATATATATATATATATATATATATATATATATATATATATATATATATATATATATATATATATATATATATATATATATATATATATATATATATATATATATATAGAAATATGAATTTTTCGCCAAAGTGATTTAAATACTAATGTTCTTCGAAATTTAGTAAAAATAGCGAATTGAAAATTAAACTTAGTTGAGTAATAAAAGGGTTTGTTAAGGATGATTTTTAGGCATTTGTTTTGTAATATTTGCAGACTTTTGATGTGTGATATTGCACAATCATTCCATACAGGGCACCAATAGAGAATGATTGGCTGCATTGTACATTTAAAAACAAACAGTTTGTTCGCTGCTGAGAGCCTGAATTTCCTATTAGTAAGCAGATAGGAGTAGTGGACTGGACTGTGATCACCTGGACTGTGATCACTAGCAAATATGGCGGAATCGTCCGCGTACACGCCGATTTGGCATTGGGGTGCTTTTTCTAAGCCGGACATAGAAATATTGTAGAGAGTGGGGCTTACAACTGGCCCCTATGGAACTCCGGCTGGGATTACGAATTTATCGGACAAGGCTTTCGACTTAACTGAGAAGATCCTAGCCGAAAGAAGGAATTGGATAATCTTGCACAACTACATCAGAACAGAAGACTTTATAAGCTTAAATATGAGTTCATAATGCCAAACATTATCGAATGTTTTCTCGATGTAAAGTGCAACTAAGCCTGTAGACCTTTAATCATTGAAGCTATTTTGCAGGTAGTAAAATATGTGCAAATCTATACAGTTGATGCATTGTCGAAAGCTTGGGTTGAAACCTCATTGAAAATCAGATATTGTTGCAGACGACTCAATTTATAATCGGATTCTGGGGAGT
The DNA here is from genome assembly GCA_947369275.1 of Nemotelus nigrinus. Lineage (NCBI taxonomy): Eukaryota > Metazoa > Arthropoda > Insecta > Diptera > Stratiomyidae > Nemotelus > Nemotelus nigrinus. Next base: position 159,197,668 of record OX376373.1, read on the forward strand.
ATAATTTTTTCAAATAGTTTACTTAATGCCGGCAACAAGCTTATTGGGTGATAGCTCCTGGGGTACTTAGAATTTTTATTAGGTCTTAATACTGTTACCAGGTTTTAATATTGGAACAACGCTCACATTTTTCCAGGCCGAAAGAAGGTGTCCATATTTTAGGCAGATGCTGAAGATATAAGAAAGCATGATAATTGTCTTTCTAGGAAGATTCTTGAGTATAATATTGAGTAATACGTTGATGCCGAGGGAGGATTTTAATTTTAAAGTTTTCAAGATGGGACGAATTTCAGACGGTTTACAGCAAAAATTTGGGTAGAAATCATATGGTTGGACATTCAGATTGGAGATTGTATTGCTGACTTCATCGGAAAGGCCATAGTTTTGAGAGTGGAGCATGAGTGTATGTGCGTCGTGAAATTAAGACGCAATCAGGTCATCGTTTTCTTTCTCGCAGTAAACAATTGATCGATCATCGCACTGCAATGAAGGAAGTGTTCTCGCTTTGGTTTTTAATAGCTTACCAAGCTGCCAAAGTTTGCGAGAACCAGTTCACTGAATTGACAAAAGTTTCTTCTATTACTCATTACGCAGAGCGAGGAAAGTGAAATGGATCTGATTATTCAGCTCACTAAGGTAAGCCTTGAGGTGTTGGCACAAAGTTCTCTTTCATTGCCTGCGAATTTTATTTCAATGCTTGATGAGTCCTGATATTGAGCTATCAAATTTAATTTGGGGGTACTCATATCGTCACGTGCTGACAGAAGGAATGCCATGAAATTAGACACACGATCGGCAATCTGAACGTGATTTAATGTCTGAGATACGTCGCAATCAACAAACTTTCATTCAGATGTTTACGAAAAAGATCCCAGGATGTCTTACAATAGATATAATTTGAGTGAACCGATATTGAGATGAGTACATTTATTTCAAAGAATATCGGTAAGTGAATGGAGGGCAAGTCGTTAATTACTGTTGGCTGTGCTTAGGAAAAATGTCCCTTAGTCAGTATCAGGTTGATTGTAAAAGGGTTTCCCCTGAGAGGAAAACAAGTAGGGTTATCAAAAATGTAAAAAGTACATTATTATTCATCGCTAGTTCAAATAGAATGTTTGATCGCTAGTTCAAATAGAATGTTGATCTAATACAGCCCCAATGGCGATGGCGCGCGTTAAAATCGCTGCAAATTATTGTTTGATAGTTGAAGTCGAGTAATATCTTCATGTCGTCTTTAAGTAATGAGAATTTATGAGCATTCAGTTTTGTGCCACTGAAATAGACCACAAAATCTGTAATATTTATATCCTGAAAGAGTAATCTTCTGAACGTTGGCATTATAATAGAAAAAAAATGCAAACTGTCATCTTCGGATCAATATTTTACCAACAATCCCTATGAACTTGAGAATAATATACAAGGATAAAAAAAACATCTTCTACCCAGATGGTCTGAAAATTTCCAGAGAATTCTTCATACCAACTGTACAAGCGAAGGAATTATCAATTGCTAAAATTTTGCAGAAACAACATACCCAAATCCTTATCAAAGAAGTCAGACCAGACAAGGATGACATCATTTTACACACCAAAAGATTTTAGCCCTGTGATCTAAGTGGTCATACAAATCAATTTTGATCGTTCGGCTTTTGAGCCTGCATAAAAAAGACCATTTATGAAAATTAACCGCAAGCCAAAATACTTTGTGGTGAATATTAAGAATTTAAAGTATCAATTGAATGATTGAAGCCGACTTACAATTTCCTTGCGGATCAAACATCAACAAGAGATACGAAGTCCAATCCAGCAGATAGAGAAGATTGGAGGAAGGAGTCATATTTAGATTTCACTTTCCACAGCTTTTTCGCTAGGATCTATTCTTCCGGAAGATTTACGAACTTCAACAAAGAGATGTTTGCACTGGAGCAAAAGCAGAGTAGAAACTGACATCACGTCATTTTGCATTTTCGATCAAAGAAAGTGGAAATGAGTTTGAGAAAAGATTGTCTTGCTTTTATTATTTTCTAAAATATACAACACTTCTAATAAAACTATATATTTTCTTCAATATACATTTATTTAATTAAAGTTTGACTTGATACACCAAAAACCACTAGCAACGGCAATATAAATTTGTTAAACCAGTCTATGTGCTGATACTTTTTGTACATGAAAGACGATGGTTTTTTTATGACGTGTGGTAGTGAGGCATTAAAAACAACTAAAATGTCAACATGGAAGTCACTTATACGAACTCAAGCCGGTTTACTGGAAGTTTGGGCTTTTTATGTAGGTGGAGTTGGTACACTAACTTTGAGCTTACTAGGCAAGCTGCACCAAAGATTACGAAAAGAAAAAAATTGCCTAAGCACCCTCTCTGTTTGCGGGACGGACGGCAAGATTTACGTATAGACAAACGGAGATGAAAATGAACTAATGAGCGATTTATGCGTCCAGTGGAGCTAGAAGGGCAACGGTGAATCATGAACATTCTCTTCAGTTACAAATGAATTGAATATCAAAAATTTTGAAAATAATCAAAGAATATTTCGCCGTGAATATGGTTCTAACCAAAAACATACCAATAATACTGCTTGTGTAATAACCTTTATATTCTAAAAAAAAAGATGCTACTTTAAAACGAATCAAAACATTTTGGATTTGAAAATTTGTTTGGTGATTTACTTTTGCGGAGAAATTAGGTAGGAGGATAAAACTCACTCCTACCTAACTTCTCCCCAAATATAAACCACCAAACATATTTTCAAATCTATTATAACCTTTTCTTCCGGAAATTGGTTACAACTTATACCTTACCACTTGTAAAAGATGTAAGTTGTCTAGTATCATTTCACAAACTTTCTACAAATATTTCTAAACATTACCTTGCATATTCAACAGGAAATCTTCCCATCGCAACAAAATCACTCTTTTTCCCCTTCTTTACTAAACCATTCAACATATTTGACATACCTTAACTCAATCAATGGGTAAATATTGACATAAAAGGAACGTGAATGATTTAATATATCACATTACTCACAGGATATCATTTCTTTTCCGAAAGACCCTCAATTTTCCCAAGAAGAAGTAGAAGAACATCGTTAAAAACGGTGAACAGCATATAGGTAAGATATGAAGTAAGTTGTGAAGGGAATATAATATGTCTATTCTGATGAATGGAAGAATATGTCTACAAAATGGGGTGTATGCTCCAACTTGTTTCTGATAAAACGTAAGTAGATGTATTGATTGCGATGGTATGATAAAGGATGGTGTTTTATTTTTGCAAATAATTTTTAATTGAAAATTAAAAACATTTTTGTGGGTTTATGTGGGGCTCATAATAATTGTATTACAAGAAAGTTAATATTAAATATAACTTTGAAAATATAGCTGGATGCATAATGATTTCGTCTACATAGTTTTTATGGTGTCTCCAAGCTCCTAAATTTTTAGATTATTCATTTCTTTCAATAAAGTATGTCCGGTTTAGTGCTCACTGACATTTTTGCTCTAAAAATTTTGTTTTTCAGATTATATGATACAAGTTTTTATTGGGCAAAGGACGAAATGAAAAATACAAAATTACTTTAAATCAAAACTTCTTTATTGAGATACTTAAACAACCGGAAAATACGTTTTTATCGTTTTAAACAACAGAGCCGACAAACTATCATAAGGATAGCAATCAACAACAGACACGAATCTTGTATCTTGAACCCTCATAAAATGCCATGTGGTACGCGTGCATTCGAAGGGTTTTTGTTGCGAAAAGGAACGTTGAGTGCACATGTGTGAATTTTCTTACCCATGCGATCTGTTGGTAATTTGATTATGTGGCTAGCACATGATGCCTGTTGCATCTATTATCCAACAGCTTTTAGGTAAAAAAATCTTAGTAAATATGCGTAACCAAAAACAAACATGGCATATATTACGAAACACAATAAACTTCTAAAACGTGACATAAACTGTTACCGCTCAAAAAAACCTAGGCCTTCAATAACTATAAAGAACTATTAATTGATAGGCTTAGTGCTGAAAGCTTAAGTATACTCTCCGTGGGGAAGATCAAGTTCTATCTCGTGATCTCAGGTCATGAGCTGTTTCAAGAAATTAAGAAATAATTTTGAATTTTTATAGTCGCGTCGCATCAAATCGTTCAGTGCCTACTTGAAGTCATGAAGCCTATCTGTAACTAGACACTTTAACACCCTTTGTCTAATACTGCTTCTCCGAAAAAGTACTGAGGGGAGCAAAATATATTAAACTTTATTAACCTCTAACCTCCTTTTCGGGCACATATGTGTTTACTACTGCCTTAATATCGCAAATTATCCATTGCTTGAATGTTCCCAAAAGTATTTTTGATACCAATGACTTTAGAATCTAATAGTCCACTCAATATCTGCCAAATATCATCGCTATAAGGTATGGGGAAGTTTGCTCGGAAGAATTACTCAAGCAAACCATTAAATCATCCCTGTAGCACAATTTGATGGAGATTGACTCTAGCCTCTGGAAGATATGGAGACTCCACAACAAAATCCACCAAAACGAGCCTCTCCAAAGATGGACTTAATAAAAAGCGGGAGGATGGCCAGAAAAGAGATGATAAAAAAGTGCCGGCAGACTCTTTATAAAATATTTGAGACCCCCAACGAGTAAAGAATATATCTAAGAGTATGAAGGATATGCTGGGCACACTAGAGGATATATTTTAGGCAAAAGAATTTGACAAAATAAAATAAAAATACACAGCCAGTGAGTGCGACTGAAGCATGATGTCGCTCGGGCAGGTACACTAATCCGAGAGTCTAGTGTTGCTAAGCCACCTTATAACGAAAAAGCCTTAGATTCAAGCTTCGAGGTAATATAGAAGACCAGGGTCAGAAAGGAAACTTCTATCACTGACCTTCGAAAGTGGGTTACTGTTGCGGAGAAAAAGAAGAAAAGTCGAAAACCCTTAAGTAAATAAACCTGCCACAGCAAGGTAAGGCTAAAAAACGGTAACAGGAGGGATTCTGCTGGAAATAATTTGACGTGGCGATCACGTAAAGCTACAAGACTCGATACGGACCGCCGTTGGTGGTAAGGGAGCTGAGAAGATCATAGCACCTTGAAGCTTATAGATTTCAAATGGCTAACAGCTAGTGAGAAGAGAACTGCAGCCGTAAAGTGAAAAACTGAGCACTCTTTTCCCCCTAATCAGAGAAAAACGGTGGTAGGACTTGATGAGGTTCAAGCTCTCGAAATTCTCAGATGTGGTCGAATTAAAGAAGAAGGAAGGCAGAAGGTTGGCAAAACTGGTACGTTGTTATTGGTGTACTAGAAGCAACTGCAAAGGCTGCTAGCTGCTGGAAGACTGGTCATGTATTATTGGTGTACTAGAAGCAACTGCAAAGGCTGCTAGCTGCTGGAAGACTGGTCATGTATGCTATCGAAATACAAGCTGCTCTGTAGACACTCATTGCATGCTCTGCACCAAACCAAGTAGTGCGTTGAACACGTCATGGGCTTGTTTGCTGTATAGCGTTCAAAGATATACTCCATGCCAAGAAAAGACAGCAGAAGAAGAAATGGAAGCCCTCTAAAAAAATCTGTAAGACTGCAAAGAAACTATGACCTCTTCATGCAGCTCGTCTGTAAACATAAGGTTCTTGTGGTACTGATAAGTGAGCCATGAGGAAGAAGAATAATTTCACATTATTTTGAGATGCAACTGGGTAGGCAGCATTGTTGAAGGGGACGATTTTGAGACGCCGACATCGAAATGGGGCATGCCCGGTTGAGTTTGCAGGTATTGAAGACAGGCTTAACGCCTAGTTACCAAACGCCTTGCGTTAGATGGTCTATAGCTGATTGCCCTATGACGTTGGAGAAACCGGAGCCCCTAGTAAGTGATAGAAAGGTGATGGAAAATGAATGGAAAGGGGTTTTTTATCTGCGATAAGCTCTTCAGTATAGGCTGTGAAACAGTGGATTCGCAACGGTTGTGAGGTTTTGATGCCTCAGCGTATACCTTTCCTTTCCTTGTTGCTACGGACGCGAACTTTTGGCTCGACCTCCTCAGTACATCTGCCAAAGATGAATAGTAACACAATAGGCAATCAAGAGAATGTTCCTTTTTTACGAAAGAGAACTTGATCGAAATTTTGTCAGGGATAAAAATGAGTTTTTAAGCCTCTGTGATTACTTTATTTTATTTAACGTAACACTTCTTGTTTAATTAATGATAAAATTACTACACTGAGATAAACATTGGCCATAACTGCAGTATATTAAATATATGGCATATCAAAATAATCATCTGAACATCAACTGAATCTAACCACTTACAAATCACGAATGCAAAATATAACAGTCAATTATTGCAAGAACAGTCAACAGCTAAATTTTCAAAAAAAAAAATAGAAAAGAATAGAAACGTCAAACTGGTTTCACATATTTGAAACACAATATGCGAGTACTTACCTGTAAATATCATGATTTTGAAAAGCTGATAATATTTAGAAACAAGCACAACAATCCCGTATTCATCACCGTATTCTCTAAACTTCACTTCGACTTTCACATCGTCTTTATCGAAAATGCAAGCATAATAAGATGATGATTGTCTCTTATCCAAAGTCTTTTAAAATCTATAGTTTCCCATAACTTCGGAAAATATTTTCTGATATCATATCCACACATACCTTTTATTCATCACATACCCCGCAAGTCTCCATCTCATATCCTATACTCGCTTGAGCGCGATTAAACCACGACAGCTACGCGATGATAGAAAGGAATTATCGTTTATGAAGTTTACAATCGTTTTTCGTATCCTTTTTGGCGATTACGACGATAGTGTGTGGTCGTTGCGCTAGTCAGCAAAGAGAAACGGTCTTGAAACGATAATTGCTGATAGAAGAACAACCAATTTAATAGGACACTGACTAGCGATAGCTGTTGTGCTCCAAAAGAGTATCAGTGTCTTTCTCATAATAATATCTATCCATAGCCATATTCGTTATTACTCGCAGACAATGAGGGCGAAGGTCCTTTCTTGCCTTAACGGCGATAGTAGTGTAAAGTGGTCGCGGTGGAGAGATTAAGTTGAGGTAAGAGATATGGTTTGATATGGTGTTTTCTTAAGAACTGTCATGAAATCCAATATGTAAAGATGAAGGAGACGAAAAAGTAGAAGAGCAAGTCCAGCAAATGGAAGGAATCGAGGATGCTGATCTTCAGGTAGACTAGGAGCGTAATCGTATTTTGGAACATGCGACACTGAGTTCGCGTTCGTATGAGGGATTATTGGATAATTAGAATGGAAATCCGGTTGATGTAAATTTTTATAGTTGGCAGTTTTGAAAAGTTATCACACTTAAGGAAATATTTGTAGATAATAGCAGTTGCTTTTTCAAAGATAATTCCAGTATTTTTTTTACTATAATTTTCTTTACAATATTTTTTATTTGCTTACCAGGTGTGCAGGTCAATAGTCTTTTTTTTTTTAAATTAAATAAATTAATTTTGATTTTGGAGAGAGGTAAAAAAATGTGCCATCGCTAGTCTTACAGTTTCACCATTTGCCGTTCTAGTTGTGGATTCACATATTAACGTGATCCAGTCATAAAACCGTTTTACGATGGAGAAAGGAGATTGTGTATATGATATGGCGCCCATTTTTTTACTTTCTATATATTTTCCGTGGCGTGCAGGTCATCAAAACTGGTTTGGCGACCAACATATTGATTTTCTGACATTTTTTGTTGCCGTTGCGTGTCGTTTTCATCTGAAACCGCCTGCAATTTGGCATTTGAAATTTTTTTGGTTGACCGCGGCATTCTCCGTTTTTCACATTGAAATCACCACTTTTGAGCTGTAAACCAATCGCACATAAGTTTTCACAACGATCCGATGTCTAAAGGCTCCGCTAGGTAGGGTGTTTCTTAATGGAAGAATCTTGTCAAGTAACACACATACCTGGGCACACAATTTAAAATGAGGTAGATTAGTTCATTTTAGGTTAGTTGTAGGCTGAGATCAAGTCTAAGCGTGTTTCTTTTCTCTCAATTCTTAGAATAAAAGGCCCGCAGGTTCTACGTGCCGTAACAATCACATCCTTGATTGTGTTTGAAGGAATAATTGTGCTATAGTCGTATGCCATCAACAAGGAATGAACCAACATGTCTTTCGATCGATTGTCATTATTTTTATTCATGATAGTTGGGAAAAAAGGATATTATTGATATTCTTGGCCAGACTGTAGATATATCTAAATCATTATCTCTTACTCTATCTCCAACAGGTAGGGAAGCAGGAAAACTGTAGCTGGTTTGCAATGAGAGGAAGATTATTTCATATACCTTTTCTATTACCAATCAGGGCCAAGTTGAGTTAGACACTAGGGCTACCTCATTCCTCTCTTCTGTTTAAAGTGCCAAAAGTTCAGTCAGCGGGCCAACTCTGAGGTAGCTCTGTGCTCGCTTATATGTTACACCAGAAAGATTGATGGACTCCTTGCTGAGTTTGACTCTTTCAGTAATCACTAAACTACTGTCAGAACATCCTGCTTTGGGCTTTGTTTGGTGAAGTCAGAATTATTCAGTTCAGAGCTTCCAGCTTTGTCGTCCCTATAAGAGATAATATCAAAAAGACGAACTTAGGGAAGCCCTTTCAGGCTTCTGCATTTAGGATGAAGAAAACCTTCCGTCAATTTTGCCTATTTTACCATCGATTTTACCACCTATTAAGCAACCATCCAATCTTCCTTCAGAATATCAAGACTGTCAATCTCCAAAATTTGTACTGGCTGAGATTTGAAGTGGGGAATCTTGACCCTATTCATTAGCTGGCTGGGAATTGGAGTGGGTGCCGAGGGCGCAAAAAAGAGTAAGCAGATGGAGGTCAAATGTCTGCAGAGAAAGCTGCACTAGAGGCAGAGCAGATTGATGATTGGGCTGGTTCATTCGAAGCAAACTTCTCTTCAACTTCTCTTCTGAGCTTTCTCAGCGAAGGTTAATGATATGATGTGATATGACAATAGAGAATTTGGAGAAGGGTTACCGTTCTCGCTTGATTACTTGGCCCTAAAGAACAAAAAGCTTAAATCTCTGATATGTTTGGACCTGTTGATAACAAATGATCACAGCTAACCTTATATAAGGCAACTCCACATCCCGCTGCCTAGCTATAGCTCCTTTTCAACTTTTTCAAAATTTTCAATTAAATTCTGACCGAATATAATCGTAATGAGAATCATTCCATTCTAATTATTTTCAATTAAATCTCAACGAACGGATATGTGAAATCTCTTTTGCTACCAGACTTTAATCACTTTTAATCAAGCTCTTTATTTTCTTAAGTTTATCTGATGAATAGAAGTTTTTTAAATGATTTTTGATTGAACTCTCTTTTTGGCCTTTTATTAATCTGTAGTTAAACTTTGCCCTCGGATACATCTATTAAAAGAAAGAAGGGAAGTTTGACGTACAAACGATTGCTAAGTTTCGCTTAGCGAGATTTTAGCCTCGCTCTGCTGAGCATTGAACTTACATCGGTTGTTGTTTTTCCACCGCTTATGTTCTGCTATGTGTTAATTTAACTTCCTTACTTTAGATTGGGATGCTGGTGTTTTTTGCCGGTTTTTATCTCGATTAGTAGGGTTCCTTCAATAACGTCATCGTTTCTCTCACTTTGTTCCTTCTTACAGCTTAACAACATACCAAAAGACAGCAATAGAATTCTGGACCTTATGTTGTCCAATTTCCTGAAAGCATGATTTTCTTTTAGTGCTTTTCTTTTAGTGCTAATGTGCCTCCTAACTAGCATCATCCCCCTCTTATTTTTGAAATTTTTGATATTCATTTTGTGAGTACCCTAGTACGTTCTAACTTTCACAAAGCTGATTTCACTGGCATGGCGATTGAAATAAATAGAATTAAATCGTCCTCTTTATTTTGTAGCGTTCACATCGATGATGTTTTGTGCAAATTGTATGTTTGCTCTAAAACAACATTCCGATATTCACACCAACTCATTGTCTTAAAAAACTGGATGGTGCTTCTTGGTTCAGAATTTATGTAGTCGCACTTAAAGCCAAAAATGCAGCTCGTTATTTATATAAAATATGTAGCATCCAGTAATTTTTATATTTTCATTTAAAAATTACTGGTCACACATCTCCGACCCACACTGTATGGATCGGAGACGCTACAACATTTTGCAATTGAAACCACATTTCAATCGCACAAAAATAAAATCCCGCAAGTCCCCCGGGTGACCTTATTGTTGTTTTGCACAGCCAAAAGAAAATCCCGTTAGATCTTCGTGGCTGTGCAAGTGGCTTGCGAGCTGGGACGCTAAAAATCGGGACAGTCGGAATTGAGTCGTTTGGTAAGGAGGACGGGTCGTTTGGGTGTCGCTGTGGCGGTGGGAGTCGGTTAGTCGTTGCTTTGTGAAAAAATGTGGTGTTAGTCTAGCGAAGTGCCTACGGGACACGAGTCCGTCATATTGCATTTTGAAATACTTTCTAAACGGTGGGAAATGTGCTATTCTGCATGGTAAAAGTGAAACTAATTTGCAATGGTTTGTGTCTTTCAAGTTGAACATTTAGCGGAGTCTAATTTGTTCAAGCAACCTCAGTGTCCGGCATTTTTGTGGTAGTTGCTGTGTGAATGTTCTAGAAAGTGGAAACAAACATTCGGTCATGAGCTTACCGACCACGTGCAGCTCGAAATATTCGCAGAATCGACAAAAATCCAAGGACATCGACACTCGTTCGTGTCTGCGTGTGTGCTTTCCTTTCCCACTTTTCCCGCGCATACCCCAACATAATCATCAGATTACAACGAATTCAGATTGCGTCTATTATTCTTTTTGCACGCTTGCACTATAGCGGTATCCATCCATACATACATGTGCAATGTAGTTCTCCCACAGTGATTGTGCACGCTCGAAAACAAACCATCTGTGGATTGATTTGTTTTGTTGATTTGGGCAGCGCAACCAACGATCATCGAAGTGAACTCTTTTTACAAGGCCAGGCCCACGGAACGGTTGAAGAAGAGCTAGAAAGGGCCTTCCAAAGCTGTAATCAATGAAGCAAAAATCATCTGTTCGGAGCAACGCATTTGGTCGTTGGAGTACTGTAAGTAGTTGCATGCATGTGACGAGTGTGCTGTCGGGAGTCTCTTACTAATTTCTGAGCGCATCGGGCATAGTTTACCGCGCTGTTTCCTTAATTTTCGCGCTTGGCTGTAGACCATATCTCAGAACGTCGACCGGTGCTGTCCGTATCAGGGGGAACGTGAACCAAAGAAACTGGCGAATCTACCAAATTTAAATGGATCTCAATCGCCACTAGATTTAACATATTCAGTTAACACGAAAACCAAATGCTTTCCCCGAGGCGTAACATTGCAGGTTGCAGTTGTCTAGGCGTGGCAACTTTATGAGGCGTATGAATAGCTCGAATTGAAACCATAAGTAGATGTACCTTTAGTTCGTATGTTTGGTAAAGATAGTGAGAAAAAATGTTAATGAAAAATTAGAGGCATGTTATGCCAGAGAAAAAAAAAAAAACAAATAGTCACATCTAGATGAAAAGTAAACAAGAATTTTAGAAAAAGTGATTGATTTTTATGTTTGAATCAATTAGAAATCAGAGCAATGTCCGTAAAAACATTAAGAGGATTTGTTAATAAAAACCGGAATATATATAAATAGTTTTCTGATCGCAGTAAACATAGAGAAGAATGAAGCGTATGAGTTGTTCTGCGGGCGGTCTGCAACCTGCATCTCAGCAATAAATTTTCTTGAACACACGTTGACAATTGGACGGCTTTCCGAACTATTATCGAACTAAGGAAACACGCAACTGAGAATGGGTGTGAAATTTTTCTGTATTTCTTCCATTCGTCTGGATGTGCCTCAGTGACATGGGTTTTTCTTGAACCTTTAATTTTTCGGATTTTGTATAATTTTTATCACACTTAGAACTATGTACAATTTTTTTCGATCGATTCCTTCGGCCACTACCAGTTCTGATTTGTTTTGAAATTTGAAGTAATTTGCAGTCGGTCTACTACATTTCTTGGGTTAAGCTATGTGTACTGTTGATATATTGATTGGCACACTAATAATATATTCCTGAACTCTATGAAATGTCGGAGGTATTGAAGTTTCCCGAGCGAATCGATGATTTGAGTCCTGCAATCAATGTAAATTCCGTACAGTCACCTGAAATTCCCAGGGTTCAAAGAGTAGTAAAGTGTGTTGCTCGACAACTGGCCGAATGAAACGATCTTTGATAAAATTTGTCCATTGATTTGATCCTGCCGGCGGATATATAACTCTCAGAAAATGATTCCTGAATGTGGAAGCGAATTGTTTATTTCGCAGCAGGCTCAAGGGAGATGAAATCGACTCAGCTCCGGTTTTTTTTTTCTTTTTTGCTGGCTTTAGCATAACAACAGAACAACCAGACGTGTCGTAAAGAACCGAAAGAAAAAAAATAATATCTGAAAAATCGCGACGCGTGCCTAAGTAGCACAACTATTCGCCATATCGGTTTCATAACATTTTTAATGGTAACCGTAACGTAATCTAGCTTAAGTTGACTTTTATGGGTTTGTTCAACAAACCCAAACTTGCCAAATTCTTTACTGCCGTTTCTCTGATGTAATTGAAAACAAAACAAAAGAAATAAATACTAGTTGTAAGGAATTTTGTAAGTTTCAATGGAACGATAACTATCTTTGTCATGGTTGTATTTTTCCAAGAAGAAAAAAAAAAAAAAAAAACAAGGGAAAATCTACTACAAAGTGCACTTTCGAGTAGGTTTTGAAAATTCTAATACCTTAATTTTAGTAAATCATTCGTCACCATTGAACCCCTTTAAGTTATCCGTAGTTAACGAACTGACTTTTAGTGTTAAATTGTATTAGTAAGCGTTTGGGTTCATTCTCTACTGTATATATCTAAATCATACCAGTTGATTTGTATTCATTTTTTTTTGTGATAATATTGGTCTGGTAAAGAGAATGTACCTCACAACTCTATATAACGGTCCTCACAAGGACCCAAGTAGTCAAGCTAGCTATGGAGCAGTTTAGAAATGTGCAGAAACATATGATGGACATGAAGTTTCGTGTACCTTTGAATTCAAGTCTAATTATGCATTTTGAAACTGTATGTTAACTTGAAAGAAAGAAAAAGAAAAAAAAAACTACTAGAAAAATTCCTTTAATTTTTCTTTGTACATCCACTATATTCGAGGCCTGCATGCCTGTTTTTTTTTTGTTTTGTTGCTCACGTTTTCTTTCTCTTTTCTTTCTTGAGGAACAAAACCTTTTGATGTTCTAGACTTGTATAAATCGTAAACAAAATTATGAATTCAATAAAAATGTTTGGTTAATTGGAACCCTCAGGCCTTCTTATTGGGCGGAAGCCCGAAAAGTTCTCTTCTTTTTCAGGGTCCGCTTCTGGCCTGGCTGGCCAATGATTAAATAGTTTTCGGCATTTTTTTCAGCTTTTAGCTTAAAAGGGAGGGATACTGGCCAAACATTATTAGTTTCTGTATTTTTGATTAGATTTTTGGAATTTTGAATTTTGATATATGGCCAGTATCAGAGGGTGGAGGACCCCAGACCATCGGGGTCAGGGCTCCACTACCATCGGGGGCCCGGGGCTGTCTGCCTCACCCAGGTTCCTTAGAAAAGAGAGGTAGCGCTTTTCCCTATTTTTCCCTTTTGTAGATTTTCAATTGTCTGGCTCCGTGCGTTGTCACGAGCACTGGGTCTGCTTAGTCAGCCCATGTTGCAGAGCCTGGGTGGTTTCCTTTACGGAGCTATGCCCCCTTTTGGTCCCTGGATATGTTTACATATCAGTTTGCGGCTACAATTCATGACGGATGAATATACGTAGCATCCCGTTTTCTTGAGAGCCAACCATCCCCATTTGTTTAAAGAACCCACCCCAGCTGCAGCGAGCTAGCAAAGCGGCACCCCAGCATCCGTCGGGGTTGGTTAAAGGGTGCTCCGCTAATGCGGACGAGGGGCCTTCACGGTCATTTCTAGGGCACCCTGCTCTCGGGGCAATTCTTTTTTTTTGTTTTGCCTCTTGAATGGCAGCAGCCATTCCACTTTTCTGACCTTAGCACTCTTGGTTCTGGACTTCGGTCTGGTTCTAAGTTGTGTTAAGGCCAATCTCATCCTCATATTCGCTACAACATGCATCTCAAACTACCGACCGATATCTTTTCCTACTTGTTTTAGCAAGATCCTCGAGAAAGTGGTCTACAAGCGAGTCTTCTCTTGTATCCAGTCTATAAAAAAATAAAAATCCACTTTAGCCAGCCCTCTGACTTTCACACATATGGTCGTACCTGCTCTTGACCATTAAAAGTAGGTCAACGTACTATATACTAGCTCCTGCAAAGTATTTGACTCTGTCAACCATAACCTCCTTCTTTTTTACTAATCTAACTCTTACATCGTTGGTCGTACCTGTATTGTAACTGTTAATTCCTGCTCTTCTATTCCCTTTTATCCTACATCAGATGTTCCGCACGGATTTATTCTTGGTCCTCCTCTCCTTCTTTTATTTATAAACGATCTTCCTCCTTTAATCTGATCTTCTTGGCTCTTATATACCGAGGATGACTGTGCACTTTTACAAAACGATATGAATAGCTTACATGCTTGGTGCGCTACCAATGCTCTCACTTTGAACATCGCGAAATGTTACAAAATAGCTTTTACTTGGAAAATGTCACCTTTGATGTTTTTCTCTTACCTGTTTCTGGCCTTTCTCTTAATGTTGTTGATAATTTTAGAAATCTTGGTGAAATATTTGATCCAAAGTTTAGATTTGATAAGAATATTTCATACATTACTACCAGGTTCTATAAATTATCAGGTTTCGTAATTATTTTTTCTCTTATTCACCTTGAATTTGTTTCTTATTTTGTTCTTTCTATATTCAGTAAATGGATTTTTATCTGTTGAATATGATAGTAAATAAATAAAAAGCAGTCTCTGTCTCGCGTCACTGAGTCCATCGGTTTTGTTCTTTAGCGTACTCAGCAAAGTAACAATTACTAGAGCCCTATTACATGCCTTGCGGAATTGATAATCCCAAATATCTGATCAACTTGCAGGTCTGTCGTGAGCATACCCATGGCGCAACAGGCTTTTGCAGGATCAGCAGATCATCGTACATTATGTTCCAGAGGTCAGGTCCTGAGATTGATCTCTGTGCTGCACTTGAAGTGACAAGCGTCTTTCTAACTTCCTTTTCAGTGTCATAGAGCAACCATTGGTCTCTAAAGTAGACTTGTATTGTGGCTAATAGCTAACCAGAAATACGAAGGGCACGTAGCATGTCCAAGCGAGTTGAAATCATTTTATACGTTCAGTGTTATCAGCTAGATGTTCAAGCCTGAATTACATTGGATT
Organism: Nemotelus nigrinus; assembly: GCA_947369275.1. NCBI lineage: Eukaryota > Metazoa > Arthropoda > Insecta > Diptera > Stratiomyidae > Nemotelus > Nemotelus nigrinus. The sequence continues at coordinate 159,213,116 of OX376373.1, forward strand.
GCAGTGCAGTGCAGTGCAGTACACTGAAATTTAGAACTCATGTAATTGCATGTGGCAATTCACATTAACTGCAGTGCAGTGCAGTGCAGCGGACTGCACTGCATCTTTTAGGCTAATTTCTAAAACGCTGCAGACTGCATCAGCTGACATTCGTTTGAGAGTAGTTGACCGGGCAAAAACCATTTGAATTGAGGCGGAAATGCCGTTCCAGGCATTAAATTGTAAATGGACGAAAAACAGATGCAGATAACCTAAATATCGAACCTCCACAAATTGATTTGACATTAATTATCAGAACACTGCACTGCTTTCAATGTGCTTTGCAATGCGTGCACTGCTTCGAAACTGCGCTGCGCTGCGCTGCACTGCACTGCACTGCATTCCAATGTAATTCAAGCTTCAGTCTGGCGAAATTGCATGGCTTCTCCTCCCTTGCTTACGCACCAACAGTCTGTGTCGCTTGAGTAATCCTTCGAGAAGCTTCACAGCGTTGGCCGGCATGCACAACGGACGATATGCTGATGAATTGTCGAGCTGACTTTTCCTTTTGTATACAAGTACCAATCAAGCTACATTCCACCGCAAGAGGGAAGACCCCCGCGGCTAAGTATGAATGGTGCAAACCCAATAAAAGATGCGGTTGCCTCTCCGTAACGAATTTAAGTGCCTCTACCGACGGTCCATCTGGCCCACTTATTGTCTAAACTGTTACTGACCAAAGAGCATATGAAAACGGATACTACAATAGCTAATGCGTTAAGCGATGAGTGTTTCATTCAGCAAGTAAGTGAACGATGCGCTTTCAATACTACACAGCTCTTCCGGGATTTATTTTCCTTTTTTTTTGCTACAATGTATTAAAAACCAATTTTTCTAATGATTTTGAGCTTTCCACTCAATCGTTCTCATATTTTATAAAAAATATTAGTTTATTTACAGCTTTCCTTTACTCAATCAAATATTATTGCTTTATTTAAGTCATAATAAATGTTTATTTTGATAGTGGCGTATTTGAAGCATACGAAGCATTCCATACAATGATAGCTTAAAGAGACAAATCGAAAAATCTCTACTTGCAACTACGAGTACCAATGACAAAAACAGAAAAATTTTTTCGAAGCCAATAACTTATTCACAGAAACAGCATCGTGATCATTTCTGACAATCTACGCTCCGCATATCCATCCTTTCAAATTCAAACGGAAAGCTGCCTAGCAATTATTTTCCACTTACCTCACCAACAACCTACATCTAACACCAGTAGTCTCAGCATTCTTTTGTTTCACACAAAAGATTTAAAGTTAACTATCATTAAATGTCGACCTCAAGTATGTGGCAATGTATTGTCCGACCATAATTTACTAAGGTCTAGTGAATTTACAGCACAAAGAACTTAAACACTTGTTACCGTCAATGCCGACTGAACCATTCATTCGTCGTCTTGGTCTTCGTCTCGGCTTTGGCCTTCGAAGTTTTCTTCCTGATTCGCATCATCTTGCACTTCCTCGCCGCCACTGAAGACGAAGAACAAGAAACACATTTATCGTAAGAAATGGTGACTTGCAAACAAATTTCCACTCAATAAGAAATACAACAAAATCCTGTCCAGTTTCATTGCATACAGGCAACTTATCCAAAGCTCCTGTATCAAACCGTTCACCCCGGCCCAAGGAAGTTTGTCCTTCGTTGACTGCATTTTATGTCTTCGAAGAATAGAATGCTTGTTGTGAGTCGTCGGCTTGAATGGACTAGATCTCAAAGTATTCGGACAAGATGAGGGTCGGGCTGGAAATCTTGAAACGAGGAGCATGTGGCCAGAAAGAGTAACCCCGAAATAGTTCAAGTATCGTGGAAGATCTATAGAAGTGGCAGGAACCGACAAACAGGACTTATTACCGGAGATATAAGAAAATACCTCAGGAAGGATAAACTTTAAACAGGCAAAGAGAATAGCTAAGCGTTTCGCCAAGATAGATAGGTATTGCTCACACTTCTCAACTGTTTCGAAGAGTTTCGATCGTCGAGGAACAGTTTGGCAGTGGAAAAGGACGAGAGCATGCACCCTCTCTGAGTTATATTTTCTCGAAGAATATTCTAAAGTTTCGCCATTCAGGGCCAGGTTCCGAGAAATTGCATATCGTGTCCTGGATTTCATCCTAATACTGCTGCTGAAACTGAAGCCTGCCCCCGTATTACAAGACAACACACGACAGAACTGACAAGAAACTCGTTCACTCACTCATCGACTGGCTCTGCTCACTTTACAATTGCTCGGGGCGTACGAATAGATTGAAAATTACGAGATGGGTTTCAACTACCGACCACATCTAATTTACTTTGATGCATATCCTTAATACTTCCCTGGATGGGAAAGGGCGCTCTATGCACCGATTTCTTAGAAATTTCCTTCAAACTGTTGGGGCTACAGTCGGTTTGGTCAGCTCTATCGAAATCTTTTCACGGGAAAAACTTATCAGGCAAAGTTTTGTGTAAGGCCGATTCAGAACAGGATTTTCCTGAAAACTCTTCCGAATGGAAAGATGAATGGATGGATGGACGTTTCACTTGAATGGTACGTGGAGTAGTTGAGTGGATGTATGGCCAGCTGAATGCCAGGACATTGTTGATGAGCTGAGAAATGCAGTAAGATGATTGTTTCCGAAGTATTTTGTGGGTTAAAGTAGTTTGGAAAGTGTTGTTTCAAAAGAACTCAAAGTGCTAAGATTAGCGACACGAATAGTCACAAGTTTGAAGGATATGGCAGGATGAGAGGTAGGTAGCAAACTTGACACCGAAAGGTGCAGAAGTTTGAAGCATAACTGGTTTGCGACTGTATCACCCACAGAGTATCGACTAGCGAATGCCTACGCAGGTCATGTAAATTGTCCAAAAAATTTGAGTTCACTATCCTCAAAAATGATTTTATTGCTCAAAAATGATTTTTTTTTATTAAATAACACAGTAAGTAGGCTACTTGTCAGTTTTTGATAAATAACATCACAACTTTCTACTTCTTTGAACAAAAAAAGTTTAATCACGCCTAAAGTTCATTGAGACCTAAAAGAATATCTTATGAAAAGAACACTCATCAATTTTTTTAGCATCCTACAGTATTGTTTAAATGGCAAGCTTTGCTAAAGGATATATCTCCAGAAAAACTATCGGCGAAAAAAAGCCAAGACCAGACCGAAAAGTTACAATTATTGGTTCTGGGAAAGTGGGTATGGCATGTGCCAATGCCATTCTGAATCGAGGAGGCGTCAAAGAATTGTGTTTAATTGATCCAATGGGTCCAAAATTGACAGCTGAATTAATGGATTTACAGCATGCTGCATTATTTCTAGATAATATACGAGTAATTGGAGGGAAAGGCAAGTATAGTGATTTTAGTTTTTTGTTTATTATCCTGGATGAGCTTAGTCAATTGATTACTAATTTAGTATAAAGAAAAACTTTTTGCTCTCTTTAGAGATTCGATTTGGGAGTTCAGAGTCTACTAGATTTTACAGTAAGCACGGCTTTGAGCATTTCTTTAAGAAATAATCGGTAAAGTATAGACAGATTTTAGATCGACCCAATATTTTTTTATAACACTATGCTTCCTGTAAGAACCTTTCAATATTTTGCCACGAAATACGAAATCAAAATATTCAATGGAATCTTATTTTCAGAGTACGAGCTATCAAGAGGCTCTCATATTGTTATAGTTGCCTCTGGAATTCGTCCGAAAGCTGGTGAAGCTCGAACTGACCTTCTGGATTACAATGCGAGAATGATGAAAGATGTAATTTCAAACATAGTTGACTATAACGAAAACCCAATAATTATTATCTTATCTCAACCCTGTGACATTTTAACATACATCGCGTGGCAAGAATCCAAACTTCCGATAAATCGAGTTTTTGGTCTTGGAAATACTGTGGACGCAGCACGTTTAACTTATTTCGTTGCCGAGCGTTTGGGTGCCGCTGAATCTGAATGCTCTGCCTGGATTCTTGGCGAGAATGGCGATAACAGTGTTCCAATATGGAGTTGTATGAATATTGCTGGTATACGTTTGAGGGATCTTTACCCGGACATGGGTAAAAATAATGACAAGAACAATTGGAGCAGTTTACATAATAAATCCATTAAGATGAATAATCAAGTTATTAGCTTGAAGGGGCATGTTTCGTGGTCAGCTGGAAATGCCTGTGCATCAATCGTTACTGATATCTTAAACGACACAGGGAAGATAAGACTCGTTTCAACATGCGCACAGGTGAGGCTTATTCATACGAACTGTGCTTTCAGAACCATTTTTTGAAACGGTTTTCTAGGGTCAATATGGCATCAGCAAGGATGTATTTTTGTCCTTGCCGTGCATTGTCAGTTCCGAAGGAATTACAAGTGTCGTCAAGCTTCCTTTGGATGGTGAGGAACTCGAGAAACTTCATCACTCTGTCCATAATCTAGAGCGTTATTTATTATTGTAAGATATTTTATGTTGTTTTTATTTCAAACCATTAAAAGAATAAATATTAATTCACAATGAAAACAAAAAAAAAATGTTTATTTCGGGATTGAATGAAAATGAGGGTTTTATCTATTTAAACAAATATGGTCTGTAGAAAACAATCGGGATTTTCTTGCCTGACTCAAAGATAGATGAGAGCCTTTAAAGCTACTTACAAGTTTAAGCTTTTATTAATTTTACTTTTCGCTCTTTGTATCGCAACGACCTTTTCAGCCAAATGAAGCAAAAGTATAAAATAGAGAATTGTCAATTCAAGGTGCATCTAATACCATTCTCAAAACAGCGTATTTTATTATCTTAATGTAAGTAAGGCAAGAAATTCGACAATTTCGTTAATATATTGCATAGTACGGCTTTTCGAGATGATCCTGGAGTGTATTGTCAAGTGCCTTCTGAAATATTGAAAGAACATTTTTAAGACCAAATAAGTATCAGATGATCTCAAATTTGCCATTATTCACTGAAAATGCTGTTTTCTCAATATTAGTCTCCTTTAAATGTTTCTGGTGGAATCCGTTTTTTAGCTTCACTATTGTCAAATATGCAATTACGAGCGAGACTTTCCATAAGACCATGTTCGCAGCTGCTAATAAAACAATTGAGTGAAAGCGGTGACTTGCTTCGCTCGCTCCGCCACCTCTGACTGCTGGTGGGAAACGACGACTATTTTCACTTAAGGCCTTAGTTATTTTGTGAGCCGTTTCCGCCATTTTGCTCAGTCTGGCTTCCGAAAAGCAGACCAAAATAGCCTTAGTTTGGAAGCCATTGCAGCCAGAGTGCTCTCAATAGGTCATCTCCAACTGCCGAGCCTCCCAATCGCATCATATTTCGAAGCAACTGTTAAGGTGGTTAAGTTTTATAGAGCCGCTATCTGCTAGCCGCGACATTAGCGCCCTCTTGAGGTTCTCGTACGGTGTGTCCGAGTCTGGGCTGGCAACTACGTCCCTGACAGCCTTCAGCTACTCCGACCCAACGAGGAGACATCATAACGAAACTTCGTTAGCGAAGTTTTAATTTCAGCTATTGCAAACTGGCTCTCCAGTTGACAAAATCACAAAGCTGGTTCTTGCTGCAAAAATGCGGGGGTTTGACCAATGCTGCACTTAGTTGAGGCTAGAACGACGTGCCTTAGAACTCAATGGCTGCCTTTGTGTCAAAAGATATCTAATAACGGGTTTACGTGACGGAACGAACGGAAACGCGGCAAAAGGACAAGATAACTGTGAGGTTTATATGTGATATGATATTATTTGCACATATATATATATATATATATATATATATATATATATATATATATATATATATATATATATATATATATATATATATATATATATATATATATATATATATATATATATATAAATGTTAAATTTAAACAATTTTTTTTTACTAAGCTGTCGTCAACTTTGCCTTTCTCTTCTTGTCCTTACTTGGAGTAACGCTCTTCTCCGACTGGCGGATGTGTTGTTGAGGAGAAAGTCTCGGCAGCTATGTGCTCGATTGAGACAGTGAGGCGACCAATGATTACGGGCTCAGTTAGTATGTGCTAGATCCAAAAGATACAGGACTGGTAGCCAACGGCAAGAAACTAAGGCTTGGTCCAGCTACGGTCTGACATAGCTTACAGAATAGTCTGAAGTCGTTTCTTGCTTCACTTGAATTTGCTCGTTTGATTTACATGTGTTAGTTATATTCGGTAGAGGAGGCGGTGTTGTTACGTCGCTTGTCGGATGGAACTTTGTTTGAAGACTACCCAGCGGGAAAAGTAATGCGTCGGCATATATTCGGTAAGTTTTTTGCGTAATGCGTGGAATCATTACCTAGCCATAGTCTGTTAATTTATTCTTAGCGTTGCATGTCCTAGGCTGGGAAGGCATAGATAGACAAGGAGAAGTTTGAGCTTTCAGCTTTATGGCTTTATAAGAAGAACTTTTTGGAAAGCCCGACATTGTATTCTTGCATTCCCGTCAGATAGGAGGAATACGAATTGAAGCTTTCGTTGGCGACCGATCGTACATGCATGAGCCAGAATATGTGAATATTGCAGGCTGAGTGATTGTGACACTCAATGGAAACTGTAATAGCGTATTCTCGCCGCTTCTAGTGGCAATTGATGCTCTTGTATTAAACATTTTACTTACCTGTGATGATTTGAAATGCTCCGAAATTTTCATCTTCCCGTTTTATACAGCATACTACCCTTAGCCGATGTATACTTGCAAGTTATTTTCCCCTTATTTCTGCAAGTTATGTTCATAGGCCAGTCATGGACTTTTGGAAAACCCGTTGCAAGCAGATTACATTTGCTGTGCTAAGAATGTTTGCTTCATGAATTTTGTCCAGAATGCATTACAGCGATTCCCGTTGGGTAATTATAAAAACAGGAAGCTTGAGTAGTCTATTGGGTAGAGCACTGGCTTTTTGCGTGCGGATTCCCTGGTTCGAATCCAGGTTCGGTCGAGGGTCCGCGCATCAAGCTTTGAGTTCACCTAGCTCTGATTAGGTACCTGATTTAAATCAGGGGTAAAGTGAGTCGTAGAACTAATCACTCCACACTCGTATCCACAATGATTAAAAAAATTATAATGAAGCTCTCGACCAGCTTCAACCCCTAGACCCATACGAGGGTTGTCGTGGGATTGCTTTACTTAATTATAAAAACAACGATACCAATTAAATTGCTTCAATAAATCTTTACGAGCAGGGCTTGTGCATGTATCGATCTCCAAGATTTGGGAATCATTTTCGAATATTATTCAGCTGTTTGGTTGTTGCGGTCAATTTAGCAGACCTTTGTTCGCAATGTACTCGATCGGCCGTTCCGACTTTTTTCTGTTCTTGAGTTGTCTCGAAAGTTGTTTTGATATGATTGGCTTGCGTCAGGTCTTCAATTCATCTGTTCCTGTAGAATTGAAAAGTGTGTCCGTCTTTTAAGTAACGTGTCTAATCGGGGTCACCAATTTTAGATGTAATTTTCTAAATATATTAAAACATTTGTTTTCACATCTCTAATCAGTTTTATTAATAAAATCTAAAATTGAATATTAAAATATATGTTCTCCGTGATAATCCAAACCGGAAATTTATACAACGTAGCCTTATTCTATGAAAAGCTAAACAGCAACTTAAACTCAATTAGTTGTTTTACAAAACTTCAAAAACATTTTATACTTAACCTATTTGTGTATTGTCTTTGTTGAGAGATGTGGATTGTATGTGGAAAGATGTGGCTTTCTTTAAGTGTATTCACAACGGAGTCTGACAATTTCTAGTCTGACGGTTCTGTTGTGAGCTCGGGAGAAACTTTATAAGAAGTAATAGCTACAATTTTAGTAGAGTAAGACAATCATTAGTTCGCAGATTAGAGTTATGTATTGAGAGGGAAAGAGGCCACTTTCAACACTTCTTGATATTAGCTAACAGTTTACTAAATAAATTATACTGTCACAAAGAAATCGATTCTTTATTTTATAGAAGATATTGTTGTGGTAAGGCTCACGAAGTCTTCCTCAGTACGGTGGCTCGGATGATGAAATTTTTGGTGTCCTTGAATGCAAATAATGACCTCATGCAGAAAATTTGTTGCAGGTAGCGGGATGAAATTTTTTGTGAATAAAAGTCAACATAAAGAGCATTATTAAAAAGAAATAAAATAACATTCTGCAGAAATAAATTTTAAAGGTACATGGGCTGGTTTTTTGAAATGTTAAAGCAGAAAGATAAATTTTGGAATATCCATTACTAGTTTTTCCAAGAATTATTTGCAATAATAACAAGTAAGGTCTCATTTGAAAGTAATTATAATACCTTTCAAACGAGATAAAAACTTTTAGAACCCACAGGTTTATTATTCAAAAGTTAAAAGCAATTATTTTCACCAGGACACATTCAAAGCTAAGAAATCTTTCCAGGGCCTCAGGTCGTAAGGGGGCATCCTAGGGGGTATATGGAAAAAAAATGTATCACGTGGTATACCCCAAGAAACCTTGATCTAAATCACCCTGTATATATATATATATATATATATATATATATATATATATATATATATATATATATATATATATATATATATATATGTAGGGTGATTTATATCATGGTTCCTTGGGAATATATGCATGGGTGCCGTTTGCCAGCACCAAGCAGTTTTGCTATTTCCGCACCAGCCGATGTTACCATGAGACTTTAATATGGAAAACATCTATGCAAATAAGTCACAAACGTCTTACTTTTCCAATTTATAGAAATTTTTCAGATGGTAACCCCAAAAATCTTTCTATTCCTGTAACTTTCGATAAAGTCACCATCGATGATATGATCGTGTCAAGGAGTACATGTAGTTGAATATGTTCTCAAAATTTGAACAACTCCTCTACTTTCTTCGAAAATCAGTTTTTCTAACGGTTCTTATGCGCTAGAATATTTCAGATTTATTTTCAGTCCACAAAACTAAAAGGTAATGCATGTATCAATTGGTTTTAATTGCAAAGAATTACACGCTCATTGCCATGAATGTGCATGTAATTGTTTAGCATATAAGTTTTTAAATCGAACGTATAATTTTCATTTTCCCCACTGTTTTCCATTTCAAATTCTTGGCCATCCGACAAGTTTGCTTTGAAATCAAGATAAAATATTCAACACTTTTACAGTCACTTAGAAGATTTCTGTGTTATTGAAAGGCTTCAGTTGCAGTAAATATAAGAGAGCATCAAAATGAAATTTTATGTATTAAAAATATTGTTCATTGGCTGTTTTACATTGGGTATAGTATTTTTTTTAATAGTTGATTAAATTATTTATTAACTGTAATTGTAGATTGTGATTGTTATTCAGAAATACTGCAATGTAGACTAAATGAAATTTATGTCCCTTGTGGAGGCAATTGTGAACCGATTTGTATGGATAAACCAAGCGCAAGAGGTTGTCACAGGGCCTGCATCGGCGAGTGTATATGTATAGAGGGCTTTATAAGAGATAAGAATTATCGATGTATTCCACTCAAAGATTGTCAATTTAAGAATCAACTGCCAAAGCAAGTATAACATTTATTATCCGCCAGAGGCTTGGCTATACTGGAAATGAAAATAAGCTACAAAGTAGCAGAAACGATATCAATCTATAAACACTTATCTGAATTATCTGAACGGATCTATTGCCGTTAATCTTCTCTTTTCATTTTGGAAACACAATTGGAAAAATAAATCCGGATCTGGATGTTGAATTTGATATTTTGATTGGAGATAGCGTGTGGATTTTGAATTTTGAAAAATGACATTGGTGTTGGTTAAAATTTTTAAATGAATTAGCATTTAGTGTGCACATAAATCTGTGGAAATAAAATATTTCGGGGAAAAAACAGATACAAAAAATTACGATCAGTGATATTTTTTAGCTGGCTTATGATTGTTTTTTTAAATTTTTAACCCCATGCGGATGTTAAGTGCCTGAAAATTGGCGAAGCAAATTTACAAAAACTATTTTAGTAGTAACATTGCATCTAATCAATCACTACGAAATTTAAAGGACACACTAATGTGCAAATGATGTATACTTTTTGGTATTCAATGAATGTGCAAGCTGCCTTATAGCTGCGGCAGTTACTAAATACGAAAAATACACGAACTTGTTGAAAAATAGTTGCTTAACAAAAATTGAATTTTCGAATGAAATTGTCACGGGTAAACTGAAATCTTCAAAATTGTTCTCATAACAAGAAAGATAAGGCTTCACCAAATTATTTATATTTTTTGTCCCCGAAATTTGTGTTCGTGCGAATTTACGACCCGACAATCAGATGAATATGAAATTTGCAGGATGTATTGGCCTTAAGTAGTATCAGATTTGATAGAAGTGGTTTTGGAATGTCGGTAACCCTGTGGTAGTCGGGACAGGAAGCCGCTTGTGGAACGTTGAATTCTGGTTCAGTCTTCAGATTTTCAAAAATAACACACGCAGAAGCTGGACCTTGTTCTAACTGAAGTGCGATAGAAATTTAGTTGAAAAACTAGGATAAAAATGCCAGTTTTTACAATTTTTGTATATTTTTGTGATTTCTTTACTAAGTGATGTTGTTATTATGTTTTAAAATGTGTGACAAAAAAAACAAATATTTGAATTTGGAAAATTTGAATAGTTGACAGCACAGTAAATAAGGGTAGTCTAAATGAAAAACCAACTTTTGAAAACCTTGCCCTGAATTACTGTACCTTTGCAGCAGCTGCAGTAAAAAACGGAATACAGGTAAATCCTCGATACGTTCGAGTTAGTGCTTCGGTTCCCATGTGATGCAAGAGAATCGCCACCATTGGTCCATCGGTTTCCATCTCCAAGCCTGTCGCTTTTATCGAAATTCGAAATGACGTGAACCATTCCTTGCATATTTCAGCCATGTTCGTTGACGAAAAATCCAGAGGCATTATCGTCGAATTTAGCACTGATTGGTTGTGTATAATTATGTTTGATCCTTGCACGCTAAAAAATCATTGTTCTACCCTTAATATATTTTGCAGCTTATATATTTATATTCAAAATGTTTCTTAATATTTTTTTAATTTAAACCAATTTTTTCCTTTATAAGCTAGATTTATTTTTATTTTGACATATGTATATCGATATTTCGAGGGTAATCTGCCCTCTTCTTCAGTGTCTATAGACCAATAGACACTGAAGAAGAGGGCAGATTACCCTCGAAATATCGATATATGTCAAAATAAAAATAAATCTAGCTTATAAAGGAAAAAATTGGTTTGAATTAAAAAAATATTTTTAAAAGCTAGGAAGAAAAAAATTGGTACACAATAAAAACAATTTCTTAATATTATTATGTTGGCCTAGCAATAACATTATATTGCCCGCACATAGCATTCTTAACATTTTATGTATTGACATACGTGTGGTGAATTTGTCTGTTACCATATTATATTAGTAGGCCAATATTTAATTGTAACATGGCAATAAGTTATATTAGCTTCTTACAATACTATATTGGCATACCAATAATTAATAATAACATGCCAATATATTATAGTAACATGGCAATATAAGTATATTGGTACACCAATAATTAATATTAACATGTCATATGCTTTATTAGCTGCATTAGCATGTCGATATGATTTTATCATAGTCCCAAGAGGTCCCCCATCTAAGTACTAATCGCACCCAACCACTGCTTAGCTTCGATGATCTGACGAGATCAGGTCATTCCAGTGTGCTATTGCCGTATTTCATCTTAAGCAATACTAGCAATGTATTTTGTTGTTTGATCAACAATTTCACATACAAGGATGCATGAAATCATGTATAAACTCTCCTTTAATTTGTAAGAGGGTTCAAAAATGAGTGCATGTGATTAAACCTTCTAAATAACTGCCTTTGAAAATACCGGTGACCACATGGACGCATATGTAAACTTACCCTTAATGTCAAAATAAAAACCCTTGTTTAACGCGGGTAATTGAGGAAAAATACTTTTTCTTTTGCATTATTTGCCTCTGCTCATAAACGAATATTTACAGATAAAAACATTTTTTTCAACAACAAGCAATTTATGTTTCTTCAGAAAGCACATTCAATCGCATTAAATAACAATTCAATCGCACATTCAATCGCATTAAAAAAAAATTATTAATTCGCTATTGACTTGAAATACATGGTATCAATAATAAAATTTGTGTATTTGCACCAAAAAAGTTACCCTCTAATTTTACAATATTTCACACCGCCCTCGTCATACAGACACATTTCAACCTCTCGATCACATAACTATGCCATAGGTCGAAAATTGCTTCATTTCTCTCGGTCCATTTCGTATCCATTCTTCTTATATCTATGGTTTTGATCAATAGTGCAATATTGAATTTCACGCCTTAATTGGTTTTCATTGCAAGCTATTACCTGCTCATCGGCATTAATATGCATATAATTGTGTAACATGTAAATGTTTATGTTTTGTGGTTATTTTTAATTTGTCTAAATTTTTTTCCACTCCCATTTTCTGAACATCGGATTGCTTTGCTATAAAATGAAGAGAATAGATTCAGTCACTTGGAAAGTTTCAGTGTTATTAAAAGATACCAGTTTGAGTAAATATTTGATTAGGGAACTTTAAAATGAAATTTTCCGTATTAACGATGTTTTTCGTTGGTTGTTTCATATCCAGTAAAGTGTTTGCTTTAATTGACGATTAAACTATTTATTTAATGTTATCGTTTTCTGTGCAGGTACTTTAGCTGGGGTAATTGAAAAATGTGGACCAAATCAAGTATTCAAGAGGCGTTATCGTCCATGTATTCCTCAATGTCATGGATATCCAGACACGTGTCCTTTTATATCTTTGGTGGGATGTAATTGCATAGAAGGTTTTGTAAGGGAAAAATGGGGGAAAAATGCTTCTTGTATTCGACGTGAAGATTATTGCAAAAAAAAAAATTTCCTAACTAAATTGTTTTAACCATGTAATTCAAACTGCTTATGTTTACTTATTTTGTGAAAGCTATTAAGGCCTGAATATTTTTGTCGTTAGCGTTTTGCAAACATGGATTTTGTTGTTTCAACTCTATCTATTCTGTTTGGTTATTGTTTAAATAAAAGTCAACTTTTATTACGAATAATAATTTATTGAGTACTTACTTCTAAGTGGGTTGAGTGACGACTGCCCGTGACATGGTACAAAGTGGATTACATAACAAATGAAGTACTAGTTCTAAATACAATGATCATGGCTAAACTAAAGGTACATTCACAACACCCTTCCCTCATTCTAATAGTTTAAGATAACTCTCAAAAGTTAGAATCAGATGTTTAAAGTGTACAAAATTTGTTCCCTATTAATACCTATGTAATTGAATTCTTTGAGTTTGTATCCATGTCTATATTTTAATTTTTCAATATTCCGTATCTACTTCAAATCCTTTGATTAATTTCAAATTTATTTCTTCATATTAATATTATAACTTCAACATTCTGAATTTAATTTCAAACTCTGTGATTTATTTTAAAATTTGTTCTTCATATTTGCAAAGCCTATATTTAATTCAAAGTTCTATAGATTCTTGTTTCCATACAATAAAGTTTAATGTTCTCAGATATTTTCAAGCTCCACTGAAAAAAATCCACATAGCACCCAGAGCCATGTAACATAGCGCATTATTTATGGTCCCATACGCCGTGTACATAGTACTCTGAGCCATGCAATATGGCTCCCAGCACCATAATCTCAGAATCTACATAGCGCGTGGACCCATGTTACATGGCGCAGCATTTATGGTGCCACACGCTATGCAAATAGTGCCCTGAGCCATGCAGTATAGCTCCCAGCGCCATAATTACACGGCGCAGAAATTATGGCCCCACACGCCATATTACATAGTGCCATGAGCCATGTAATATGGCTCAAGGCACTCCAATTATAACTCGTAGCCATACTGTGTGAGGGGATCTATAAATGTCAGCAAGTGATACTTGAGTATCGTCGATAGATCGACAACATTCTCAATCGGCTAAGGGCGCATATTATTGAATGGCTCCTTCGGCGACTCTAAATGCAGCCAGCGCCTGTTTGTTGCAAGCAAGTGATTTCTCCGTGTGCTCATTTATGGTATGTAGCACTGTTTTGACTGATTTGCTTCTTCAATGTACTATAGTCTTCCACGCCATGTACTATAGTCTTCCACGCCATGTACTATAGTCTTCCACGCCATGTACTATAGTCTTCCACGCCATGTACCACTGTTGCCAGATTGGGCGATTTCTCGCCAATTGGGCTATCTTTCCGTAGCAGTTGGCGACGAAATTAAAATTTGGGCTACTGGCGACTTTTTAGGCTCCATTGACCAGCCCAGGTTTCAACTGTTAAAAATATATATATATTTGAATCCACAATTGATTTCCTCAATCATGAACGGAAATCTCTTCACTTCAAGTTTTATACATTCACATCAAGTTTAAAATCTTCACTTCATGTTTTAAATTCCGGTCTATATTTCAAGTCTATTATTTGCCCGTCGTGACCCGCAAGAAGATTGAAATTTAAATCTGTGCTTGTAAAACTCATAAGTATAAGCAAGTGATTGAAATACACTGAGCACAGAAAAATTTTGGGCAAAATCCAATGAAGCAAAATCTGCTGCTGGAAAACAAATTTTCAAAGATATATGCGAGCTCGTTTTTTATTACTATATCTTCCTGCATCTAATACAATAGTCGATATATGTTTAGTATGATAAATAACATGAAGACTAAAATTTGAAACGAAATGCAACAACATTTTTTGACATCTTTGATGCTAATTCTAGTTCTGTTGAATTTTAACAAAATATGCCATATGAGAGATTTGTATATAAATAAACAAAAAATTAATACCCATGCGAAAAAGGATACAACAATTTATTTTTGTATCTAATAAGAAAAACTTTTGGCATTATTCTGGCTTCTACCTATTTTGTGGTAGTGTTGGGCTCTTTTGGGCTATTTTAAAAGCCTAATTGGGCTCCATGAACGAAAATTTTCTGGCAACACTGCCATGTACTATAGTCCTTCACGCCATGTACTATAGTCCTTCACGCCATGTACTATAGTCCTTCACGCCATGTACTATAGTCTTTCACGCCATGTACTATAGTCCTTCACGCCATACAGTATAGTCCTCCACGCCATACAGTATAGTCCTCCACGCCATGTGTTATAGCTCTCCACGCCATGCACTATAGTTCTCCACGCCATGTAATATAGTCCGCCACGCCATGTACATGGCGTGGAAGACTATAGTACATGGCGTGTAGGCCTATGTACTTTTCGCCATGTATTATGGCGTGTGGCGCTATATTTTATCACAATCCCTAAATCGACTATGTACATGGCGCCAGAAGTCTATAAATTATGGCGTCTGGCGCTATGTGTTTTCTCAGTGTCTAAATATTATTATTGCCATGTATTCTATCATAATATTTTATTTATTTATTATGTAATTATCGAAATTTACTTATACTGAAAAAAATTAAAGTATATTTTTAATAAAGGAAATTGTATTTAATACTGTTTGTTTCATGGCATCCAGGATGAAGGCGTCAACTCTGTTCTTTTAGTAATTAGTTTAAGAAAATCTATTAGGTATTTTAATAGTGCGCCCATATCTGGTTGTATAGCTTCTTTGATCTTCATTAACCGGAGAAACTGACTGCAGATGGCCTTCCGTACATAAACTTGGTTTTGTAGACGTATTACCGGTTTTAAACAATTCCTGATCTATGTCTTCACTCCCCGAATTTTGTCGCTTTCTAATATGATTCTGATTTTTCCTATATATCTCTCTCTTCTCTTATTTTCAACGATGTAAGACCTAAGACTAGCACATATTTCCACTATTCTACCAGGATACCAAAGGGAGTTCGATTTTTTAAACCATATTTTCTCACCTATCGCGAAATCTGGACGATATATCGCATTTTTGCTATAATACGTTCTTATCTTCTTTTTTTGTATTTACTAATCTTTTCCGGAATATTTTCAACTATTTTTGGTTCAAGCTTATTTTTGGTAAGCGGTAAAAGTGTTCGATATCTTCTACTAAATAAAATTTGTGCTGGAGATGCCCCTAAACTGCTAATGGGAGTATTTCGTAATTCTAGCAAAGCTAGGAAAAATTCTTTTTTATTGTCTCTGCATTTCTTAACTAAGTTTTTTGCTATGCCGACAAATTTTTCGGCAAACCCATTGGATTTTGGATAATAAGGACTACTATACTGTATTTTAAACCCGCAAATATCACTAGCATTGAATGGGTTATTATCGCAAACTACTTCTATAGGTAGCCCATGAGTCGAAAAAATTATTTTTAATTTTTGTATTATTTCACTAACTGTTTTTGTTTTTAGTTCTGATATCTCAATCCATTTTGAAAAATAGTCCTCAATAACTAAATAATTTGTATTCGCATACTCCATTAAATCCATTCCCTATTTCGAAAATCTGAATGGTGGGATGTTATGAAAAAATGGGTTCCTTGCACTTTTTTGCCATATATTTTTGACATATGTCACACCCTGATACTAAATTCTGGATATGCCTATCAATATTTGGCCAATAGACAACTTCACGCGTGCGCGCTTTAGCTTTTTGTATACCTAAATGTGGCTTATGTAAAATTTGTAGGATCTCTTTTTTCATAGAGATCGGTATGATAGTTCTATCATGAAAAAAGAGTAGTTCATCCTCCAAAAATATATCATTTCAATTTGCATAATATAATTTTACTTCGTCTGGCACCTTATTTTTATGGTTGGGCTAGCCTTCCTTGCAATATTTTATTATCTGTCTAAGAATTGGGTCTTTTTTTGTTTCCTCCTCTATTTGTATTTTCCTAGAATGGCTAACATTAACTGAATGTACTATTTCGTTAAAATTTTCTTCTTCATAATTTTTTTCTGTTTTGTCATAAAACCGCGATAACAGGTCAGCTAGGTATAGATATTTCCCTGGAATAAATTTTATGGTAATTTGATAACGCAGCAATTTGAGCCTCATTCTTTGTAGTCTTGTGCTGTATAGCTTATTTAATTCTTTTTGAAATATAGATATTAGAGGTTTGTGATCAGAGTGAACTGTAACTGGTCTTCCGTATATGTAGTAGTGAAATTTGTTCACCGCGAAAGTTATAGCTAGAAGCTCCTTTTCTATTTGTGCATAATTTTGTTCAGCTGCACTTAAACTCCGTGATGTAAAACAAACTGGTTTATTGTTTTGCATTAAACATGCCCCTAACCCATTTTGTGATGCGTCACACTCAATTACTATATCTTTACTTTCATCAAAATTTTGTAAAGTTGGAGCATTTGCAATAATATTTTTCATGCTCTGCAGTTCGCTTGTGTGCTCCTGTAAAAGTTCCCGCATTTTTGTAGTTTCTAATGACAAATTTGGAATAAAATTCCGTAAGTAATTGATCATACCCATAATACATTGTAGTCCCTTTTTGTCTTTGGGACACTCTAGGTCCATAATTGCCTTGACTCGATCTTGGGTAGGTCTTATTCCTTCTTAAAAAAAACCTGTCCAATATATTTTACACTTTTAACTTTATGTTGAAATTTTTCCGGATTAAATTTTATGTTGAGTTTTCTTGCTCGCGCGAAGACATTTCTCAGATTTTCGTCATGCTCTGCCTCTGTTTTACCGAAAACTAACAAGTCGTCCATATAAGCAAATGTTCCCGGAAGTTCACAGAAAGCATTTGACGTATATCGTCGAAAAATTTCAGGTGCTACGTTCAAGCCAAAGGGTAGTCTTTTGAATTTGTAGCTGCCAAAAGGTGTGCTGAACGTACACAGATTACTGGATTCTTCATAAAGAGCTACCTGCTAGAATCCATCCTGTAAATCTAGTACACTAAAATATCTCATATGACTTAGTTTAGAGGTCAATTCCTCGAGTTTTGGTATTAAAAATTTATCGCTTATGAGAACCGAGTTGAAATCCTTTGGATCTAAACATAGTCGGATGTCGTCATTTGGCATCTCTACTATAACTATGTTGCTTACCCAGCTTGTGGGATGCTTTACTTTTTCTATTATATTGTTTCTTTCAAGTTTTCCTAAATAATTTTGTACCCGTTCTGTTAATGCCATTGGAATACGACGAGCTGGCTTTTTCGTGGGTGGTATTCCCTTTTTATAATATAATTTGCATTTTATTGGAAAACAGGCTAACCCTTGAAATATAACGAAATTTTCTTTAATAATTTTATCTACTTTGCTATTTCGGAGGAGATCTACATTTTTTATTAAACCGAAATCGCGACACGCTGGAAGTCCCAAGATCGGAGAGCAAGACGTATTCATAATAATAAAATCTTGTAGCAAAACAAGTTCTTTATATTGACATTTAAGTTTCACAGTCCCATATGGTTTGAGTTTTTCCCCACTATATGTTTGTATATAACTATTTGTGTTATTAACTCTATAATTTTGTTTGATGTTTTCTAAAAAACTGTATGGTAATATGTTTACCTCAGACCTTGCATCGATTTTGAATTTTATACTGCAATTTCCGAAATTTCATAACTCAAACCATTGTGTATAAGAGCTTGTTTTGCCATGTTTAAATAAAGCATCTGTATAAAAATTTGTAACTGACAGATCTTCACCTGTATTTCAATGTTCTTCTTCGGAAGTTGATGTGCTGGAGGACGCTTCACTACTTTCATCAATTTTCAATTCGTTTGCCTTAAATATGTCTCCTTTCCTTTTATTTCTACAAGCTTGAAAAAAATGTCCGGGTTTTCTGCAATATGAGCACAGTTTTTTATACGCTGGACACTTATTTTTAGGATGTATCATTAAACACCTAGAACACTTGACGTCTTCATCCCGATGTTCCCTGTAATTAGATTTTTCATTTGATTTATTAAAACTTTTTGATTTTACACTTATATTATTGTATTTGTTGATTGATGTTGACGTTTTCTTCTCCAAAGCGTAAATGTCCACTGCTCTGTTGTCATTTCTGTGCACCTCATTAGACCTAATTTTATCTAGCTCAGCTCCTCTGCATATATTTATCGCCTTTTCGAACGTAAGATCGGGTGTATTCATCAATTTATCGCTAAGCTCTGACTTCCTTAGTCCCATGATAATAAAATCACGTATCATGTTTTCCTTTTGAGTTTCGAAATCACATCCGTCTGCTAGATGTCTGATGTCAGCCAAAAATGTATCAAAACTTTCACCTTCCTTTTGCACCCTTTTGTAGAATTTTATGCTTTCATAAATAGCGTTTTTCTTAGGATTGCAGTAGTTTTCAAATTCCTTGAGTACATTTCCATTTTCTTATCTTCTTGAGTAGAAATTTCCCACGTGTAAAATTTTTGCCTTGCATCATCTCCAATTAAATTGAGCAAAATGGCCTTTTTAACAATATCTGCTTTCTTATCTTTTTCTGATGCAATCATGTAAGTCTTAAAATTTCGTTCAAAAACTTTAAAATTGGCTGCTAAATTTCCTTCCAGTTATTGTAATCCATTGTTGTATTGTTCTCTTCTTGCCCGTAAGATGTACAGTGACTTGTACCGTTTCTGCTAATATTTTCTTCACAATACACGCCTTCACTTTTTCCAATATTATCTATTTGGCAAATTATCTGTGTTCACAGGTGGTTTTACAAATTCGTCGTCACTTTTTTCTATACACTCCACTTTTTCCTCACTTTTTACTAATGGCTCATGGCACTATGTAATATGGCGTGTGGGGCCATAATTTCTGCGCCATGTAATTATGGCGCTGGGAGCCATACAGCATAGCTCAGGGTACTATGTACATAGCGTGTGGCACCATAAATGCTGCGCCATGTAACATGGGACCACGCGCTATGTAGATTCTGAGATTATGGCGCTGGGAGCCATATTGCATGGGTCAGAGTACTATGTACATGGCGTATGGGACCATAAATAATGCGCTATGTTACATGGCTCTGGGCGCTTTGTGGATTTTTTTCAGTGTATGTCCTCAAAAATGCTACTGGGAATAACATTACAGTTAATGGTGACCGCTATAGAGCCATGACCAATAACTTTCTTGATCCAGAATTGACTTGCTGTAATGCAGGGAACCTCCGGTTTCAACAGGATGGCGCGACATGCCATACAGCTCGTGCAACCATCGACTTATTGAAAGAAGCATTTGATGAGTGCATAGTTTCTCGTTTTGGACTTGTGATTTAACACCACTGGACTGTTTTTAATGGGGATACGTCAAATCACTCGTCTACGCCGATAAGCCTGAGATGCTTGACTATTTGGAAGACAAAATTCGCCACGTTATACGCGGGATACGGCGCCAATTATTGTTAAGAGTAGTCAAAAATTAGACCTCTCGTTTGGGCTTCCTCCGCGCCAGTCGTGACACTCACATGCCCGAAATCATATTCAAATAAAAATGGCACAAAATTATCTTTCCAATAAACTCAATTTTATGGCAATCAAAACAAAATATCCGTATTTTATTTCATTTCAAAATTATATACTTCTAAAAAAACACTCTGTAGTTCTTGCGCGGTTTGTATTTGAACTTCATTGATTGGAGCATAAAAAGACAACATACACTTTAAGCAGTTTCCATTTCTCCATTTTTCAAAAATTAATCACTTTGGGTCACAGACAGTCAGTGACAATATTCATCATTTACATAAGGAATGTGCGTAAGTAACTATTAAATTAATGACTTAGGTATAAATAATCATTAGTAAATCAGCATTTTAAATACATCTCTGTTTAGGCTTGTAACATACAATAAATTCACTAACATTAACATTCACATTAACAGATAGATTTGGACACAACAGAAAACAGTACTTGAAAACCTAAAACACCTAAAACACCTAAAAAACCAGCTAATTTTGAATGATTGCCCCCAGTGATGTCACGAGTAGGTGCGGCCATGTTCATGTCGTAACCTTTAGTACTTGATCCATGAGTATTGGCACCATTAGACAACAGTCAGAAGCTCAATACAAATGACGGTATAATCCCTGGGGAAATAGAAAAAATGAGGAGTAAGCCATATAGAGAGTTTGTAGGTTCAATAACATATCATGCACACGCAACGCGTCCGGACATCACTTTTGCAACCAGTTATTTAAGTAGATATCTTTCAAAGCAGATATCTATCAAATTTTATTGGGCATCAGGAAAGAGAGTGTTGAGGTACCTAAAGGGAACTACCGACCTCAAACTAATGCGGCCCCTAGACGATCAATATTATTGCGACAATATATTGCACAATATTAGCCGTGTTTTCTTGCTCCCCTATCTTTGGCTATCTGCGTGGAGTCTCCTTCGCCCCATACGTCTCTCTAGCTAGGTGAACCATAAAGGTGCCACTCACTTACGCCTCACGATAACGGATAAAACGCTGGCAGGGGAGTATTGTGGATACACTTATATCAATACACCTCAGATACATATATTCCGTAACTTATCACAAACACAATACATGAATTTACTATATCAAATACGACTAAGCTAAGATGAAAATTGAAATGTCAAAAAGAAAAAAATAATTTGAGTTGTCAATTGATTGTTGGTTGGAAAACTGTTACTTGTTGATAATTTCATCAAACAATTTATTAAAGTTAACACTTTGATAATATCCAGACCGACCAGACAAATCAAGTGACCTTTGGCAGTTTCATGACGTTTGAAAAACAATAGAAAAAGTAATAGAGAGCATTTTCATTTTGATGAATTATTAATAAAATAGACACTGAAGTGTTCAGTTATAAATCAGGTGGTTTCTTTTGGATTACACAACATATAAAGTTGTTTACCTGGCACCCGAGCAGGGACCTGATTGTTTAATATATAAAGTAGTTCAGTGAAAGGAATAGTCTGTACCGCGAGTAGGCATTTGCGAAATCAAAGTAAACAGCCAAAAGGGAGATATTGCAGCTAACCCACGAGCTTAGATTCACATATCTGGTCCACCACTTGACGGAGTTTTTATTAATCGATAACACCGCACTAGATGGAAAGGATATTAATGTAAGTACACTTTTCGATTAATTTTGTTGAAAACAAATAAATATCGAGCGAATACGAAAGGTACTTACAAAAATATATTTACGAAGTGAAGTGAATGTTAATATCCAGTGCCCGTGCATAAGTCACAAAGAGAGGATAAATAGTGCGCGAGTGTTTTAACAGTCTGCAATGGAACAGTTGACAGAAAACATCAGACAATTAGAAGGTGCAATTAATGCACAAATTGTCTTGGTTAAGCAAATCGACAGTCGATTGAAGGTATTGGAGCAAAACAAAGGAAAAGGCTCCATTACACTGCAAATTGAACCACTTCGAGCTCCCCGTACCGAGGAGGAGCTCAAAGAAATCTGTAAACTGCCCGATTGCGTTAGGGAATTGCAGAAATTCGACGGGAATCCAGCAGAATATCTGTCTTGGGTCCACAGTGTCGAAAACATCCTTAAGGACTATGAAATCGTCCGAACGAAGCCACTCTACAGAGCAATACTCCGTAGTATACGGCAAAAGATTCGAGGCCTTGCTGATGCAGCCCTCATATCTTATAATATATTCGACGATAGTTGGTCATCTATTAAGAAGTGTCTTTCGCTGCATTACGCAGATAAGAGAGACTTACATACACTAGAACACCAATTAAATCTCTTGCATCAAAGCAATATGAACCTCGATGAGTTTTACGCGCTTGTGAACCATCAGTTTTCACTAATCGTGAATAAAATCCGAACAGAAGACTATTCTTCTGAAACGGTTGGAGTATTAATTGAGACTTACAGAAACAGGGCTCTTGATGTATTTATACGGGGTGTGAATGGTGACATCTCGAAGATGTTAATGATTCAGAGACCCAAAACTCTTCCAGAAGCGTATACAACTTGTCTTGAAATTCAAAATCTCAACTTCCGTAACACTATAATACACAAGCCAAGCATAATCAATTCAGTCACAGCCCCCCAAAATCAGTTTTTCTCTCAGAATATAACAAGGCCAATTCAGCAAGCTCTACCAAAACTGCCACCACGTCCTGCACCCAGGAATCTATCGCTGAACCAGAGAAATGAAGCATACCATCTACAACATCAACAACGTCCACAGCCACCAGCCAGGCCCACAGCACAAAAACCCCCAGTACCTATGGAAGTTGATCCCTCCATTAAGACCAAAATAGAGAACTACATGAATCGGCCACGGGAAAGCCATCCAGTTAAAAGACCTCAGCAGAACGATTATCACTCAAACAAACACCAACGCGTGAATATCATTGAGACATCTGAGGATACCATAGAAGAGGATACTACGAACGAAGACTACGTAGCAGCCTACGAAGCAGAAATGCAAATGAATAATTTAAAAGATATTGAAGATCCGGAAATGGAAGTAAATTTTATGAGGAATGCCTCTCTAGCATTCCATACATAGAATATGTAGCTAGCGACGGTAGAATTCTTAAATTTCTCATCGATACGGGAACTAACAAAAATTTTGTGAGACCAGAATTAGCAGAAACCAAACAACCAACGGAAAAATCCTTCAAAATACAATCGGCAGGAGGAGAAATTGAAGTAAAAGAGAAAATTAGGGGCAGGTTTTTTTCAAGCATAGGCAACAATACAGTCGTACAGTTTTTCATTTTACCAGGCCTGAAATCCTTCGATGGAATTATTGGAGATGATACACTAAAGGCACTCGAGGCAGTCATCGATCGGAAAAAGAATGAATTAAGAATAAAACCCAATATCATCATTCCACTCAAGGAAAAACAGTCCACACAAGTAAATAATTTAAACATTAGGGACAGTCACCTTCCTCACCGAGCTAGAGAAAAACTGATAGCTATAATCAGGAACCACAGAAACCTATTCGAACCAGTTGATAATAAACAGTCTATAAATACCAACGTTAGGGCCGAAATTCGGACATCCACTGATGAACCAATATATGCCAAAACCTACCCATACCCAGTTAACATGCGGCAGGAAGTAGACAATCAGGTGAAAGACCTGTTAAGAAATGGAATAATTAGGCCACCAAAAAGTCCTTACAATTCGCCCATCTGGATTGTAGAGAAAAAAATGGATGCAACTGGAATAAGGAAATATAGAATGGTGATCGACTACAAGAAAATTAATGCCGTCACGATATCTGATACCTACCCGATACCCGACATCTCCAGCACGGTTGGCAATCTTGGTGGCTCCCAATTCTTCACCACATTGGATCTAACGTCTGGGTTCTATCAGGTGAGAATGAAGGACGAGGACATCCCCAAAACCGCCTTTTCAACGATGAATGGAAAGTATGAATTTACCAGACTACCGTTTGGCCTTCGAAATGCTCCTGCCATTTTCCAACGCATGATAGACGACGTCTTGAAAGAGTACATTGGCAAAATATGTTACGTCTACATAGACGATATTATTATATTCGGCAAGACGGAGGGGAAGCATTTGGAAAATATTGAAAAAGTATTTGGCAAATTAGAAAAGGCAAACTTAAGAGTGAACCTTGATAAGACCGAGTTTCTTAAAACTGAAACATAATTTTTGAGATATAGCATATCAAACAAAGGTGTGAAGCCCGATGTAAAAAAGATAGCTGCTATAAAAGGTATCAAACCTCCTGAAAACTTAAAAGATCTTAAGAGTTTTATAGGGCTAACTTCCTACTATAGACGCTTTATAAGAGACTTTGCCAAAAAAGCGAAGCGTTTAACAAACTTTACGAGAGGTGCAAATGGGCAGACAAAAGCCAACCAGTCAAAAAAGGTAAAAATCAATTTGGGTGAAAAAGAAATGAAAGCATTCGATGACCTCAAAGAGCTCTTAACCTCCGCTGAAGTAATGAGTTTCCCTGACTTTTCAAGGCCGTTCATTCTAACAACCGATCCTTCAGACCACGCGATTGGTGCAGTCCTCTCCCAAGGGGGAATCGGCAAGGACAAGCCTATTACTTACATTTCTAGGGGTTTGAATAAAACGGAAGAAGGATATGCTGCCAATGAAAAAGAAATGTTAGCAAATGTTAGCTCTAGATAACCTCCGAAATTACCTTTATGGTGCAAAGAAAATAAAAATACTAACAGACCATCAGCCGCTTATTTTCAGCCTAAGCAGCAAAAACACCAATTCAAAATTAAAAAGATGGAAAGCCAGAATGGAGGAGTATAATTTTGAGCTCATTTACAAACCTGGAAGAACAAATTACGTAGCTGACGCTCTTTCGAGACTCAAGACGCAAGTTAATGTAATAACTTCATCATCAGGGACAATCCATAGCGCGGAAGAGGATAGCACGGACTTGATTCCTAGCTGCGAAGCGCCTTTAAATACATTTAAAAACCAACTGATATTCCAGGAAGGTAAGGACGTGTATGCTTTCGAAGAACCTCATTCAGGCTATCGACGACCTTACATCAAACTAAAAGAAATCGAAGAAAAATCCTTAATAGAAAATCTGAAAATGTATTTAAACCCGAATATTCTTAATGGTCTAAAGATACAAGAAAAGCACATTCAACTCCTACAGAAAGTATATAAGAAACACTGTAGCAAATTCAAAATCCGCATAACGCAAAGAGTAGTTCAGGACATTGTAAACCCGGATAATCAGTTCGAAATTATAAATCAAGAGCATCGAAGAGCTCACAGAAATCATATAGAAAACAAGAACCAAATTCTAGAGAATTATTACTTCCCGCATATGACGATGCAAATAAAAAAAAATTATCAAATCTTGCAACATATGCAATACTAGTAAATATGACAGACATCCTGGAAGACCAGAAATTCAAGCAACACCCATTCCCACGTATCCTACAGAAATACTTCACATGGACATTTTTGAACTAGATGGCGAAAAATTCATTACTTGCATCGATAAATTCTCCAAATTTGCAAAAACTTTCCGAATTACAAACAAATCAGCATTGCATTTGAGAAATAAAATAACAAAAGCCCTACATTTCTATACAGTGCCGAAAACACTTGTAATAGATAATGAACGAAGCTTTTTAAGCCCAATTATATTAAATTACATAAAAACCTTGAACATCGAAGTGTACAAAACACCATCCCAGAAGAGTGAAGTCAACGGAACCGTTGAGAAATTTCACTCAACTCTAATCGAAATTACGAGATGCTTGTCTAAAGAGTATCCAGACTTATCCCTGAAAGAAATCATGAATATAGCAGTAGATCGTTACAATAACTCTTTCCACTCAGTGACGAATAAAAAGCCCAGCGACATATTCTTTGGTAGAACACAGCGAATTAACTTTCAAGAACTAATCGATTTCAGGTCAAAGGTTAGTGAAGATCTAGCCAAATTAATTGAGAAGAAACAGAAAATCAAACTAAAAAATGGAAACTTAAAAAGACAAAAACCCAAATCATACGATCCAGGGCAAACTGTCTACACTGCCATAAAGCAAATAAAGGGCAAGCGAAAACCCATTTACAAGAAGGAAACTGTGGTCAAAGATAATAAAGTTACTATAACCACCGCGAGTGGAAGAAGAATTCACAAATCTCACATTAAAAACGAAATCAACAATACAGGATAAATTCACAAATTACAAGCCTGACAGACAAAAATTCTACAACAACAAAACATGATCGTTAGGCAAATAAGGGAGCAATCTAACGGCACAAACGAGAAGATGAGGAATCTGAAGCTCCACTTCGGCTATCTACAAAGCCTACAGAAAAGAGCTACAAAAACTACATGAAAACCACCATACATCGCTTTTGACAGACATTGGTTCCATTACGTTCCTAATCATTTTATCTAGTATACTTATAGCCTACAAGCTCAATAAGCGGACCGCATCGTTTGGCATATGTGACACCTCACCAAGGCCACAAACAAT
The DNA here is from genome assembly GCA_947369275.1 of Nemotelus nigrinus. Taxonomy (NCBI): domain Eukaryota; kingdom Metazoa; phylum Arthropoda; class Insecta; order Diptera; family Stratiomyidae; genus Nemotelus; species Nemotelus nigrinus. The sequence goes on from OX376373.1 coordinate 159,240,035, forward strand.
ACCATCAGAGATCTCCAGCCCATCGAAATTGTCCACCCAGCAAGCACCTCAAATAACAACATCGAGGATCTTCAGCCAATCAACTTTAAACTATGACCTTCGGGACGCAGGCACTTAAAGGCGGAGGAGTTAACACTTTGATAATATCTAGACCGACCAGACAAATCAAGTGACCTTTGGCAGTTTCATGACGTTTGAAAAACAATAGAAAAAGTAATAGAGAGCATTTTCATTTTGATGAATTATTAATAAAATAGACACTGAAGTGTTCAGTTATAAATCAGGTGGTTTCTTTTGGATTACACAACAGATAAAGTTGTTTAACTTTAATGTTACTTAAATTAATAAAATGTAAACAAAATGATAGATATATACTTAAATAAGATATCTGAAAATTCATAGGCATATAGTAATTTGGAAACCGATCTCCGAATGTATCTTGTTTCGTGAATAAATACATAATGTATGTACATATGTGTATTAATAAAGAGCATAAATTGTAGAACATGCAGTCAAAAAGTGAAAAATCAAAAATTTTTCCTTTGCACAAGAGCCGTGCAAGGCTTAGTTTTGATGAATTGGACCATATTGTATGTTATGCCTTAATTGGTTTTCATTGCAAACAATTACTTGCTCATTGTCATCAATGTGCATGTAATTGTTTAACATGTAAATGTTCATGTTTTGTGGCTAATTTTACTATTTCTTTGTTTTTTATTCAGTTTTATTTCGTAAACACCGGATTGTTTTGCTATAAAATGAGGAGAATAACTTCTGCACTTTCATAGAGTCGTGGGAGGTTTCATTCGAAGTTATTGAAAGATTTAAGTAGCAGTGAATCATCAGGAAGCATGAAAATGAAATTTTTTGTAGTAACGATGTTATTCATTGGTTGTTTCATATCGTGTAAAGTGTTGTTTTTAGTAGACGATTAAACTATTATTTAATGTTATCGTTTTTTGTGCAGATACCCTAGCTGGCGTCTTTTGTGGACACAATGAAAAATTCAAGATTGATTTCGTTCCTTGCTCTCCTTCTTGTCCAGGACATCCAGCCCATTGTGCGGGAGTCATGCCCAGACCAGGTTGTGATTGCAAAAAAGGTTTTGCAAGGGATGTAAGGGTTGCAAATGGTCCTTGTATTCCAATTGAAGATGCTTGCAAGCTTATGCTGGAGATGCATGCAAGTTTATACTGAAGATGAATGGATAATTGGATAAATAAATTGTTTTGACCATGTATTTTATACCGTTTATGTTTACTGACCTTCGTTAAATTATTAACGGCTTAAAATATTAAGTCGCTAGTGGTTCGCGAACATGGATTTTCTTGTCACAAGGTGTTTTTTTATCACTGCCATTTGGTCAGTGTCAGGTGGCTCAGAGCAAACAATTGTTTGCGCGTTTGCTTCTCTCTCTCAAGTGGTATTCTAATTTTTCATAGTCTGGTTTGTGACAAATCCATATGCTTTCGTTCTCGAAATTGTTTGGTTATCATAGCACCTGACAGCTTTTTTTTTTTAATTTTTAAATTGTACTTACATAGCTTAACATAAGGGAGTATTTAACACAAACATTTTTGTATCTGGCAGCTCTTCTATTAACGCCTGACAGTTAGATGTCAAAAGTTCCGTATTCATTCTTATTCCTCGAAATAAAATTACCGTTTTGTTTACTATAAAGATTGCACCTTGAATTTTTACTAATGTTCGAAGAACATTAGTATTAAAATCGATTCGGCCAAAAATTCATATTTCCATATATATATATATATATATATATATATATATATATATATATATATATATATATATATATATATATATATATATATATATATATATATATATATATATATATATATATATATATATATATATATATATATATATATATATATATATATATATATATATATATATATATGTACAAAAAATTTCAGTGAGATAATCTCGGGAACGCGCCATCCGATTGAGCTGAAATTTTCAGGATACATTGGTGTATATGCAGAATAGGTCCAGGTCTCTTTAAATGTCAGTTATTGCTAACCTTTTGGCGCCGGCGGCCACTTAAGTGATATTTTTAATATACCTATTATTTCGTGCACAAATGATTTTCGCAAAAATAAAGTTAACGAAATAAATTTCTAACGTGTTTTACATATGAATCGGATAATGCTTTGGAATTTTTTTAACCCTATGTGTGCGCTGGGTGCCTAAAAAGAGGACGGGAAAATTTGAAAATTTTTAAATTTCGATAACTTTTGACAGAGCTATTCAATCATTACGAAATTTTCAGGACATATTGATATTAGTTAGTTGTAGATTTGTGTAGCTTTTGATGAGCGTGTTGGTAACCCTGTAGCTAGGGCAGGCACTGAAAGTGAAAACCTCCAAATCATCGTCTCTCTTGAAAAAATGCCGTTTCTGCAAAAAGCAGCCTTTCATATGTAAATCTTGTGCTTTGTTTACATAACCAAAAAAAAAAAAAAGATATGGTATAACGGGCACGCCTGGTAACCCTTGCCCAATTTACCTATATTTTTAGCATCAAAAACTTCTGTTCACGGAAACTCACGATCCGATGAGCAGAATTATTTGAAATTCACAGAATGTATTGGTCTTAAATAGGACCAGGTTTGATAGAAGTGATTTTGAAATGCGGGCGATTCTGTGCCAGTGGTGCCATCTTGAAAAACCACTAAAAAAGATAACTATTTTTAGCCCTATAAATTCTGATTGAATCGTTCGATTTTGACGAAACTCACACAATTGCTGGACCTTACTTTAAGCCACGTTTGATAGAAATTTGGTTGAAAAATTCGGTTGGAGCTGCCAGCTATGATAATTTTGGTGTCTTCATTTTGAAAAAAAAAATTTGGAAGTGAAAACATTCAAACCATCGAATATTCAAAAAAATGTCCGTTTCTTGCAATAAAACCAATCTGTATATAAATCTTATGTTTTATCTACACGTTCAAAATAAAACTTTGGAAATTTCATGTCGGACAAGAACGGTAACCCTCTCTCAGTTAAACTATATTTTTAGCATCAAAAACTTCTGTTCACGGAAACTCATGAACCAATAATCAGATACAGCTAAAATTTACAGAATGCATTGGACTTAAGTTAGACCAGATTTGATAGAAGCGATTTTGAATTGTGGGCAAGTCTGTACCAATGCTGCCATCTTGAAAAATTACAAAGAAAAAAAACTGCTTTTTGCCCTATGAAATGTGAATAAGTTACCAGATTTTCATGAAATTGACACAGTAGCTAAACCTAACTATAATCTCTGTTTGATGGAAATTTGGTTGAAAAATTTGATTGGTGCTGCCAGCTATGGTAATTTTTGTGTCTTTGATTTTGAAAATTCGCTCAGGAAAATAAAACTTTTTGCACTATAACTTCCAGTGCAGTCATGAAATCAATACGAATTTCATACAATTAATGAAACCTGTCATAAACATTATTCAGACCAAATTTGGTTGAAAAGCCACTATAGGGTTGCCAGCTATTGTTGGTTTTGTGTTTAATTGTAATATCTTTATTAAGCGGTTTTATCGTAGAATTTTCAAATGGTAATGATATTGTAGTGACAATAAACAGCAAATATTAAGCTTTCGATCATTTGAAAAAACTCGCTGCAGGTTACCCTAAATTTCTTTATACTCCTATAACTTCGAATGTAATTAAACAACGTGAAGCAGATGTGATATATTCTTGGCTTTGATACTGGCGAAAGGTTGCCAGCACGATTTGGTTGTGCTACTTTTGTATCAATAAATGCTTACAGTTAGTATTCATACCGGAAACATTTACAATGAAAATAAATAACCGATGTTTCAATTCCCTAAGTTCTGCAAATTTTTCGGATCGCAGCCCCGAACACCAACTTCAGTTACAGTGCTGCAGACGCTGAGCATTTTCTTCATTGATGTTATATGAGATGCTGCTTTCAAAGTTTGGTGAAATAAGCAACTGATAACGAATGTAATTAACAAGTGTTTTTCTTTCATAAGCTTTGAAACCCATGCCAGTGGTAATATCTGAAACCTTCTACCATATGAGTTACAATGCATTCTAGAGACCAAAGTAAAACGTGGCATTTGAAACAGTTTGGCCGTAATAAGCAGCACATGTGGTGGAATATGCACTCAAAGCCTGCACGATTCTTCTACTGTTCTTCGAACATTAGTTTTTATCTTATTTCTGCAATTTTGATTGATTGTTCACTGTTTTGGGTATTTGTATGAGAAGAGTGCGCTTATTGATATGTATTTTAGTCTGGATTCTGAATATTGCTAAGCAAACTCTACGAATGATGCTCTAAATAATTTGATACTTTTAGATAGTTTCAATGACATTATTATCTGCGCTATATCTTTGAATTTTCGCTATTATTTATTTCCAAATATATGAAGTATATTCATTAAAAACTCTGTTTTACTGAAAAAAAAAAACTCTAGCGTATCAGAACCGCTATAAAAACGGAATTTGAAACGAAAGTAGAGGTTTTGTATCGCTTTCGTCGCTAATGAGAACGCACAACAAACAAACCCTACAACTCAGGCCAATGACAAACACTTCGGTTTCACCGAAGCGTTTAACGCTTCGGCTTGGCGCGTCGGCTGACACACACAGCGGTTTTCAGAAGCGTTTATCGAGTTACAAATTACGTCGGAGCATCATATACCTAGTCTAGCCATAAATACTGTTACAAACTTTTTGAAGCATTGTTCAATAAAAGAGGTGTTATATGTTAAGGAATCATTGTTTATTTATTAAATGCATTGTCAACAACGGAAGTTGCAAAAAGTTATTCGAAGTGATTGCCTTTTGCCTTTGCACAAGCCTTTAATCGAGCTGGCCACTTATCTATGGAAGCACGCACGACTTTAATCGGAAAGTTGGCGACTGCATGTGTAAGAGACTTCTTTAAGGATTCGATATTAGAATGTCTTTTAAAGCACGTCATTTGCTCTAAGACAGAACATAATTCGTAATCCAGCGGATTCAGGTCTGGGCTAGAGGAAGACCAATCTTCAGCCTTAATAAAATCTGAAACATTTTCTTCAAGCCATTTTTGGGTTGACTTCGCCTTATGACCTGGTGCAGAATCTTGCTGGAAACCCCAAGGCTGATTTTTGAATAATGACGTGTTGAGAGGTTTCACTACACTTTCAAGGACACTTTCTTGATAAATTTTGGCAGACGTTTTGACGCCCTTCTCACAAAAAATGCAAGTTTGTCACCCCGTTGTAGCTTACACCCCACCAAACCATTACTGAGGCTGGATGACGACCTCTTTTAACCTTTTGGGCAACTTGAGAAGCTTCTCTGGCTTCTCTATCGTTTTGTTTATTCAAATTCAAATTCACTTTATTTCATGTTGGTATTAGGTACATTTCATTAGAATATCTTAGGTTAGAGATATAGACTATTCTTGTCTTTACAACTATAATACAAATTTTCAGCAGTTGCTACAGTATATGTGGAATCCAACTAATAGAATTATTTACAAGGAAAAGCAAACAAAAACCTTGTATTTGACTAACTTAATGCTACTTATACCTACCTTACTCTAGACTTAAACTCCACTTAACTCTAATGGTAAGCTCAAGCTTATAAGTTTTAGCTAATATATTATAGAAAAGCTAGATATCCCTCAGGATTGATACAATAAGAGGGTTGTCACAATTGCCACATTTAGTTAGAAAACTACGTTTCTGCTTTTCTGCTAGTTGTTCGATTGTTCTGATGTTAGTTATTCTATGAAGACGTTTTGTCGAAAAGTAGAAGGGTTTATTAAGCATCATTTTTAGGGTTTTGTTTTGATATGTTTGGAGTTTGGCTTTGTGACACTTAGCACACGAGCCCCAAACAGGTGCTCCATATAGTATGATAGGCTGTATGACTTGCTTATAGATCATAATCTTATTTGGGATTGAGAGCTTTGAATTGCGATTAATAAGTGGGTACAGTGAATGACAGCACTTCATTACTTTTGATTGGATATTATTGGTGTGATTTTTGAATGTTAGTTTTTTATCAAGAGTTATACCAAGATACGAAATTTCGTCTTTCCATTCTACTGCTTGGCCAAGTAAATTTAATTGTTGAGAAGGAAGATATCGTCTCTTTCTTCTTTTCGAGAAATAAATTGCTTTGGTTTTATCTGCGTTGATTTTTATTTTCCATCTGTAAAAGTACTGGTATAACTGCTCGAACTGTCTCTCTAGATTTAGAGCTATTATCGAAGGGTCTACTCCAGAGAAGTCAAAACAAGTGTCATCTGCAAAACAGGCCATATTGCAATCAGATCCCACAGGTATATCCGCTGTGTAGATATTAAAGAGGATAGGGCTTAAGCAAGACCCTTGAGGGACTCCGGCAACTAGTGGGCGTCGAGATGAGTAGACACCATTCGTTTTAACTGTAAACTTACGATCACTTAGGAAAGATTGTATTATCTTCGTAAGATACAATGGAAATTCCAACAATGATAATTTGTAAAGGAGACCTTCATGCCAAATATTGTCAAACGCTTTTCCTATATCTAAGATGATCATACCTGTAGATTTCTTTGCAGCAAATGATTTTTCTAAGTCTTTAGTTACCCTAAATAGCTGATGGTTAGTAGAGTATCCCTCCCTGAATCCAAATTGGAATGACGGCAGTAGATTGCTACTTTGAGTAAAATAGTTGATGCGTTTTAAGATAATTTTTTCAAAGATTTTACCCAGCGAGCATAACAGACTAACCGGTCTATAGCTGCTTGGTTTGTTTGGATTTTTACCAGGTTTATGAATCGGTATGATTGTGGCATCTTTCCAAGCCGTCGGAAAGTAAGAAATTTGAAGACACGCATTATAAATGAAATTCAGTTGAACCGTCGCTTTCGTTGGTAACCTTTTCAGCACTTTATTCGATACTTCATCTATGCCGGGTGCTTTCTTATGCTTTAAGCTCCGAATAATCCCAGTAATTTCTCTTGGTTTGCAAAGGGCATTGGCGGGAAGCGTGGATCTTGCAGATAAGAAATCGATAGCCTCTTGTACGGTAGTCTTTGTGACGTGGTTGCTCATGCTGGCTGTTATTCGATGATTTGCCTCGAATGTGTCCGCTAACAAATTTGCTTTCTCTTCCTCAGAGTACATGACCTTGTCATTACTGTCTAGGAGATAGATGATCTGATTCCGGCGACCTCTTCGGAAGAATTTATTGAGTCTCCAAACCTGTTGAGAGCCACGTTCCAGGCTGTTTAAGAATTTGTTCCATCGCCTATTGCGCAGCCTGATAATCTGTTTCTGAATATTTTTTGTCAAAAGATTGATCATAGGCTTTAATTCAGGATTTCTGTTCCGCTGCCAAGTGCGCCTCATTGCATTTCGGAGTTGAATAAATCGACGTATATCGTCATTGAGCACCACTGTGTGGTTTGAGGGATTTATTTTTGGTGTGCTAAACTCCACAGCATCTTTGATGATTTGTGTAAACTGGGCGATGAGTGTATCGATCTGTTGGCGGTTTACTATTTGCGACAGGTTCTGTCCACCAAGAGAAATATTCGAATTGATGAAGCTTCTAAAGTCGCACCAATTGGCCTGCTTGTAGCAATAAATTTCTGGTGGTGACCGATTTACATAAGCTGTTTGCAAGTCTATGATTAGGCATACTGGTAAATGCGGAGAGGGGAGCGCCTGAAGAGTGAATGGAGATTCCACATGCAAGATACCATCACTAATGGCAAAGTCAAGTACCGATCCCGTGCCTCTCGGAGAATAGAATGTCGGATCGGCTGGGGAGTGAACAGAAAGGTTTCTTTCATGGACGTAATCGTATAACAGTCGCCCACTGGCATTAGATGCTATGCAATTCCAATGCCTATGACGAGCATTGAAATCGTCACACAATAGATATCTCCGGTTTTTTGCCGTGAATAGGTCAAGATCTGCCTTGAACAACTTTAATTTCTCACTAGACATCCTCGTTCCAGGAAAATAACAGACGTAGATTTTTAAGTTTGAATTTTCGATTGTGACACCTAGCGATTCAATAACTTTTGTGCCTGGACTGGCCAAAAGTTTATGGCTGATTGTATTGCGAATGGCAATCGCGACACCACCTCCGGTTCCATCAATCCTGTCCCCTCTATAAATTTTGTAAAGTGGATGTGACATTTTGTCTTTTGCTGTTAGCCACGTTTCAGTAATTAATAATATGTCTGCTTTTTGACTGACAGCAAAATTGAAAGTCTCAGCAACTTTATTTCGGATGCTTTGTGCATTCCATACAACTAATTTTAACTTATGGTTCATAGATAAACTTACAAGTTAATTTTACTAATACATTAAACTGGTCTTGTCTTGTTTTGCACGCCGCTAAACTAAGATACAACTCTTGCGCCAGCTTGAGCATTGTATCAGGCGCGAATAATTCAGTCTGCTGACTGTTCATACCATCTGATGTTCCTACGTTAATCGTTCGTTGTAACGATGATGTGCTTTGTCTGGTCACAGCACTGTACGATCTTCTCGTTTGTTGCTGTGTCACTATCGGATTATTTGAATTCGGAAGCACAGGAAACTCGTTTTCGATGTTACGCAGTGAAAAATGTTCGTTTGTTCTATTTGCAGGGTTTTTTAAATTTTTCATTGCCAGTGATTGTTTTATTTGAATATACTCTGCTCTTTTCGCACACTGAGTATCATTTGATGGGTGGGCTTTGGAGCAATTGGAACATTTTATTTTGTCGCGATCATGTTCCCCTAGTGGGCATTCAGAAAAATGATGATCTCCACTACAGATCATGCAACGTGTTGGGAGGTGACAATGGGAGGAGCCATGTCCGAACATTTGGCAATTACGGCATTGAGTGACATTCTTCCGCTTGTTTGCATAAAAGTTCCATCTGACTACGGTATGCAAAATTGTTCTGATTGTGCGTAAATTACCTATTTTGGTTCCCTTCTCCATATAGAGTAGATAGTGGGTGTTTTCACGCGTTCGGGATTCCGTCTCGAATTTTTTAACATCGTAGCACTTGATTTTGTACTCGGTTGCAAGCAGGTTTTTGAGTGCTTCCGTGGTCATGTCATGCAGCCCTGAAAGCACTATCTTGACTGGGCGACGATCGGGTCTTTGATGCGAAAAGTAATTCACTTTCTTGGCATTGAGGTGTTTAATTATTGTTTCGAAATCGTCGATGGATTTGAGAAATAGCCGCCTGCCGATCGACATTAATTTGATCTCGTAATTTTTAATTTTTAAGTGGTCCATCATGGCAATGATAGACTCTCTGGATAGATCGGTGAAAGTAATGGGAGGTGTTTTTACTTTGCTGGTTTCCTGGTCATTCTTAGAGCTTTGGTCTTTGTCTGGAAGGTCTGCTAACGGCAGGAACTGGTTTCGCGAAGTAAGTGTCGCCGCTCGATCTATTCTAGGCATTTTGAAGTACTCCCTTAGGAGAGACTTAGCCGGGGAATCTTCCCGGCTACGTTTATTACTGTCAAGGGACAACTTTTAGGCACTTATAGACACTAAATTAACTTTAAGAGCAACGCAAGTATGAAGTTTGTAGGTAAAACTAACTAATTGAGAAAATTGAAACTATCGCTATGAATTTCACTACTGCCGAACGCGCCAGAGAAAAGTACTTGTGCATAGGGCAACAGCCAGTGCCAAACTCTCGTTTTGTTTATTAAATGTTTCTTCGACAGTAAAAATTTTTTCGTCCGTAAACAAAATTTTACGGTGTTCTTGGTTTGCGTACCGACAAAGTAATCATTTTGATTTTTCCACTCTATTTTTTTTAACGAATCTGTTAGTAAGTGCCCGGTAGATCTACGATAAGCACTCATCCCCAAGTCATTTTTGATGATACGAGAAATTGTTCTTTGGGGTATTTTCATCTTACGCGATAAAATTTTTTGTTTCCGAAGAGCATTACGGCGAATTCTCTCCCGCACGGCTTTAACCGCTTGAGGTGCTCGAGTAGTTCGCGGACGGCCACTTCTTTCACAGTCACTTACTCCAAACGTATCATTAAATCTTACAATAGTCCGATATACAAACATTCGGCTTATACCAAGGGTATGCAGAGTCTTAAAAATATCACTTGGTAGCATTCCTACTTTATGAAGTGCAATCACAGCAATTCTATTTTCTTTGTCGCCCCAATCCATGTTCACTACACCAAAAATTAAACTCAAATGATGACAAATGTATCAAGCACAAGCGTACTATAGCGATTAGCTCAATTTTTAAGAAATGCAATATAACGGTTCCTTTCTGCAGGGTTGCCAAACCTTGTAACAATATTTATGGCTAGACTAGGTAGATGCTTGTGAAAAAAGTAGTCGTGCATACATATATATGTATAAATATGTATATACATATATATGTAAGTATATACATATATGCATATGAAATTTGGGCAAAGTGATTCTAATACTAATTTTCTTTGAAAATCTGTAATTGCCTACTTTTAGAAACTAAGTGCCCACAAATGTTTCATTTTCCAATACTGTACCCTATCCATTCTTCAAACATTAATTTTCTTATCAGATTTTCATTCCCAGATACCATGCATTCATCAATGCATCCAGAAAATTTCAGCTCGATTGGGCTACGCAGCGATGAACAAATCGAAAAACGCTCGAAAACCGAGTCGGTGGGTCATATCTCTCATCTACCGACTCGGTTCCGAAACCGAGAGGCGGTTCGCACCGCCGTGTGTGTCATCACAATGCTAAAGTAATGCACGACTATACCAACTCGGTTTTCCTCTCGGGAAACGTCTCGCAAGAAACGCTGTGTTTGTCATTGGCCTTATCCAGCACCAAAAACAGAAAAAGTCCGTTTCTCATGAAAACAGATCGCAACATATCAACCAGTAACCATGTTGCTAAGGAGGGAGTAGTGTAGCGACTATACCAACGCAACTCGTCAGGCAAAGTCAAGCGACGGCCGGAATTGAAAAGACAGGGATCCTGTCTAAGCCTGTACATATGTTTTCGTCCTGGTGCGCCACTCTATGATCGACCTCCTACGTGTGCACATCAGTGTCATATTAGGCGTGTTTTTTCGCTCCGATGTAGAGCAGAGTACAACTATGCCGCAAAAACAACGATCGAGTATAAAACAGCAGAGCATTCGCAAAGACTGACATAGGTTGCTGTATTTGCTGTGGTAGCACGCAGCAGCTGAAAATAAAGGGAGAAAATAACTAGTATACACTATCACAATCGATAGAAAATAGAAAAAAAAACTAACAGAAAATTACTTCTTTTAACTTTCTACACATTATGAGAGCTTTTTCTAATTTCGTAACTACCAAAACATTCAACATAACCATGAAAAACCCAAAGCCACCTCACAGCAAAAACGACAACGTCTCATGAGCTTTTCTTGGGTAAACTGGACTTGATGTCCCACACACGGGAAATCCCACCACAAGAGAGGGCGAAAAGGTGGTAGAAGGGGTGAAAAATTTAGGAAAAACAGACAAAATGATACAAAAAAATAAAAAAGAAGATAAAACAATTAAGAAAAACAAAAAAAAAGAAAGAAAAAAAGCCCCAAAAGCAAACGCACAACCACAAAAACACAAACATATTAGCCCGACATCTGTCGGCGAAATTCAAGCAACAGCTGTGTGGGGCATCAAGTCCAGTTTTACCCTTTTCTTTTGTAGAGGTTTCTACTACACACAAATTAAACACGTCTGTCTTCGTTTGGTTCACAACAAGGAGTAATTTTATTCACATCAAATTTATAACAAAAAGTCGCTAACTAACTTAATTCTAATGTTGATTCACAGATGGCAGCTCGATAGCTTCGTAGTCTTTATACTTTTTTCTATCAGCACATTCTGCACTTCAACACGTGAACTACAAATGAGGAATAGAATTTCTGTACTAGTGAATTCACTGGTGCAGGAGTGTTGTTGTTTTCAATGCATATACTCTACTCTCTGCTGGATAGAGGAGCAAAAAAACACGCCTATTTTTTAATTTGATTATTGTATTGTGCGAGTGAACATACTCGAAATTACTCTGACCCTATAATAAGTTTGCTGCGAGCACCATCTATTGAAAGATATACCCAAGGAAAAGTCCTCAAAATTACAAATTTCAATTGGTCAGCTATTTCTTTTTTCGCTTTTTACTAATTTTCAAACAAAATTAGTTTCTTTTTTCGCTTTTTACTGATTTTCAAAGAAAACTAGTATTAAACTCGTTTCGCCGAAAATTCATCGTTTATATATACATATATACAATGGGCAAAAAAGTCCACGAGCACCAATCGAAGCTGACGGGTATCTGCTACTTTAAATTCAGCTGCATTCATTTATGGATTTGGATGGATTTTTTTACTCAACAAAACAATAAAATTTTGTTTGGTACAAAAGGTCATTAGGATTTTCCATTTAAGGATCCTTCAAATGACTTTGACCAGTGACGGCTCGTAACATAAAAATTTGGGTCGGCCAAAAGCGAAGTTCTATTCCACAAGATGAAATTTTTGGTAGCTAAATAAATAGTCTCTTAGGAATCAAAAGTCCTATAGTACTTTTCAAAGAGCAAGCAACAAATCAAAGTTTTTTTTGCCAAAAGGATATTCAAAGCAATATCATGTTGTATATTCAGTCTTTTATTTTGACTACCGTGAAATCATCGACTTTTTCAGTACAAAAATTATAATTTATCTTTAATTGATTTTCGTAGCATTGCTATTAATGTTCGCGTACCTGAATCAATTATAATATATTAAAATAGATTCGCAGAAAGTCGTTTTTGTACTCTTGCTGCAAGCCAAATTTTGCAGCAAAAAGAAGCCAGCTGCCAAATTCTGTTACTGCTGAAGTACGCGAACAGACCTAATCGCACATTTTTCCTAATGCAAGCTTTTATGCATTTTAAAGTTGAAAAACTTGCGATTGCAACTTTATATTATCTTTCTCTGTTGAACTAAATCGATGATTAGTTTTAAAAATTATAGTGGACACTAAAAAATTGTTCATTGCAGACTTCACGAGTATACCACGAGCATTAATTATAAAATACTACGTACCAATTCATCAAGTTTTCCTTTGGATTTAGTTTCTCATATTTTTTCATTAAATTATATTTTTTACGAATAAATTCGTCTATAAAAAGATGATTTGCCGGACCATTTTGCTACCTGCATTATTTCAGTTTTTCTATTACCATCTCCTCAATAAAAAACATTTACGAAAAACCGTTTTCGCACTGACAAATTAAATCTATACGACAACCACAGTTTCCTAATCAAGACATAAAATCATTCAAAAAGCATTTTATTCTTCTATTTTACCAATATGCACTACCATCGTCTTATCACTCTACCAAACACAAGGCATTCTTTAATAAAGAAACTTCCATTTGACCTTTTTCTACCCGCACAATGCTATGGTACAGAAACTCAATCTCTCCAGTAACATAAAGCGTCCTAACATTGACTTTAGCGCAATTTAACGGAGCATGTATGATGCTTGCTGCTTTTAAGCAGAGTTCCGGCAGTTGGCGGCTGGCCGCTGGCAATTTTTACCATTTTTGCTTTACCCGGTCTGTATGATCAGTTCAAAATTTGATACGAACCACCTAGCTAAATAGCTAGTATTGAAATAAAGTATAGAAGGGAAGCTGCCTGAGAAGCTTTGAGTGACTTAGACTGTAGCCAGACTCTGCCAGTTTACTATGGGCCGCAATTTCGGCCGTGGCTTCACTTGATTCTCGCATGCACTTGCTGGGTATGATATGGCCGCCGTTTCGTTGGGTGGGTGATGCATTGTAGTCGTATATACGAGTACATATGATTGAATGCTTGTATGTAATGTAGATTTTGAGGACTGTCGGCTGGCCGTCGCGTCGTATGAAAGATTGCCGGGTAAGTTGTTCGTTGCGCGTACACAAATCGGAATTGAAATAAGATTGAATTCAAAGCAAACGAATCGCAATGGGTTGTTTACCCGTTTATACTTTACTATTTCGATCTAATTCCTATTTTAATACGGGCTTGTATACGCGGCTGATGGCAAATTAAAGAACCACTGATATTAAAGATATGAGTGAAAGAAATAAATGAGTAGTAGTTAAACATTTAATATTAATTATATATCTTCAATATTTTCGGGTGTTATTAGTCAATTATTTTGGTACGGCCGGGCCGACCCTGCCGCCCCTGACGAGCCGTCACTGACTTTGACTATATGGGGATCACTAGGCTAAGCAAAAAAGTCCGTAAACACATGTTTTAATGAAGGCATGGAAGCAGTTTGGAAAAACATTTATTGCTTTAAACTTTGATTACTTATGACACATGGCTTGAAGAGATAGAAGGTACGAGTCCTTTCAAAATTTGAATCCATTTTAGTCCTTCGATAGCTACGAAAATGGAAGTTTCCAAATTGGTTCGAGAATTAATAGTTAATCTACGAAGAGAGGGAAAAAGTATCCACGAAATTGGCAAAATTGTTAGTACATAAAATTATAAAACGGTTTGAAGAATTAGGATGTGCGGCCAGCAGGCCTCGTACTGGATGCCAGCCAAAACTGAATTCTGCCCATAAACGAGAGATTTAAAAAGTGAATCGTTAGAAACCGGGTACAAGTGCATTAACCATCGCGCAAAACATGTCGCAGGATTATGGAGTGATAGTTACATTACAAACTATCCGTAAGCATCTGCACAAAAGTGGCTTTCACGGTCGAGTCCCAAGTAGGAAGCCATTTATAAATAAACTAACTTAATCGGAAACGCCGCCTCGAGTTTGCTAAGGAACAACTATCCAAGCCTCTTTCGTTCTGGGATCGTGTTATTTTTTCGGACGAGAGCGAATTAAATTTATTTGGGTGTGACGGACGACAGAAAGTATGGCGGAAACCGAAGGAAGCCCTACAGCTCAAAAACCTCAGATCTACGGTGAAGCACGACGGAGGAAATATAATGGTGTGGGGGTGTATGAGTGCTGGAAGAGTGGGTAAACTGCACATATTTGCAGGTATTATGAATCAGCATATGTACCTTGATATTCTGACCGACAATTTACTTGAGATTGCCAGAAAATTTGAATTAGAGGAAATTTAGGTTGTTCAACACGATAGCGACCCTCAGCATACTGCCCGAAAGGTTCAAGAATGGTTGCTTTACAGAGTAGGTAGACTTCTCAAAACTCCTCCACAATCACCAGACCTGAATCCCATTGAGCATTTGTGGGATGAAATTAATAGCAGAATTCGTAAACGTCCGCTAAAATCCTTGCAGGATTTTAAAAGAGTCATCAAGGAAAAATGGGAACAGATTTCGGGAGAAATTACAACGAAACTGGTTGGATCGATGCAAGCACGTGTCCGGGAAGTAAACAAAAACAAAGGTGGCCCAACATCGTTTTGACTTAAATTTAAACTTCATTGTTTTAGTTTATAAATTACTGCTTATATTGTGTTCACACACTTTTTTTGCAATATTTTTTAAACTTTTCTGATTTTCAAATTCTTGGGAATTTTACAAGCATAAAAATATTAATGTTTAATTTTAGAAACATACTTTGTGCTTTTTAAGATACAAACAAAATGTTTTTCTTTTGAAAATATTGCTTGTATTGCCCTTGTAGTAAATTCAGATCATTTTCTTATGATTGCTAAAGAATTTTTTTTGCCCAGTGTATATATATATATATATATATATATATATATATATATATATATATATATATATATATATATATATATATATATATATATATATATATATATATCAGCAAAATGATTAAGAGAGATAATCTCTGGAATGGCTGATCCGATTGAAATGCAACTTTCGGAGAACGTAGATGTATATAACAAGTAGGTCCATGATTTATTAAAATTAAGATATCTTTAACTCTTTGGCGGCTGTGGACATTTTAGTGAATATTCAGGTACCCTTAGATTTCCCTAAAAACATATATTGGAAATGAAAACTTATTATGTTTATTGAAAACTTATTATGTTTAACTTCGATGCAAAAACTACAGAGGCATATCGCTACTTTGTACGTCCTATAAGATACTGACGAAAATATTAAAAAATAAAATAAATGTATACGCTGAAAAGGTCTTTGGGGAGTACCAAGGAGGCTTTAGGTCTGGTCTATCCACTACGCCAGATCTTCGTGGACTTTAAACAAGCATATGACAGTATTGACCGAAACATACTGTACAAAATAATGCTATACTTCGGCATCCCGGCAAAACTAGTCCGGCTGACCAAAATGAAGATGACGTCGACAGCATCATAAGTCAGAATCAACAACAGTCTGACTGACGCCTTTGACACATATGTCGGACTAAAGCAAGGCGATGGGTTGGCCCCTCTGCTGTTCAACCTAGTACAAGAGTACGTGATAAGGAAGATTCCTGTCGACACAGGGGGTACTCTTCTATATAAGTCGAACCAATTAGTGGCCTACGCGGATGGCATTAACATCTTGTCACGTTCCTTCACATCCGCCAAAGAACTCCTGTTGAAACTTGACCAGGAAGCCAAAGAAGCAGGCCTGAAGATCAATTAGACGAAAGCAAAAATCATAACGCAAACAAGAAAGAAGACCTCCATTAGACGAAATATAATTTCGGACGAATATAATTTAGAGAATAAAGACGAATTTATATACTTAGGCTTGAAATTGACAACGAAAGGCAGTGAAACTGATGAAATTAAACGGAGAATACAGCTCGCTAATAAAACTTTCTGTCGACGAAGACTGCGCAAAGCTGCTTGGTTTTCGAAATTGGAGGACGCGGTCATTGGATCGAGACAACTGGGGGCGTCACCTGCGAGAAGCCAAGGCCTGAGAGGGGCTATAGTGCTACGACGACGAACGTTACTCTAAGACAGATTTCAAAAAAGTGGTTGAAAATTAGTATAGGGCTGCCACCTATGACAGTTTTTGTCTCCTAAATTTGTAAATTTGCTCAGGAAAATAAAGGTTTTTTCCCTATAACTTCCGATGCAGTAACGAAATCAAACTCATGTGATATTGTTGTATTTCTAATTCTGTAGGAATTTCGTTGACAAAACATGAAAGGGCTGCCAGCTATGAAGAATTTTGTAATTTATTTACATTTCTTTATTGAGCGATGCTGTCATTAAATTTCCAAATGGGAATGATTCTGCAATGACAGTTAACAAAAAATATTTACGTTTCGAAAATTTGAAAAGTTTTGAGGGTGGTAGCCCTTAAATTATATTTACTCCTATAACTTGCAGCGCAGTCATTCGATCGAAACGAAATTCATAGGGTGGGTTTAACACAACGTGAAGCAGCTATGGCACTAACACATGATTGTCAACACCAGACAATTTCGTAAATATTGCACCAGCGGATGCTTCCATTTGGTATGCATAAGCAAAGCATTTACAATAAAATAAGTAACCGATATTTAAATGTTCCAAGTTTTGGAAATATTTCGGATGGCAACCCCAGACATAGTTTAATCGCTGAAACTTTCGATGATATCTTTAATATATATATATCATTTATATTTTTGAGTCACTCAAAGATAATTTCTTCGAAAACCAGTTTTCTAGCGGTTCGAATGCGCTAGAATTTTTTTAATTTCTTTTTCTTTCTAAACCACCCCTGTCTTGAGGCAAACAAAACAAAAAAAAACTCTAGCGCACCTGAACCGCTAGAAACACTAATGTTCGAAGAATAGTAGAAGAATCGTGCAGGTTTTGAGTGCATATTCCACCACATGTGCTGCTTATTACGACCAAACTGTTTCAAATGCCACGTTTTACTATTGTCTCAAGAATGCATTATAACTCATATGGTAGAAGGTTTCAGATATTACCACTGGCATGAATTTCAACGTTTATGAGAGCAAAACACGGGTTAATTATATTCGTTATCAGTTGCTTATTTCACATAATTTTGAAAGCAGCATTTCATATAACATCAATGAATAAAATGCTCAGCGTCTGCAGCACTGTAACTGAAGTTGGTGTTTGGGGCTGCGATCCGAAAAATTTGCAGAACTTTGCGAATTGCAACATTGATTATTTATTTTAATTGTAAATGTTTCCGGTATGAATACTAACTGTAAGCGTTTATTGATACAAAAGTAGCACAACCGACTCGTGCTGGCAACCTTCTGCCAGTATCAAAGCCAAGAATATATCACATCTGCTTCACGTTGTTATATAACATTCGAAGTTAAAGGAGTACAAAGAAATTTAGAGTTACCTACAGCGAGTTTTTTCAAATAATCGAAAGCTTAATATTTGCTGTTTATTGTCACTACAATATCATTACCATTTGAAAATTCTACGATAAAACCGCTTAATAAAGATATTGCAATTAAACACAAAACCAACAATAGCTGGCAACCCTATCGTGGCTTTTCAACCAAATTTGGCCTGAATAATGTTTATGACAGGTTTCATTGATTGTATGAAATTCGTATTGATTTCATGACTGCACTGGAATTTATAGTGCAAAAAGTTTTATTTTCCTGAGCGAATTTTCAAAACCAAAGACACAAAAATTACCATAGCTGGTAGCACCAATCAAATTTTTCAACCAAATTTCCATCAAACAGAGATTAGAGTTAGGTTTAGCTACTGTGCCAATTTCATGAAAATCTGGTAATTTATTCACATTTCATAGGGCAAAAAGCAGTTTTTTTTCTTTGTAATTTTTCAAGATGGCACCACTGGCACAGAGTTGCCCACAATTCAAAATCGCTTCTATCAAATCTGGTCTTACTTAAGTCCAATGCATTCTGTAAATTTTAGCTGTATCTGATTATTGGTTCGTGAGTTTCCGTGAACAGAAGTTTTTGATGCTAAAAATATAGGTTAACTGGGAGAGGGTTACCATTCTTGTCCGACATGAAATTTCCAATGTTTTATTTTGAACGTGTAGATAAAACATAAGATTTATATACAGATTGGTTTTATTGCAAGAAACGGACATTTTTTTGAATAATCGATGGTTTGAATGTTTTCACTTCCAAATTTTTTTTTTCAAAATGAAGACACTAAAATTATCATAGCTGGCAGCTCCAACCGAATTTTTCAACCAAATTTCTATCAAACGTGGCTTAAAGTAAGGTCCAGCAATTGTGTGAGTTTCGTCAAAATCGAACGATTCAATCAGAATTTATAGGGCTAAAAACAGTTATCTTTTTTAGTGGTTTTTGAAGATGGCACCACTGGCACAGAATCGCCCGCATTTCAAAATCACTTCTATCAGACCTGGTCCTATTTAAGGCCAATACATGCTGTGAATTTCAAATAATTCTGCTCATCGGATCGTGAGTTTCCGTGAACAGAAGTTTTTGATGCTAAAAATATAGGTAAATTGGGCAAGGGTTACCAGGCGTGCCCGTTATACCATATCTTTTTTTTTTTTGGTTATGTAAACAAAGCACAAGATTTACATATGAAAGGATTATTTTTGAAGAAACGACATTTTTTCAAGAGAGACGATGATTTGGAGGTTTTCACTTTCAGTGCCTGCCCTAGCTACAGGGTTGCCAGCACGCTCATTAAAAGCTGCACAAATGTACAGCTAAATAATATCAATATGTCCTGAAAATTTCGTAATGATTGAATAGCTCTGTCAAAAGTTATCGAAATTTAAAAATTTTCAAATTTTCCCGTCCTCTTTTTAGGCACCCAGCGCACACATAGGGTTAAAAAATTCCAAAGCATTATCTGATTCATATGTAAAACACGTTAGAAATTTATTTTGTTAACTTTATTTTTGCGAAAATCATTTGTGCACGAAATAATAGGTATATTAAAAATATCACTTAAATGCCCGCCGGCGCGAAAAGGTTAACAATAACTGACATTTAAAGAGACCTGGACCTATTCTGCATATACACCAATGTATTCTGAAAGTTTCAGTTCAATCGAATAGCGCGTTCCCGAGATTATCTCACTGAAATTTTTTGATGATATATATATATATATATATATATATATATATATATATATATATATATATATATATATATATATATATATATATATATATATATATATATATATATATATATATATATGGAAATATGAATTTTTGGCCGAATCGATTTTAATAC
The DNA here is from genome assembly GCA_947369275.1 of Nemotelus nigrinus. Lineage (NCBI taxonomy): Eukaryota > Metazoa > Arthropoda > Insecta > Diptera > Stratiomyidae > Nemotelus > Nemotelus nigrinus. Next base: position 159,260,148 of record OX376373.1, read on the forward strand.
TAATGTTCTTCGAACATTAGTAATTCTTCGAACATTAGTAATAATTCAAATTAGCGGAGCGATTATTGAGTTTTAGCGAATTAACGCTCGGCAATTGATTTTTATATATATAGTTTTTAATTTTTATAAAGAAGTTAGAATAAATTTGCAATAATTGAGTTAATGTTTCAGTGGACAACGTGTTCGTATTTTTATTGATGAACAAATAATTGACTGACATTCGATACAGGATGATTGTAATAAAGAGCACAAATTGTGTCCAGTCAAAATTGAAAAATCAAAATCAATTTCTCTACTTTCCTTTGAAAATTAATTTTCCTTTCCACAAGAGTCGTGCAAGGTTTAGTTTTGATCAATAGCACTATATTGCATGTGTATGCCTGAATCGGTTTTCACTGCAAACAATTACATGCTCATTGTCATTAATGTGCATGTGATTGTTTAACATGTAAATGTTCATGTTTTGTGGCTAATTTTACTATTTCTTTGTTTTTTATTCAGTTTTATTTCGTAAACACCGGATTGTTTTGCTATAAAATGAGGAGAATAACTTCTGCACTTTCATAGAGTCGTGGGAGGTTTCATTCGAAGTTATTGAAAGATTTAAGTAGCAGTGAATAATCAGGAAGCTTAAAAATGAAATTTTTTGTAGTAACGATGTTATTCATTGGTTGTTTCATATCGAGTAAAGTGTTGTTTTTAGTAGACGATTAAACTATTATTTAATGTGATCATTTTTGTGCAGATACCCTAGCTGGCGTCTCTTGTGGACAAAATGAAGTATTCAAGGCTCAAGTCCGTGATTGCTCTCCTTCTTGTAAAGGACATCCAGCCCTTTGTGCGCGAGTTTGGCCCAGACCAGGTTGTGATTGCAAACAAGACTATGCAAGGGATGTAAGGGTTCCACATGGTCCTTGTATTCCAATTGAAGATGCATGCAAGCTTATGCTGGAGATGCATTCAAATTTATACTGAAGATATATGCAAAAAGGATAAATAAATTGTTTTAATCATATATTTTATACGGTTTATGTTTACTTACATTGGTGAAATTATTAAAGGCTTAAAATATTAAGTCGCTAGTGGTTTGCGAACATGGATTTTCTTGTCACAAGATGTGTTTATATCGCTGCCATTTGGTCATTGTCAGGTGATTTAAAAGAAACAATTGTTTGCGCTCTTGCTTCTCTCTCTCTCTCGACTGGTATTCTAATTTTTCATAATCTGGTTTGTGTCAAATCCATATGCTTTCGTTCTTGAAATTGTTTGGATACCAAAGCCCCTGACAGCTTTTTTTTAAATTTTAAATTTTACTTACATAGCTTAACATAAGTGAGTATTTAAAATGAAATTTTTTGTATCTAGCAGCTATACTATTGACGCCTGACAGTTGGATATCAAAAGTTGCATATTCATTCTTATTTCTTGAAATAAAATAACCGTTTTGTTTACTAAAAAGATTTAGAAAATCGCTAAACAAACTCTGTGAATAAAACTCTAAATGATTTGATACATTTAGATAGTTTTATCGGTGCTATATCTTGGAATTTTACTTTTCATAATATGGAATTTTCGCTATTTTTGATTTCCAAATGTATGTAATATATTCATTGAGAACTCTGTTTTATTGATAGGCGGTTAGAATTAGTCAATGATTTTCAAAATTTTCGACTTTAAAGCCTCGCAGTTGGAATGCAAAATAGGTTTTTGGTTCGCAGGAAACGATGGATCCCAATATATTTAACTAAAGATTCGAAAAGTGTCTTAATGTTCGCTTATTTAATGAAACATATTGCCCGTATCTTTTCTGTTTCCTTTTATTTTCCTAAGTGGTACCTGTAGGTTAGTATGATTTGTTCTTGAAGGGTACTAATAATTATATTATAATCATAACCACTTGCAAGTATGACAGTGTGATCCACGTAAATAGCAATTTGACAATGAGGTGCTATTCTGAGTCAGAAATATTGGGTTTTTTTTATCGAAAATAAAACTAATTTTTGAAAATACAAATAATGAACTTAAATCAATGATATATTTCCCATTTTTTGGTGGCCTTTTGCCATCTTTCTGGCAAGTTCATAATTCCACGTTCATAAAACTTCTGATTTTTATCGGGAAAAAAACTAAACCAAATGCGATCACCCAGCGTCATCATCATTGAAAGTTTCACTATCCAAATGGCTTTGCAAAGATCGAGATAATGGTTATAGGATGGAACCAAATTAGGGCTATGTGGTAGATGTAAAATCGATTCCCAACCAAGATCCAACAATTTTTGGCGAGTGACGAAAGATACATGTGGCCTAGCGTTGTCCTTGTTAAAAATGATACCTGGCCGATGTGCCAATTCTGGACGTTTTTCGTTGATCGCTGTATTTAATTTGTCCAGTTTATGACATTACACATCCAAGTTGATTGTTTGGTTACTTGAAAGCAGCTCAAAATCATATTTTTCCAATGCCATCAAATTGAGATCCAAATTTTCTTTTGATAGATATCATTTTCGATTGAAGTTATTGTTAATAATTTATTTTACATTGCAGGTGATGATTCGTTTCAATAAAGGCTCAGATTCATTGCGTCTAAAGCTTAATACTGTCATCGGTTTCACGTGAAATTTCACGTTAAATTGGTTTTGACCAAAATTGTAAATAAGCAAGAGTTGTACTCAGTTCTTAGTGTGGAAATTTGCTTGGAAGTTGTTTTCGTTTTGAAAAGTAACATTTGATGTTTAAATTTGAAAACTGAATTGTGCAATTATCTTTTGTATAACCATATCGATCGAAAATTGAAATTCTTCATGTTTTATCGGTCAGAAATTACCAGAGTCTCAGCTTTTTCCCATTGTTAAGAATTTCACTCCAGAGAATGATCAGATTATGAAGACTTTGTCAAAATTCAGCTTCACGATTAATTCTGTACCAGCTAGCGAATCCAATCCCGGGATCCCGGCTAATTTCTGGTCCCGAAAATCCCGGGATTGATGAGTTCTAATCCCGGGATTTTCGGGATCAGAAATTGGCCTGGATTCCGGGGCCGGGAGTCAAGCATAATCGGCAATCAAATTACGGCAAGACTCGAAAAGAGCAAATAGAATCCATATTTATGAGAAAGCAATTAGCATGCAGGTTCACATCAAAATGCGTAAAGAATAGAGCAAAAAAAAACCGATGTAAAGAAAATAGAAAGGGGTTTGTGAATAAATAAGTATGGACTGTTTCGCATTTAGTGCATTCGTTACTTCGAATGATTTGAGGAAATTAATACTAGCGAATGCATACACAGATTTACCAAAATCCTCAATAACAATCAAAAAAAGGCTGTGGGCTATGCAAGCAGGATAAAAAAAATAATAAAAAATGAGATAAGGCAGGCTAGTATCTCAGGTGAACGGTTCAGTTTGCCGTTTGATGAGTGGACCTCGACAACAAATAGGCGCTACACAAATATTAACATCTACTTAGTGAATTCTTACTGGAGCTTGGTGCGAGTAAGGATATCAATGACAGTTGCAAACTACCTAGATATATTAAAAGAGCGTTTCGCTGAGTTTGATGTTTCTCTAGGAAAAGACATTGTTACCATCATAACTGATGGGTCAAATGAAATGCGAAAAGTAAGCAGACTAGTTAATACAGAGCAACATATTTGTTTGGCGCATAGCATCCACTTGGCAGTTTGCGATGATCTCTATAATACGAGGTCCATTCTAGATCAAAGAGTTGATGAAGCAGCTGATAATCTGGACGAAGACCACGAAGATTTGGACGCTCCTGAATCAGCTTACTACGATGAACCCAGTCGCCTGCAAGACACGCTAGATCTGACAAAAGACATCAGCGCATGCATGAAGAAAGTTTGTAAGGTAGTTTTATATTTTAAAAAAGCTTCAACGAAAAATAATAACGATCTTCAAAACTATGTCAAATCCGAGCAAGGCATTTAATTATCTCACTTACTAGATTGTAAAACAAGATGAAATAATCTCTTGACAATGTTTAAACGGTTTTCCATTTTGAAAAATAGTAAACATTAATAGGCCTGCAATATCCAGAGCGATTAAAAGGAACTGAGTTTGATTCGATTCAGAAACTTATTGAAATTTTACTCCTTGTAAAATTGACTGTGGAGGCCTTAAATCGCAAAGATCCAAATTTATGCCCTGCTAATACTTCATCAAGATTTTTATTTAGGCTGCTAGGAGAAAAACGGTCCATTCTTGTGAATGCTATGTAAAATTGCAATATTGGACCGAATAAAAGAGCGTCCGTGTACTGAGCTGGTTAGCTAAGCTATCTCCAGAATCTTCATTGTGGCAGCAAAAATTTACCAAGCGAAATAGAATCTCTATTTTGGAAGCCAAGCAACGCAAATATTAAAAAAAAAATACTTCAATGATCTAGATGCTGAACCCTTTGCTTGCTAGCCAAAGAAATGAGGAGAACCCCGTAGATACCCATATTGAATCAGAACAAGGTAGTCGTCAATTGATGCTACAAGAATAGCTGCAAAGGTATGAAAATAATCAATCCTGAAATGCCGCAAGAAACTAATCTAATTAAAACTATTGCAAAAGAAATGAAACTTTTCGAAAGTAGTGGCACTCGCATAGTTTGGAGCAGGCTTACCAATATGTATCGACCGTTTCCGCGGCGTCCAACATCGGGAATAAATTTAGAAGCAGGCTTGGAGACGATACTTTGGATACTTTGCTATTGCTTCAATGTTACTTCCGAAAAAACCAATGAACTTTGGCAGAATTTTTATGTGTTGAATATTTTATATGTTAAGAGTTGTGATTTATTGTTGTGATTTTTTGTCGTGATTTGTTGTAATTTGTAATAGTTGTAATTTTAAATATTTGCTTTCATACTGTCGACGTCTCGGATAATTAAAATTATTGTTTTTATTTGCATCAATTAAATAAATTAGTAATTATTCGGTAACATATTTTTTATACAGTTTTCAGCTTACTTATTGCTGTAGTTTTGAAATGATGGCACATAATATAATCTGTTTATTAAAAACTTGACTTATATTGTTGTGTTATATTTTGAAACTCGAATCCCGGGATCCCGGGATTTGAGATTTTTTAATCCCGTAATCCCGGGATTGAAAAAATGGTTCGGGATTGGAATCCCTAGTACCAGCCTTTAGAAATTAACATTTTGTTACATAGAAATCGATTTAAGCAGCCTCTTTTATTTTGTTGTTGCTTTGATTTTCTGCAAATCGCAAGCAGGGCCGGATTTGATCTTCTTGCCGCCCCTGGGCAATTGTGAACTTGGCACCCCTCCCCCATTTATATCCCGCCCGTCTAAATTCAGCTCCAAATTTTTCGACTAAACTCCAACAACAACGAATTCAAAATTTTTTGCATTATTATTTTTATTATTTTAGAATATATCCTACTAATACGTTAGCTAGAAACTAGCCATACAAATGCAATCCAAATTCGAGCTGTAAAGCTAAAAGCATAAGTTTACCCTTGTATAAATCTTCCCAGCCTAGGACATGTAATGTTAAAAAGAAAACAACATGCAATGGTTCGGTAATGCTTCCACGCATTACGCGTAATGCTTACCGAATATTGCGTTAAACACAATACAATGATTTTGCCGCAGGAGGAGGCATGCTTCTATGTACAATGCCGCAGTTGAATTTGGTGGTCATAAATTCATTTTTTTTCTTTTGTATTGCTAAATCCTGTTGTACCAGGATTAGGTTGACTTATCACAATACATATCAGCCATCGCTTGTCTATTCCACCAGACCATTCAACCTAATTCAAATAGACTTAATTGTTTGTTAATTACCTAGTGGTGATGCCAACCTACGGTTGCTATCACCGCTAGCGATGCGCAAAAATTAGAAATTTGGCAAATTCTGCCGCTGCACAGTGACCGATTTTCCGGAAAAGCTGGCCAAAATTGGAAATTCTTTTTTTAAATTGTCAAGTAGCACATGGTAAAGTGTGCCATGGTGCACTTCTCTGTATATCTGCGGAAGCTAAATGAGCTTTCATGTGTACTTTCCGAGTTAGAGCAGGTTGAACAGACATGTTTCGGAGACACGCCTGTCAGTTGTCTGGGGTCTATAATTTTGCGTAGTTAATAAAGTGTCGGTGCAGTGTTCCAGAGTGATTTTTCTCTACCTAGTCCAATGGAAGGTGTTGTATTGAAGGTGTTTATAACATATTATGTAAATCGTCTGCTTTGAATGAAAGAAATGCCTGTAAATATGCACGACCGGATTTTTTGTCACCATTTTACCTATACCCACGTTGAAAGTTATGAGATTAATGGAGATTAGTGGTCTGCAGACGTTTTTTATAATGATTACAGTATAATTTATTGATATTTTGCAAGATCCCGTGCCACGGGGCACCACTGCATTTTTGGTGTCTGTTTTATTACGCGGTGCGTTCGTGGCCCTGCAGTGTGTGCTGAGAGCAAGTTGCAGTAAAATCAAGTTTTTGGTTCATTGGGGACTCCCTGGCGAATACGCAGGAAGTCCCTGAGGAATATGACTTTTTGATATGATTGTATAGCATATAAGGGGCTATACGAGCAGTGACGTAGTGTGCTTTTCAGGGGCCCATGGATTTTTTTTTTTTTAATTTTCCAATCTCTAATTTTGCTTAGTATTTCAATTTTTTTTTTGTAAACGATTTGAATTATTCCAGAGACCATCAGTGTTGTACAATGTAGACACCGTGAAATTTTTGATGCATTGTATAAACAGTTGCTTTTGGATCTGGGCGACAAAATAAAGATTCTAGAATAACATCTATTCAAAGATAAAAGGGGATCTTTTACGTTCGGTACAAGCGAGAAAAATGCATTGATGGAATTTATCAACAACTTGAAAATAAAATGCATTAACAGCAAAAGAACGCATGAAAGTTTTGTGACAAAAAACGCAGAGTGGTTGAATGGCACTATAGCCTTCAAAGTGTGTTTAATGAAGACGGAATTATTCATAAACTCATGCTATGTTTAATAAAACGAACTTTTAATTTTTTTAAACCGAAAAAAATAGCACACTATCATCAGAGGCTCCTATTGAGATTTCTAGTGCAGAGTTGATATCAGATAACTCTGACGCAAGCTCATATGCAGATGATGATTCTGCATCTGATAGTGATTAAGATTAGGCTGTTATAATTTTTAATAGCATTATAACTCGTTAAGGGTTAATTGATTCATTATAATTATAATGACTGACTGCAATAATATTATTTTGTACAATAAAATTCATTAAATGACTTATATATCTCCTTTTTTCTTCTGCGCCTTCCACCGATCTTGCAAATAAATTAAGCTTCAATTGGACGGCCTCTTTTATATTGTACCACGTACTTGATGTTTGGCTTCAATTGAAAAACGTAAATTCAATATTCACAGTACAAGTCCGCCATTTTTTATCCGCCATTTTGAATTTTGAAAAAACAATATCATATTCGAATTGAGCAACTAAAAAAACTACAGTTCTAGAAGTTTTTCTGTGATCGGATAACTTTTCGGATTTTGGCCAGCTTTTCCGGAAAACCGGCCACTGTGCGCTGCGGGAAATTCGGCCGCAGGCATTGTGCGCATTACTATACAAAACAGTGCATTCAAATTTTTTGACAGCGGTTTGCCGCAGCCCACTGCGGCAAATCGTTGTATTGTGATTAAAGCGTATATCCGTAAGCATTACTTTTCCCGTTGGGAACAAACTAGCCATATAATATAAAATAACAATACAAACACGATTATCAGAAACTGGTAAATTATTTTTGGTTTTTTCAGAGAGCTAACATTTTTTTTACTAAAATAAATACGTATACTTGTTAAATAAATAATCGCCTAACTTTTTTATAAGCAAATTCGTCGTCGTCGTAGCACTACAGCCCCTCCCGGGCCTTGGTTTCTCGCAGGTGACGCCTCCAGTTGTCTCGGTCCAATGACCGCGTCCTCCAACTTCGAAAACCGAGCAGGTTTGCGCAGTCTTCGTCGACAGAGTCAGACCAGCGTTTTCTGGGTTTTCCCACTGGTCTTCGACCCACAGCCCTTCCGTCGAATACCTTCTTAGGTACTCGATGCTAGTCCATTCGTTGCACGTGACCAGCCCATTGCAGCTTCCACAGTTTCACTATTGTAGCAACCTCTGGCTCGTCAAAAACCTCGTACAACTCGTGGTTGTACCATATCCGCCATTGGCCACACTCTTGTTTAGCTCCAATTATACGCCTGAGGACCCGTCTTTCGAAGGCATTCAACATATTTGTGGACGCTTGGGTAAGGGTCCAAGTTTCACATCCGTAGCACAACACATGTCTGATGATTGATTTGTAGACTTGGAGCTTCGTCTTCCTGTGTATGCAGCTGGTCTTCAGTAGGGCCAGAACGGAGTAGAAAGTTTTATTAGCGAGCTGTATTCTCCGTTTAATTTCGTCAGTTTCACTGCCATTCGTTTTCAATTTCGAGCCTAAGTATATAAATTTGTCCACATTCTCTAAATTATATTCGTCCAAAATTATATTTTGTCTAATGGAGGTCTTCTTTCTTGTTTGCGTCATGATTTTTGTTTTCGTCTGATTGATCTTCAGGCCTACTTCTTTGGCTTCCTGATCAAGTTTCAACAGGAGTTCTTTGGCGGATGTGAAGGAACGGGACAAGATGTTAATGTCATCCGCGTAGGCCACTAACTGGTTCGACTTATACAGAAGCGTACCCCCTGTGTCGACAGGAATCTTCCTTATCACGTACTCAAGTGCTAGGTTGAACAGCAGAGGGGCCAACCCATCTCCTTGCTTTAGTCCGACATTTGTGTCAAAGGCGTCAGTCAGACCGTTGTTGATTCTGACTTGTGATGCTGTCGACGTCATCGTCATTTTGGTCAGCCGGACTAGTTTTGCCGGGATGCCGAAGTATAGCATTATTTTGTACAGTATGTTTCGCTCAATCCTGTCATATACTTGTTTAAAATCCACGAAAATCTGGTAGACGTCGATGTTAAATTCCCAGCATTTTTCAAGCACTTGTTTGACTGTAAAGAGCTGATTCGTAGTTGAGACGCATCGCTTTGGCGTGCAGGCGCAGGGCACAGCGAGCCAGGAATAGGCCGGGAGCGGCTGAGCTATCTGCTGCTCACATTGCGGCAAAGAGGGAGCTGACCAAGGCCATCACGAGGAGCAAACGTGCCAAATGGCAGGCTCTTTGTGAGGAGGTCAACTCAGACCCCTGGGGGGATGGCTACAAATTGGTTACTCGCAGACTTGGCTGCATGCGGCCTAGCACTCTCATGGATGCGATATCCATGGAGCGTATCGTTGGTTCGCTGTTCCCGGTGCATTCGCCAAGGGCTGACGGGCCCATCATCGTTAACCAGGCGGATGTTCCTCCCTTTACGGACGAGGAGCTGAACAGTGCAGTGTCCAGGATGAAGAATCGGAGTCGTGGCGGAGAGCCAACCGCGTCTATTATTGGACTTGTATAATTCATGTCTAGTCGCGGAGGTCTTCCCGTCGCGGTGGAAAGTAGCTCGACTGGTACTTGTTGACAAGGGGAAGGGTAACCGGGGCAATCCATCAGCATATCGCCCACTGTGCATGCTGGACACTGCGGGGAAGCTTCTCGACGGGTTGCTCAAGCCAAGGCTGCTGTCAGCAGTGAGATCTGCTGGTGATCTCTCTGCCAGGCAGCACGGCTTCCGAAAAGGGCATTCAACAATCGATGCCATCTCAGAGGTTGTTGGGGCTGTAGCAAGAGCGGAAGAGGCATGCCATCAAGCCAGACCGGTCGTCCTGCTGGTAACGCTGGACGTACAAAATGCCTTTAACTCGGCGAGGTGGACAGACATCCTGCGGGCCCTTGAGCAGACGTTCCGTATCCCTGACTACTTGCTAGCCATGATGCGGGACTACCTCAGGGATCGCTGGTTGCTCTACGACACCGACGAAGGAGTCAAAAGAAGGCCTGTCACTTCAGGTGCGGCACAGGGGTCGATCTTAGGACCTGATCTCTGGAACATCATGTACGATGATCTGCTGCGCCTGGAAATGCCTGCGGATGTGTTTCTGGTAGGTTACGCTGATGACGTCGCAGCGGTAATCACTTCCAGATCTGCCGAATTCGCTCAATTCAGACTTAACCAAGTCATGCGGAGGGTGGATCGGTGGATGACCGAACACGGCCTCCAGCTGGCAATCTCTAAAACAGAGATTGTTATGCTGACAAAGCGGAGGATACCAACTGTCATACCCATGACAGTTGGCTCCGTCGAGGTCCAGACCAGCAAGTCGGTCAGGTATCTGGGAGTGACCCTGGACACCAAGCTGACGTATTGGGATCATATCCGCAGGGCCTGTGACAGGGCTCTAGTAGTCGTCACTTCGCTGAGTAGGCTAATGGCCAACGTCGGTGGACCCAGTGAGACGCGACGGAGGCTGCTGATGGTAACGACCGATTCCATCTTGCTATATGGAGCCGAAATCTGGGGAGATGCGCTCCGAACTGAAAAGTTCCGGAAGCGCATTGCCAGTGTCCAGCGCAGGGGTGCCCTGCGTATCGCCTGTAGCTACCGCACAGTCTCAGAAGAGGCTGTGATGGTGGTATCGGGAGTAATCCCGATCGATCTACTAGCGCGAGAACGCAAACAAGGGTACCTCTATCGCTCAGAGCTGGGTAGAACCAATGCCTTCTAGAAGTACGGGCCGTCAGGCTACGTAATCGTTCTCGCCGTGACGTCATGAGTTTAGGAAATTTGACATTTCCACGAGGCAGTGCCAATGTACACGGAAATTTCACTTGCGGTTTTTTGGTTAAAATATGAATAAAACGTTAGTTTTTTGTGCGTGGACGCGTTATAATACTAATATTTAGTCATAACGTACACTTTGTACCAATTAATTGTATCGCGACAGTAAATCGACACGAACCATCACATAACCTAACACCAACCGATAAACATTTCGTAGCGAATTTTCCACATTATACCGCACGCACCGCATTAATTTGTGTTTTAGCTGTTCACTAGCACTGTTCTACATAAACCACTTTAGTTTTCATTTCACTGACTTTAGCACAACCCGTACAATTAACATTTTCCCGCGGACGTCCCATAAGACTACGTGTGTTTTTCGCGACATTTGTCCCGATGCTCTGACGTCATCATTCTGCATTACGGCCTGTACATCTAGAAGGCATTGGTAGAACTGAGGCTCTGACGCACGCGCGTACGCTTACTCTCCAACTCTGGCAACAACGTTGGAGTTTAAGTGCTAAAGGACGCTGGACGGCTAAGCTAATTGGTCTCATTGAGCCTTGGCTTAACTGAGCCACGGAGAGGTAAAAGTTTACCTTTGTCAATTCTTGACAGGGCACGGTTACTTCAGGAAATACCTGAACAGAATGGGTAAGGTGGTCACACCGTACTGCCGGTACTGTGTGACTGAGCTTGATGATGCTCAGCACACATTCTTTATGTGCACTCGCTTCGTAAGTTTGAGGCGCACCATTGAGTCCACGATTGGCCTGGCAACGCCTGAGACGATCGTGGAAGCAATGCTGCGAAACGAGGAGAACTGGCGCGCAGTCTCAACATATGTTGAGAAAGTGCTGCGCATAAAGCGGGAGGAGGGTTGCCTTACCGACCCATGAACTGTGGTAGTTTCTGAAGTCCGTGGTTACCGATGGGTGAGTCAGCACGACCGGGTCGTGGGCTTGTAGATGGTCCTTTTTTTTAGTGAGTCAAACCTCACATACCCCGAGGTGAAAGGTCACCCGGGGATCTGGTATACAGATTTTTTTTGCCATCTACACTAGGGGGGAAAAAAAAAGTTGATCTACCAGACCAAAAGCCTCTTTGGTACTCCCCAAAGACCTTTTCTGCGTATACATCTATTTTATCTTTTAATATTTTCGTCAGTATCTTATAGGATGCACAAAGTAGCGATATGCCTCTGTAGTTTGCGCACCGAAGTTTGTCTCCTTTTTTTTGGATAGGGCATATGATGGATTTGCACCACTCCTGCGGTATTTTTTCTTGACCCCAGATGTTCTGGATCAATTTGTGGATGGCTTTTATAGGGCAGCTTCCACCGTATTTGATTAGCTCGACCGGAATCTCGTCAATGCCCGGCGCTTTATTGTTTTTCTGGCTTTTTATGGCAGACTTGACTTCTTCCAGCGTTGGAGGTACGATCGGGACTTCGTCAGAGATGTCTATCGGCTCTGATATTATCGAGCCATGTGCAGGATTAAGGAGTTATTTGAAATAGCAAGCCCACCTCTCCTTAATCTGGCTATCTTCGGCGATGATGTTGCCGATTTCGTCTTTACAGAGTGTCGTCTTGGGTTTATATCCGCGTCTTAAACATTTCAATAATGTGTAAGCTTGCCTAGTTTTATTGCTCGCCAGATTTTCGTCAATGCTCTTTAATTGCTCGTCATAATATTTTCGTTTCCTACATCGAATGATCTTATTTGCTACTCGTAGGAGGTTTTCATATTTTTCTCTCTTCGTTTGGTGTTCCTTTCAAGGAACTGTTAATATGCCTGATTTTTCTTGCTCAGCGCATCCTGGCATTTGTTGTCAAACCAGTTGTTTCTTTTGCGCCGAGCTTCATACCCAACCATTTTTCTGCAGTGGCTTTGATTGCTGTCTTCATCTCCATCTAGACCTCGTCAACCGGCCTCACTGTGCTATTTTGTAGGATGGGGGTTAGCTTAGTCTCAAGAGTTTTTGAGAAGTTTTCTGCTACTGACGCCGTTTGGAGCTTTCCGATGTCAAACTTACGCAGAGGACTCGTCTTCGTCACGTACGCCTTTGACATGCGACATCGATATTTGGATTTAACCAAGTAGTGGTCCGAGTCACAATTTGCTCCTCGAAACGTCCGAACGTCAAGTATGCTGGAAGCCCATCTCCACTGAGTAAGCAAATTAGATGATTAGATTTTCAAAGTCTAAAGAACGAAGTAACTCAGATTCAAGTTCTAAGAACTTTCTGGGGAAGATATAAGCAAACTCTACCTATTTTTGAAATAAAAAGTAATAAAAAAATATTAAAAATTGCTGAGTTGTTGAGGAGATCTCCCATAACCCTGGAGTGTTATAAGTTTTTATGCAAGAAATGCATAATTGTTTCAGTTTTTGCTGATTTTCTAGGAAGAATCATAATTTTGCAACAAAACTTGAAAGTCTTAGATAGCATGAAACTGCTCGAAAATTTGCCGACCTTCCACTCCTCCTAAATATTTGCCGCCTTGGACAGTTGCCCATAAAGGCCCAAACTTAAATCCGACCCTGATCGTAAGAACACGCTACTGATTGTTGATAAAATGAAATATTTAAGGAACTTTTTCAAGCATTCAAATTATTTTTTATTCAGCCTACATTTTGTTTTTGAACAAGGACGAAAAATGACCATAACGCAAAATTTACGATACAATGACGAAAGGATTAATGCCCGATAAAAATTGTTGCTATCAATATCTTTGTTTTCAAAATATGCTTGACTATCAATGAGATTTGTAAAGCCATAGGCAAATTGCTTATTTGGTAAGATTAGTGTCGCTCTATATGTAAATAGATTTTCCAAAATGAATTCGATGACTCAAATGTTTTCATTTCAAGAATCAATTTACCCTATTTTTGAATATTTTCGCAAGAATTCATCAACAAAACCATACCATATGGTAAATATTCGTATTAAAACATATTCGTTAATTAAGTTCAACAGAGATCTCCACAATTTTTGTATTATCAGTAGAAATTCACGAGCTCAGCTGTTCAAGCAACAAGCTTAAATTTTTGTTTGAATTAATTACATTGAATTTCTGAAATTTGGTAAGAATCATTACAATCTCAATAGCCTCCTGTTGAAAAACCTGTTTTCAAAAATCATTTACCGCCCAACATGCACACACTCTATCTACCACAAAGTCTACTACAACCAGTTGTACCAATCGTTTACACAAAACTCACATAAGCTCATCCATTATTCTCCTCCAATTCGACATTTGTCGTTCGGTCCGTTCCCGTCAGCTGTATGTAAACATAACCTCGAAATCCCATGTAAATTTCTCATTCCGACACCGGCCAAACGTAAATAAACTAAATTCTTTCAATAATTTTGTTCGACTTTCGTGATATTTTCTTGTGTATAGCTGTGAAGTGAATTGTGTGTAAAATGCCCGCGTGTACGGATACATATGGTTTCAATCAGACCGGTTTGTTTGCGGAAATTCGAGATGCATTGCCGGCAGATCGTACAAAGACACAGAACTTAATTGATTCGAAAGATGATATGCTGTTTGTATGGAATTCGAGGGATTGTCTTTTGTTGGCGTTAAATTGGCGAATGGCGAAAGTTAAGGGAAATGATTTAATCAAGTATCAGGTGAGTAATGAAAGATTGTGAAAGGGATTGCTGAAAGTATCCCGCCAAAATGATATTGGCTTTGAATTTGTATGCATTGTAGGATGCTTCGTTGCGTTTTAATTTAGAGAATTAAGTAGATGTGACGATGCTGCATAAATATATAATCGGAATTCTTTAAAAAGCACGGCTATTAGAAAAAAAAAAACGATTGAAATCGAATATCTGGGTTGCAAGTTGTGTATTTTGCTTCAGCTGATTGGTAGAATTACATGTGAGATATTCGAGCAGATAAATTTTTTTTTTAATTTCTCGCTGTAAACCAAAATGAAAACTTGTATTGGACATAGAAGCACCACAAAATACGTTGTAAACAACTTAATCAAGCAAGCTTCAATCCAATTGTATTGTAATCACACTCTCTCCTGTCCTGATATAGTTCAACTAAAAATTAAACTATACTAGCGCTAAAATGGTGTTTATTTATATATAAAAGCATCACCATTTGTCAATTCTTGTGTTAATCCTCGTCGAATCATGCCCTTTAATTTGAGAAGAAAGAGATTGAGTTCCTTTTGAACTTAAATGGTCCTATTGCTTGCATCATTCCTTCCATCAGTCATAAGGAGGCTCACTAATTTTGGTGACTATCAGCATTCTCTAGACGCTCGAAACTAAATAATCGAGTACTTAACTTCAGCTTCATCATTTAATCGGGCCTAAAAATGAAGTTTCATATATACTCTACATCTAAGCTTAACCCTAGAACTACAAACCGATTTTTTTTTGTAAACTACAAACCGGGGTAAATATTTACCCCACGGGTTTTTTGTTCGTAAAATCGTTATGAAAGCAGTAGTATGACTAATATGTACACATTTTTTTCGTTTTTTCATGCTACAGGAAATGGTAGAAAGCAAATTATTAAGGTTTAGATGGTGAAAAATTCATTTGAATAGCTAAAAGTGCCGAAAAACGGTTAAAAAGTCATTTAACACACAAACATTTATCAAATAGTTTCTAAACAACCGATTTTTAAATTTCTAACGGGATTTTAAAGAAAATACATAAGAGTTTGAGAAAAAATTCCACACGATGTTCTGCCAAAGGAGTCTATTTATTTGGGACTCTGAAAATTATAAAAAATTGGGAATCTGATCGATGGAAAAGTCAAATAAAAATATTGGTTATCAAAAATATATTTCGGTTTCTGCCATGCAAAGTACAAAAAAAAAAGAGAAATTTGATACATATAAAAAAAATTTAAAGTTAAGTTACTATTTAACCTATTCAGAGGCATCACAATTGATGCAGTAGATTATTCTGTGATTTTCGCAGGTCGGTCGTTTACACTCTGTGCAATATATTCGCGTTTTGCGATCCGCCGATCGGCGACATCTTAGCTGGTGTGAATTTTTCATTTAAAAGAGTTAAGATGTTGTTTTTTAATTCCCGGCGAAGAGAAGGTACTTTTAGCCTTGGTCTCAGGTGTGGCACCAAAAGCGAGTTGACCAAACTTTTTATAAATTGCCTTCGGTTCATACTTACAAGATCTGCGTTGAAGTTGTAAAGGATTAAGGCATTGATTCCTCCTTGATCCAGCATGGCCATCCATATCCTCATAGGCCATCGGAGAGTTTTACGGTGCGTGGAGTACTCGTGACACCTTTGGTCGAAGGTGTCTGTACCTCCTTTCGTTACATTATAAAAATCTATAATCTCCGGTTTCTTATTAATGGAGTTGATCGTGGCAGTATGTTTAGTACTGTTTTTTTTTTTGAGTTTGTGATACCAAAGTCAAGTTCCCATCGAAGGCAAATTTGGATGATGACACCTGTCCTTCGCGTCTGAAACTCTCAGGAATTTCACGTTTGTTTTTCAGTAATGTTCCAACCATGGTAGTTAAATGCTTTGTTAGCTTTTTTTTCAAAAATTGGTATTGACGAAAAACAATTTTCACTTGTAATGTTTCGTGTGGTTCCATGCATGGAATACTCTAATTTTTCTCTGTCTGTACTTTTCCTGCGTATGGTAGTGCAGAGAACATGTAGAATGTTCGTGCGTTGTTGAGCATCACAATCTTGATACCGTATTTATCTGGTTTAGAGCCATTGTGCACTTTAAATGGACATCGTCCTCGAAATATTATCTAATTAGAAAGATAAAAAAAAGTCTAGCGCATCAGAACCGCTAGAAAATTGAATTTCCAAGAAATTGTCTTTGAGTGGCCAACAAATTTGGGAAGACGATATACACCTTTTTTGTAGAATCATATCAACCATTCCTTATCCAAAGCAACAAAACCCAACTATAAAATAGATGATGAAAATGTTGGCAACACTTTTCCAACGAAGCAGCAATAAGTTTATCATACCACGCTCATACTTAAATTAACTTATCCTTTTAATTTCGTTCTCGTCGCAGGATTTCATCGAACGTTTCAGCGGTTACACGTTGTTTAAGGCTGCCATCCGAAAAACTTTCAAAACTCGGAAAATTTAAGGAATTGATTCCTTATTTTAATTGCAAATTCTTTACATTTGAGTATGTAATTTGGAGCATCTGTTGGTGCAATATTTACGCAAATGTCCGATGCTGGTTACCATGTGTTAGCAGCAAAGCAAAATACTCTTCTATATCAAATCTGCTTCACGTTAGGTTAAACCCGCCCTGTAAATTTCGTTTCGATTGAATCACTGCGCTGGAAGTTATACAGGTGAAAAGAATTTTAGGGTTATCACCCTCAACACTTTTCACATTTTCAAAGCGTTAATATTTGTTGTTAATTTTCATTGCAGTATCATTCCCATTTGCAAATCTATTGGCATAATCGCTTGATAAAGAAATTCCAAAAAATTACAAAAATTGTCATAGCTGCCAGCCCCTTCATGATTTTTTTACGAAATTTCTACATTTGGTTTACATTAAGTTCCATTTACTGCATGAACTTCGTTTTGATTTCATGACTGGACCGGAAGTTATAGGGAAAAAAGCTTTATTTTGCTGAGCAAATTTCCAAGATTTAGGAGACAAAAATCACCATAGTTGGCAACTCCATTTTAATTTTTCTACCAAATTTTGATCAAATGTTGCCTGGGGTAAGGTCCAAATATTGTTGAAATCTGACAGCTGAATCGGAAGTTATAGGCCACAAAGCAGTTTTTTTCTGTGTTTTTTTCAAGATAGTACCACTGCCACAGTGTTGTCTGCATTTCAAAATCACTTGTATCAGACCTGGTCCTAGCTAATACCAATATGTCCTGTGAATTTCATTATGATTGGATAAGCCGGTCATCAGTTCTCGTGAACAGAAGTTTCTAGTGCTGAAAATAGAGATAATTTGGCGATGGGTTGCCGTTCTTGTGCAAACCGGAATTTTGAAAATTTTGGTTTGACATGATGGATAACGGAAATATATCAATGATTTGAAGTTTTTGTCAAAAAGCAAAAAAATTTCAAGAGGGTCGTTGATTTGAAGGATTTTTTTTCAGGAGCATGCCGTAGCTACAGGGCTACCTGCACTGTCTTGGTCAACATCAATACGCTCCTGCAATTTTCACGATCTAATGTTTTTATAAGAAGCTATGACGAATTAAAATTTGCGAAAAATCCTTGCCTATTTTTAGGCAATCAGCACCTACACACGGCTCAAAATTTCCAATTCTTTATCAACAGCTTAGAACATAATAAGTTTTCATTTTCAATACTTTTTTTTAACAAAAATCTACACTGCTTGGAAATATAGGAAAACTTGAAAATTCACTAAAATACCCGCCACCACCAAAGGGTTAAAGATATCTGAATTCTAGCAAGTCATGAACCTACCCACTATATACATCTATGTCCTCCGCAAATTTCAGCTCAATCGGTTCGGCCACTCCAGAGATTAATAATTTTGCTGATATATATATATATATATATATATATATATATATATATATATGTATATATATATGTATATATATATATATATATATATATATATATATATATATATATATATATATATCTATCTATGTATATATATATATATATATATATATATATATATATATATATATATATATATATATATATATATATATATATATATATATATATATATATATATATATATATATATATATATATATATATATATATATATATATATATATATATATATATATATATATGGTGTTTTGTACTCGGTGGACACTTTTGTAAGTACGCATTCCTTGATATATTTTGAGCAAAAAATTGTTCTGCAGTGTGGTCCGGTTTTCAAAATCTGCGGAGTTACAGGGTGGTCAAGAAAAGTTTTTCGGACCTGTACCCTGACTCACTTAAATCGCTATATCTTGAAAACTAATAATCATAACGCAAAGTTTTGTGACTTGTTTTTTATGGAATCAAATTACCTTTAATTTGATGTAACGTTCTAAATTGTAACTGTTAGTAATTTTGAGATATTTACTTCAAAACATAAAATTTTGGCACTTCTACCCCGAAAATTTTGTGTTCAATGTCGTTTTTCTCAGAAAACCTCATTGAAATAAGCCATTTTATATTTTTATAGACGATATAATTGGCTACAAAAGTTGTATACATATTTATGACTTAAATTTTATCATTTTGCAACTAGGAAACGAAAATATATATCGCTTAAAAACTGAATATGCCATAAAGTGGCCCTCGTTTTCGATCTACACTCTTTGCTTGAACTGAAAGAATTTAATAATGGTTTTTATGCTTTATTTCAAAATTTTTGAGCTACAGTAAATTTCCAAAATGGCCACCTTCATTTTGAATACACGCTAAAGCTCATTTCGCAGGCGTTCTTTTCATATTCATACTTCTCAGCTGCTGCCTTACTTCTGTTGCAGCCGCATCGATCCTGGTATTTAGGTCTTCCAATGTTGATACTTCCGTTATGTAGACAAGTTGCTTCATCCGTCTCCATGTAAAAAAATGCATAAGTGCTAGATCAGGAGATCTCGCAGGCCAGTGTGTTGGTCCATTTCTACCGATCTAGCGATTGGTATAATTGGAATTCAACCAATCTCTGACTGGTCGGCCATAGTGAGCTGGAGCACCATCGTGTTGGTAAAACATGGGAGCCAATCGTTGCAGCGGAATATCCTCCAATACGTCCTGCAGATTATGTCTTAAAAAATGTAAGTAATTGGTACTATTTAAAGTAGGTGGGAGCCTAATACGTCCAATTAAATCGTTACCAATCACTCCTGCCCATAAGTTTACGCTGAACCTATGCTGAAACGATGAAGTCCTTCTCGTGTGTGGATTACTCTCAGCCCACGTATGTAAATTGTGGAAGTTTGTGATACCGTCCCTGGAAAATAAGGACTCATTCGTCCAGAGAATGGTGTTCAAATATTTTTCGTTGTCTAATTGAAGAAGCCAATTGCAGAATTCCATCCTTTTGGGCAAATCGATCAGTAGCAGCTCCTGCACTGGTGTGTGATGGTAGGGATGTAAACGGGCTACTTTTAAAACACTCCAAACTTTCCACGTAGACACGTTAAACTGCAACGCCAATCGTCGAATACTGATTGATGGGTCAGTTTCCACTGCAAGCAGTATTTCTTCATCGGCCCGTACAGCGATTGCAGGCGCAGGATTTGCATTTACTCGGCTCGTCCTAACGCTGTCAGTTTCCCGAATCCTTGCGTATAGTTGTTGAAACACTCTCAGTCCAGGAATCCGTCGATGATGATATCTCGGTTGATACAAAGATTGCGCCGCTTGTGAACTTCCCCGGCACTCTCCATATACGTACATAATATCTGCATATTCTTCATTAGTGTAGTGAAACATTTTGAATATATTTTTGAATTTTTTGGTAATATCTTGTAGTTCGAGTTATGTACTGAAACTAACAAAAATTTGAAAGTGGTTCTGTTTTTATTTCGATCTTATATTTTTAACGTATCCCATTAATAAAAGCGAAGAACTGTACCCAATTTTACCTGTCACATCCGGGCAGATGCATTATTTATGTTGAAATTAATTTTAATTTAGTTTATTTTATTGATAGTTTAAAAAGTAATTAATGGGCAGTAAAAATACTTAAGTACAAATAACAATTTAAACTTTTCTTTTCATCGAAGGCCACTTTACGGCATATTTACTTATTAAGCGATACGTATTTTCGCTTACTACTTGCGAAATGATAAAACCTAAGTCATAAACATGTATGCAACTTTTGTAGCCAACAATATGGCCTATAAAAATATAAAATTAAAATGGGATGAGATTTTGATGAGATTTTCTGAGAAAAACGACACTGAACACAGAATTTTCGGGGTAGAAGTGCCAAAATTGTGTGTTTTGAAGTAAATATCTCAAAATCTGTAACAGTTACAATTTAGAACGTTAATTTGATTCCATAAAAAACAAGCTACAAAACTTTGCGTTATGATTATTAGTTTTCAAGATATAAAGATTTAAGTGAGTTAGGGTACAGGTCCGAAAAACTTTTCTTGACCACCCTGTAACTCCGCAGATTTTGAAAACCGGACCACCCTGTAGAATGATTTTTTGCTCAAAATATATCAAGGAATGCGTCCTTACAAAAGTGTCCACCGAGTACCAAACACCCTGTATATATATATATATATATATATATATATATATATATATATATATATATATATATATATATATATATATATATATATATATATATACATATATATACACATATATATATATATATATATATATATATATATATATATATATATATATATATATATATATATGTATATATATATATATATATATATATATATATATATATATATGTGTATATATATATATATATATATATATATATATATATATGTGTATATATATATATATATATATATATATATATATATATATATATATATATATATTTATATATTTATAAAGAAATATGAATTTTCTGCGAAACGAGTTTAATAGAAAAGTAAAAATATTTTAGGCAGAACAGGTACCATTAAAGAGTTTCACGTAAGGTAGGAACTCGTTTCTAGAAACAAATATAAGACAAATTTTAGTTTTTAGATGCCCTTTAAAATGTTATCTTCATACTTAGGTTAGGTTAGGTTGGTAAAGAAGGCTGCCGCGGGAACGCGGCTTGCATAAGGCCACCAATTTGGGCCCATTTGCCACCCTCCGCTGGCTTGTTAGAGCTGCCAAGTGACCGCTTCGCCAAACTGGATCAGCTGACTCAGCGTGATGGTACTGGCCACCTCTGCTACAAAGTGGTAACAACCAAAAATCTTGAGGCGTTTATCATTTAGGTCCGGACAATCACAGAGTGTATGCTCGATGGTGTCCTCTTCCATCTCGCACCTCCTGCATAAATTGCTGGATGTCAGTCCCATTCTTTTCGAATGAGACGCGGTAAGGCAGTGCCCTGTGAGCAAGCCGACCGTGGTTCTCAAGCGGTTTCTGCTGAACTTGAGCAGTTCCCTGCTTTTGCTTAGATCAGGTGATGGCCATAATGTCCTGGCTACCCTGCAGTCCAACCTGTTTTCCCATTCGGACTTCAGTTTGGCCCATATAGCGGCATCAAGTTTGCTTGTGGTGTCAGCGATTGACCGTGGTACAGTGATGCATGGGCTATTGCTAGCTCCTGAACCTTTCCTCGCCAATTCATCGGCTTTTTCGTTGCCTATGACTCCACTATGCCCTGGCACCCACATAATCCGGATAGGAATATGCCTTGCCTTTTCATTGAGTGCCACTCTGCAAGCGTTAACAGTTTTTGAAGAACATCTGTAAGACGCAAGAGCGAGAATGGCTGCTCTACTGTCGACGCAAATCGTCATTGGTCTGGTTGATATTCCGCTAATGGACTCAACTGCCATGCGTATAGCATGTAATTCAGACTGAAAGACGGTAGCATGGTCCGACAGTCTACATCACAGGTTAAGGCTCATCCGTAGAAAACACGCCCGATCCAACTCCTGTGTCCGTCTTTGACCCGTCCGTATAAATCCAGACGCCCCCATCGGTGGTAGCTTCCTTTTTCTTCCAGTCTTTTCCTGTGGGTATCTTGACCTGGAAATTCCTGCCAAGATGTATTATTTTGCTCATGTGGTCCGTGTCTTCAGCAACCAGCCCAAATCTTTTGCGGCATTCTGTAAGAATACCGATGTGGCCCCGCTGATCTGAATCGTTCCACATGCCGGAACTTTTAGCGCGTATCGCCGCTAGGCTTGCGCTTCTAAAGATGAATCGATCTAGGGGCATGAGTCCCAAAATCATTTCCAACCCTTAAAGCGCCCGAAATACATATGCAGACTAATCTTTGCAGTCTCGTTAGCTCATTGCTATTAGTTTTGATCTCCGCTGCCTTCCACCACACGATCGCCCCGTACACCAAAATCGGCTTCACCACACATGTGAATATGTAATAGGCCGCCCTAGGTTTAAGACCACAGGTATTGGAGTAGGCGGACCGGCAAGCGAAAAGTGCTGCGCGAGCCTTACCAATTCTGTGCTTCACGTTAGCCCCCCAGTTCAGTATCCTGTCTAGTATAAGACCCAAATATTTAAGACTATCAGCAAGTTCCAATGTTATTCCGTTGAGGTTAGGCGTGGTAATACCCGGTACCCTGTGTCTCCTTGTGAAGAGTATAAGTTCGGTTTTTGTCGGGTTTGCCCTAAGACCGACTCTTCTGGCCCAGGTTTGGACCTGGTCCAGCGCCGATTGCATAAGGTCCGACAAAGTTTGTGGGAACGCACCCCTCACAAGTACCACAATGTCATCGGCATACGCCACCACCTCAAAGCCGCTGGCCCTTAAATTCTCCAGTATCTCGTTGACTGTCAGGATCCAGAAAAGGGGAGATATAATCCCTCCTTGTGGTGTTCCGGTTCCGACTAATCTTTCCGCTTTGGCCTCCAAAAAGGTAGCCTCAATCCGCCTGCTCTTGAGCAAGTCAGATGCCCAGGTCGCCAGAGTTTTATCCACTCCATATCGAACCAAGGCATCGATGATACTCACGACAGTGACATTATTGAAGGCCCCCTCAATGTCTAAGAAGGCTGCTAGCGTGAATTCCTTTTGCCGTAAGGATTTTTCTATTGTAGCGACAACTTTGTGTAATGCCGTATCAACTGATCTGCCCGCTAGATACGCGTGCTGATCAACACAGAGTCTCGCGACATCAATCGAGGTTTTGATGTGCAGATCAACAAGCCTCTCTAGTGTTTTGAGCAGAAACGATGTTAAGCTGATTGGTCTAAAGTCCTTCACGTAATGATGATTCAACCTACCAGGTTTCGGAATGAAGACCACCCTAGCTTTCGTCCATTGGTACTACCCCGAAGCGAAGGCATGCGGTAAAAATACGCTGCAGAATGGGAATGATGGTTTTATCTGCTTTTTGAAGCATGATGGGTAATATCTCATCAATCCCTGTAGCTTTGTAAGGTCGGAATGTGCCAATAGCCCACTCGATCTTGACCTAATCAACTACTTCCTTGATCAGCCGCTCAGACGCCCGGTGGGTACCTCGAAGTACGTCACTACGCGGTGCCGCGCAAGCTGATTCTGGAAAGTGAGTTTCCATTAGCAAGTCCAGGCACTCTTTCGGGTCCTCCACCCAATCCCCGTTTTCCCTTCGCAAAAGCGTAGGTACGCCGGGGATTACGCTTAAGACCTTCCTGATTCTGGCAGCCTCTGTACTCCCTTCAATGTTCTCACAGAATTCCCTCCATGAGTCGCGCTTGGCCCATCTTATCTTCTTTTTGAAGAGCGACAGCTCCTGCTTGTATCGATCCCAGTCTTCAACGTTTCCGGACCGCCATGCGTTGTTAAACGCCCTTCGTGTGCGACCTCTAGCCTCTGTTAGTTCACCATTCCACCATAAGGTAGCGTTCTTCCTAACGGGCTTTTCCGGACACACGTCCTTGAAATCTGACACTAAGATTTCTGTTAATCGATTCACCTGCTCGTTAAGTCGTCCTGGACTCGAAAGATCCAGATCGTCTAGTGTCCTGAGGTGTCTATTTGTTTTCCTAGAGTAAACTTCCCATTGTGCTGTTCTCGGGTTCCGTACCTTTTTAGGTGAGATAACAGAACAACCGATATTCCAGCATAGCCACTGATGGTCCGAGAGCGATGGGAGGTAAGAAACCTGCCATCTATGGACACTTTCCATTATGTGTGATAAATGTAGGTTTGTTACCTATGCTAAGGATGTTGAGGTTGGTTGACGTTAGAAATTCTAGCAAACACCTGCCTCTCTCGTTTATGTTGGTGCTTCCCCATATTTCATGGTGAGCATTTGCATCACAGCCAATAACAACATCAGTTGTCATAGCCGCTTCTGCCAATCTTCTCAGTCCGGGTGTGATGGGATCCACGTCGTATGGTAGATAGACCGCCGACAGCAGGCACCGCTTCGTGCCGCTACCAGCGATCTTCCTCTCCAAACACACTGTGGTTGTATCCCCATCACAAAGCTGCGGAATCAAGATTGCTTTCACCTCTTTTTTGGCGACAATACAAGCCCTTGTCTTGTCCCTTCCTTTTAACTGGAACACACTGAGGCTGGCGCCGAATCCATAAGCCACATTCTTGTACAGAAGCGGCTCTTGTACCAGCGCGATGTCAGCGTGCCCCCGGCTGAGATGCCGAAGCAGATTGGCCGTCGCCCCTCTACTGTGGTTCAGATTTACCTGGACCACCCGCACTTCGGCTTCCCTCGGTCACCTTCTCCGCACCAACTTTCAAGATGATCCTCCTCAGACCGAAGTGAATCAACCCATTGTTGGCCCGTACTTGATCCGCGGACTCCCGATCAATTCCCAGCACGAGCACTAACTTGCTGCACCAGTTAAATCAGGCTCCGCCGAATTGTTCGTTAGTTTAACAGTCTGGAATAATCTCCAGCCTGAAACTTTCAGATCGGGGTTCTGTCTTTTTAACAGAGACAGAGCCTCCGATGCGTTCGAATGGGGCACCGCTACCTTCGCTGTAATTAACTTAGGCACGGATGTCTCCTCCACCACGTCCACACCTGGATGGTCTGCAGAAATCTTCAGGACGGTAGACCGAAGCCATTCCGTCGAGAAGACGTCACTACAGGTCACCGCAATGTGGCCGCGAACAATGTTGCAGCCCTCAAAGCGAGGTGACCCTTCTTTCGTTGACATGGCAAACTTGAGGAGTTCCTTATATGTATATAAAATATATAATCTTCACGTGCTACTTTTTATGTGAGCAATACAACTATCGAAAGTAACGTTCACATGAAAATTGTACAAAGGCAATATTGAATCAACCGATTGAAATTTTCTTCCATTCTCGAACCATTTGCAAGCCGATCCACCACGGCTTATTTTTCCCCTTTTAAAGCGAGACGATGCTAGCATTTCAGCAAGGAACGAAAAGAGACAGACAAAAGGCAACACACATTTGATCAATAATTAGAATTTGCAAGCCGGAAAATTTCCGCTTATGAATGGGTATTTGAACGTTATCGTATCACGCAAAAGATGGTACGATCCTTATTAAATACACGCTTTGAAAGATCCCAAGTAGGTCGACATTGTCGATAGGGAAGCCGGAAGGAATCGGGTTGCATGGACGCTTCGCCACTGCTCCACACTCGTATTCACATTCATTGAAAAAATTGTATTGAAGTTTACTACCCGTAGAACCGTACGAGGGTTGTCGTGGGATTTTTTTACTTTTTTTCTAATCTGTGGATTGTTTGGCCTGTTAATTTTTTCCCTTAATTTAGACCCAATTGAAAATGTGTGGTCCAGATTAAAAGAGAGCATCTTTTGAGATCCGAGACCGAAAAATAGCCAGGAGCTGTGATTCGACGTACACAAGTTGAGTGGGACACAATTTCGGTAGAGTATCTAAAAGATTTATGTGAAAGCTTTAGAAAGCGGATTTTAAAACGAAAACGAAAGAAGACATATAATAAAAATAATAAAATTATAATATTAAACCAATCTCTTTTCATTAAAATTTTAAACAAGAAATAATAATGGTAGCAATTTTTGTGCAACCCTGTATTTGAAGATCATGAATTATATTCGTTCATAAAATTTTGACCTCTACCAATTTCTACGAATCACCAGTAAATTTTGTAAATTTCCCCATCGAAAGCATTAAATTCAAGACCCAAGCCTTACAACATTATCTCCACGCAACTGAGATAACTAAATAATTGTAACTTTTTGCTTCGGTACCATCTCATAATCGCTGCAATCAAAATGAACTGTAATAAACTTTTGAGACCTATACGCCATCATCTCTATGCAAATTATGCCTTTAAATGCGCAATCACATCCTTGTGCAATTTGCCAGTCAACCCGCTCCCTCTGCCTCTCCCCATCCATCCCATTCGTCGTACACTGTTGTTTTCCATTTACTACAATCCAAAACTCAGCAATTCGAGGATATTTCCGACTACTGTAGACTTCCCGCTTCCTTCAAACATACATCCTCTGCGTCGCTGATAACATTATTCGAAAATATAAACTAAAAACTTTTCGGTCGCTATTCAAAATTTTATTCGATATAACGCGCCAAATATGAAAATTTTTAACACTTTCTCGCGTCACCCTGGCAAACAGGCAGGCAGGCAATGAGACAGGGTCCAGGTCACGCTCGGTTGTAGATGGGAGTTACGAGGCTTATTTGTCGTTAGGTTTTGGAACGCGTTAATTCCTAGGAATAGATAAGCGAAGCCAATGCGAAAACTACCCGAGTTCCGAGCAAGGAATCTCGCAAGTTCCCGACGAGCTATCATCAAAAGGAAGCGAACGGAGTTGGTATGAGAATTTCGCGTGAAAATTGTAAGAATATCTAGCCGCAGACCCACAAAAGACATGAATCCTTTGGGGGTGAGTTGAAATGAATACGAGGTGTGAGGCATCTCATTCGACATGAACTCGAAGTTTTCGAGTGGGTAGGTGGGTGGGGATTTAAATTTGTCCCGGTGGCTCTGCCATGCTCATTTTATAGGTTGTTCAGTGTCTTAGAGTTGTAGGAAAACGGAAGGTGATAATTTCTCAAGTTCTTCTATTGTTGTCGTCGAGAATTATTATTTGACTTTTTGGATAATGCTTGCACCGAACAACCGCTAAGAATACGATGAAGAAAAAGGGTTATTGCAATGGTGGACTCTCTTCGTTTTCTTATTCTTGTTCTTTAGCATGTATGATGTTCGAAGACACAAATCTACGAAATTTTGACGATAGCTTCGCGGGCACGAAAAAGAGTAGAGGAGAAGTCGCAATCATATTACTTTGATATCGCTACTTGAGCTCTTGGTCGAGTCCGACAATGGTCGTCTTAGAAACGGATATTATTTCGAATTCTATTGTTTTGATAGAAAAGGATGAAGTCGAAATAAAGTCAGTCGATTTTGTTCGTATTTTAATGATACGCTATAAGTTTTGTCGTTTCCGACGATGATGAACAATGAATGGGGGATCGTATTTCGGGAGAAGGAAGTACTAACTAGTCAAAACATTTGTTTAATGTTCTTATTCTTAGACGATATTGATGGCGAGGAGTAGTGATAAGGTACAAAAATATTGAGACTTCAGGAATGATCCAGTGGAAACTCAAATAGAAAGATTTATTATCTTGAAAAGAATCTTATGGCTCTGGATTCGTTCATCTTGGCATTGATTGCCTAATACTTTCAAAACCATGAAGTTTCCAGAACAACAGAATCACATTCTTGTTTTATTTTGGACCTGGAAATACATTTGAACTTTGGTTCAAAAATTTCATTTTGGACCGAAACTGGCTATTTGTAGTCACCATTTTTTAATCATTTCCTAAAATTTATAAAAGCCAAAACCTATGACAGCAATACGTCTATACCATAGTGAAGAAAAAAAAACAATTTTCATCTTTCATTGACCAATTTCCTTTCCTACTTTCCCAGTTCATCTCGTTACAACAATTGCTTTCTATCGGCTTACTACATATAGTAAATAAAATTTTTAAAGACACAAAAAACAAACAGGACCAAGTTTTACCACACACCGAGAACGACAACGAGGCCATCAAAATCAACTCATTGAATTCAGATTCCTATAAAATTTTATAACACCCTATTTTGCATCATCTTCATGAATTTCGCTACTACAATATTGTTAAGTGCATGATTTTGATATTGAAACCGCAGAATCGACTTGCTGGCGAATATACTGCTGTCAATTTCGTACAAGATATTCGGTTTCTGTAGTGCTTTTACAATAAATAATGAAGTTGGTAGAGATAAAAATCAGCGAGAACTTTATTAGAGTTTTATTGCGTGCGAATCGAGAGGGGATGGTTGTGTTGCTAATGGTTGGAAAGAAAGGTAAATTTGTCAGAAAGTATATTAAGTTTGATTAAGTGGCTGTCAATCAGACAGTCTTACCGAAAGTCTCTCATATGTACATTAAAGGACCGTTATAATACGACAGTTAAATTTGAGGCCCTGCAAGCTGATGCAAGATGAAACCTGTCACCATAATCCAAAAGATCGTCTGTGCAATCCAACGGGTGTGAACTTAAGAACAAAAAGTCTCCAGGAGCCAATGGAATTCCCGCCAAAAACTAAAAGTCTACCACAATAGACTTACATTAAGGTTCATGTACAGTGTGCACTTCGATTGAATCTGATAACTCGATCAGGCGATATAGCGCAAAAAGTTACAGCTCAAACAGTGGCCCCACTACCACGGGGCTGCCAGTATAGTCATTAACCTTTTATCAGACATGGTACCACTAAAGACTAATACATTTTGTGAATTATCGGGCTGTGAGTTCTCGATAACAAAATTTTGAAATGCCAAAACGATAATTCATAGAGTTATTGAATATTTGACTGTATTTTCTTACTAATCGAACCTGTGCAACTGCAAAAAACTGCTTACCTTATCACCGGATGACCTATCACCACGGGGTATGTGAGGTTTGACTCACTAAAAAAACACCATCTACAAGCCCACGAAGTTCCGAGTCGGGACGGAACCTGCCTATGCAATACCAGGGGCCTGAAAGTACGTGATTAATTGATGGAAGAGACTGGCAGGGAGTGAAGGAATTACCATCACCTGGCACGTAAAAAGAAATAAAACCAAAATAAGTTCACTTTATCATATGCAAGAGTGAGAAAAGCATACTCTCAAACGACAGCTGAGAATGTATATATCCGTGTAAGCTGATATGTTGGAGTGTGTTGGCGTGCGTATAATCCCATCAAGAAACAGTAAGCGCAGCGAACATTCACTGGCAAAAAACGAAATTCCCTGTATTGGGTTGCATAAAAGTGTCGGGGATATTCCTTTTACTCGCCAAATGGTATCAAAAGTAGTATTCCGCACTAACTACCTTTTCGCTTACCATTTTAACACTGAGAAAATGTTTTGAGAATATCAATATTGCATAAATCGCCATTCGTTAAAATAGTCTCTTTGGCAAAGCACATGTATATTGCCTAGTGGGAATGAGAAACGTATTTGATCGTAGCAGGGTTGCTTGGCGGGGTACTTTGTGTCTTTTTCCAACTTGGACTTGGATATTGCTATCTACTTCTCGCAATTGTATTGCAATTCACGTACTTTCCGTGCTATATAGTTCTTAAGCTATGGCAATATTTCGACCTGATCGTGCTGACTCACCCATCGCTAACCACAGACTCCAAAGACTACTACAGCTCATGGGTTGGTAAGGCAACATCTTCTCGCTCTATACGCAGTAGCTTCTCAGCGTATGCTGAGATTACGCGCCTGTTTTCGTTTCGCAGCATTGCATCCACGATCGTCTCAGGTGTGACCATGCCGAACGTGGACTCAATGGTGCGCCTCAAACTTACGAAGATACTGCACATAAAGAATATGTGCTGAGCATCATCGAGCTCAGTCACATAGTGGACTGTAGATGGGAGGCAGTACAGAAAGTAAGAGTGCTTGTTCCTCTGAACTCTGGAAAGCAATGAAAGCTCTTAGGCGCAGGCAACATAAGAAACTGCGCAAAAGAGGCAAGCCGCCGGCGAAAGGAGACAGGGAGACCAAAACAGTTATAACTGCTGGTGTTTCCCTTGTTACCTTTTCGGGCAGCGAAACCCCAGAGCTTACATGGAGAGGCGTAAGAAATGTTCGCTGGTGATGTTAATCCTGCCAGTTCGGTGCAGAAATGTTCTGAACTGAAGACTGGGTGCAAAGCAACGCCCACTGGACATCGCGAACCACTGAAAGCTCTCAGCCGTCGACTCTGAGAAGACTCTGTACAAGAAGTCGATGATTCCCGATGCTGAAAGGTAAGGAGGGACCAGCTACACCAGAGATTTCTGTGCAGGCCTGCACAGATGCGAAATCTGTAGGCGGTGGTAGGCGGAAGAAACACAAAGTAGGAGCGAAAGCACACAAGGTGCCGAAAAGTGCCAAAATCAGCGAGAGAGATCTCGCAGAGGCTGGTCCTTCTGGCACAAACACACCATCCGCGAAAGCAGGGAGTAATCTCTCATCGTTGTTATAGTTGTGTCGAATAACGCTGGCAAACTGACCTATGGTCAGTACGCTATCCTTAAGAACGAACTGTGGCAACAGATGACGGAATCGGGACCAGTTTACAGCTTCACGCAAGCGAAATTTGTGCACGGTCACCTCCAAATCACCTGCTCCAATCAAACATCTAAGAAGTGGCTCACTCAGGATCTCGTCAAACCCTATCATGTCAGTTGTTGGATACCT
Organism: Nemotelus nigrinus; assembly: GCA_947369275.1. NCBI lineage: Eukaryota > Metazoa > Arthropoda > Insecta > Diptera > Stratiomyidae > Nemotelus > Nemotelus nigrinus. The sequence continues at coordinate 159,291,237 of OX376373.1, forward strand.
TGTCTTCGCAAGAGCGCAGGTTACATGACTGGTATGTTCGGGTTGCTGAATCCGAGCATCGATGTGAAACACTGGATCATCAAGTACATGAATTCCAGGAAGATGGTTTCAACTTGGTGATCGTACTTGATCAGAGTAACTTCTCGACGCTGAGGGCCAGATACCGTATAGTGTGGAGGTGCTGGTGCTGAATGCGGTTAAATTTAACCAAATCAAGAAGTGGTGAGGCACCAACTCTTGTGACTGTCTATGAACAGATATCCAGAGCGAAACGCAGAGATCCAGTCGAAATTCTCTTCTATAGAGTTTCTTTCATTGTCTAAGGGTCCTTGCAAAGCGATCCAAAGAAATCAATTCCGTGCATTTCAGTGCCTGAAGGTATAAGATTTGTTCAGATCAAATTCCAGCAGGACAAGGCTTTGTCCTAGCTTTTGAGTGAAAAATTGACAAAATTGCAAGCTTGCATCTACATTCCACTTGTACAGGAACCGTGGGTTCGAGACAGCCGGATCGACGGACTCAGCAGGATGTACGGACACACGGGGCAAATATATTTTATGATGAAAGATCAACGCGGTCGAGGGCTTGTGTTCTGGTTTCCAATCTGTTTGATGCCACCATGCTCAGATAGCTTTCAAGCTGGGACCTGTCAGCGATCGTCGTGCAGTATTGGGAAAATGACAGGCTGAAACGCACGATGGTCGCCTCAGCTTACTTTCCTTTTAATTTTTTGCTCTCATCGCCGTTACAGGAGTTGAAGATCCTGGTCCAGTACGCTGAATCGGAGAGACTAAAACTTCTGGTGGGTTGCGATGCTATCTCTCAGCATACCAGCTGAGGCAGCGACAAATGTAACGTCAGAGAAGACAGACTTTTTGAATTTATAACTTCTGCGGGGCTGATGGCTTTAAACACTGGGATTTCTCCCACATTGGTCACCACAAACAGAAGAGTGGTTATTTATGTATCAGTATGTTCATCTGGAATAGTTAGGTCAATGCCTGGATTGCATGTATCGGATGAGGTTTCAGTCTCTGATCATCGCTATGTGGTGCTCTCTTTAGCCACGGATCCAACATCCCTGATGGAAAGAAGACATCCAAGAAATTGGCTAAGTTCAGTTAACTTCTTGCAGACATAGCGTGTGCTTGTAGTAGGATAAAATCGCTAGAGTCAACAGAATCCCGGTTGACTACTATGAATAGAGTCACAACAAGTAGCTATGAAGAGGCCTGCCCGTTCAGAAAGAGTAGATATGGCAAGACGGTTCCCTGGTGGAACCGGGAACTACAGAAGCTTTAGAAAAGTACCAGGAAACTTCTCAGTCGAGCTTGTATGAGCAACACTGAGGATGGCTAAATTGCCCACAGAACCTCGCAGAGAACATATAAGAATCTGTTGAGGACTTCCGAAACAGAATCATTTAGATAGTTCTGTGTTGTGCATAGGAGACGTCGAGGCTCAGGCCAGGGACGCAATTATGTCCTTTGAAAATTTCAAATCGCCAGGCTTGGATGATATCTATCGGGTTATGCTAAGGGAGGGTATTGACCACTTGGAGGCAGGCTTAAGAGAAATATTTTGGGCATGCCTAGCCTGTTTTTTAGTTCATGTCACAGTTTAAAGAACTTGGTGTTACGTTTTATGCCTATATTTAATTCTATTTTTGGTGGCGTGACCAAAGCTTCATGCATGGCGAGTTTGGATCTTTCAGAATTTATACTTAAGTACAAAATGACGAAATCAAGCGACGGATACAACTAGCAAATAAGACTTTCTTCTCGGTCCTCCGTATCATGAAATCGAAATATGTGCACAGAAAGACTAAGCTCCGCGTTTATAAAACTATTATAAGACCTGTGCTATGGCTACGAAACATGGACCCTCACCCAAGCCTCTGAATACATTATCGATACTTTCGAACGGAAAGTACTACGGCGGATTTTCGGGGCTATCCGCGACCGAGATGGATGGCGCATCCGGTACAATAATGAGTTGTACGAACTCTACGATGAGCTGGAAGTCTCCAAAATTGTGAAATTACAACGATTACAGTGGGCGGGGCATGTGCAACGCATGAATGACGACCGCATGCCAAAACGTGTCATGAACGCACGACGAGTCGACGGAGCGAGGCCAAGAGGAAGACCAAGAGCTCGGTGGGAGGGCTCAGTGTATGCGGACGCCGAACAACTATTGGGGTTCCAAGATTGGAGGACGCGGTCACGTGACCGAGACAATTGGAGGAGTTCGATCCAGGCGGCCAAGGCCCGACATCGGGCTGTTGTGCCACGTTGATGATGACAAAATCTATACTTAAGTACAATGTCATTCGTGAAGCGAAATTGAATTGTAGTCTGTCTCCAGTATTAGTCTAGTACAGCCCGGTTTTTTAACGTGTATAATCCCTAGTTCGGATCCGTGCATGGAACACCAAACATCAACCATTAAATTTTCCTGGTTCTGAGTAGCAGTAAATCAATGAAATTTAGTGTAAACAGAGCTACTTTTTCAAAGTTATTCCGTAATTATTGATTTTAGATTTTGATATCAACGAACTTCAATGCTTATGTGGTACGAAAATTTTTAAAATATTTTAATGTGTATTGGGGGCTTTCATCTATTCACCAAAAATCTCTGCATTCTTATAACTACTGAAAAGTATCAATTCGTTTTAAAAATCGATAAATAATTACAGTGAATTGATACTTTTCAGTAGCCCGAACAAAACCACAGACTTATACTCTCAGAATCAAAAACCTTCAAAATCATTCCATAATATTACTAAAACTTCTACTTTTTCCAATCCAAACAATCTAAAACCACAACGCGCCGTTCCATTCGCAAGATCTGAATAATGTTTCTTTCGTTCTCTACTTCTACATAGCAACGTAATTTCGCATTGCGGCACCTTTTGCCACTAATAATAAAACATACTTTCCCGGCACAGCTCAGCAGTAGTATCCATTCCGTTCGAATCCTTTTTCTCTTGCTCTCACCATCACAGTCGAAAACTCTGATTTCGATTCGGAACGTTTAATGAATGAATGAAATATCCTTTTCGTTACCCTAATTAAAATTTTAATAATATCCAATGGTCAAGCTAGCAATGCCGGGCAAGTCTGAACCAGGTCCTTGATGCTGGATCGGACGGGTAGTTGTTGGTTTTTAACGTGAAAGGAGGATAGAAATCGTAGTTTGTATTCAAAATTAACAACATTTTATTAAGTTCAAATGATTTGCTTTCGTATGTACATAAATTCGAATGAATGAGCTATGAAGCGAAAGTATAGTCCGTGAAAGGATGCGGTAAAACAGTAGAAATCCTTTTCGATTGGACGGTTGTACAAACATGGAGTTTTTGATCAAATATGAAGGTTTTTTTTTCGATGAAAAATTTGAGAAGTTAGTCCTAGAGGCGTGTTGTTTAAATGGATGAAATTAAATTGAACGGAGTTTCAGTTATTTTTTTTCAACATATTTAGTTAGTGTGATTACGACTTTACACAAAAAAGATTCAATCGAATGAAGCATTTGAAAATTTTTTTTACAAAATCACATTTTTACTTTGATAATATCACTCCCGATGAAATGCATTCTAATTGGTTCTTACTCTTAGAAATTTTTTCCTGAGAACAAATCGGTGAATATCTGTTTTTTGTTTTATAAAGTTCTTTAAAAAAAAATACATAAAATACAGAAAGTAAAGTCACAAATAATAACGGTGAGCCTTTCTAAACCGCAATAATACGTTGTTTACGACAACAATAGAGTCGGGAGTGGTGTGTACTCAGGTGAGCTGAATCTCCATCTCCATCTATCAGACCACTGTAGTGTATTTCAGGCGGAGGTTGCGTTGTTTTTTTCAGGCAATCGACTGGCTTCTGTGTAATCGAGTATTCGGGGTAAATCCCTTGCTGATCCTTGTACAGTGTCCATGATTGTTGCTGAATGCCGTGCATCTCTCATAGCATCTACAGACGACTAACATGTTCGTCAACTTGGCGAGCGTACACGTGCAATTGTTGTTGTACGCAAGTAAACACTAACCCTTTAACAACAACAAATGCACCATGTTCGCTCGCCAAGTTGACGAACATGTTCGTCGTCTGTAGAGGCTCTTAGGGAGATATAGAGACATTCGGTTGTTCAATTGATTTGAGTACCTGGACATAGGGGTTTTCAGGGCACCTGTAAGGCCGTTGAATTAGCCAGGCTTGGTATCTTGCTACCGGAGGTCTCTTGCTCTTTCTCAATAGGTATACCAATGACACCGGTCGAATTGACCATCAGGCAAAAATATCTTGTGGGCGCTTGGATGTCCGGGGCAGATGAATCATTCTGTGCCATAACAAGGCAGTCCTGGGTATCCATGGATGCGCATCGCACCAGGCATCTTTTAGGCTTAACTCGAAGCGCTCTGCGTTGCACTATGGGCGTTCCTACGGACCACTGCCTCACAGAATGGCATGCGCAACGATTGGGCGCAGGGTTTAATGATTTCTGTCGGAGTTGTGGCTCTGAGGACAAGGAGGAATCCATCCTCCATTTCATGTACCAGTGCCCGGCTTTGGCAAGGAGAAGGGTTCTCTCAAACCTGACCGAACTATCCCTGGTCAATTTAAAGGGGATAGTGCGGTTCGTCAAAGGAAGCAGATAGTTTCCTAAGTTCAGTGAGTAGGAAAGATTCATAAATTATTGTGGCATCACAATGGGGCTCTCTTATGCCTATGTGTGTCGGTCGGCAGGTCTCTATAGATCGGCAGCCACTTCAAACTATCTACCTACCTACGCCCAATAGTTTCAGTTAGTGTAACTGATCAAAGATGATGCATGTCCTGCAGAAAGTTCGCTTGCACTGCTCATAGGCACTAACAGCTCGAAAAAGCTTGACTTCCATATTATTTTTGTAAGAAAGCTTTTTTGTCCAAGACTACTCCTAGATATTTGACTTGCTCTGAAAGCTGAAGAGTTGAACCCTTTATTATAGGTAGTTCATTTGCTGAACTATAGAATGTGCTGATAGAAGAAAGAAAAGCTTGTGAGAAGTTGCCTTCTTTGCTGTGAGGTGGCTTTGGATTTTTCAAGGTTATGTTGAATGTTTTGGTAGTTAGGAAATTAAAAAAAGCCATCATAATAAGTAAAAAGTTAAAAGAGGTAATTTTCTGTTAGTTCTTTTTATATTTTCTATCGATTATTGCAGGTTACACTCGTTATTTTCTCCCTTTATTTTCAGCTGTTTTGCGCTACCATAAAGAATACAGCAACCTATAGAAAGATTAACAAATACACCAGTTGTTCTGTGATGGATCGTTTTTTTTGCGCGATTGTTCTATTCTGTTCTGTACCGGAGCAACAAAACCCACCTAGTATAAGCTCGTTCAGCTAGAAGTCGAGTAACATACTCCACAAAAGCGGCGATTCAAATATTCCATAGCGGGCATACATTTGCCGCCTTCGTTTTCAAGTAACAGCATTTCGCGTATCCATTTGACTACGTCATCGTCTACACCAGGAGCTTTCGCAGATTCACATAGTTTCTACAAACGTGTGCAGTCGTAGCCAAAAATACATCCATCATTAAAAAACGCTCACTCAACCCTTGAAATCATAGAATAAAGAGTCGACTCGCATAATTTTCCTCGCTGGTATGCATGTTGCTCCTCATTTAAGAAATCACATGGATGCATCTTAGTCTATTTGAATCGTTCAACAAGTCACTCTAGGCATTTCAGCACCAATGATGGTAGGCTAATCGGTCTAAAGCTCCTGGGATATGAATATTCATCTCTTTAATTTCATCAGAAGTTCCAGTCTATCTGATTTAGCGTACCGAACCATGTCCTCGAACGCTTCTGTTGTAAAATGGAGTAAAGAATCAAAAGGAAGGTAGCCTGAAGCGTATATCGGGGTTTCAGGCCACCATTATTCCTGCATCATAATTGCTGATAGCTCTGGTCTTGAAAACGGTGTGGGCGTGATGACACCGAGCAAATTGGAAATCAGAACACAATTCCTCGGCCTCGTTGACCTTTCTTCATAATAAGGTTTTGATAATTTGAACTGCGTCCTGTTGTCTGAAACTTTTGTCTCGAACTCACTGCTTCTGTAAAGCATAATGTATAGGATGCTTGTAGTTTTAAGAATTTTTCGCTTAGAAAAAAGAACAAAGACTTTTCATGTTGCAAGTTGATCTGAACAAACCTTATACCATGAGGCATTGTCCTTGATAAAAGACTGAAAGCTTTACTTAGATAACAATGTACAGTTAGCGTAGCTTTGTTCCTCGCCATCAGTTCGAGACATTTTTGCCCCGAAGTCGCAAACATCACCAGCCAACCTCTCTTTCGCTTCTTCAAGAAGGGTATGAGGTTTCTCTACGTTGCGTTCATGCCAAAGCTTGCCAATTTCATTGCATTGATTCTCCTGTCCGCCTTCGCTGGCAGTTTTTCCGTTTCGTGCAGTTTCTTACACCGCTTGCAACTGAGAACCTCGACAGGTTTGCACAGAGCATTCTTTTCTCCTATACTTTTTGCAGGCTGCTCTTTGGCACTCATTTAGTACTTGCCTTCTCATTTTTCGGGAAGATTTAGGAGGAACTACGGCTATGCGTGGGGAAAAAAATCCCGTTTCCCCAGGTATCACCGTGGTTGAACTTCCAGCTGGTACTGTACTTGCCTTTGCAAAACCTGCAACCATAGGAGATGCAATCAGCAAGGGAGAACTCGTTCACCATGGATAAAATGAGGTCTTCCACTGCAACGAGGGTCCTGCATTAAAGTCGTGCATGAGGTTGAAGTCTGCAGCATCTGAGCAGCACGAGCTAGTTTCCAAACTCAGCCTGGCTGCCACCTGCAAAGCTACAATACTTTGGATTGCTTTCCATGCACTTTTAGCGTGACATCTTGTGACTAACAAGCCGCTCCATCATAAAAACCGGTTCTCGATAGAAGGGGTCATCAGTGTTATCATCCAGAAAAGATGGTTCCTTCGCCAGATTCCAGTTGGTCAGCTAAAATATAAATAAGACCCGGACCAACGCAATAGGTCTTTTGACAATAATCTCACTGTGTTATTCGTTCGAAAATATTATATGAAATATATAAAAAATTCCAAAATATTTTGATCAGCTCATCTTTTCGCGTCATTTGAGATATTTACGAAAAATTAAGTCGTTTTCGCTTCTTGATTAACCTAATCTTACTATCTCTGAAATTAACTTCAATACCTTTCACAAACGGCTCATAACCCTTAGCAGTCAATGGTTCTGTAGACTGTTTCTGCTGAAGGAGTTAGCAATAAAAAGTGTCCGAAACGCCTTTTCATTTCAAGAAAAGTACCTTTTCATTTCCGATTTGTCATGGTTGACTCTCTTTTTTCAAGAATTTGATTAGTGCTTTAGATAGTTTTTAAAATATAGCTTCGAGGATACCTAAACGATAAAGTTCAAGCTCCTCCGTTTGTCAGTTGGAAATGAACCCTCTCTTTTCCAAAATACAATCATCATTTGTCTAAATATATGAAATCGAAACCTGATTCTCGTTGCCATATCAAAAACTATTTTGATATGGTAACCCCTGTTTTGATTTTTCGAGTTCAGCTTGGTAGTGTAGGGCCACTATCAGTACTACATCGACCTATGAACACAAGAAACGGGAAACTCATTTGTCCCGAACTCATCTCTCCTAATCGACTGTCACGACTACTTTGACACCTATCATAACAACCCTCCCCTAATATCATACAACCTCTTTATTGAATAAATTTATTGACCTAATTCACGTATCCTTCCTTCCTTTTTTTTCATCCAAGTAAACCAAAAAGAACTTTCAACAGCTTTCCCACTTATTCTCTTCGTGGCACGAGACCACCATTCAATACAATAGACTAAACCTCCCATCTATTCAACTTACTCTCAATAAAATATCCAAAAAGGACATATTTTCCCCTGGATGATAAAAAAATACAAGAGAATTCTTTTCAAATAAATATAAATTTTATTTTCTTGCTTCTATTGAAAGACGACACCAACGACAAGAAATATGTGTGTGAACAAGTGCTATTATTCCTCCATCGTCAAAAAGAAGAATATCCTCGAAAATATTGTAGTCATACAATAACCATTGTCAATACAGAACGGAACACTCGAAGAAAAACATAATAAATAATGGACATCGAGAAAACACGCTAGCAAAGCTATAGGAAAATCATTGAAGAGAAATTATAGCCCCCGGTGGAGAATCCCTTCAATACTTTGGAAATTTTCGGGTTACTCTTCTTTTTTTAGGACGACAGAACTCGCTGAAAATAAGTTTTATGTTGTTCGACCGCGTCCTTGTTCGACCGTATGTAGTTGCTAGTGACGGCCAGTTTTATTTATGATATTTGATTAACTGATCCAGCAGACCAGGCTACCGAACCGACCAGAAGAAATGCAACCCGCCAAAGAATGGAGTGAAATGTGATTTATGGTAAATAAAGTAGGCAGGCAGAGCGTGTAAATATCGTTTCGATAAAAATGTATTTTTAACCCTTAATATGTTCGTTTTTTTTATGGTTTTATAAGGACTTATTGTTGCGATTTGACCCATGGGTGAAATAGAGCAGAATGCATGACGACAGCGATATAATATAACAATGGTATATTGGCCATATGTTGGTTGTTAAATGGTAGGAAAATATATGGTTGTTGTTAAAAGAAATGTATTTATGTTCTGCGTAGAGTATTGAGTGAGTGGGAGGGATAAGTTATGTTGGGGGTGGGGTTTGTTAATTTTATTGAGACCTGTTGAAAAAGCGAGGATATAGGCAGGTAATTTTAATTTTTACTGATCTGTACAGAGCTTCGTAAACGTTCTGGATATATTCGTCCGAGTCCTTAAAGCCTGAACGCTTTTGCAGAGATCTGTATTATATCCTGATTGGATATGACTAAAGATGCGAAAACTAAACCGAAACCTGAGATTACGGGCAACCTTGAAAAAAGTGCTGGAAACATAATATAAAAACACTAATGAAACATTTTTAATTGTTAAAGATTTTTCACAACACTCATTCATGACATGAGCACCTTAGTGAGAGCAGTTTTAAACCGAGGGTGGGAAATGGTTGGGGAATAGTGTTTTGAGAAGCTATTGAATATTTTGCAACATCTATTGATTGGCTCATTGTTGGCGTAAACTGTGTGGTGTCGGTATTCATTCAGTAAACGTGTGTGCCTCGATATTGACTACCTTGTGGTACACCTGATAAAACTTCGATTTTTTGGATAAGATGTCCTGAAACTTAACGTACTGCGTCCTATTTCGAAGATAAGAGTCTAACCAGTTTAATAAAAGACCCGAGATACCAAATTTCTGTAAATTGATTCGAAGAATATCATGATCAACACGATCAAAGGCCTTGTTGAATTCTGTGTAGATGGTATCAATTTGATGCTCTTTTTCCATGCCACAGAGAACATCTGAAACGAGAATCACGAGGTTGGTAGAAATTGTCCTGCCTTTTCTAAAACCATGTTGTTCGTATAGAAGAGGTTCTATTAGAGTAGTGAGCTTATCACAGACCATTTTTTCAAATAGTTTAGGCAATGCTGGTAGTATCGCAATATCTCTGTAACTGTCAACTGACCGCTTATCACCACATTTAAAAATCGGGGTCAGATGGGATGATTTCCAGAAGGAGGGGAAAACCCCACAAGAAAGTGATTTATTAAAAATTAAATACACAGGTAAGATAAGCGATTCCTGCATTCGAGTATGAAACTAGCAGGTAGCAAGTCAGGACCAAGACCCTTGTTGACATTAAGATCTTTGATGGCCTTTGCAATCTCGTCTCTAGTTAAATACATTTCACAGATGATATTTGGTGGAAATGTTTGAGAGAACTGAAAGTTAGATATGGTTGTACATGAACAAAATACTTCCTAGAAATGGTCAGCGAACAGATCACAGACTTCGTGAGGGCTTGACGAACAAAAGTTCTTTTTGTACTTTAAAGTAGGGTACCCCGAAGTTTTCCGTTTGGTGCTCACGAAATCAAAAAACTTTTTAGGATCATGAATTATATTTAAGCCTATGATATTAACATAGCGCTCATACGCATTACAGGATTTCGTCAGGAATTCTTGAGCTAATTCATTTCGTAGCTATTAGAAGTCTTTAGGTAATCCTATCCCTCTGAATATTTTAAAATCACCTGCATTTAGAAACAGGCTGAGTTAAGGAGGCGCGGAAGGTTATTCGTGAAAATCTGGAATAAAAACACGTTAAGAATCGATGTTGCGCAACACCTGAGATAGGGGGAGAACAAGTGTTTGCGGTTGTAACACAAATACGACCAAAAATGTTGAAAGATAAACAGAAAAGGGGAAGACCAGATATATATTTCTGTCCAGGTTTTAATGAAAATCCTCACGGTTGACAACAGCTTTGAAAAGTTAGTCTAGAGAACAACAACTTGCCTTTGCTGATCAATACTACAAGTAACAGTGTCAGTGAATGCTAGAAAGTTAATAGCAGTAGATCTACCTTTAGAAAATCCATGTCGCTAGCCAGCTAGAAAATGCCTGCAAATAGGTTGTATCCTCTTATAAACAAATATTTCGAAGAGCTTACTGGGGCAAAAAAGAATTGAAATTGGAATGTGGTTGCAGATGCAGGCATTTTGACCGGCTTTGAACACGTGGAAAATATTAGCAGATATCCAAAAAGAAATAGAAAGGCTCTCTCGAGATTCTGTAGTGAAAGAAAATGGACATTTAAATCACAAGGGTTAGTACGAAACACAAAAGTGAAAAGAATCGATAAAGAAGCACTTTGAAGAAAAAAAATAAAGAGGAAAAATTGTCGGAGCTCGTAAATCTCTCAAATTGTGGAAGCAGCTGTCTCGTTAACAAAATTCTTTGGAGGTGGGGAGAATGCTTGGCTATAATGAAAATCTGAACACTAGAAACTTATGCTCGCATCGCATCTTTAGAAACTTTTTCGAACAAAAGCGTAGTATTTTAAACGTTTTTGGGGCAAATTTGCCAACCCTTTTATCCTTAGCTCTGATAGCAAACGGTGCCTCTGAGGTGATCCAGTGGGTAACGTTGGGTTTTCCAAGACTTTATATTTTTATGAAAGGCTTCGTCAGGGTCTGAAACACGAAAAAATAACGTCAATTAATATCGTTAGTTTTGATCATCATTCCGTACAAGTTGGCTTTGTGGAAATTGAAGCATAAGGAAGACAAAGCCTCAAATCTAAAAAGAGGGCTAAGGACGAATTCTGAAAGAACTGGAATTAGGAAGAACATCACCTTTAGAACCGGACTCAAAAGAAACTGAAGACTCAGAAAGTTTAGTGAAAATAAGGTCTAGTATTTTTATATAAGCTTCCAATTTTGATTGGGGAACCATAAAAAAACGATGGGAGGGTAAGTATGAAGAAATACTACTCGTACTAGTGATGATAGTTGAGAAAACTCCATTCCTCAAGTCACGAACGTTTCGGTAGACTTTGATGGAATGGTTTGCGTTAGAGATTTCCTCGTTGGTAAGAATTGAAATTAAAAACGGATTCAGAACGAAAATGTCTCCCGGATTTATGGAAAACTCATTTACAAAAACTACTGGTGGCCTGAAATTTCACAATATTAAATCTTTAATTCCAGTAGGGGAATAATGTCGAAATAACTTATTTATTGTTCTTGGAGATTGTCGACAAGTAAGAGTATAACACGCTGGAACAACAAAAACAGACTAATGGTAGAATGGCTGATTTCACAGGACACTTATTCATATTAAAAACAATCTCAAGTCCTTGAGAATTCTGGTCATTTCGAGCTAAGACGCAAGCTGAAGATTTGGTGTCTTCAGTTTGAACTGACGAAGTATAGCTATCCAGCAAAGAAAGTTTCAGTAATAATTGGTTATCCTCAAAGGGACAATTGTCACTAAATGCAACTCATGGGCTAGTAGTGGCCTGTTCGTGACTTAGAGGGCTGTTCGATGTCAATTCGAGCTGTTCGGTGTTCGATCGAATATTGTCCGTCAATTTCGCCACAAAACAAAATATTTGCTCAATGACAGTTTTAGAAAAACTCAGGCGTGTATACAAGAAACGTTGAAAATTTCAAAAAATATTTGCATGATAAAAAAATCGCGTCTTACTGTTTAAGGTTATCTGTTGTTTTTTTTGTCAACAATTGTGCTCACACTGAAACTCTTTCCGTGTCAGTCCTGACCAAGAATCAATATCAAATTCCCTCTTGAAATTGGATGCTGTTTTGTATTTACTTTGTACAGAACCACCTTATCTGCACGAAATACTAAAAACATCGACCAAATTATGCCCAAAACTTTAATTCTATTTTATAGATTAGACTATAAAACATTGAAATTTTAATATATAAACGTAATAGATTTGAAAACTTTTAACTCATCAAAAGCCTAACAATTATTTTCTTCTTTGTTTCAGGTATGTTTCACCCGGCTTAAAATTTAAACAGAATGGAGAAAAAGGCCGGCTTTCGGTAAATAAATGATTATATAGTTTTAGTTTTGAGTAGACTTAGCCTGACTGTCCAGTAAGGCGTCGCTTCATTCACGCGTAGTAGACATTTTACGCTTTCAGTACGCTTGCATGCAGCTTCTAATATAATTCAATTGGGGTGTAACTATTGCCGCGTCAACGACACGTTTTCGTCGCAAGCATGAATGCTTGCAGCTAGGAAATTTAAATTTATTTTTGTCTTAAGATAATAGTGAATTAATTGGAGTATTTAAGCCTTCTTCTAATTATTATTGCTTCCTGCTTCTTTCCTTGGGTTTAATCATTGAAATGCATTATGTCTCGACTTGCTGTGAAGTAGCGGAATAGAGGTTATCTAAAAAAACGCAGGTTATCTTTAAAAATGTCGTTTCTTTCTACCTCTTTTTTCATTGGTGTCAGAAAAATGTGCGATCAAAAATCATTCAATGTCTTTTGTAGATAGTAAGGATGTAAAATGTCCAAAAAAGAATATTTCGGTGTCATTTTCATTCGCAACGACAGTCAATAAGGTCCCAAGTGATGAAAAACTAAAAATTTGAGTTGTTTTTCTGCGAATTCAGTCGGTATCTGTTGAGATATAGTTATTGCAAAGCGATGGTAACTAACTGTAGCTCCACAGGAGCTAGCTGTTAGAGGGACCCTACACGATCAATATGAATCGTGATATTTGGATCGCGATACAAAGTATTGACCGTGTAGGGAGCTGTATTGATGGATCACGATACGAATCGCGAAAATATCCGGATATTTTGAAATCCATCAATCAACGTAGTTGGATTGCGATAAATATTGAACGTGTAGTCAACCGGTCAATAAATTTTCATCAGTATTCATTTAATTGGCAATAGAGAAAGACATTTTAAGCGCCACCGGTATATTCCCCAATATTATCTTTTCAACAATATTCACAATGCCCATCCATAGTAAATATCAATAGCCCAACAACTTCTAGTGAATTTATCATGAACAGTTATCCATTTATCGATCCTGGGACCTCAAAAGTTCGCCACAATATCATCATCGATTATATCATTATATCACTCATTTTGCAAACATTAATTCGCAAACATCTACACCAAACGAGATTATCAGGCGTACTGACGTGTGATCCGATTGAACGTGTAGGCATTTGTCTTATTCCATCAATATTTACTTGAGTATCACGACCCAAATATCACGGTCCATATTGATCGTGTAGGGTCCCCCTTAGTAACGTGAATCCTTCTCCAACGAATAAGGTAAGTTTTTTGACTTTGCAAAAAATAATTGAATGCGTTTCTTCCTATTTTCAGCGAAGGGATGAAAAAAAAACTTTAAATTTTTTTAATGCAAAATGATCCTCTACTTTCATCCCACAAAACGTTAAAATTGCATTTCAAGGGACATTTACAGTAGGTTATCATATGTTATATCCAAAATTAATCTCACGAACAGAAAAAAGAAAAAATAAGCTAGAGAAGCCTGCTAGGCGATCAGTTGACTTGGCGTGATCCAAAAATATAAAAACATTTCGCTGTATTACCCGAAGGTTCGCGAAATGAGGACCAAACTTGATGACGTCAACCCTATGGCTTTACTTGATATGATAAGCTGATTTGCGGATCGGAATTTCGGCTCGCAAATTATATTTTTAGTTCTTAATTTTTCCCTACGTACGATCTTTACCGCTGTGACCGTAATCGTTTGGCTACTAAAAAGTCTGATGGTGGTGGTATGGTTGTTATGATTTGGTCTACCTGCTGAGTGTGTTACTATCTGTGTCTCTTATGCCGGGTTTCCACCAAAGAGATAAAACAAAAAACACGGACAAAACATGTTTTTCTGAACAAAAACACGAATGTTTTGTAAAAACTGAACAGTTCCGCGAGCATTTTTGTCTCTGAAAACTGTTTTAGTAAACAAAACACCTTTTTTGTCCGTGTTTCTTGTTTTGTCTCTTTGGTGGAAACCCGGCATAAGTCTTCTATATTTTCCCTGTTTGTAGCGTGTTTATACTATACATATATCTCATGTTACACGCTCTTCTCGACTTTCGATCAGTTTTTTTTCGGAATTATCTGTCCATCAATTTATTTCACTGTATTAAATGTTCCACTGTGCGCCGGTTAGACTTTAAAAAAAAACTAACTTTGACCGCTTGGCTTTTGAAATGAATTCTATCAATTGGTATAGTTGCCTCTGGGTCTTGATATTGATTCTGCTGTTTTGATATTTAAACCTATTCTTCCTGAATTGATCTAGTCCAATGATCCTGTTTTCCGTTCTCGAAGGAAGGCACACTGATGCGTCTTAACCTACCGAGAGGGCGAAGATTGCGAAGATAAAAATACTGCGCGATCGAAATTTTTGAACTCTCGATCTGCCGAAGATTATGCTATCTTTTCTTGCTACGTTCATCAGTCAAGAAGAAAATAAGATTAACTTCGCGTAACTACATCACTTTTGTTGAATCGTCTCTGAACTTAAGATAACCTAAACGTTTCTGATCTTTTGTTCGCTCCTTAGACTGTCTTTCTGACTCCCTAGTATTTAGTACTTTTTCTGCTTCTAATCCTCTTGATATTTTTTCAGTTTACCATCAATTTCCGCTTCTCATTGCTTTTCTTTTGATTTCCTTCCTTGCTTCTCTTCTGTCTTGGCTAACCCTCTTAACGTTAAATTACTTTTGTCCTTACTTGACTCTAATTGCTCCCTGGTCCGGATGGCATTTCCGTTTTTTTCTTGTAAATCTTGCGCCTTTCCTTTGTGTTCCTTTGTACATTTTGTTCAATGGTTTGTTCTTTTTCAAAAGTGTTGGTAAATTTGCCTTCTCCTGGAAGCTGTCAAACATTATTCCATTTTTCAAGCTGGTGAGCGTAACCTTGCTTGGAATTATCATTCTATATCCATTTTATTTTGCTTTTGAAAAAAATGTGAACACTTTAAAAGAATGTATGATGGCCAAGGCATCTCTACAAACCTAGATGAATTTTCGCAAGCAATTGTTTCGGCAATCGACCGTAACGGTCAAGTTGATGTCATCTACACTGGTTTTGTAGAAGCTTCTGACTCTAATTCTAGTCAAACTAAATCATTATGTTGTCTTTGAGCATTTGCTTTCCGGGATCTCGACTTTTTTAATGAATTCCACTTGTGTTGTGTCCTTGTCCTCACTTTCCCCCCTTTTTTTCGGTGTATCTCAAGGTACCTTCGTTGGACCACTACTATTCAACCTCGACATCAATGATCTTCCTGGTGTTTTTATGCCATCTTGTCCTCTCTATGTAGATGATTTCTTTTGGGGTAATCAAAAATTCTGCTGACTCTGCTTCTTCAGAAAGATATGAATCTCTCTTGTTGGTGTAACTTGAATTGTTTCTCTTTGAATGTTTCCTAGGTTATGTCTTTTTCACTAAAGTTTCACATTTATGTCTTTTCTTATATTATTTGTGGTACTATCCTCTCTTCTGTTGAACTTTTCTTTGGTATTGGAGAAAGACGATATTCATTTCGTAACCATCACGAAAAGGGCTTCTCGGGTAGCTGACATTGTGATTCGCTCCTGCTACAGTGCGTTTAGTATTTCTATATGTGTCCGCCTGTTTGTTACCCTAGTTCGATCTATACTTGAATGTTGTAGTCAAGTATTGCGCCCTCGCTTCAAATACTTTTCAGATGCTTGTGAATCAGTTTAGCGGAGGTTTTCAGCACAGAGTTTACTTGGATGAGTGTTTCCTCGTCAAAATCTGTCATGGTTACTTATCCACCTCTATTGCATTTTTGGTCATTGCGCGACTAATCAGGTCCTCCATTTTGCTTTCAGCATCTTTTGCTCGTACTGATACGTTCTTCTACTCTCCTGTTTTGCGACTTTTATGTTGACATAACAGTCTTCAACGTGGCTCGCTTCCATATTCTATCTTTAGTTGAATTTGCACTAAATAAATAAATTAATCTTATATAAACGTAAATCCAAAGTGTGGGATACTCATCGATATAGATGTATAGGAATGTTATGATTATATATAGCAATATATAATCACAACTAATCCAATTTTTCAATCCTGCTTTTGCATATTCTATCTACAAATTCAAAAATAACGGTTAACAAAAATAACAAATCAGAGAATGTGCATTGAAATAATTGTCATATCGTTAGGCTACAAAATGCTAGAAAATTAAAAGCAAATAAATTTGCGGATAAAAGTTGACTCAACTAAGGAAACACAGGATCTCGTTAATGCAGGCTAGTTTATTTGTTCATTACTACTCGCTCTTTTTTTCTTGATAATGTAATTTAAATTTTCAACCGCCATCCCCACGTTGTAACTTCTTTGTTCTTAACCCTGCCTTTATTCGGACGAATATATTGTGTTTTAAGCCAGCTGGAATCGTTTTTCTGTTTCTAGATCATTGGAAACCAATTTTCTACCGTAAATTGATTAATGTGCAATGATTGATTGAACTATCGATTCCTACATACATTATTTTAATCTAGAAAATATCCAGGAGGCTTGCGAATAGGACTTAGTAGAGCAAGCCATTATCATGTTAACTCTTATACAAAAAAAACTATGCAAGCTTCATAAAACCACTAAGGCTGAACTTATCCGCTTCGATCACCCGTTCCACCTTCCTGCGTTCACACGTATAAATCAAAAACTGCCAGTTCAATAAAAAGTACATCACTTCCTACCTCCCCGGTAATTTTTTTAATGGAAAACAAGATGCTTCTAACATTGTCACCCTCCTTTTTCATATTCTTAGGTGTTCAGTGTATACTCTTAAATCGCTTAGGAAGTGAAATGATTCGAAAATATTTTTCTTTCCTCTCCTGTGTTTTTCGATTGTAAGGGCAGCATATGAACACCCCACACGAAACAATAGCCGAGCAAGTCTTTGCTTTTGTCGCCCGTTTGAAATCTTCGAAAATCTCACCATATCGAATACGAATAGATATATGTATCATACGCGTATACTCCTGGATACCAACCGGGAGGATACAAATCCAAAACGCATCCGTGCCAATGATACGATGATGATCCTGTTTCGAGGGAGGCTTTGACACTGTCACAGGGATTTATAGGTCGTTTTTAACCATTTTCTTTTCGATTTATGTGGATTTCGAATAGCCTATGAGTGCCTATAAGGCCTGACTGTGTGTTTTTTTGAATGATGTCTGTAACTATGAGTCCTGTCTATGAGTCTTGTGTGGATGTGACTATGAGCTCTGTGACTGTTTGAATCCTGTTATATTTCGCTCGTTTTCTCGAACCACGGAGTTCGGTACGGGAGATGAGAAGGTGATGTGGAGTATTCGAATATGTATGGATGATTGGTGATTTATGGACATGGAAAATGTACAAACATGATTTAGTACTCTTCGAAATGGAAAATAAGGCTAAACGATGGATTTTCGTAGAGTGGAGATCATAAAAAATGCGAAGAAGATGCTTGACGACAGATTTCACTTCATTTATTGATTTGATTTATTGGGGCTTGCGGAAATATTGTTTTATCCGGTCTGAAGTAAGGGTGCCGTTAGATTTTCAATAGAAGGAAGAGGTCCGAAAGGAAACTTGAATATTGAATGAGTTTTTTCGACAGAGATGTATTTAAAGGAATGGAGATTATTGTAAATTTTGAGCCAAGTTACGAGGTCTTAGTCTTTTTTTTTTCTTTTTATCATTGCAGTCTCATGCGATTTAAATAATTAAAAGCTACAGGTTCCTAAATACAATGAATATTCTGATTCAATTTCATTGGGCTTAAGTTTACCTAGATTCCTAGCGGTTTGAAAATACGACCACGATTCATTGAGGTTTTAGAAATTTGTTTCTCTCATCAAGCCCTCAATCCCTGTTTCGTTTAGTGACTATTCAATTCATTTCACTTCTATTACCATGAATTCCACTTCTCTTAAATATTTGAGCGGCATAAAAATACTACACATCCCCCTTTCACTAGCGCCATCCTCTTGGATTCTCCTACATCTCGAAGTTTATGGTCTCCGTCTTCCACTTCAAGCCTATTGTTCTAACATTTCGTAATCTCTACTAATTCTTAACGCGATATCCGCGAAATCATGCCAAGAATTATAGAATATATAGTCCACGATTTAAAACGACCAAGTTAGAGAATAAGGACTACCACGATATGGGACTAGGAACATCATCAGTGCCAACACAGGACTTACAAGAACAACCCAGCAATAAATTTTTACGAAAAAGTTTTATGTGTATATGAATGTGATAAGAAACGTAATATTACATGATTATTACAAGCCATACCACAGCTAATAGACAAAGTGAGATCGCGAGAAAGAGAGGGCGAAACCGAGAGTAAAAAGAGAGTGAGCTTGTGAGGAAAACTTTTTAGATAGATATTATTAAAATTTCGTCTTTTATATGCGTATACGTGACATGAAATTAATAGGAAATCATAAAAATCATAGAAAGCGCGAAATTCTCTATGCGTCTATTTGAATTCTGATGATGATATGATGGGGAGTTGTCGGTATAATTAGGAATTTTCGAGATGAGAGTACATTTTTAATGTCTTTTATGCGCGACTACAAGAGTGTTAATGAGAGTGTAATCTTCAAGTTTAAATAGGAATTTGGCGTTATCTAATATTAGAAAATTTTTTATGACGCTGAGAGGCAATGTTAGTCATCGGTTTATGAAGTAGAATAGATAATAGTTAATAAACTGGGTACCGAAGAACTAGAGTCTGAAGAATAATCGAAGTGAAGATATTGCATCTATTAAATATTTTGTTATGCTGAAATAAAAAGGTCCATATACCTGCGCTTTAGATATATTTACCTATATTAGCACGATCACACACACAAAGAAAGAAAATGGTCACAGGAAAGGTTTTCCGAATGGTGTGCAAGGTTTGATTCGACAGTCCAATTCCCCTGAGGGGTTGAGCAATAAGCACACCTAAGCAGAAGGGGATCGGAGTGGCTCTAAAATAAACCCTAACTCGTTGGACAAGTCTAAGTGACACTCTCTAGCGATCCTGGTGAGTTGAACCTAATTTGACTGCTCGAGGCTCATAAATGGTGTGAAAAATTGGTGTCCACGACCCGTATTCGATTAGCTAGATCGGGAAAGAAGCTTAGCTGAGATAAAACATTATTAGGCCACGAAACTTTCAAAAGAACAATGCTGAGAGTAACCATAGAATTCAATCAATGTGACACACATTTAAGACTAAAGAGAAGGTGTACATGTAGAATAGTAGAGCATATAGTACAGACTGTAGGAAAATTATGTTACCAATTTCAAAAATGTAGCTTTAGAGGATCTTTCTGACTTTTATTGAGCGCCTTGCTGTGCAGAAATTATTAAGAGTGTTCATATTTGAATGGATTCAAAAAAATATTACTGCATTTTCAATATCTAATCTACGTAAGACTTTTCAGTTAGCTGCTATGTTTTAGCGACGCATGTCAATCCCCTAACTACATGGATGTTAACGAAGTCATTTTACATGCCATCACATTCTCAACCATACTATATCCCTCGCTTTCGCCTGTTCATATGCAGCTTTTGTTTGAGTTTGTCACATAATTGGCAGTATCTAATAGACGCCTATGCTTAAAAAAATTTGAAAATCATTCGAGGAACTCTAAACGCCTTTAAAATATAATCGGGTCTGCATCAGTCTCCGTACATCAATTTTATCATGAGGTTTCCATCCATTGCCACGAAATCAAATGGCTCATAAACTTAAACTTCAAAAACAACCTTCTATGTTAAGTCAATTACCATTCAAACATCAAGCCATCAAATATCATTCGCACACTTAACTTTCTTTCATTCTCTCTTTACCGAAAATACACCCACAATTCCATGAAATCTATCCATGAAAACTCCTGAAATTCACAAAAATTAACTTCCATACATACTAACCATAACGGATAACAAATCGTATCGACCGTAAAAAATGCAAATAAAAAATTTCGAATTCCATTCGGACGCATCAAAATTGCATTTATGATCCTTCAAATTGTTATTGGTTGTAATTCACCCGTTCGTACAATGTATCCAATTTATGATATGATTCGTTTCTTTTATGTTCGTCGAACCCGATCCTTGTGAAATTTTCATACTTTTCGCAACAACAGAAAAGAAGCCCAGAACATTTTTTCTGTTATTGTTGTATTTGTTGCGAGATCAGGAAAATGAGCCCCATCAACATTATTAGATAGAAAACTTTATGTCATCCACAAAATTTACTCGACCGTATAATTTGGCCCCGATGGTGTTGAGCGATTGAGGTGAATGAGTTGTTGGTTCGGTGAAATGTTCATAGCCAATAAGGTCGGTCCTGTGGAAAGTGTTAGGTGGTAGTGGTTGTAGTCAAAGTGGTTAGGATTATTTTTATTTTGACGAAGGATTGGTGGAATTGAATGCAATGGACCAGATACGGTTGATGGTCGTCTGCAAAATGTGCATTGCGTTATTTTATGACTATAGCGAAAAGGATAATGGTGAAGGTGAAGTAATGATTGTGATTTTTATGGAACTATCATAAATGTGATGGTTGGTTTGATCGGCATCTGTTCTGTTAGAGTGATGAGATAGACGATTGCTATCGGTCTGGGAGCCGATAGTAAAAATGAAGGTAAAATGTCGGATGGAAATGAAGTATAGATTGTTTTTGCTTAGGGGTTCTAATAGGAAGCAATCTGGTGGAAATTGTTTGATGACGTCAAAGTACTCGTATTTGAAATTTGACAGACAGATAACGAACTCAGCTAATTAGGTATTTATAAGCTCAGATGAGAAATATTCTTCTAATTCAGTACTTACAAAGTAGTGCAACCCGTCGCGAATCTGGAAAGTTGGTGAAAACTTCATTGCATAATCAATATTTACGAGCGTAGTGTATTTAGTTCCGCTGCTGGATTGCTTTGATTTAGTTCCTACTCGCACCTGGCCAAACTCAAAGCCAGGTGTGTGGCCATGGTTGATAGCTGGACCAATAGATCAGTGCTTTAAAAACCAATGAAAATTGTGAAAACTAGCACTTTTTCAAACCTTTGTTTTTACCTTTGTTTCAGCAGAGTGTACTTTTTCAATGAAAGAAAAAGAATCTAAATTATGAGCTTTTCTGCTAAATAGATAGTCTCGACTCCCATGTAACATAGGCCAAACTACTTTGAACATAATCTCGGCATACATATGTAGCGAAGCTTCGTGCTTTTGGTCTTCACCCCGTCCTAGTCAAGTGGATTGAAAGATTAGATCGTTCCTTTCTGGATGGAGTCAAATCCTGTGTCCACACCACCCGATGCCGGGATTTCGCAAGGTACTATTCTCTCACCAACTATCTTCCTTTTATTTATAAATGACCTTCTTTCTTCCACTTTCAATCCGATTCCTAGTTTTGCCGATAATAGCACCCTTGATTTCGCATACTCTTTTGACAGAGTGGCCGACTCTCGCGGAAATGCTACTTCTGATAGTAGAGATCGCATGTTTGCATCGCTAAACAGGAACAGGAACCTTTGTTATTCACTTCTATCTTGCGTATGCATCGCGCTACACCGCTGACAAAATTGGCATCTGTGCTGGCCGGCAGAGGAGTTCCTCGATGTATCTGGTCCCACCTTGGCTTTCAACATCCTGTCTGATTCCCGATTTACATCGGGAAGCATCGATTTCTTGAACAGAATCATCTTGTTTGAAGGCTGACAGCTTTTTTTGGTATTCAATGTCCAGTTTACGTGCCTTTCATCATCATCATCATCAGGGCACTACAGCCCGAATCGAGCCTTAGCCTCCTGAATGCTTCGCCTCCATTCGTCTCGGTTCAGTGACCGCGTCCTCCAGTTCGGTGCTCCCAAAAGTGACCTGCTGTCAGCATCTATCGAATCCTCCCAGCGCTGCATGGCTTACCAACTAGCCTGGCTCCGCTCGCTTACCCCTTAAGAGACCGTTAGGGGATTCGATTGTCGCTTATTCGTTCGACGTGGCCAGCCCATTGTAGTTTTTGTCGTCGTAGGTCGTTTGTCTTCCGGCTCGTTGTTGTATCGGATTCGCCATCCATCTTCTTCGCGTATTGGACCGAGGATCCATCGCAATACCCTTTATTTCAAACGTATTCAAGGCTTTTTCAGACGTCTGGACCAGTGTCCAGATTTCGCTTCCGTAGCATAGCACAGGTCTGATAATTATTTTATAGATGCGAAGTTTCGTATTCCTATGTACGCATACAGATTTGAAAATGGGACGCACCGAAAAGAATGTCTTATTGGCTAATTGAATCCGTCGTTTGATTTCGTCAAGCTCATTCCCATCCTTCGAGAGGTTCGTTCCTAAGCACACGAAGTTGTCTACATTTTCAAAGTTATAGTCCCCTATCGTTATGTTTTGTCTTATTGGCGTCCTTTTCATTAATTGAGTCCTAACTTTTATTTTGTGTTCGTTAATTTGAAGATCAACTTCCTTGGCGGTTTCGTCTAGAGCTACAAATACTTCCTTGGCGTCGTTGAACGAACGTGACATAATGTTGATGTCATCAGCGTAAGCTACTAGCTGTGTCGACTTAAATAAAAGAGTTCCTCTCGTGTCAACGGGGATTTTTCTGATGACATACTCAAGCGCTAAGTTAAAGAGTACCGGAGCTAATCCACCCCCTTGTTTTAGCCCTGTATTCGTTGAAAACGAGTTGGTCATATTATTCTGAATCAGCACTTGTGATGTGGAGTCGGTCATGGTCATTTTCACCAGTCGTACCAACTTTGCTGGGATTCCGAACTGCAGCATGATGTTCTATAATGCAGTTCGGTTGATGCTGTCGTAAACTTGTTTGAAGTCGACGAATATTTGATGGACATCAATGTTGAATTCCCAGCATTTTTCCAAAATTTGTGTGACCGTTAATATTTGGTCAGTTGTCGATCTTCCACGTCTGAAACCACCTTGATATTAACCAAGAATTTTCTCAGCGTGAATTCCAAAATCTTTGTCAACAGCTTGTACGACGTACAGAGTAGTGATATGCCCCTGTAGTTACGTGGTTTTGGTTTCCAGTTAAAATATTTCTGACACGAACTGACAATATCGACATCACCAGCTAACCTTCCCCTCGCGATGCGAGGTAGGATCTGAAGTTCCAATCTGTACTTTAGAGAACTCTCTGGCCATAAAATCTTCCAGAGTGGTAGCCTGTGATCTTCCACTGCAACGAGTCTGCCATTGTAGCTATACATGAGACTTGAGGGCTGTAGAATCCGAGTCCCTTTCGTATTGAGCCAGCCCAGTATAGATGCATTTCCAGATATACAATCATCTGCAGATATACAATCCTTGTTTTTCATCCACATGCTGTTTCCCAGGCACGCTTGGTGTGACATTTTGCGATGCGTAAGTCATCCTCGCTACGACACGTAGGAGTAAAAATATTAAGTAGACTCAAAGCTAACAACATACTAATTAAATCATCTTAATCAAACCGGTTTGTATGTGAGCTCTTTCTGTATCCGTTTTGAAATGTACCCTATAACATGGAGGTCAATATGATTTCGACTCAAAAGCTCAATTTGAATAATCAAAACTGTTTGATCTATGTTGCAATTTAGAATAAGAAGAATTATCGTACATATCGCATCCTACACATAGTCTGAAAATTTGCTCAGAAGCAACAATTCTTACAGCGCTTTTACATCAGAGCTTTGCAGTATCTTACTTGTTCGTTTGTATTCATAACTTGAATCCAAAATTCATATAGATCTCGACGAAATTAACGCTTGAACAGTTATTTTTGGTAGAATCTTCTTTTAAAGTTCATGAATAAAACCGGTAGTGGAATACCATTCACATACATAGTGACAGTATAGAGTACTAAATAAATTATACCCTTGAAAGAAAAACTATAAATATATCATAAAAACAGTCATCAGTGTTCTTTCGAATGATCTTACGAAGCCTGCTTTCTAAAAAATCGCACTGATCAGACATTTTGTTTTTTATCACTACCGAACTGCAACGATACTTTCTTCCAAATTTTGCGCACTCTTTTCATTCGTCTTCTCAATACTGCTATTCTTGTTAGCCAGTGTTCCCGACCACCAGCCTATTTTATGTTCACTTCCTGCACATTTTTTTGCTATGTTTTCCAACTTATTCTTCCTCATCAGTAACCAGCATCAGACTCAACTGTTCATTGTTCTCTCGTCTACTCTTTCGGTTCGATTTGCACTCCTATCACTATTTAGCTCGGTCCGCAATAAACTCTAATTAATAAATCAATCGTCTGCGCAGATGATTGATAATCTAAATTCAATTTTCACCCGCCTCACACCACCGCTTAGTTCCAGCCAGCCAATTCCGTAACCAAAAAAGTAGTTACCGTTAACACAAATGCTTCTTGGCTCCGCTCGCTCGGCGATGCAGCTGATTCAAGCATTTATATTGCAAAGTAGCTGCGCCCAAGCTAGTGAACCTGCTTACCTTTGGTTATAAAATATTAATTTCCCAAAATAAATTTGATCAGAAACGGGTATACATTCATTGACAGCGTTCGAAAGTAGCATTTTCAATTGATCAAAAACTTGACACTCCATGCTATTGACGTTGTGACCACCATGACAATTAGTGCACTTTTTCTTGAAAGACTATCTTCACTCAAAATATTGATTGAAGATGGATAGATTCTGAATATTTTCGGGTTGGTAATCATAGAAATTTCTTTCGAGCTATTAAGTGTCTATGTTATGTGGCAGAAATGCTAACAGTTTTGAAAACATTTGCAGTTTTTTACCAACACATTATCTCTAACAGCTATCGGTTGATTTTACTTCTGTGAGTTTCTATCTGTTATTGTAAGACAAAACACATACACTCAGAAAAATGTCATGTAATAGAATCAAATTTAAATCAAAAGTTTAAATCACTTTGAAATAAAAAACGAATCTTATTTGAATTCCACTTTATTATAAAAATTTTATTTTCAAATCAAAATGTTTCATCATTGAATTGAAAAGAAACGTATATGGAGCCAAATATTATTTGAAAATTTTTAAATCAAAAATGTTCAAATATGATTTGGCGCCGTATACGTTTCTTTTTAATTCAATGATGAAAAATTTTGATTTGAAAATAAAATTTTTATAATAAAGTGGAATTCAAATAAGATTCGCTTATTATTTCAAAGTGATTTCAACTTTTGATTTAAAGTGATTCTAAAAAAGTGTTAAGTGGTGAAATTTTTCTGAGTGTAGAAGCAGATTCTGATTAAATCGGCGTTTGGAGTGTCGTTATTCAAGTCACATAAACAATGTTTCCTAGGTAGTGTCAAATTAGGCGAAATAAAATAAATCAAGAAGATTTTTCAAGAATCAAGAGGCCACAAAAAAAAATTGGCAAAATAGTGACGTATCATATTTATTTGTTACTATTCACTTAAGTTAAATATAGTAAGTTATTAGTACGTCAAGGCAAAATGTTTCCTAATGGTAACGTTTCTTCCTTTTAAAGACGCGAAAACAGAAGAAGTTTTGAAGAAATGCAAACCCCAGCTCTTCGCCGTCACTTTTAGCGATCAGAATCAAGTCATCCGATCACCTTTTTATTTATTTATTAACATATGTACATATTCAACAGATATACATCCAATTACTGAATATAAAAAGAAGTAATAAAAACACAATCAAGGTCAACATAAAGAAACAAATAATAAGAAACAAAATAGAGTTAAGAAGAAGTACAAATTAAAAATTAAAAAGATAGAAAAAAACTACTTAGTTGCTGGTATTCAAAACACGGTTTTTCAAAATAGTTTTAAAAGTATGTAATGCCGGCGGTAGAACACCAAACTGTAGATCATGGCGTAGCCCCAGTAAACGCAACAGTAGAGAACAAAAATAAGTATCAGTGCTTGCAAATGGCACACTAAACACAAAGGAAGGACGCGTGCCTTGATTTGCTTCACGGCCAGATACGTGGCTACTAATGTCAGAATGAATCATCCTATAAAATAACTTAAAGAGGAGGCACTCATCCAGGAAAAGTCTCCGTGATTCGAGGGAAGGAAAATGTAGGAAAAAAGGACGATCACTGTAAGGATGGTAGGGAGGTTGAAATTTAAAGAATAAGCTACGAGTAAATCTGCGTTGAACAGACTCCAACGCAGTCTTTAAGTAAACATAACGAAGACAAGGCACTTGACAGCAATATTCAAGGACGCTACGCACAAATGAGAGAAAAAGGTGTACACAGGTGGAAATATTAGCAAACCATTTAAAGGATCTACTAATGAAACCTAATAATTTAAAGGCTCTGGGAGTATTATATGAAATATGCTTATCAAATTTAAGCTTTGGGTCAAATATTACACCAAGATCTCTAAAACTAGTAACAACCTTAAGAGGAGAGCCAAAAAGATATCACATCCCCTACTGGCCGCACACTCCCCAGGTTAGATGATTCCACTCACGTTTAAGCCATCAAAATGTAGTCCATCAAAATAGACGCCTCCGTGCTCCCTCCCCCAGCACATCCGAATGGAATCATATAGCTTTCCTCCACCTCTTCACCTCGCACAGGGTGTGGAAAGAGGACGAATAACACCATTTATTGTTTTAGCGATCAGAATGTAGTCCATCAACGTGCAGTCATCTGAATTCTCTTCGCCTCCTTACCGTGGTGAATGATAGTTTTGGTAATGCCAAAGCTCAAGAGTTTACTCTTTGAAGCGAGTGCTTAGGCTACGGCGATAGGTAGATACATATAAGAGATAGATACATATTTACTGAAGCGCTGCTGTTGTACCCGGTCGCCGTTAAAGTTTTGATGTGGCAATTACTGGAGCGCTGGTATTATGCCCAGTCGCCGGCTTTTCAGACACCACAATACGAAGAAAAACATCCATGAACATCAAACATTACAAATGCTTTGTAATCCTTTTGAACACCTTCTAATTGACGCCTCCATCACCAATATTTTCCTGAGTACATCCAATTGTTCATTCAAAGCTTAAAAAAATATTTCCAAAGGAAAGTTGATATTTATTTATTTATTTAAGGGGGCAGGATGGTTTCCAACTTAAACAAAAAAAAATTTTCAATTATTTTTTTATATGAAAGAACAACATCTCAGGAATATGCTTTGAAAATTTCAAGTCGATCAGACCAAAACTCGCAGAGATACCGGTTATTTTATGATCGTGTTGCCAGGTATATTTCTACGAGAAACCGAAATAGTCTAGCTCTAAACTCCGAACTACATTTTTGAAGTCGGTGCGTAACATAACTTAAAAATTAATGCACCGATCTCAATGAACTTTGCCAAACATCTTTAATATGATAAACACTCGCGGATGAACGATTGGTTTTTTTTTAAAAAAAAATTTTACTATTTTTTACAGGCAATCATAGGCTGATTTTTTATGTGAAAATGGTACCTCCAAATCAAAAACCGCACCAAAAAATCGGAAATTGCATATTTTTCAATATAATTTCGTTCATCCGCGAAAAAAACTAATATATTAAGTAAATCACTTCGATTTTTTGATTTCAGATAACACTGTCAGGCCAGGTTTTACGCACCGCACGACGCCTTTTTTTCGAAGCGCCTTTGATCTACTGCCACCACGGGATAGATAATTAATATTTTTTTACACAATAATTCCTACATACTCTCAAAGTATAGTTCTTTAACGTGTTATAAAAAATTAGTAATTATTTTCACTCAAAGCTGAGAAAAAAAATCGCAAAAATCGGCTTTTCTTCGGCCTCGGAAACCATCTTGCCCCCTTAATGTCTACAACAACAGATCGAGTCCAATTACTCAATAGACAATGATAAATAAAAACAAAAATATATATAAAACAAACAAGAGTATCATAATTCAATCCAAAATTTAAATAATCAATTAGCCAAGGAACATGCATTAAAAAGAATAAGTAATTACTTTATCTTTTAAGATGTTTTTGAAAAGCATCAAGGTCGGTGGCAGGGGACCAAGTCTGAGTTCGTTATGCTGCCTAGGTAAACGTAGCAGCGGTGAAAAATAATATGTATCAGCCCGTGCAAACGGAACATTAAACGTTAAAGTTGATCTACATGACCGATCCAATACACGGACGGAAACCAGACTGCAGAGGTAAGATGGGACAAGTCGATAATGTAGTTTAAATAGAAGGCATTCATCGAAGAACAGCCTACGAGATTTTAGGGATGGAATTTGCAGGATGGTAAGTCTCGCGCTATACCCACAGTAAGTCAAATTGAATTTGAAAAGCAGAGAGCGGGTGAACCTGCGTTGTACAGATTCAACCGCATCAATTAAGTACTGAAAGTATAAAACCCGAGAGCCTGGACGCTTTGGCAGTTATATGCAATATGTGTTGGTCACAGAATACAGCATCGAGAGAGGTACCGGAAACGCAATAAGAAAACACTAAAGGGTTAGCTTTACGCGTGAACGACATTTGGCGACATTTTAAGACATTCAGAGTAAGATAATTTGCACTACACCAGTTGCTCAGAGTGTGCAGATCATTCTGTAGCTGAAAGCAGTCTTCAATGGTATCGATTACTCTGAATATTTTAAGATCGTCTGCGTAAAGATCGGAGAAGGAGTTTAGGAGGCCTGACAGATCATTAATGAAGATTAAGAACAACAAGTGGCCAAGTATCGATCCTTTCGGAACACCAGAGGTTGGATAGAAAGGAGCAGAAGAGCAGGAGTTCACAGTTACAACACAAGCACGTTCATAAATGTAAGAAGAAAACCAGGAGAGCAGCGGACCATAAAAACCATATTTCTCTAATTTCAAGAGAAGAAGCACGTGGTTGACAGAGTCGAATGTCTTAGAGAAATCAATGTAAAGAACATCCACCTGTCTTTGCTGATCGATGGCAGAAGCAACAGTATTGCTGAAAGATAACAAGTTGGTAACAATTTACCTTTGACGAATCCATGTTGCGCGTTGGCAAGGAAAGGCTCAAGTAGAGGATAAATTCTGTTGTAGACAACTCTCTCAAGTAGCTTGCTAAAGCAAGGTAGAAGCAATATTGGAAAAATGTTGGCTGATTTCCATATAGAAGGAAAAACACCAGATGCGATGCTTAGGTTGAAAATAATGGACAGGGATACACAAAGTGAATAAGATAGTGACTTAGTTAGTATATTAGGAATACCATCAGAGCCAGAAGACGAGTTAGAATCGAGACAACTCATGAAATATTCAACTTCTAAAGGGTTTGTACGAAACGAAGAGAGCGCTCTAAGGTTAGCGCGAAACGACGAGGGAGTGGTGAAAGAAACATGTGGAGGAAAAAGAGGGTTTTGTTGGGAAGAAAACGACGAGAAAAAACAAGTTGTCCCGCTACAACCCATTTTTAGTTTTAGGAAGTGGAAGTAGTCGAGCCATTTTCATAATCGAAATGTTTGTACCAGTGTGAAATGATCGGTTTCACGCCTCACTTTGCCACTGATTTGAATGAAGTACCCAATCAAAGCTAGATTAACTCAAAGCTCGGTGTGCGGTCCCCCATTTATACATGGATTCGAACCAGGGACCCCACACTACTGAAGCCAATGTTCTACTCATTAGTTAGTGTAGGTCGAGTAGTTCACTCACCCTATGAAAACAGCTTCAGTCGTATTCAAATTCTACCAAAAATGAATTCATATCTGAATAGCATCATTCATTTTCCAACATCGTCCCGATGATTGCAGACACTCACTCTCCACTACCGAATGTTTGTCAATAACCGCTTCATTATTCAAATCCATAAATAATTCGCAATCCGCAGTTTAATTTGGTGTTAAATGTATAATGAACATGTAATTGTAATATTCAACTTAATCACCTCTATTTGCACTGCATGTGATTGCAATATGCCCAAATTTTCAAATGTAAATCGCATTATTGTCTCTCCGTTGGACCTGGACAGAATCGAATGGAATCGGTCGAATTAATTGTAACAACAAGTACTCACTCTACCAGGCAAATAATATTCATTCAATATTATTGTTCGTTTGTTTGCACTTATTCGACGGCGACAAGTGTAATTTACGAATACGATCATAATAATATTGTTTTTCGGTGGTTGGTTGAAATTGCTGGTGAGTTGGCGAATATATTATGCAAAAGAGTCGTTTTCGAGTGATTTGGTATTGCAAATGACATTTTTGTATTGCTTTGAGAGGAGAAGGAAGTGATTGTGAATTGCTTAAAGTGTGGAGATAATTTTTTTTTTTTGTATGAATTAATACTCGATGTGGTAATTGTAATGGTAATTTTAAGTTGAGAGAAATTAATTGATTGCTTTCAATTAAATTATAAGTAAATATATCGTATTTCCAGTTTTATTTTTATATCGTATTTCCAGTTTTTTTTCCATCCTCCACCTATTATCAGTATTTTCTTTTGATTAATTGTAGCTGCTGTGAAACCAATAACGATGATAGACGAAATAAGAATTGAGCTAATTCACAATCGATGACGCAATCAAAAATAGTAACACTTCTTCCAGTTACCCTTGTCTCAGCTTTAAACCCAAAAAATTATTCTGGGTTTCTGCTAGGTTCAATCGCCACATTGCCTTTGTGAACATACCATCTATTGTGAATGATATCAAATAAAGCAATGTGAACTGACATAAAATTCAATGCAAGCGCTCCGAAATATTGAATTCCTTCATCGAATTTAATTGATAAATGTTATCCCTGTGTATCTCTTCCTCCTTCAGTTTTCTTACCATTTTGAACGTTACAAAATTTGAAAGCACTATTGAGAACAAGGCTCTCGCAAAAACACATGTACGATTAAATCCTTTAGCATTATTGCTTACGTACATGGATCTTTTGTTGTAAATCTACAAAGTAACAAAACGGAAGTCACCTATTATTTGTGCGATTTCTTTTCAACAAAAATTCTCTCCATTTTCTCTCCATTCTTCCCCCAGTCTCTCAAGGATAATTTGACTGAACAACAGTACAGTACCCTTCCCAGTTTAGGCTCGTTACCGTTCTGAAATAGGTTAAGAAGAATAGCGCACAGTGTGGGTTGAGCTGTGATTGCGATACAAATATGCCAGCATATGAAAAACGAATATACGTGAGACATTCAAGGATTCCTATGAAGGGAAAGAAAAAAAACGAATCCTTGCTGCATACGCATAGGTATTTACGAATGTGATTAAATCAAGATTGATTCAAGTGGAATTTCTATACTTGTCGAGAGCATGCTGGCAAGCAATTGAGTCAACTCGAGTCGAAGCTTGAATCGGTTGTATAACCCTTTCGGCTGTTTAATAAGAATGAGATGGGATGGGATGAGATTCTCCCAGTTGCGCAACGAAGCTCTTGTTAGCCACAATTGGGAAGAGAGAAATGGCAAGTCACGTTTATTTCTAGCGCTAGAGTGGTGGTTACGTTTGGAGGTTGGAGCTTTGTTGGTTGGTTATCGGTTTCGGTCGATTTACTAATCAAGTTTCTATTGGTTCGAAGCTTTCGATATTCGAAAGGACTATTGAGAAGATGATGATAGGACAATAGATATCGATGACCGACCTGCGCTGTTTTGGCTAAAGAGTTGTTTTTTGTCGGTTTGGGGGATGGACTACGGCGATTTGATTGATTGATGACTATGAGGCTGCGTTAGGTTAGAATGGGGTTGAAAATGCAATAATTTGATTGGTTGCGTTTGTAAAGAATAATTGAGTTTCAGCTAATATTTTTCTCTTTGTGCCAGCATGCTTCACTAGCATCGAAAATTTAGCTGCTTCTGTGAAAGTTTTTGCTCATCTTTTCTTTTTTCTGAAAATGCTAGCAACAAACAAAACCGTTTCCAAATATTTTAATTGAAAACCCATTTTTTACCTTAGAAGCCAGATATATATCAATTACACGATCGATGAAGATGTTTCAAGGGTAATCTTCGCACAGTAAAAAAGAGCCAATTACCCTGGAAATAACAATATTTATCACGAAATTAAAATACATCTTACTAAAAACTGGTCTTCAAATTAAAACTCTTGGTTCCGAAAACTAGAAAAAAATTGAATACGATTAAATTAGTTAAAAATCGTCTTCTTCTAATACAACATTATCAAAAACAAATTTTATCTCACAAAGAAACCTAGACTAGGTAACTCAGCACCAAAAAATTATACTCACCTCCCCTTCATCCACATCAATACCATTCAAATGATGATGATGATCCTGGCAGTGAAATAAATAAATCTAATACCACTTAATGATGCTGAATGCGTATATTCTCAGTACCGATTGTCACAATCATTTCTCGGTCTCTCACTGCAAATATAGTCCCAGTTAGTTGGCCGTGTCTTATTGCTTTCTTTACTCAGCGGTTCGGGTAAAATAGGCAATAAGTAGTGAGATAGAGCCTTTGACCGAAATCGTAGAAAATGAATCTCCAAATCCGAAAATCATGAAAAATCACTCGAATTTATCACGAAGTAAAGCAAATGAAAAAAAGTCGTACATATGAGATTTGTGAGGATTGGAGTCGTAAATAGATTAATGAACTCTTGGTAAGAGAAAGAGAGAGATGTAAAAACTTTTACGATATCTATAGATGGCTATAAAATTAGTGGAAGATAGTGTGAATGGAAGTATGTTTCGGTGTATCATCTTGAAATATAATAGCAAACAGATATAAAAAGTAAGTCGAAATACGAGGCACTTAGATGAGCAACCACCAAAGTATAGGCATCAATGTTATAGTGAGGATCAATGAACACAAAACCGATTTACAAAATGCTTTCATTAATTATTTTATTTTATTCTGCTAAGGAAATTCAGTAGCTAGCTCAGTACGCTCAATCTCTCGTCATAATCAGTATGTAAAATGTCACTTAAACCAAAGCTGCCAAATTTTCCACTAACGTTCCAAACAAAGAATTGTCCTTTCTCAAATATCTATTATACTGACCCTAAAAAACCAACTTCGATCTGAACTATATTATTTTCCGTTCAACCAGTTGGCTTTATTTTTTGTTTGCGGATTTCAATACTGCAAACATGTCATAAAACTCTAATTCAAGAACTCTCTTAGAACTATCTAATATCATTACCCGCTTAAGATGGACTTATCGCATTAAATAATCGAATTACGCCTTGGTTCAACACGGATGTTGCCTTTGCTTCTCTGACAAAAGCTGCAGCCTGTATTCAGCACAAGCGTACATTCTCAGATGGAGACCTAATTAAATGTAGGTTACTACGGTCTGAAGGGAAGGAAGTTGCAGATTTTGCTATGCGTAGCTATTTCGATTACACTTCGATTGCTTATCCACTTAATATATCAAAAATCCTTCTGGTGTTACGTAAGTTCCCTTGAAAACTCCTGCAATACTCTGACAAACATGCACCTTCGTAATAGGACAACATCCTATGTCCTTAGAATATGAGACCTCTTAGCAAACTATTTTTCACATTTCTGTACCGAGTAAGTCTTGTGACCCTGCTAGCATTTTCAACTGCCGTCCCACATTCCCTCTCCTCTATTTTAGCAGACACCTTGAACGCATTCTGTTTAGCAAACTATACTCCTTTGTCCAGCCCATCCTTGTACAGATACAGCATGGTTTAATCAATGATGTGCCCACCCTAACGAACCTGTGTCTTTCACAAACACTATTACATTTGCTTCAGATCAACAAGAACAAGTAGATGGTTTGTACACAGGCATTTTCAAAGCTTCTTTCCTGGTTTTCTTCTTATGTATCTGCTAACTCATGTTCCTGTACTTCATCTCTTCCTATGTGTGGAGTTCCGCAAAGATCCATTCTTAGGCCCCTTCTTTCTACCTATTTATTAAGATCTCTTATCTTCGACAAACTCATGATAATCAAAGTGAATTTAGCACATTAACCGGTTGGCTAGTCCCACAGTTTGAATGTCCCAAAATGTCATATAGATATCTCGCACTCATAAATAACCTCCTTGGTATTTTCTTATTATCTTTATGATTCCTTTCTTGATTTGGTCTAAAGTTTTAAGTGCTTTTGTTTGTCTTTAATTTCAACTTAAATTCAACCCGCACATCGTTAACATCATTGCCTTGGTATTATGGTTCTCTGGTTTTATTCCTCAAAACTTTTGGCAAGTATTTCAATCCCTGTACCCATTTTCCTATCGTTCGTTCGTAATGTCCATGAATGCTGTTGTCAAATGTCAAGCTCTTAAGTACCTAGTAGATGAATTAACATAGCTTATTAGTTTTAAAGTTCAAAATTCCTTGTTTCTTTCCTAGAATTTTTTAGAGCTCTTTCTCTTGAATCACACCGACTTTTCATTGATGAATGTCCCCTTTTAACATTTTATCATTAACATGTACTATCTGATCTCTGTTCTTCAACCTACATTTTTTTGTAGTTTTAGCCTTCCTTGTTTCTCTATTCGCCATGTTGACATTATCGTTTAAAAGTATTAAATGCATATAAGTAGGTATTTCGTCTAACTGATCAAATCAAGTCCTTAAGTAAAATCTATGAAATAAGTTTACTAAATTAAAATTATTAAACGAGAAATCAAATGTCCTAGCAGAATCAATCCCCTCAAGCTCAAAATGAGTATCTATTATCATGTATACATTTCAGGGTATAATTTTATCTTTCCTCTTTCCTTTCAATTAGAAAGTGTCTTAAGTTTCTGAAATTTTATCATCAGAAGCTTCGAGTATATTCTAAATTTGTTGACATCTCTACAGTTACAAATCATCACTTGAAAGTCAGCTTTCATTTTCTGACTTGCTGAATTTAGCGTGCAGTGACAAATTAGGACATTCGTTCTGCTCTAAATTGAAGTCTAAAAGAGAGGCAGCCAAAAGAATAATGGGTAGCTATCAACGAGGTAAAGAAAAATATGTCTCTGGAGCAGGGTGGCCTAGAAATGTCCATCAAAGTATCTCGTTCGCACTAACGTAGCACCCTCTAATCCACACTCGACTGATATTAGTTTGCTGCCTTTAAAGTTCGACGAAGCTGAGGTGCGTCATTGAGAAAAAGGTGAATTTGCTCCATGAATTGAGACACGCATGATCCGTCGAATCAGACAATCTCTAACACTAGGCAAACAACTGACAAAAAATAAGTGGCATTTTCCCCCATAAAGAGCAAAATACTCTCTGGTATGAACTGGCAAGCCAGACTCAACCGAGACGCAACAATGAACGTTAACTAGACAAGGAAGCTGAAAAGCACACACACCAACTCACTTCAGGATAAATGAATCTATTTCAGAGACGAATCTGGTTCGAGTTAGACATCTCCTGCTCCAGATGTTCTAGTCTATGACGCCGGCTTATGAAAAAACATGTAGCCGTATTTCTCAAGCGATTTGCTGCAATTCAATGATTTCTTCATTCCACCTGTATCCGCGTCTCCTTCTACGAAACGGTATCCCATGGTGTTGTAAGCAGTAGCGTCTATTGCTACTTGAGTCACTGTGGTTTCAGATGTTACATGCTTTTATTTCATGCTCGGAACTAGCGAAACGGCAATTTTTTTTTCTACCCTAGCCACTCCCCGGTAGAGCGATGTTGACAGTGCCTGCTTTCGACTATTTAGAAGGCTATATAATTGTGATCAGTGGCTGTATAATTTTACATCACTTTCCACTCACTAACGAGTGTCACAAGTCTCTTTGCACGCATTCGCAACATTGTGAGCTTTTGGAATGTTTGTGTGGATCCCTATTAATCACAGAAAAACCCAACCTCGATTCAATTTCGACAATGTGCCGTCCGCGTGAGCGTCCGATGGTTATGAGAAGTCATAAGCCTCACGGTTTCTGGCTATGAACGGTGGCTCGCATCCAGTCCTGCAATTTCGCCTGGTCGTTGGAACCCACGATATCCAGATAGAATCTCCTTTCCTCCGTCTTTCCTTTACGCCTTACCAGTGGCGTAGTGTCGTGCAAGGAGACACTTCGGTGAATTGCCACCAATTTTTCCCTCGCTGTCCTCGTTTACTTTTCCCCTTCTTTTTTTTACATTAGTTTCTATCATTTTCTCCCTGTGTAGTATTATTTTTTGACTATTTTTTGCTTCATGTGATGCTTCTGGTGATTTGGCGACTTTTCCCTTTTTTATGAGTGACCGTCAACCAAATCTTTAGATCAGAGGCTGGTACTTGCTTCATGACCCTCATTTCCTGGGTATCTTCAGTATTCCTCTCAGCCACCTTCTTAAACTGCCGGTCAACTCCCACAACCCCGCCGGGATTGGTTGCCGCAGCGATGTGTTTCTCTAACACCCGATGATGCTTCATTCCCGCCTTCTACCAGTTCTTCCGGCAAGCAAAAGCTACCTCAATGGCCTCCTCCAACTATAGCATGCCGGTCTTTGCGTGCTTGGTAATGTTTGCGGCTTGAAATATTTGGTGAAGGACATGCTGACATTTCCTCAGCATATCCTTCTCAGTCATGCTATTGATGTATTCCTTCTAAGAGAATCGATGCGCTAATGAAAATCGTTGCGTATTCTTGCCTCCGCCGTGCCTGTTTCAGTGTTCTTCAATGGATGACTCTTCAGATTCTTCGAAGCATTACGACTGATGCCAACATTTTTATCTCTTTGTATGTCGGCCGTGCTCGTGAAACTAATTGTTCCTACACCTCGCGTTGTAGTATTTGACCGAGGAGGAGTTTCTGAACCTTTTTTCACCGTCACTCTGCGTTGCTGCTGCTATTTCCAACTTGAGTCCCAACTCAGAGCCGTTACTTTCCTTCTTGTCGGTAGTCAGTTTGATGATCCTTTAGTTGCATTTGCCATTCAGGTAGGCCACACGAGAACTGTCACCAGCCTTGTTGGAAGTAGATCAGCAAATCAGTAACAATATCAATGATGCGAGCTTCGAACGCACTCTAAGACCTGCCAGGTTTTAACGGAACACAACACTGCAAAATATTCTGCTTTTCATTCCTAATTGTTGATAAATTTCGGATTATACAATATGCGAACAATTAGAACCCATTACAAAAACACAAAATGTAAATATTAAATTTAAAGTTTATCTGCGTCTAAATTGTATAAAAAAGTAATGACACCCTTAAACCTAGCAACCTTCTCATATTCTTCTGATTTTCAGCACTCTCACCATTCATCGAGGGCTTGAAATCCCTGTATTTTCTTCAATCCATTTCAAATGCGAGGAAACTCTAGTCATGACAAAAGGTAGTCGCTTCAGACAACCTTTACTCACTCCAAACGACACTAAGCCCACTAAAATCGGTGTTCCATCATTTGCGGATTCAACAGTAAACGGACCGCCTGAATCACCTTTGCAAGTATTTCCTATTTTTCTGCCATCCAAACAAACGTTTGCACTATTGAAATTTTTACCGAATCTCTTCTGGCATATTGAGTTTGAAATGACGGTTGCTGGAGTGTATCGTAGATTGCGAGCTAGTTCTAATTGACCTGGAAAATATAAGAAAATATAATATCAAGTAATGTACCGATATGTGGTGCCTTCTAAAATTTTACACTAAGCAATCCTATCGTGATTTTTTGCAAGAACTACAGGTTATCTATTTCATCCTTCAGAAAGTAAACTTGAAACTAACACTCAAAATATTCGTAAAGTGATGTAATTTTTTACTTCATTCTAAAGATTGATCCTTGCCATTACATGTGAAACACAATATCGTTCAAATTCTCACAGGACTTAATCTTTTTTAGGTTATTTTCAATGACTTTCCGGCACATTTCGGGTAATATCTCGGCCATGACTTCACGAATATTGGCTTTTAGTTTGTCCAGGGTTTGGGGATTGTTGGCATAAAAACGATCTTTTGCGTATCCCCACAAAAATAAATCCAGAGGCGTTAAATCGCAGGATCTTGAAGGCCAAATCACATCAGCTAATCGCGAAATTACACGTCTTGGAAATTTATCTTGCAAAACAGTTCGATTTACCTGTGTTACGTGACTTGCCCCATCCTGCTGAAATCCCATATCGTCAAGATCATAATCTTCGGATTCCGTCCAAAAATTGTCGGTTAACATTCGACCATAGCGCTCAAAATTGACGGTGATGGCTCTTCCTTGATCGTTGTAAAAAAAACGGGCTAATGACGTCACCAGACCATAACGCGCACCACACAGTAACTTTTTCCGGATGTAATGGCTTCTCTACGTTCACTTGTAGATTTTCTAAGCCCCATATTCTACAACCACAAAGCGAGAAATGGGCCTCATCACTGAAGAATTTTTTTTCTCGAAAAACCAGCATCAACTGCTTGTTGCTCCAACACCCAATTCACGTATTCTCTGCGTTTTCCATGGTCACCAGGCTTCAGTTCTTGTATGAGCTGGATTTTATACGGTTGGAGATGCGAATCCAGATAGAGAATGCGCCTTAATGAGCCATAAGATAAGCCCAAATGTTGAGCTCGATGAGAAATCGACAAATGCGGATCTTCATCCACACTTTTGGCTACAGTAGCGATATTTTCAGTGGTGCGAATGTTTCGATGATGCACATGCCTTGCAAAATCAGTAATACATCCAGTTTGTTCAAATTTATTCACTGTATTCAATATTGCTGTGAAGGACGGTTATGACGACCATCATCTACTCGTATAGCGCAAAATGGGGAAACGGCAGAATCATCGTTTTTGTAGTAAAATTTAATAATTTAAACGCGTTGTTCGATTGTTTAAATGGCAAACCTTCAACTAAATAAATCACAGCGTGGCTGACGTGTATCTTCGACAGGGTTTTACTTTCTCAAGCACGAAATGGAGAACGCTGTATTTAGATTGGACTGTTCGACAAGTATAGTATATTTTATTAATGATAATTAAATATGTTCCGTAACAAAAAGAATACTTACCATCGTAATATCCCCATCCAGAAACAGTGCCGTTTCGACCATCAAACGAATCGATACCGTCTGGTAATGCGATTGGTTGAATTTGAGCTGTAATTAAAAAATACAAATATAGTTCTCTGACATGCAATTGTTTTCTGTCTGATTAAAAAATTCATAGGATCTCTTGTTTTATTCAAATCAAAAGTTTTCATTACTTACGCGTGAAATCCAATTTATCATTCAATCGAATCAAACCAATATCATCTCGAATCCATCGCTCAGTGTAATTAGGATGAGAAAATAAATTGCTACTACTGACATTTTGCCGCACTTGTCCCGGCTCAGTACTATTCAATCGATCGTGTGCACCCAAAATGACGGTAACGGCTTTTGTTCTGAAATTTATATTTGAATAATAAATGCTGAGAAACTCAATGTTTCGATAACAAATCATCCTCCGCTCACCTTCTCATGCAATGCGCTGCTGTCAAAACAAATTGATCTGATATTAAAGCACCTCCACACCAGGTCACTGAACCGTTCGTTTTATGCATAATTAGACCAACCTGATATGGGAACCCTCCTACAGGTGCATCGTGTCCACCGGAAATTTTCCCATATCCTTCAGCAGTCGGTAAA
Organism: Nemotelus nigrinus; assembly: GCA_947369275.1. Taxonomy (NCBI): domain Eukaryota; kingdom Metazoa; phylum Arthropoda; class Insecta; order Diptera; family Stratiomyidae; genus Nemotelus; species Nemotelus nigrinus. The sequence continues at coordinate 159,331,203 of OX376373.1, forward strand.
TGATTCAAACTATTTTCAACCTTTTCTGTTACGCCTTTTAATTCACTGGGAGGATAGCCCTCTTGCTCTTCAAAATCATCAGCCGTAAAGTCTGGATAATTTGGGCTCTCAGCTGCTATTGATCTTCCTGCCTGATCATTTGTTCCCGTCAGGCTGATTCCTAGCCATAAATTAATCGTAATTAAAATTACTAACGATCTCATAGCTAGCAATGTTTGGTCTATCCAATTTAAAGATTTAATATAACTTTGCAGACCTGTGGCGTCTACCCTAGTTTTTATTTGATCTTCAACATACATTTTTTTGGTATAAACAATGCCAAATGGTTTTATCTTAAGCAGACTGATTAAAAAGTTCCCTGACTTTTGAGATATTATTTTACATATGAATAAACAATTTATTTAATTTTTTAATAGAATCTACGTTTATCAGTTAACGATTAATCAAATAAGAGCATGACCAATTTTTTTTTAACAAAGATTACAGATTTCGCAGTAGAAAGGCTATAAAATACGCAGCTATTTCATACCGCTAGTGATTGGTTGATTGTTATAGAAAAGTAGAACGTGATAAGAAAAGGAAAGAAGTAAAGTAAATCAATAGGAAATCGCATCGCCAAAGAAGTTTGCGAAATATCTAAGAACGTGATTTGAATTATGGCAGTTTTTTTTTCATTTTAGCGGGTTTATCTTTATGTATTTTGCGTAGTTTCGCGACACTGTTGCAGAGACTAAATTTCGCCAACATGGCTCTTGTAAAACACTTGCGACGCACGCTGCTTACCTCCATTCGAATGCGGGCAGTCGTAGTTACTCGCGTAATTATATGGCGATTTGGAAATTGCACCAGAGATGAGACTTCTTCGAACTTCATAATTTAGCACCTGCTAAACATAATCATCCCTATTAAACTCAAAGTCTAAGACTAAGAAAATATTGCGTACCGAATATTTGAAGTTAAATTCAGTTCCAAAATAAATAAAGACTACCACTCCGCCAAAAACAAGGTATATCAAGATGCCTATTTATAATGGTTATTTTCTTCGTGATCACTACCATTGATGATGATTTACTTAAATTGAATATTTTTCACCCAAACCTCAATTCGCACCAACTTGCCGTGCTAAAAAAAAACTGAATAAGGGAGTATTATTGAGACTACAACAGTTCTTTAAGCAATAGATGTAGCGCATGATGCATACGAAAAAAACTTGTTCTTCATGGTGACCTACTCTTGTGAAAAGAATTACGCTCTGAGGCGGGAAAAAAACTGACAAAAAAACGATGCAAGCCTCCTACATTACCAACATTGAAACGTCATTCATACCTAACTAACCGAAATCCTTTTGATCCTAGATTTGTTCCTTAACTAATTCCACTGTTATTCCCAAAAGTATCCATGGAAATAATGCGGCTGCTTTCCCTTAACGTGATGTGCTTGACACACATCACTTAGAATAAAGTGAAGTGTGTCAAGCACATCTTCCTACTTTTCAGCTTTTTCCACTATAATAACATCTCCTTCCCGAAATTTGCTCTCTTTGTCTCCTTGACGCGTACTAGATGCGTACCTGCTTTCTTTGGACATTCGCCAATATCCCCCTGTTTCAATAAGATCCTTGACACAATCATATACGGTAGAGTTTAGTCCATTTTCAACCTGACGTAGCTCCAGAGCAGCATGGTTTCATCAAAGATACAAATATTGTGGCATATACTCCAGATCATCAAAAGCCGGTCCACGTATTATATACCGACTTTTCCAAACTTTTTAGTTCCGTCAACCATGACCTAAAACTAAAGAGTAAAAAAAAAATGGTCCCCTTGTAACCTGGCTTAGTTCTTCCACCCATGGTCGTACTTTGATTAGAAATGTTAGTTGCTATTCTTTAACTTTCTTCATGCTGCGTCAAGAGTTTCGCAAGTGTCTACCCTTGAACTTCTTTTTTTTTTATTAAGTATTTTTGTTGTTTTATCTGTGCTGACGATGTAAAAATGTCCCAAGTGATGATGAATGATGTAAGTGCTTTACATATTTTGTGTGAAGCTTGTTGTTCTTAGTCAGGTAATTGCAAAATGTCCTAAACATGTAGAATATTCATTTTACTGCTACTTACGAACTTTGCCTCCATTCGAATCGAGCCAGGTTTACCAAGCTGCCAGCTAAAGTGAGGCCATGGGCAAAGTGAGGCGTACAATTCATCAAATTCGTCAAAATTCGATTTTGAAAATGGACCTACACCAACTCCAAACCCCAAGACCTGAAATAGGTTGTGTTTTTGTTTTTTGAACCGATGTTGAAAAACCTACAAAAGGTTTACTACAGAAAAAATCACCTGCTGACCACGAGAAGCCTGAATAGCTTTCGTATTTCTTGACCTCGACCCTGTTACTACTATCTACTAGGTATCGCATCGGTTTACTTTTGCTCTGTCAAACTTTCAGAGGTCTCCGAAGCATTCTTCCTCCTTTTTAGAGCGCAATATCAGCCTTATATATGCTGCAATAACAGCCCTATATAATATCTTCCAGAGTCGTATGACCAATTTCAAAGAAAACAATTAATCGCTCCCTTCTGGCGCGGGTGTAATAAAAAAAGGTATGCAAAACGGCATCACTTCCCTTAACTCATTACTCTCAGAATTCCATCGTGTTTTTCTCCATTGTTTTCTAAAGTAGCTGTGGCCCGTGTTCAAGTAGAAGTTCATTTCGCGTCAAGCGTTCGCGGTTGTGCTTAACCGGCTACTGCTTATCTTCTCACTTCAGCTCTGCTCAAGAACACCTCCCTACGTTCGGTCGCCAATAAGTCAACAGGGACTACGCCTGCTATTGCCAATACGGTATTTCATAAACCTACTCTGTAGCAGCTTGCTGAACGGTCACCATTCTAGTTCGATACTTTTCAAACCATAACGCAGTAGCTCATATCTCTGCGTCACGGAGTATAATTAAATAAGTCTCCGCCATGAGGAGTTAACGTTTCCTCGCACTAGGATCGCGGACGTTCCAACAGACTTAGCCAATTTTCTGGTCTCAGCTACTTCGGAACCAATCTTCATGGGTTTAACGGTTGGTATGCTCGTCTTCGCCAAGATGATAACCTCAGTTTTTTTTTTTATTGTCAGCTGGAGACCATGGCTTTCCATCCAGTCCTCAACCCTTCTCATTACTTAATGCAGTTTGTGTCGGGCGAGGTGAGGATTTCTTGATTTGATGGCAGCAGCTACATCATCGGCATAACCCATTATGAGCGCACATTTTCCGGTATTTCGGGGTGCAAGAGACCATCATAAGTAATATAAGTCGTATGTCTTGCCCAGGAGTAGATCCTTGTGCTGCTCCAGCTGTAATATTTTTGTTCACAGTTCCTTGATTCGTCTCGTATATCAAATAGCGATGCTTCAAGGAGTCTCGCACTATGGCCAGCAAGTAGTCCTCTACCTGAAAATGTAACTGAAAAGTGTTCAAATGTCTCTCCATTTCACCGAGTTAAAAGCGTTACGGACTTCCAACATTAGTGAAAACACGATAGGCTCTACTGCACTTATAACTTCGAGACTGGCACTTATTGATGAGAAGCCACTCAGGGACTCGCCTTGATTTTTGGAAAGGTCTCCAACTCTTCGTATAGCCGTCTTAAGCCGAGCCTCTAGTAACTCTTTTAGAAGCTTCCCGTTTCATTCGACCACTGGCTACAGTACTTCTACTGGGATTTTGTCCAGGCCCGGGGCCTTTAGGTTCTTCATTTTCGCAACCGTGCTGCGAAGCTCTTATTCAGTGAGCAAAGGGACATCTTCCTGCTGGACTGTATGATCATATTCTGCTCTAACGCCATGCCCTGGAAGCTCCAAATCTACAGTGCGCCTTAGAACATACGCCTTCAATGGTGGGTCGGAGCCCATGAGGTCGAGCCTAACGGATAATATTTTGTAGCCTCTACGTAAAGAGTTTGCTACATTTGTTTTTTTCTCCGCTTTATAGCTTTTCCCAGTTGATGATTTGTGGCAAGCTACGATGTTTCTGGTCCACCAATAGATTTCTATTCGCTGCGCTTGGACGCTAGTGCTCTTTGTCTCAGTTCCGCTATCTGCTCAATCCACCGATAAGCCTTTTGTTTCTCCTTCCGGCATACTTTTCCCCCGAGACTCGTACTCAGCCTAGACGAAATTTGCAGAATTAATATCCTCCTTGTGCTTTAAGTAGGCGTTCCCATCTCCATAGCTCTAGCATTGAAGTCAAGGGCTACTACCAGTTTGCCTGAAACGTTTTGAAAAGTTGCTTTCGCTGTTTCTATCTTTCTACGAAACTTCCAGTTATATACAGCCGGAAAACTATTTTTGTGCGTATTCTTCATTCTTCAACTTCGGGGTAAGTTTTGGATAAAAATATATCGGTTTCAAATTTTCTTGGCATATGTCTACCATAGAACAGAATGAGCTGACATTTGTATCATGCGTAGAATTTGTTTCATTTGCATAAAAAGGTTCGTATCGTTTCATTCTAAAATAGTGCCCCCATAAATGTTCCCAAATATCTTGGTATGTCATCTTATTTTCAAACATTCCCTTATTCCCAGCGTCTGTTCATGAAAGATAGCCTTTGAACTTAGCCCTTTTGGCTTAAGTGTCCTTTTTATATTGTTACATGTCCAATCATTCTTAAAAATTATACTACATAACTACACTGCTACTATCATGCACTGTGAATTGTATGTTCGGGTATCGAGTACAAAGTTTCGCGGATTGCTAGCATCTCCTCTAAAAGCTGCGGTGAAATATGAGTCTAAAGTTTGTTTAGCAGCAACTGCTGAAACGACTGTTAAACCGAAACTTAAGTACGCCCAAGAGATCCAAAGTATTGAATCCGATACAGTATTTGAGTGTGATTTCTTCCTAAAAGTCAATTCTGCAAACTGTAGTAATGCAAAATAAATTACGTAACTTCGAGTGTAAAATCGAGTGTTTTACTTTCATAAAAACTAAACTAGAGGGTTCAAACCAAAACCGCGCAACAATACTTAAGTCCAATGGTAAGAACACATGTCAAAACCACTTGAGTTTAAATATTTATTCATCGTATAAAATTGTATAAAACCGTAATGATGTGCTTATTCCTAAAAACCTTCATGTCATGTTTCGGTGATTGTTCCTCTATCGATCAGAGTATTTTTTGTCCCGTATTTTCTGCTATCCATTTCAAATGCGACGAAACTCTGGTCATGACATAGGGTAAGCGCTTCAAACAGCCTCTAGTCGAGCCAAACGATACTAACCCCACCAAAACTGGTTCTCCGCCATCTGCAGGCTGAACAGCGAACGGACCTCCAGAATCACCTTTACAAGTACTTCCCGCTTTACTGCCATCCAAGCAAACATTCGTACTATGAAAATTTTCGCCGAACACTTTCTGACATACTGACGCTGAAGCGACAGTTGTTTGAGTGTACTGTAGGTTGCGAGGTTGTACTCCTTTGTCTAAAAACATTAGATAAATAGATAAAAGTAAAGTAGTGCCCAGACATTCTGTCAGTGATGTACACACTCAGCTCTCATGCTTCTTGGCGAAGCATCCGAGGATTGGCTAAGGGTTCAACAATACTGATTCCATAAGATTTCGATTTCATAGACTCTCAAAACCACTTACTATCGTATCGTCCCCATCCAGAAACCACACCAGTTCGATTGTCAAAGGTATCCGTACCGTCTGGTAATGCGATCGGTTGAATTCGAGCTGAAATCCGAGTAAATATAAAATTTTCTCTTCTGTTGAATTTTTCGAAAATTCCATACATTCACTCCTATTTAGTTGCAATAGTTCATCTAAAAAAAATATATTTACGTACATGTCAAATTCAATTTATTATCCAATCGTATCAAAGCGATATCGTTTCTTAATCTTCGCCCAGTGTATTTAGGATGAGAAATGACATTTTTCTTACTGACAGTTTGCCGAACTTGTCCCGGTTCAGTACTGTTCAGTCGATCATGAGCACCCAAAATGACGATAACTGTTTTGATCCTGAAATCATAATATTGTAATATGGTAGATGATGCGGATGAAATTCAATGTTTTAAAAACAATTATAGTTCACTCACTTTCTCACGCAATGCGCTGCGGTTAAAACAAATTGATCTGTTATTAAAACACCTCCACACCAGCCCGTCCCACCGTTGCTTTTACGCGTCGAAAGCCCCACTTGATATGGAAATCTTCCAACAGGTGCTTCTTGGCCGAAAGAAATTTTCCCGATACCATCGATCGATGGTAGATCGTTGAAACCATTTTCTAAATTTTCTATGATTGTTTTTAGTTCACTAGGAAGATAATCCTCGTCTTCTTCAAAATCATCGATTGTTAGGTCGGGATAACCTGGATCCTCAGCTGTTAAGTATTTTTCCTCCTGGTTGTTTGTTCGTGTTAGCTTGGATCCCAAGCACAAATTAATTAAAATTAAAATTATTAACAATTTCATTGTTAAAAATATTTCTTTAACGCAACTCTATAAATTAGTTTGACTATTCCGTTTTTTTTTAGGTCCGGGTAAGTTTATATATAATTTTTCAGTTGATTTTCTAAGATAGTCAATACCAAAAGGTTTCGCTTTAAATCGATTGATAAGAAAGTTCACTGAACCATGTATAAAACAATTTGCTACTTGTGATAAAATCAATGTTTATCTGTGCAAAGATTAAAGAGATGAATACATAAATACATGAATATAAGTCAATGTTTTGACCTTCAAAAATTTTTTTAAAATTAAGAATGTGCTCCAATAACCATAATCGTTCATTTCAATATCGCACGATAATAAAATTAGAGAGTCATTCATTTTGGTGATTACAGGTTTCATCTATAAATATGCCATGAAATGTCAGGAAGCTCAAGATAAATTTTGAAATGAACTTGATTTGATTTAAGAGGACTTAATTTTAATTCTGACTTTTGAAAATGTGTGCTTATAAATTGCTTTAGAAATTATGTCTATTTTCATTCAAGGAGAAAAGCTGAAACTTTTTTTTAAATTTTATTTTACAAAATTAGGCCTTGTAATCATTGTCACGAATAAAGATGTGTAGTCCGATCAAAACCTGACGCCTACACGTGTAACTCTGGCTCAATAGGTTGTGTTTTTGTTAATTGAACCGTTGTTGGAAAACCTACAAAAGGTTTCCTGCGAACGATATAGGATAAACTGAGGGGCTTACTCACCACGGAAAGCCTGAATGGCTTTCGTATAACTTGACCTTGACCGTGCTACTACTACCTACTAGGTCTCGCACCAGCTTACTTTTGTTCTGTCAAACTTTCAGTAGTCTCAGAGACATTCTTCCCCATTTTTTTAGAGCGCAATATTAGCCTCATATATGCCGCAATATCAAAAGCAATAAAAAAGGTATGCAAAACCGCTTCACTTCCCTTAACTCATTACTTTCATAATTCCATCGTGTGTTTCTCCATTGTTTTCTGAAGTAGCTGTGGCCTGTGTTCAAGTAGAAGTTCATTTCGCGGTTTTGCTTAAGCGGCTACTACTTATCTTCTCACTTCAGATCAGCTCACCTCCCTACTTTCGTTCGCCAATAAGTCAACAGGGACTACTCCTGCTATTGCTAATACGGCATTTCATAAACCTATTATGTAGCAGCTTGCAATGCGCTGCGTTCTCTTGCGCGTAACGGTCACCATTCTAGTTCGATACTTTTCAAACCATAACGCAGTAGCTCATATCTCTGCATCACAGAGTATCATTAAATAAGTCTCCGCCATGAGGAGTTAACGTTTCCTCGCACTAGGATCGGGGACGTTCCAACAGACTTAGCCAATTTTCTGGTCTCAACTACTTCGGAGCCAATCTTCATGGGTTTAACGGTTGGTATGCTCGTCTTCGCCAACATAATAACCTCAGTTTTTGTTATTGCCAGCTGGAGACCATGCCTTCCAGCCCTCAACTAGTGATGGGCGTTTCTGTTGTTTTCAAAAAACGAATATGAACTGTTTGTTTTAAAACAATTGTTTTTTAAAACAGTTTGGAAAAAACAGTTTGAATTAACGAAAAGAAACAAATTTTATGCTGTACGACAATTAGAGTTTGGTCGTACTAAGATTTTCACATACTAGGTATAACTAGTACGTGTACGAAAAAAATACCTGTTCCAAATACCTGTTTGAAGTATGTCCATGCATATATACATTGCATACGATTTGCAGTGATGTAATGAAACGGACTGATATACTCTCCCCCACCCTCCAGACACAACGTTCCCAAGCTAGAATGGTGATGGTGCAAGATGACCTTCAAAGGATATCGAGTCATTGGTCTGTGCAGCTTGTCCGTAATTTTCCAATGGTTGGTCATTTATTTGGCAAGTCTTTCTCCAATTTAGGGGCCGTTTAAAGGAAAACGATCAAATTCAATCAATTTAATTTGTTTTTCATTTTATTATATGCAGAAAATACCTCCTGTATTCGTTTAAATGACCAAAGTAAAAAAATTACTAAGATAGGACCAACTAATCCTGTTGTCATCTATATGACTTTTCATCGAGCGATCTCTGATACCAAACTTTTCCTGGCTAATCTAAAACAGTCGGATTTCCACTTCGCCTTACTGAAGCATGTAGTTTGCCGAACATTTTATTAAGAAATGATAAAAAAAAATGTTTCGTTTATTAAACATGCACCCAGTAGGGAGCCAACCTGCTCCGTAAAGCTGGACATGAGTCGAGGGGCACCTTACCTCCCGCCTTCTCGTAAATTTTACAATCCCGGTAGGGTTGGAGACATCGACACGAGGAGGGCCTCAACACACACGAAGATGCCAACAGGTGAACCAAAAAGGATCTCAACCTTTTCTTCCTTGGCTCTTTTAGTGCTACTTTTAGTTTTTCTGGCGGATTTCAATTTGCCGTATCTTCGAAACTAGGTCGCTTTTTCCCAGACTTGTATGGAAATTTTGCCCGAAACAATTCAGAAAGGTCGCCGAATTCAGGCTAGGCCAAACAATTTTTTTGGGAAAAATGGACGTTTTTGCCCAATTTATCAAAATAATTTTCGTCCTGAAAATATCACTAATATATTCCCCGACCACTTTCAATCATCGAAAGCGCCGTAAAGTTAGTGTTTGCCAAACTATGTCCAAAAAACCCCTTACTCCTCTACAAAACCGAAATTTTAGCAATAGGTCTTGGCCCGTTATGCTTGACCCGTTATGTCCCAAACCACTCTAACCCAAAATTGGCCGATTTCACCTCCCTTTGCCCTAAAAACTTTTTGAATATTTCAATAAAACACTTGCAAGTACGAAAATACTGTTTTCCGCAGTTAAACAGTTTTCCACTGCCAAACAGTTCGTTTTAACAAACGAAAAACGACAAACGATGAAAAACGATTCGTTTTAAAAAAACGAAAAACCATTCGTTATATAAAAACGATTCGTTTTAAAAAAACGATTCGTTTTAGAAAAACGGTTCGTTTGAGAAAAGCGAAAACCGATTCGTTTTAGACAAAAGCTTGGTTTTATAAAAACTATTTGTTTTAGAAAAACTATTCGTTTGAGAAAAATGGTCCGTTTAAGAAAACGATTGGCTTTAGAAAAACTATTCGTTGTAGAAAAACGGTTTGTTTTAGAAATGCTGTTCGTTTTAGAAAAAAAAAGTCGTTTTAAAAAAAGTTGTTTGTCGCTATTTGGAAAACTGTTCGTTCGTTTTTTGCAGCCAAACGTTTATTTCAAACTGTTTGGGGTTTTTGGGCCCATCACTATCCTCAACCCTTCTCATTATTTAATGCAGTTTGTGTGGGGCGAGGTGAGGATTTTTAGATTTGATGGCAGCAGCTACATCATCGGCATAACCCATTATGAGCGCACATTTTCCGGTATTTCGGGGTGCAAGAGTCCATCATAAGGAATATAAGTCGTATGACTTGCCCAAGAGTAGATCCTTGTGCTGCTCCAGCTGTAATATTTTTGTTCACAGTTCCTTGATTCGTCTCGTATATCAAGTAGCGATCCTTCAAAAAGTCTCGCACTATAGCTAGCAAGTAGTGCTCTACCTGAAAATGTAACTGAAAAGAGTTCAAATGTCTCCATTTTACCGAGTTTAAAGCGTTGCGGACTTCCAGCATTAGTGAAAACACGATAGGCTGTACTGCACTTATAACATCGACAATGGCACTTATTGTTGAGAAGCGTCTTGATTTTTCGAAAGGTCTCCAGCTCTTCGTATAGCCGTCTTTAGCCGAGCCTCTAGTAACCCTTTTAGAATCTTCCCGTTTCATTCGACCACTGGTTACAGTACTTCTGCTGGGATTTTGCCCGGGCCCGGGGTCTTTCGGTTCTTCATTTTCGCGACCGTGCTGCGAAGCTCAAAGCAAGGGGACATCTTCCTGCTGGCCTGTATGATCATTGTCTGCTCTAACGCCATGCGCGCTGGAAGCTACGAATCTACAGTGCGCCTTAGAACATACGCCTTCAAGGGTGGATCGGAGCCCATGCGGTCAAGCCTACGGGATAATATTTTGTAGCCTTGGTGACAAGTGTCCTAGTCCACCTCTACGTAAAGAGTTTGCTACATTTGTTTTTTTCTCCGCTCTATAGCTTTTCCTAGTTGATGATTTGTGGCAAGCTACGATGTTTCTGGTCCACCAATAGATTTCTATTCGCTGCGCTTAGACGCTAGTGTTCTTTGTGTCAGTTCCGCTATCTGCTCAGTCCACCGATAAGCCTCTTGTTTCTCCTTCCGGCATACTTTTCCCCGAGGCTCGTACTCAGCCTAGACGAAATTTGCAGAACTAATACCTTTCTTGTGCTTTAAGTAGGCGTTCCCGTCTCCATAGCTCTAGCATTGAAGTCAAGCGCTATTACCAGTTTGCCTGAAACGTTTTGAAAAATTTCTTTCGCTGTTGCTATCTTTCTACGAAACTTCCAGTTATATGCAGCCCCAAAACTATTTTTGTGAGTATTCTTCATTCTTCAACTTCGGGGAAAGTTTTGGATAAAAATATATCGGTTTCAAATTTTCTTGGCATATGTCTACCATAGAACAGAATGGGTTGACATTTGTATCATGCGTAGAATTTGTTTCATTTGTATAAAAAGGTTCGTATCGTTTCATTCTAAAATAATGCTGCCATAAATGTTCGCAAATATCTTGGTCTATCATCTTATTTTCAAACATTCTCTTATTCCCAGCGTCTGTTCATGAAGGATAGCATTTGAGCTTAGCCCTTTTGGCTGAAGTCTCCTTTTTATATTGTTGCATGTCCGAAAATGGATGGTCAATAAGTCGGTTTATATCAAGTCGTTCGAATCAATCAAGTCGTTCGAATCATTCTTGAAAACTATACTACAGAACTACACTGCTACTATCATGCACTGTAAATTGTATGTTCGGGTATCGAGCACAAAGCTTCGCGTATTGCTAGTTTCTCCTCTTAAAGCTGCGGTGAAATATGAGTCTCAGGTTTGTTTAGCAGCAACTGCTGAAACGACAGTTAAACCGAAACCTAAGTACGTTTTCATTGTAAAGTATTGAATCCGATACTGTATTTGAGTGTTATTTATCCCTAAAAGTCAATTCTGCAAAATGTAGTAGTGCGAAATAAATTACGTAACTTCGAATGTAGTATCGAGTGTTTTACTTTCATAAAAACTAAACTGGAGGGTGCAAACCAAAACCGCGCAACAATATTTTAGTCCAATGGTAAGAACTTATGTCAAAAACACTTGAGCCTAAATATTTATTCATCGTATAAAATTGTATAAAACCGTAATGATATGCTTATTCCTAAAAACCTCCATGTCGTGCTTCGGCGATTGTTCCTGTATCGATCAGAGTATTCTTTGTCCCGTATTTTCTGCTATCCATTTCAAATGCGACGAAACTCTAGTCATGACATAGGGTAAGCGCTTCAAACAGCCTCTACTCGAGCCAAACGATACTAAGCCCACCAAAACTGGTTCTCCGCCATCTGCAGGCTGAACAGCGAACGGACCTCCAGAATCACCTTTACAAGTACTTCCCGCTTTACTGCCATCCAAGCAAACATTCGTACTATGAAAACTTTCGCCGAACACTTTCTGACATACTGATGCTGAAGCGACGGTTGTTTGAGTGTACCGTAGATTGCGAGATAGTACTCCCTTGCCTAAAAAAAACACGTTTAAAAAATAGGTGAAAGTGAAGTAGTGCCCAGATATTCAGTCGGTGCTGAATCCACTCAGCACCTCAGGTTTCTTGGCGAACCATTCGAGGATTGGCTAAGGGTTCAACAATACTGATTCCTTTTTAGATTACGCTTTCGTAGAGTATCAAAACTACTTACTATCGTATCGTCCCCATCCAGAAACCACACCAGTACGATTGTCAAAGGTATCCGTACCGTCTGGTAATGCGATCGGTTGAATTTGAGCTGAAATCCGAGTAAATATAAAATTTAATTTTCTATTGAATTTTTCGAAAATTCTACAAATCCACTCCTATGTAGTTGAAATAGTTCATCTAAAAAAATATCTTTACTTACATGTCAAATTCAATTTATTGTTCAATCGTATTAAAGCGATATCGTTTCTAATTCTTTGCTCACTGTATTTAGGATGAGAAATTACATTTTTCTTACTAACAGTTTGCCGAACTTGTCCCGGTTCAGTACTGTTCAGTCGATCATGAGCACCCAAAATGACGGTAACTGTTTTGGTTCTGGAATCATAATATTGTAATATGGTAGATGATGCCGATGTAATTCAATGCTTCGAAAATAAATATAATTCACTCACTTTCTCACACAATGCGCTGCTGTCAAAACAAATTGATCTGTTATTAAAACACCTCCACACCAGCTCGTCCCACCGTTGCTTTTACGCATCGAAAGCCCCACTTGATACGGAAATCCTCCAACAGGTGCTTCTTGGCCGAAAGAAATTTTCCCAATACCATCGATCGATGGTAGATCATTGAAACCATTTTCTAAATTTTCTAGGATTGTTTTTAGTTCACTAGGAAGATAATCCTCGTCTTCTTCAAAATCATCGATTGTTAGGTCTAGATTGCTTAGATCTTCAGCTGTTAAGTCTTTTTCCTCCTGGTTATTTTTTCGTGCTAGCTTGGATCCCAAGCACAAATTTATAAAAATTATAATTATTAACAATTTCATTATTAAAAATATTTCTTTTACGCAACTCTATAAATTAGTTTGGCTATTCCGTTTTTTTAGGTCCGGTTAAGTTTATATATAATTTTTCAGTTGATTTTCTAAGATAGTCAATACCAAACGGTTTCGCTTTAAATCGATTGATAAGAAAGTTCACTGAACCATGTGTAAAACAATTTGCTACTTGTGATTAAATCAATGTTTATCTATGCAAAGATTAAAGAGATAAATACATGAATATAAGTCAATGTTTTGACCTTCAAAAAATTTTGCAATGAACACTGTGACCCAATAACTATAATCGTTCATTTCATATCGCACCATAATGAAATTAGAGAACCATTCATTTTGGTGATTACAGGTTTCATCGATAAATATGCCATGAAATGTCAGGAAGCTCAAGATAAATTTTCAAATGAACTTGATTTGATTTAAGAGGACTTAATTTTAATTCCGACATTTGAAAATGCGTGTTTATAATTTGCTTTAGAAATTATGTCTATTTTCATTCAAGGAAAAAAGCTGAAACTTTTTTTCAAATTTTATTTGACAAAATTAGGCCTTGTAATCATTGTCACGAATAAGAGATGTGTAGTCCGATAAAGACCTGACACCTACACGTGCAGCCCTGGTTCAAATCCAGGCGTGCACGTTTTACGATAACAAATCAGGCTTTGTGCTCAACAAGGTAGAAGGCAATAGCCATCACGCTGAAAGTCAATCAATAGTTTGAGTAAAATCAATAGTTTGAGGACATATAGCTTATCGTTTAATCAAGTGCTGCAAGTCTGTTCAGGATTTCGATATTTTTCCTTACAAAAGGGAAATCATCGAAATTTCATTATGTAATTGCGGCTGAAATTCTGAATTTGCACCAAAAGCAAGAGTGAAAGATTTCTTTTTGATAATAAAATGTTGAATTTAAATATAAATCAAATCCTAAAATTGATTACTTTCAACTGCTACTGTTGAATCCTTTTGCCTGAAATAATGCTGAATAGTCCATGCATATTGATATACACAATATCCTGCGATTATAATAACAATTTCTATGAAAAATGTCATAAATGTGAGGACGATCACCTTGCGGATTTCTTAAGGTGTTTGCATATATCAATTTCAATCATACCACTTTATTTGAGACTCAAGCATGTGAAGAAAATGAAACTAAATTTTACGTCCTTGCTGCATATAGAGCTTGTATCCCCGTTTTGTAATATATTTCTATTTTCCCAACTAGCTTTCAGATTGGTTAGGTATGGTGATGTAATGTTGGCCGTCCAACCCTATTTTGTTTGATAGCAAGAATCAGTCTCGTTAAACAGAAATTTTAAGTGTAGTACTTGGAACAACAGCCACTGTACTTACATACTTAAGAAACCTTTTTTACGAGTTTGATATGGTGCGTGAGATAAGAAAGGGTTGACAAAAACAAGTGATAGGAGGCTGGTTTAAGGAGCAGGGTGGCCAACTTTTGGATCAATCACCCTACGATTTCATTGTCAAAGTAGTAGCGCGAAATCTAATTGTTTAAATAACTGCGGGAATAGCTCGCCGATTGAGCTTAGATTGTAGTAACTAAATTCAATGATTCAGTTGAAGCTGTTGTGAAAAATATGTAAGAGTGATCTGGTAACGAATCCAATGTTTCGTACCAGAAGTAATATAATATTGACGTGCTTAACATAATTTGAAGTTGTTTGATATGGATGAATATGATGCTCACCCCCTTTTCCACATTTTCACAACAATCAATGTGCAATTACTAACAGCGGTTAAGCTGTTTGTCTGTCTAATTGCACTTGTTTGTTAAGCTTTTATGTTTGTTGTGTATATGTATTAAAGTCTATACAGTTTCAGTGGCAAGTTTCATCTCACTTTTGATAACTTTGTCTTCTGTAGGCACTCTTTTTCGAAAATCTTATTTTGTTCAAAATTTTTTGTTCATTGACCTCGCGAATCCTACTTTTTCCAAAACGTTAAAGTTCAGTCACAAGCAATACTCAAAAAACATTATTATCGTGAAGCTCTTCACAATATGAGGTTCTTTCACGAATATCGGGGCATATATTTCAGAATATTTTTCATTTAACCTTACAATCATATTTAATTTTTGATAATATCCACCTTTACGGCAGTATTTTATTGCAGCTAATTACTAAGTGGTCAATGTTTGTCTGCAGCTTTTCATCTTACATTTGACCTGGTATTTCAGTATCGCCATCTAGGCGCGTAGTTTTTCTTCAATGAAAATATTTTTTTCTATGAGATCTGACATCTTCCTGGAGCTTGTGCTGGTGCTGGCTCTACATTCTTACTCCACTGTTGATAGTGATCTGTGGTGGGCGTAGCATCTAAAACTATTACAGTAAAAAGTGACGTTTACTCTATGACTTGTTTCTTTTTGGTTAAGTGAGGTTGATTTGGAAATCTGGTGAATTAAGAAACTGCTTGCTAAGCATCCTATCATGCCAAGCTTACTATGCAAGCCAAATGGGGAATGAACAAGTAAAAGCACGGAAACGTTAAAGATCCTCATATGTATTCACACCACACTCAATCACACACTCGCATATGGCAGGTGCTCGGCGTTCATGGTGTAAAAGTAGCCTGGATCAACGAGACAATCAAATTTTTCAAGCCCACAGGTCCGGATAGGATTTGTCCTGCCATGCTCTAAAGAATGGGAATGCTGACCACATCTTGTTATACTAATTGAACAATGTTTCCTAGTGCTAAATCATGTACCTCTAGCGCAGAGGTAAAATTGTGATTATAATTTCGGATAGGTTTCACAAACTTTGAAGCTCTGGAGCTCGTTTATTAGTGGGCGGAAACTGTATGCCTTGGCATCTTGTACTCTTCATAAGAAAATACAATATTCCTGCAACATAATCAATCAGGTTTGACGGCGCTGTATTTAGTCTCGAGTCGCTAACCCAAGCACATAGGTTTTAATCTAAACAACAAGCTCACCTGAAAGGTGAATCTAGAGGAATGAGTAAACACGGTTAACATCGCAATTTACGTCAACAAAAAGATCTCTGTAACAAACATGGCGCATCGGCCCTGCTCGAATGCACTGGATATACATAACGATAGCAAGGCCAAGCCTGGCTAAAAGCTATCTGGTCTGAAGGCTGGCAATGGAAACAATTACCTTTGCTGACATAACGAACAAAGCTCAGCGATTTGCTCTTTTTATTACAGGCACTTTAATCACGTCTCCTTCGGCTGCGTTAAATATCCTGCTTCATCTGTCTCCACTTGAAATTTTGAAGAGAAGTTTGCTGCCGTCTTGCTTAACAAATCAGAACACTACTAGTCAAGGTCATTTGGACACAGCGGTATGTTTCAGATGCTCACAAGCTGAATTGACTACTTGGTCCCCAGTCTTTGCTTGAATCTAAGATATTACAAGAACCATAAGAGATAAGAGGAAATTGAATCAGCTAAGGGGCATGATAGCTTTGAGCATAAATAGCGACAGTTCCACAACATACCAACATCTATATGAGTAGATGTTGATGTTGCATTCAGTTGATAAGTTTTTATATAACATTGTATTCAGTTCTGGTGAAATGTGTATCAATGTCTTTCTGCTAACATAATCATTTTCATGTTTATTATTTCACTTCGTTTTGTACACATGATCCGTATATATTTAAATTACGTTATTTTTTCAGATATTTGATATTTTTCGAACTGCTTATGCATGATATTTTGCACATTGTTCAAATCAGCATTGTATGTAATAGAGAATAAAATGTATGTTCATTCCGTATTCGAAGATCTGCGTTTCTTCTAACAGTATATGGTGCAACTTACTGTATAAATCGCGATACGTTTGTGGCAGTGTTTTTGTGGCAGAAGTCTTTGCGATAAAAAAGCCGCAGAACTGTTACACGTCAAGCATCACGTCACAGAAGTTAAGATACACATTGTCACAGAAAGTTACGCGGTGTAAGCATTTATGTTTTCCACACATTTAGTCCCTGAACAGGCTAGACGATAACAGAAACGACTGAATCTAGTGGGTTCCTGCTCATCACGGCATTGATGCGGATGAGTAAGCGGATGCGTTAGCCAAGTATGGGCTTACACTCAGTGTTTAATCGGTAAAGCACTTTTTTCGTTGTAGATGGCAAAAGAAATCTTCAAAAGATACTCGGGTCAACAAACCAAGAGCTATGTAGGATTTTTACTTACTAAACAAAAATCCATCTACAGGCCACGAAGGTCCGAGTCGGAAACCGCTTTCGCATTACTTCAACCCGGTTGTGCTTGCTCACTTATCGGTACCTATTTACTTCAGAATTTACCACAGCTTGTGGGTCGGTTAAACAACCCTCCTCTCGTTTTGTGCGCAGTATTTTCTCAACATATGTTGAGACTATGCGCCAATTATTTTCGTTACGCAGCATTGTTTACACAATCGACTTTGGCGCGACATACCGATCGAAGACTTAAGGCTGCTTCTCGAACTTGCAAACCGACTGCACACAAAGAATGTATGGTTAGCTTCATCGCGCTTATTAATACTGCACCGTACGGTAGCTACTGGCGATAAGCAGGCACCTCTACGCTGGGCGCTGGCAATACGCGCTCGAAACTTCTTCATTCGTCGGGCGTACGTCCGAATTTCAGCTCGTAAAGCAAGATGGAGTTGGTTGTTGCCATCAGCAGCCTCCGTCTCGTTTTGCCGGGCCCACCAATGTTAGCCATTAACCTGCTCAGCGAGCCAACGGCTCTCAGAGCCTTGTCACATAACTTACGGATATGGTCCCAGTGGGACAGCTTAGTGTCCAGCGTCACTCCCAAATACCTTACCGACTTACTGTAGAGCAAAGCCCACTGTCATCGGGATGATAGGCTGTATCCTCCGTTTTGCCAGCACAATGATCTCTGTCTTCGACAATGCCGGCTGCAGGCATGTCGGTCATCCACCGTTCCACCCTCCTCATGACTTGATTAAGTCTAAATTGAGCAAACTCGAGAGCTATAGAGGTGTTTACTGCTGCCACCTCGTCAGCGTAACCCACGAGAGGCACATCCGTTGGCGTTTGCAGGCGCAGCAGTCCATCGTTAGCGATATTCCAGAGGTCAGGTCCGAGGATAGACAAGCCTATACCGAACATCTTCGTCGGTATCGAACAACAGCTATCGGTCCCTGAGGTAGTCCAGCATCATGACCAACAGGTAGTTAGAAATGCGGAAACTATGCTCAAGGGCCCAAAGTACATCTGTCCACCTCATTAAATTGATGGCATTTTAAACAAAAGAACTATCGGTCATGTGGTGTGGCGTACCTCCTTTGCTCCTGCTACCGCCCCAATCACTGCTGAGATTACATCAACTGTTGAATGCCCCTTTCGAAACCCATATTGTCTGTCAGACACACCACCGGCTGATCTAATTGCTTACAGCAGCCATGTTTTCAGCAACCGCTCGAGGAGCTTTCCTGCCGTGTCTAGCATGTAAAGCGGACGGTACACGGACGGATTTTCCGAACCTCGTTTTGATGAGCGCCAATCGAGCAACTTCCTTTCGCGATGAGAAGATCTCCGCCACTTAACAAGAAATCCAATAGTAGCCGCAGCTCACTTTCCACTAAAACTTTAAGTGCTTCGAATGGCACTCATTCAGGGCCCGGGGCCCGGGGCCTTCGTGTTTTTCATCCCAGTTACTGCGGCGGTCAGCTCCTCCTCCGTAAAGAGAGGAACGAAGTTAACGATGATGCTACCATCCGTCCTTGGCGGGTGCTGAGCTGATGATACGTTCCAGGGTTGGAACATCCCTGAAAGCGCTAGACCGCATGCAACCAAATCTGCGGGTAACCAATTTGTACCCCTCACTCCACGGGTCTAAATTAACCTCCTTGCAAAGAGCCTGCCATTTGTAGCGCTTGCTCCTCTCGATGGCTTTGGCCAATTCCTTTGTTTTGTTCGGCAGCCCCCGGTCTATTTCTGAACCGCCGTGCTCTACGCCTGCACGCCAAAGCGAATCAGTCTTCTGGCAGAGAATTATTAAAAGTTTTGATTTGCTTAAAACGAGAAAGGAAATTATACTTCACGAGTTTACAGATAGAAAAGAAGACTTCACGAGTTTAGAGATAGAAAAGAAGAAGCTAGCAAGTCGCTAGTTTTGGTGCGAAATTAAGCTTGGCGATGACGATAACTGTAGCCAGTTTTCAACAATGAGGATATTTTTTTAGGCGAAAAATGGCATTAATGGTATAATTTAAAAGATGTTATCCCGCAGGTAGTTTTACTGTTGGAGCCAGTGATTTTCTTTCGTTTAGTTTGTAAACCAAGTCTGTCACCTCTTCATGTGATGTTGGAGGTATCGAGTCTTCTTGCTATATATGAGATGTGCCGCGGCCTGCACAGTAAATTCTTGTGCATAAAGAATGTCCGCGGAAGAATTGTTTTCCTGGAATTGGATTTTCAGTGAATCAATGTAGACCTCGGGTTTTTCTGTATTCCTATACTCAAAGCCAAAACATGCGTAGGGGAGAGGCATGTTCAGTTGGTCTTCGATCCTATCTTTTTATTGACGTGCTGCTTTCAGGATCAAGGATACACATAAAATGTTCGCCAGGATCTTTTTGAATTGTCTGATCTTGTCGAGTTGGTTAGTTTGTTTCATCGTTCAATCTAATTTTGGCGTTGTTCTTTGCTCATTTGCGAATCTCATTTCTCCTTCTTAGGGAGCTCATACTGATCTTGGTTGTTTTTTATCGAAGTTTTAGTCGTATAGTTTTCTTAAGCTTGGAAGATTTTCGAAGGTTTCTATAATCCACTTGCCGTTTCTGGTGCTTGAACACCATGAAGTGAATAAAAGCGTCGTCCGTTTGAAAAGCATTGGCCTGTGATTGAAAAGGAGCTCATCGAAAACATGTATGTAAAGGCTTGTCTCCATATTTTAAGACACGATTTTAAGAAATTTTGTAGTAAGGGCTTCGCCATTTATATATATTGAGAGCAATTAAATTAGAAATCCCTGATTGACTGCTGAGTGCGTCATCATTATTGCTGTCGGACAAGACCGGAACGCTGCTGGAACCGCAAAGCAGTCAGAATAGTCAATATACAGTCCAGTCTCGACAGCTGTGAGAGTCAGAGCTAGAGTGCAATTTTCGAATTCTTTTCTTGCGAGCAGAATGGAAATATCCCCTGGTATTAGTCGGTAATTAAATTAATCAAAACGAACCGAACAACTATGGTCGCTGAAAAATCTTTTTAAATGAAACCGGAGCAAGCTCAATCCTTCTCACGAAAAAAATCCATCAATCAAAATTTTCCTATAGCTACTAAAACTATAGCCTGCACAAGTTAGAGATGATACATTTTTCTTTTTAATTTTTTTTTTAAAGGGTTAACATTTTTGGCTAATGTAAATTTAAGGAAAGTTTGTGATTAAATAAATTATAAAAGATAAGTCTGAGTTTGGCCTTTTACTACCAACGTTCCTTAGGAAAAGGTACTTTGATATAACTAGAATCCTGCGTTGAAAATTATTGACTAAAATTTTGTAAAAAATTATTGCCCTTAAAAGTGTATGAGTTGGAGATTTTATCACTTAATAAGTTTAGGGCTACAAAAGCTTCAGGAATTTGATCCTTAAATAATGTTTAAAAAAACCTTTTGTGTATAAAAATATATTTCTATCAAAACCGTACAAAAATGTTTAAAAAAAATAATAATATTTTTTTTCACCTTACAGTCTACCCGATCACCATCCCCGTTTTTTCCGATATCCACTTCAAATACGACGTGACTCTGGTGAAAACATTCGGTCGCTTTTGATAACAGCTCGTCGGACCAAACGACGTTAATCCAATTAAAACAGGCTTGCCATCTTCTCCTTTAATTGCCATCGGTCCACCAGAGTCACCGTTACAAATACCAATTCCTTTACTTCCATCCTGACAAATATTTGAACTCAAGTAATATTTAGGGAAATATTTCTTGCATACTTTATCGCTAGCGACCAGAGTTTCGGCATAAAGGAGGACAGGAGATAGTTTTTTCTTTGCTGTAATAAGAAGAAAGAAAGCGAGGATTTTAATATTTTAAAAATAATATGATTTAAAGGTTTGACATTAACACTATCTAGATGACTATCTTTTACTACTCTTGATGTTTCTAGCCCAAATATAAATACTTACGATGATAACGTCCCCATCCTGAGACGATCGCCGTTTCGCCCTCAAAAGATTCGTATTTAGTTGGCAGTGCGATTGGTTGAATCTGGTCTGAAAAAATTCAAAACGTTAAAAACTTACAGCTATGCACAAAATATGCCAACCTACTTGTAAACGTAACCTTTTCTTGCAATCGAATGAGTGCAATGTCATTCGATGTCATTTCTTTGTCATATTTTTTATGAATAATAAAATTAGCCTTTGGTACAATTTGATTCACTCGACCTGGCTCCGAATCTTTAGTCCGTTCATGAGCTCCGATTATTACAGTGGCTGAATCATAACTAAAAATCGCCATACAAGTTTCAATGTCAAGGTTGAAACATCAATTAGATTTAATGCTACCTACCCGCTCAGACAATGAGCTACTGTGATAACAAACTGATCGGAAATAAGAGATCCTCCGCACCAACTGCTTCCGCTTCGTCCTTTAAGCGATAACCCAACTTGGTATGGAAATTGTTTTCGTGTTGCTTCTTGGCCGCCAACTACTCTTTCATTTTCGACCTCGGACAGGGTGCTTTCAACAGGATCTCGGAAGTGTCGGGCCAATTGCGCTGTTGTTTTGTAACTGTTTTGAAAGTCATCCGATATGAAAGACCCAGAAATCCTTAAATCAGGCTTGTACTCAAATCGGTGCCATGTTGGATTTATTGTCCTTGGAAAACTTTGTCCTGCATGCAGGATCCCTACAGTAACAAGCAGTAAAATACTCTTCATCATGAAAAAAATACTAGCTTTGACGGTTTCAACTATATAGCACGTTTGGTGGCTCACTTGTATCGGATATTTGTTTATATATCGCTTTGCCGAAATAATCAATTAGAGTCTCTCGAATACTGAGTCATTTTAATCCACAAAAAAATTTCAATGAATTAACTTGAGTATTCGTTTGTTTTTGTTTATTTTGCAAATATAGATCGTAGACAGCTTTTCTAGATGCCCTTGTCAAAAATTTAATCTTGATACTAACTGTCCAAATAAGTGCTCACTTATCGTATTATCTAAATACTACATAATCTGTGACCTGAGTCAGTTTCAGTGTTTTCTGTATTAATCTTCATCGAATTTTCCTATCTATGACCAAAATATCTGATAGCAGCGAAGTTGATCCATAACTGATTATTTAATTTTTATTGTCAAAATTAAAACTCTAAACTCCGTAAGTTAAATGTATTGTAGCGATGATCACGTTCTTGTCATTGTCATGCTCAAGTGCTCACAACTAAGAACTGAAACTAAATTACTATCAAAAGACCTCTAAAAGAGAGTTTTACTCATGAATCGAGACATACGGCTAGCCAAATTTCTTTGACTTGTGTAGACAAAGATAAGCAAATCGCATGACTTAAAAAACAGGTCAGATAATTAAACGAAGGTTGGGCGGCATCTGTAAGAAACTAACTGACCCTCAAGTAAAGTTTTCTGGCCGATGCTGTAGAAAGGACGAACCGGTAAGTAGCCTATTGATCAAAAACGATGAAAAAGAACTAAGAAGAAAACTACCCGTATATCCAACTCTTTCCTCTGGAAATGTTTCTAAGAAGGTGACATATCTAGTAGAATAAGTTCAGTCATCAGCGGCAGAGCGAACAGATGTCGAAAGTAGCGATAGCCAAGTTGTAATACCCAATCCTTGATTTACAGGTTTTGAAGAAGTTTCCGGCATTACCAACCATAAACCCTACTGTAGCTATGAGGCCGTTGGCTAATCAAAAAAGTACTAGTATCCAAAAGAAATTTTTCCTTTTAAAAAAAATATAACGAAGATCGAAAATAATGGCGAGACTGTTGAAGCCAAAAAGATGGTACCAATTATTATCCGGGAGCCACATAAACGGAGCAAAATTTTGAAAATCAGTTCACCTAAAACGCAATCACCGGCACCTACACCAAAATTACCGAGTGTCAAACCTAATATATTTCAGCCAGTGCCCAATATCGCAGAACCGGCTGCTATGGTGCATCTTCCCTTAAAAATGATTTTTCGATTCTAGAGTATGATGCAGGAAATGATGACAAAAATAATGCACGAAATGCTTGCAATATTTCTAGGTCCCTCTCCAAACAAAAGCCAATAATGTATTCAGCAAAGCACTTATCAATCCTCAATTGTGCTTACATATTCTCGTGCTTACAAATCTAAAGAGCTGTCGCAGTTCCTATACGACACTAAAGTGGGCATAGTGCTCACCTAGAACATTTTTCTCAAACCTGCTAATCGCTTCGTTTTCTGTAGCTATTATCTATACAGAAACGATAGGTTAGGGACTGTGATTTTGGTGAAAACGGGCATTAATCACCTCCTGAATAATCCTAACGAAAAACATATGAAAGCAACCAACTTAAAAGTACTCACGGGTTCTTTTGAGCTCGTAGCCATATTCTAGTCGAACTATCTTCACTCTCGACCTCGAAAGCCTGGTGAGGATAACTTCTAGCGCCTAACCAAATATCTCAGGCTAAGAAATAAAATTAATGAACCAAAATTCCATGATGCATGTGGCCTAAACTATGAGAACGAAGTCAAAGCAGATGCCTTGCGGAAGTACTAGAATTACAATATCAAAAAAATTCCAAACCGATGGGAAACGATAGCGAGAAAGAAGATATAGAATCGGTTGAGCAATGGCTTGCCTCCAGTCTATCTGGGGACCTTCAAGTAATACCAACAAGCTTAACAAATGTTAGAAATCGAATATATAAACTAAAGAAGCGAAAAATTCCATGAACCGACGCAATCGCAACCAATTGCTGACTTATCAGCACATTAATAAATATTTCAATCATTATAAACGCACAGTTTTTTCTACAGCTGTGAAATTTAGAAGAATCATTGTATCAAAGCCCATAAGTTTATTATATTCTGTAGGAAAAATCATAGTACGCCTCCTTCTTAGCAGGTTTTAAGAAATAAGCCTGGAAAAATGCATCATACCAGTGATGCAAATAAAAATAGGCAATCACAAAGATCACCGCTCTCTTTAATGCTATATAGCTCTTGGCCAGCAGAACTACCCATCGAACACAAAAGTAAAATATTTGTATTTTTCAAACCTCAAACGTCATAGTTTCAAGAATGGTCTGGCAGTCATAGTGTGATTGCACTACGAATAATTTTAATTCACTCCTCTCACAAAGAAATCTTCCTTTAAAATTGTATTTCGCTTAATAATTAATTAGAATAATTGCTAATTATATTAATGCGTAAAAATATAAATAAACTTTTTATAAAACTCTGCTTCATGAAGTTAAAAATGCGATCAACTTTAGTTTTTAAGGTCGTTTCTTACTACTCCAAAAGCATGACTCCGCCAACATTCATTGTTGACGCCATAAGGTTGGAAAAATTTCAATCAGGATACAATTGAAAAATAGTCCCAATATCCTTGGCAGCAATGGGGTTAAACTCATCCTAAACCAAAGTTATACATTTCTCCGCTTTCGACCAGTTTTTGTCTTTTGAAAATTTTATTTCCATTTGACAATTATTTCAAATGTCATTCAATAGAAATTTCCATACTTCTCGACCTCTCTCTTTTGAATTAAAAAATTTAAAACATTGACCCTGAACCTTTTATTGATCAATCTTATATATTATTTGCCTATTCCGGCCAAATATACGTAGCGCCTTTAGGTGCCATAAAATATATTTTTATTGATGATAAAACGATAATATGTTTTCTTTATCTCAATCTATAGCAGTTTACCGAAAAGTATGTTATCGTTTTGATAATCATATCGTGTCTAGTTTCTGACAAGGACTTCAGGTAACTAG
The DNA here is from genome assembly GCA_947369275.1 of Nemotelus nigrinus. Classification (NCBI taxonomy): domain Eukaryota; kingdom Metazoa; phylum Arthropoda; class Insecta; order Diptera; family Stratiomyidae; genus Nemotelus; species Nemotelus nigrinus. Next base: position 159,356,329 of record OX376373.1, read on the forward strand.
AAACTTCCAGATTTTACTATCTTGCGAATTTCAACTCGCTTTCGTTCATTGTAATAGATTTTGACAGATTTTAGATAGGATTATAAAATTTCTTTTAATCTTCATTGAAATACTTGCATGTATTATTAATGCGCCGGCTTTATTAGCCTGGTGCCTCAGTAGCAGCTGTGTTTTGGTCGTGTATTAAAGTCGGATAAAAATAAGTTAACTATACTTTAAAAAATTCTAGCGTAGCAGAATCACTAGAAACACTAATGTACAATGAATAGTAGAGGAATCGTGCAGATTTTGAGTGCATTTAAAGTTAAAGTCAAACACATGTTACTTATATTCATTATCGGTAGCTTATCTTACAACACTTTGAAACCAGTATATCTCGTTAAATAAATGAAGAAAATACTAAGTGCTTACAACACTTTGTCAGCACTGCAGCAAAAATCTACCACAACTGTTTCACGTCAAAATCAACCTACCCTTTTAAAATCGTTTTCTTCCGATGCTACTAGTTCGATGCATCCTAAAATATTGTTATCAAGTGTGGTCTCGCCGCCATAAATGTCTCAATGAGGCAGTAGAATACTTTCAGCGTAGGTATACTCGCTCATTGTTATTTGAAATTAACATCCCTTGCTGTGTTCGCCTTTGGCGCTCCTATATTTAAGCCTTGCTTACGTAAAGCCAATCGATCAGATAGATCTCCAGTAATGTTTACCCTTCACGCGGTCTGAAGTTTATTTCAACTTGCCATTAGCTCTTATCTCTAGGAAACACATCGTTCTTCAGGATTTCTTATGGATTTCCTTGGCTCTTTGTTGCATTATGAGAGATTTTTTTTATAGTTCGCCCTGTTTGATTTAGTTTTAGGCCGGTTGAACTCCGTTCTTGTAGCTCGCCTAAGCTTTTCTAACTCCCCGTTCCACTATGGCACTCTTAATTTAGGAGCACTGGTTTTCTTAAGGTAATTATTGAGATATGACCAGTTGTCGAGCCTTGGACCACCCACTATTGGTGTAGTTTTGGATTTGAAGAAAGTTAATGGTTGTGTAAAGTACCACTCTCTGGGTTTCTTCCCCTGAGGCCCAGATTAACTCACTTTGTTTTATATGCAGGCCACTTATTCTGCGTTTGTTTACCCACGGCTCTTGTATTAGCCCCATTTTATAAGTGCCTGCGGCAAACCTGCCGCTAACTTCCGCCGAGGTAGCTCGGGCATGATCTCTCTCCATTGTTTGCGAACCGCTGGCTGGTGCCTGGTGTTACCTCCATGTTGGTTCGCTTATCATTCATATTGGAAGTTGGAGTAACCGCTAACTTCGGTGCTTTTTCGGCTGGCTTTTGACGATCACCTTAACCTGTCCAAACCGGAAGCTAATGTTGCCGTTTCCGTCAATTATTTTGGTAGCTGAGGGCTGGTCCGCCGCTATGGGCCTTTGTGGCCCATAGTTTGGACCGTTCACACCACTTCATCTTTTGAGTATCCGCTCTTACGCATTCCGCCATGGATTTGTCCCTATAGTAGAGGGACGCATAACCTACTTTAAAGGGGATGCTGAAAAAGTGAGGGGAAACATTTCTCTCTATCTGTGCCAGTATCCTCTCCTCAAGGGCATTTTGAACCTTGCCCATTTGGTCAGTCGTGAGAAATCCTTGGAGAAAGTCATTCGACATGATCGCCATTTTCACACCCTGCAAAGCTGCACTGCAGGTTAGTTGTCGCTGTTTTTTGATGAGTTAAGAATGTTTTGAAGCTACATCGTTATTCTTCTATTTTTTTGGCTGCGTGTTCTCAGGGGTGCGGTTCTCAGGTCTGCGCTTTCTCCTTTTGGCCTCTGGTGCCTTTGTTAGGAGCGTCTTTCAACTAACCTCTTCTTCGGCCTTGCCACTTCTCATAAAGAATTTCTTCTTCAGGTTCTTCCCTATTGGAGTTACCTTTGATGGCTCATATGCAGTCATGTTCAGCGCTTGCATGCTTCAAAAGAGGGCCTCCGCGATTGGTAAGGAGGATCTGTCGTCAGAGGTAGTTTTCAGAAGCCTCTGCAGCCTTTCTATCGTCCGGTCTGCCTCTTCCTTTTCTGTGAATCTAACTATAATTGTTGGTCCTTGCTTGATTAAAACGTAATTCGATTGCTTCCAGATTCAACATTCGTCTGTAGATGAGCTAACCGTTTAGAGTATGGTACTGATCATGTTTCAGATTTCAATAAGAATTCAGTTGGGAAAGTAAACCAACCATACAATTTATGACTATCTCATCTGGAAAGCTATTCATAGTTCAGAAATATTTTGCATCACAACCCAGCCTAAAACTAATACAGCTAAATATTGTTACCTCTATTCCAAAAAGTATCTACTGAAAACCTCGTAAAAAGGCATATTTTCATATCAGGATCGGTCATATCAGGATTTCAAACAATGGATTAATAAACATTCTTCGCAAACATTTACCTCACTCCATCATTTTTGGGCTCATATTCTAAAGGAATAGCATCTCTTAGTATGAAAACAACTTTTAATATTTTACTTATTGTACATACATTTATTTGAAAAAGTATAAAAAAAATTAATTTGCTTATTAAAAAAATTAATCAAATAGAACCACCACTAATATCAACTTGGCGGAGAAACACCCGTTATTTGTTGAATCCACGTCAAATATGTAGAAACTTCAGTGAAAACCGCTGGAAAATTCATGAAGCAATTCGTTCTTCCAAACGATACCAGTCCAACCAAAACAGTATTATTTGTGTTTGGCAATGTAACAACTAGTGGACCACCTGATTCCCCAGAACAGACCGAACGTCCTTCTGAACGGTCCAAGCATAAATTCGTTGTCTTATAGAAATCGCCAAAAGTCTCCTCGCATATTTGATCGCTTGCAATCGGTACTTGGGCAAAACGAAGTACATCTGCTGTTGAGTCATTAGCTGGAATAGATTACGTTTTCTTGATGGTTCGAAATATTTAAATTATAGGTTTTTTCGCAGAAAAAAAGTTAAGAAAGGAGAACGTGTACAAAATGCAAACTCACATGCAAAGACACCCCAACCTGATGCAGTGGCATTCATACCTGTGAAATTCGCTGTTGCACTTGGCAAAGCAATTGGCTGTATAGAAGCTGAAATAGAAATATTGCAATAAATTCTTTACTATAAATCTAGTTAAATGCTTAAATGAATCGACTTACGTGTCGACTGAACTGGGTACAGTAAAATCATCAAGGCTATATCATTCTCGTAAGTATCTCTATTGTAATCTCGGTTGATGATTAAACTGGCAGGAGTTAGAACCTGCGTTCTACGACCGGCATCAAGCACCAGCCTCCTATTATAGGCTCCGATAAGGACAGTTACCACAGTTGCTCTAGATATTATCAAAATATGAAATGAATTTTACCTTATGAAGTTAAATCAATGCAGTAGAAGATTTTACTAACCGGTCGAGGCAATGAGCTGCTGTCAGGGCGAATAGCGAGGCTATGAGTGCGCCACCACAGCTTCTCTGGGACAAATTAATGTACCTAATTGTCATAAAAATCTGGTATGGAAATTGATTACGTGTAGCCTTTTCACCGCCAACGATTCTAGTGCTTAGACTGTCCGGGTCGAAATCATGATTTCCCGTCAAATCACTTATAAACGGACTATCGAAATTAAATTTAACTCTGTCCTGTTGCAAGGCGGGAACAATACCAAAGATTTCTATAAGTGAAAGACACGATTTATACTTCATTTTCACTTATATCTCAGTTTGCTTTCAATTTTCTACTACTTTCGAACTGCTTTTTTGCATGCTTATATAGTTGCTTAGAGTTGCGATAGCAATCGATGTACATCCTTTTGATTTGACGTATATGTACTCTGATAGTGAAAAAGTAGTATTTTCGTTGATACGCTACGATTTATGTTCTTTTGCTTAATTTATTTAACACTAGAAAGTATTACTTATCAATTATACCAAGCTTGTAATTTTGTCTATAGATTAGATAGAAAAAATACATTTCAAAGTTATCCGATAATTTTATGCTTCTAATATTTTTATTATTGTTGTGAATTTAGTTTCTCTAGTCTGACTCACCTTGTATTTCTTTAAAAAAAACAACGTGCTACTTAGCTTGCTGCGTTTTAAATTGTATTTTTCTCCTCTTCTAGCTCCCGAATTTCACAAATTAATTCCAAATTGAAATCTTTTGAGTATTCATTTAAAAACTCGCCTGAAAACCGAATCGCTTGCAATTGAAATCGGTTATCATTTTACAAACGTAAAATGCAGCTTTTCTTATCAGCTTCATCTGATTAGAAATCTTTTTCAATTTAGCTCGGTCATTTACACCAAATCACGATACAAAAACTTGTTTTGATATTTTGTATGAAGCTTATCTTTTATGACATATAAATCGCTGACAATTGATGTTTAAAATGAACCGGATGAACCAGATCTTCTAGAATCTCAGCCGAGCCGAAGCGCACTCAGCGGCTACAGGTCCACCATTTGAGGTGAGTAAGTAGCGCCCACACCCGCCACGACTGTGTTATGCGTCACGCAAAGAGGGCAAGGCGAGGATTCACCCTCCACGAGAGCCATCAACCTACTCCATCCTCCACCAATGTTGGCCATCAGCCTGCTCCGTAAGCTGACCGCTCTCAAATCCCTATCAAAAACGGTACGATCCCAGTGGGTCATTTTAGCGTGCAGCTTCTGTCCCACGTGCGTTATGGACTTACTGCTTTGAACTTTTGTGGAGCACATCATCACTTGTCTGACAGCCGGTATCCTCCGCTTTTTGCCAACTTAAAAGTACTCACGGGTTCTTTTGAGCTCGGAGCCATATTTTAGTCGAACTATCTTCACTCTAGACCTCGAAAAACTTTTGACCACGAAAGCCCTCTTTCTGAAAAAAAAAAACTGAAATGTGGGTACTTTTTAGTTTTTAAGGTCGTTTCTTACTTCTCCAAAAGCATCATTCCGCCAACATTCATTGTTGACGCCATAAGGTTGGAAAAATCTCAATCAAGATTCAATTGAAAAATAGTCCCAATATCCTTGGCAGCAATCGGGTTAAACTCATCCTAAATCAAAGTTATACATTTCTCCGCTTTCGACCAGTTTTTGTCTTTAGAAAATTTTATTTTCATTTGACAATTATTTCGAATGTCATTCAATAGAATTTTCCATACTTCTCGACCTCTCTCTTTTTAATTAAAAAATTTAAAACCTTGACCCTGAACCTTTAATTGATCAACCTTATATATTATTTGTCTATTCCGGCCAAACATACGTAGTGCCTTTAAGGTGCCGTAAAATATATTTGTATTGATAATAAAACGATAAAATGTATTCTTTATCTCAATCTACAGCAGTTTACCGAAAAGTATGCTATCGTTTTCGAAATCATATCGTATCTAGTTTCTGACAAGGACTTCAGGTAACTAGAAACTTCCAGATTCTACTATCTTGCGAATATCAACGCTTTCGTTCATCGTAATAGATTTTGACAGATTCTAGATAAGATTATAAGATTTCTTGCAATCTTCATTAAAATATTAGCATGTATTAATAATGCGCCGGCTTTATTGGCCTTGTGCTGTGTTTTGGTCGTATATTGAAGTCGGATAAAAATAAGTTAGACCATCTTGGCGGTACTTCGAATGAAAATTTACTTTAAAAAATTCTAGCGCAGCAGAATCACTTCAATGAATAGTAGAGGAATAGTAGTGCATTTAAAGTTAAAGTCAAACACATGTTACTTATATTCATTATCGGTAGCATATCTTACAAAACTTTGAAACCAGTATATCTTGTTACATAAATGAAAAAAATACTAAGTGCTTGCAACACTTTGTCAGCACTGCAACAAAAATCTACCACAACTGTTTCACGTCAAAATCAACCTACCCTTTTAAAATCGTTTTCTTCCGATGACTTCATTGAAAGTTACAGAGATGGAAAGATGTTTCAGATTGCCATACGAAACATTGAAACCGCTTCTTGCTGGCAACCCTTTGCCAGCATCAAAGCCAAATATATATCAAATCTGCCTCACGTTGAAGTCAACCTATCCTACGAATTTTGCTCCGATCCGATGACTTCATTGGAAGTTATAGCGATACAAAAAAATGTAGGGACACCAAAAATTTTCAAATTTTCGAAATCTTAATATTTGTTGTTTATAGTCGCTACAAGATCATTACTATTTGAAAATTTTATGATAAAATCGCTTACTGTAGATGTGAAAAAAACTACAAAAAAAATCATAGCTACCAGCCCCATCATGGTTTTTCAACCAGATTCCTGCTGAATATTGCTTACAATAAGTTCCATCTTGCCTACAATAAGTTCCATATTGCCTACACTAAGCGCCATCGAATTTCGTTTCGATTTCATGACTGCACTGGAAGTTATAGCGCAAATAGTTTTATTTTGCTGAGCGAATTTTCAAAATTCAAGACACCAAATTTACCATAGCTGGCAGCTCCAGCCTTATTTTCCAATCAAATTTCTACCAAAGGTGTAATTGTGAATGTGATATAGACCGACTGTCGATCACAAAATTCTTCTTGCAAACCTTCGAAGCTATGGGGTGTCTGGCCTACTTTTGTTTTGGTTTTCATCCTATGTTTCTGGTTGTACTTGCGGTGTAACTGTGCATTCGTCCAACTCTTCCTCTCTCTGTTTCTTTTCCGGAACCCCTCAGGGCTCCATTCTGGGTTCATTATTATTCCTAGTCTGTATAAATGATCTTCCTTCCTTTATTCATTCTGCCTGCCTTTTGTCTGCCGACGACTTCAAGGTCTCCAGAGTAGTTGAATCTACCGACGACTGCTCCGGTTCCAAAACGATATTTGTCCTCTGTGCGGCTGGTGCTCGGATAATTCACTTGCTTTGAACATATCCAAATGTCATCAAAGGACTTATACGTATAACATGTCACCCTTAATATATTCGTACGCTCTGTTCCGACCTCCTTTTACGGCTGTTGGCAATTTTATGGACCATGGTGCTCTTCAATCCAAAGCTCTGATTTGACCAGCTCATTGCGTATATAACCGCCAAGGCCTCTCGTTTGCCCGGTTTCAACCTTAGACGCTTTGCTCCTTCATATCTACCTCTCTCCATTAGTTTTTTTCGCTTGTTCGATGCTACTTGTTCGATGCATCCTAAAATATTGTTATCAAGTGTCTAGTCTCGCTGCCATAAATGTCTCAATGAGGCAGTAGAATACTTTACTACTCGCTCATTGTTGTTTAAAATCAACATCCTTTGCTGCGTTTACCTTTCCTCATATCGAATTCCTTGATTAGATTCTTTGACGCTCCTACGCTCTCTGATCTTGGCTATAAGCTTTGCTTGCGTAACGCCAATCGATCAAATAGATCTCTATTAATGTTTACCCTTCACGCGATCTGAAGTTTATTTCAAATCGCCATTAGCTCGTATCCCTACGAAACACAACGATCTTCATGATTTTTTTTTATTTCCTTGTCTCTCTGGTGCATTATGAGAGATTCTTTTGATAGTACGCCCTGTTTGATATAGTTTTAGCCCGGTTGAACTCCGTTCTTGCAGCTTGCCTAAACTTTTCTGTCTCCCTGTTCCACTATTGCACTCTTGTTTTGAGAGCACTGGTTTTCTCAAGGCAATTATCGAGATATGACCAGTTATCGAGCTTCGGACCACCCAGTATTGGTTTAGTTTGGGATTTGAAGAAATTTAATGCTTGCGTAAAGTACCACTCTCTGGGTTTCTTCCCCTGAGGCCCAGATGAACTTACTTTGTTTTATATGCAAGCCACTTATTCTGCGTTTGTTTCTCCAGGGCTCTTGTATTAGCCCAATTTTATAGGTACCTGGTGTTACCTTCATGTTGGTATCACATCGGGCCTCTCCTGTCCCTATGTTGGCTGGTCGTCAGGCCTCTGAAGATCGGCAGCCACGTTAACTTAACCTAACCTACCTCCATGTTGGTTCTCATATCCTTCATAGTGGTAGTTGGAGTAACCGCTAGCTTCGGTGCTTTTTCGGCTGGCTTTTTGACCGGAAGCTAATGTTACCGTCTCCGTCAGTTGTCTTGGTATCGGAGGACTGGTCCGCCGCTATGATTAGCATGGCGCATTTACTTTTGTTTTCTCTTACGTTGAGATCCTCATTCTGGCGATGTAGGAGAGCCAGAATCGTTTCCGTAGCAAAGTCCGATGCATTGGGGAAATAGCCAACAAGTGCCAAGAATCAAAGACTTCTTTGTGGCCCATAGTTTGGACCGGTCACACCACCTCATCTTTTGGGTCGCCGCTCTTACTCACTCCGCCATGGATTTGTCCCTACGATAGAGGGACGCATAACCTACTTTATTGGTGATGCTGAATAGGTGAGAGGAAACGCTTCTCTCTATCTGCGCCAGTATCCTCTTCTCAAGGGCATTTCGCACCTTGCCCATTTAGTCAGTCGTGAGAAGTCCTTGGGGAAAGTCATTCGACATGATCGCCATTTTCACACCCTGCATAGCTACACTACAAGTTAGTTGTCGCTGCCTTTTGATGAGTTAAGAATGTTTTGAAGCTACATCGTTATTCTTCTATTTTTTTGGCTGCCTGTCCTCAGGGGTGCGATTCTCAGATCTGGGCTTTTTCTTCTTCGCCTCTGGTGCCTTTGTTAGGAGCGTCTTTTCACTAGCCTCTTAAGTGGACTTGCCACTTCTCATAAAGAATTTCTTCTTCAGTTTCTTCCCTATTGGAGTTACCTTTGATGGCTTATATGCAGTCATGTTCAGCGCTTCCATGCTTCGAAAGAGGACCTCCGCGACTTGCAAGGAGGATCTGGCGCCAGAGGTAGAGTTTCCGGTCTGCCTCTTCCTTTTTTGTGAATCTGACTATAATTGTTGGTCCTTGCTTGATTAAAACTGGTAATTCAATTGGTTTTAGATTTAACATTCGTCTGTAGATGAGCTAACCGTTTAGAGCAGCTATACTCAATCCGCGGCCCGCGAAACTCCCAAGTGTGGCCCGAAAGTGAAAGCTATTGACTTCCAGTAAAATTTTTCATGTTCATAAATATGCTTGTGTACAAAAGTACATATACAAACATAGTTTCATGTTCAAACAAACGAGAAATCTGAGAGCAAGATACACTCGGTGTACGGCCATTGGACCTCCAACCTTTGTCGGGGTATAGAACAGAATGAGAGCTTATATACAGAGCCACAGTGTCTAGGGCCACTGGATCTCGAATAATCTCTTACGCAGTAAAAATAAAATAAAAGAGTAGTAGGTTGAAATTAATACTAATATATTTTAAAAAAAACTTAACAAAAGGAAAATTTACATACAATTTAATGAAAAAAGTATTCAGCTTCTGAAACGATTTGTTACGTATATGAATATTTTAACATAACTAACTTATTGTTTTTATATCAAATTTTGTTCGAATGTATTTCACATAGATAAAATAAAAGTTCGATGAATTATATTTTACTATCGATGTAATTTACCGTTAATACATATAATAAAATTGAATATATTGTTCGAATCTACCAAAAAATATTAATGGTAAATGCAACCAATTGCTTTGGAAATTTTAAATTTAGTCATCGTTTAAAGAGTGAGAAGCCTTCAAAGCAAACTAAAGTGAAACAATGTAAAAAATAGATGAAAAGATAGATAAAAATAGATAGATTAAAATAATAGAACAATTGACTGGCTTTCACTCAGCTGCATTGTGCTTGGTTTTTTGTAGACAAGCCAATTACATTAATTCTTTTCTTCTAAACAAAAGGAAAAATTAATATGAATCGATTTGGTGTTTATGGACGGAAAATATTTATCTTGTCTCGGCCGGTTTATCAAATAATAGCAGATTTAGTTGCTGTTGGAGTAATTTTTTTGGCAGGACAGTAGTAGTAAATCTACTAGTATATCAGCAAAGGAGGCTCATAAGTGCCTCGCCTTTCAAGCCATCTAGACATTGCTCTGTGGCTCGACCACTTATTAAACATTCAATTGTATGATCGCGTTCAGACAATACATTTGTGGCTCATAGTTCTCATTGTTATCAAGTAAATTTGAATTCTACAGAAAATCAGAAATCGAATCCAGCTTTCGGTACTGAACATTTCATAGAGCTGACGTAAGAGACACCGAGTGGCAGTGGTCGCTGGTAGCTCGAGTTTCAGGCCACATTTACATATACCATCGATCAGCCAATCAGATTGCTGGCCTCCTACGGAAGATGTCCCGAAGATGAACTAAGTCCATCTCAAACTTTTGTGGAACAAACGAAGGCTCGGATATATAAATATGGTCTCAGGGGCCATACACTGGTGTCTCGTGGGAAACGAGCCAAATGATGATGATAAGAGATGAGGCATATATATAACAGTCATATGGAACAGGTATCTTTTCGGAAAAGCCAGTAGGTACCTAGTATGAAATTCAAAAATACTATGTACGAGTATTTTTACGAACTATACACGTAATCAAGAAATTACCCAATAAATCTTCTCCATTTGATTCAGTTCATCAAAGTGGGGTGTCCCCACTCAATCGTTTCAGTCGCCAGCATAAAGTGGTGTGTGCAACAGCGTACGTTTTGTGTAAAAACCTATTTTGAAAAGGCCCATTCAATCATCCACGTACAGCGTGCCATTCGTTTGAGGTTCAATATTGCCTCCCGCCGCCGTGTTCCCGATCGAAATCGCATTGTTTCGTGGGTGAATGCATTCGAGACTACTGGAAATGTGTCGCCAATCAGAAGGGTGCATCAGAACAACGCCACTAGCCCAGAAAACATTGAGAGGGTTTGGGATGCCATTGAACAGTCTCGTCGGCGTTCAATACGGAGACCATCAAGAATTCTTGGCATTTCGAGGCATTCCATTCATTAAATTATTAAAAAACATCTTTATATGCATCCTTACAAAATGGTAATCGTCCAGGAATTGCTGCCACGTAATTATGAAGCCACACAACTCGCTTATAAAAATATGCTTGCTGCGCTCCCTGGGGACGCTATCATTTTCTTTTCCGACGAGGCATATTTCCACCTAAGTGGATGTGTCAATAAGAAAACCCCAGCGAGCTTCACCAGAGGCCTCTGCACTCCGACAGGCTTCCAGTATGGTGTGAAAAATGGGAGCATCGGCCCTTATTTTTTTGAAGAAGATAACCGAGCCGTTTCGGTCAATTCAGCTTGTTACATAACCATGATCCAGGGTTTTTTCTTGCCTGAATTGGATGAGTTTGAACTGGGAGACGTCTGATTTCAGCAAGATGGGGCCACAGCTTACACAGCATGTATTATCATGGACTCTTTGAGAGCAAGGTTCCACGGACGTCTCATTTCTTTAAGAGGAGATTAAACTGCCCAGCGCGTTCTCCTGATTTGGTCCCTTGAAATTTTTTCCTGTGGGATACCTTAAATTTAAAGTTTACAATGACCGCCCTCAGAACCTTGAAAGCCCTTAAAAACAATCCAGACCAATATCGCAGAAATTCCTGTCAGAATGCTTCAAAGAGTGCACGAATACTTCAGAAAAATGCTGAACATAAAGAGGTAAACGAGCATGTGGAATTGTGGCAACTGGTACCGGCAAATAATAAGACAGTGAAAAGCTGCACCCAATTGCTTTTGACGTTGTTCACATCGACTTATCTGTGCGAATCATCACATTCGAAAATGAAGTATGTAAAAAATGTCTAAAGAAAAAGGCTTACTGATTTCCAATAAGACGATATCTTAAGAATCACAACAGCAATTTTCAGCTTGATTTAACTAAAATTGTCAAAACTTTGTCACACTGTCAGGGGTCATACTAAATTTTTACCGAATATAATTTTCACCATGACGTCTCTTGTTTATTTGTCTTGTTTATTCGCCTTTGTTTTGCAGCTATCACTAGACTGCGGCCCACGTAAATAACTACACATTTCTCAGTGGCCCTGAAATAAAAAAGGTTGAGTATGGCTAGTTCAGAGTATGGTACGGATCATGTTTCAGATTTCAATAAATATTCAGTTGGGAAAGTAAACCAACCATACAATTTGTGACTATCTCATCTGGAAAGCTATTCATAGTTCAGAAATTATTTTGCATCACAACCCAGCATAAAACTAGTGCAGCTAAATATTGTTACCTCTACTCCAAAAAGTATCTACTGAGAAACTCGTAAAAAGGTATATTTTCACGATAACTTCCTGTTGACTCCATCGCTCATATCTGGATTTCAAACAATGGGTTACAAAACAATCTTCGCAAACATTTACTTCACCCTATCATTTTGGGGCTCATATTCCAAAGAAATAGCATCTCATAGCATTAAAACAACTTTTAATATTTTACTTATTGTACATACATTTATTTGAAAAAGTATAAAAAAAATTAATTTGCTTATTAGAAAAATTAATCAAATAGAATCACCACTAATCATCAATTTGGCGGAGAAACTCCCGTTATTTGTTGAATCCACGTCAAATATTTAGAAACTTCAGTGAAAACCGCTGGCAAATTCATGAAGCAATTCGTGCTTCCAAACGATACCAGTCCAACCAAAACTGTATTATTTGTGTTTGGCAATGTAACAACTAGTGGACCACCTGAGTCACCAGAACAGATCGAACGTCCTTCTGAACCGTCCCAGCATAAATTCGTTGCCTTATAGCAATCGCCAAAAGTATCCTCGCAAATTTCATCGCTTGCAATCGGTGCTTGGGCAAAACGAAGTATATCTGCTGTTGAGTCATTAGCTGTAAAAGATTGGGTATACTTGATGTTTTAGAATATCCAAATGATCGGGTTTTTTTTAAATTGAAAAAATAGAACGTGAAAAAAGTTCAAAATTACAATCAAAAACACCCCACCCTGATACAGTGCCAGTCATGCCTGTGAAAGTCGCTGTTGCACTTGGCAAAGCAATCGGCTGTATAGAAGCTGAAATAGAAATATAGAAATAAATTCGTTAACAAAAATCAAATTTTAGGCGAAAATGTATCGACTTACTTGTCGACTGAACTGGAAACAGTAACCTCATCAAGGCTATATCATTCTCGTACGTATCTCTATTGTAATTTTGGTTGATCACGAAACTTCGACGAGTTAAAACCTGCTTTTTACGACCGGCTTCAAACACCAGCCTCCTATTATAGGCTCCGATAAGGACAGTTACCACAGTTGCTCTAGATATCATAAAAAGATTAAATGAATTATAGCTTCTTAAGACAAATCAATGCAATCGAAGATTTTACTAACCTGTCGAGACAATGAGCTGCTGTCAGGGTGAATCGGGATGATATTAGTACGCCACCACATGCTCCTCGGGACAAATCAATATGATGTATTGACAAATAAAGCTGATAGGGAAATTGATTACGTGTAGCCTCTTCACCGCCAATGATTCTAGTGCTTAGACCATCCGGGTCGAAATCATGATTACCCATCAAATCACTAGTAAAAGGACCATCGAAATCAAATTTAACTTTGTCCTGTTGCAAGACTCCAGCTAAGGCGGGAGCAATAACAAATATTGCTATTAGTGAAAGACACGATTTATACTTCATTTTCACTTATATCTCAGTCTGCTTTCAAGTTAATATTACTTTCGAACTGCTTTTTTTGCATGCTTATATAGTTGTTTAGAGTTGCGATAGCAATCGATGTAAATCCTTCTGATACGCTATGATTTATGTTCTATTGCCTGATTTATTTAACGCTAAAAGGTAGTAATTTTGTTTACAGATTAGACAGAAAAACACATTTGAAAGTCATCCGATAATTTTTTGCTTCTAGTTTTTATTATTGTTGTGAATTTAGTTTCTCTAGTCTGACTCACTTTTAGTCTGACTCACTTTGTATTTCTTAAAAAAAACAACAAAAAAACAACAACATGCTACTTAGCTTGCTGCGTTTTAAATCGTATTTAGTGAATTTGACAAATCAATTCCAAATTCAAATCTTTTGAGTATTCATCTAAAAACTCGCCTGAAAACCGAATCGCTTGCAATTTACAAACGTAAAATGCAGCTTTTCTTATCAGCTTTACCTGATTAGAAATCTTTTTCAATTGAGCTCGGTCATTTACACTTGTTTCGCTATTTTGTATCAAACTTTACACAACTTGTTTTGCTATTTTGTATCAAGCTTATCATTTATGACATCTAAATCGCTGACAATTGAGGTTTAAAATGAACCGGATGAACCGTATCTTCTTGAATCTCAGGCGAGCCGAAGCGCACTCAGCGGCTACAGGTCCACCATTTGAGGTGAGTAAGTAGCGCCCACACCCGCCACGACTGTGTTATGCGTCACGCAAAGAGGGCAAGGCGAGGATTCACCATCCACGAGAGCCATCAACCTACTCCATCCTCCACCAATGTTGGCCATCAGTGTGCTCCGTGAGCCGACCGCTGTCAAAGCCCTATCAAAAACGGTACGATCCCAGTGGGTTATTTTAGCGTGCAGCTTCTGTCCCACGTGCCTTATGAACGTACTGCTTTGGACTTTTGTGGAGCACACTGTCACTTGTATGACAGCCGATATCCTTCGCATTGTCAACTTGACTATATCTGTGTTCGACAGCGACATGGTCTGTTTTTCACCGCTCCTTCCTCCTCATCACTTGGGTAAGTCTAATTTGGGCGAACTTAGCAGTTTTGAAAATGATTATCGCTACTACGTTGATCGACCGATGATCGACCCTTGTGTTGCTCATGAGTTGATAATTTGCCTCTGAACAATCTTTTCGGTGTCTTGCTGTGCTCGCGAAGCTGTATCATGATTGAGAAGTAGTCAGAAATGCGGAAGCTATGTTCGAGGCCCCAAAATACATCGCCACCTCGCCGAATTGAAGGTATTTTGGCCATTTATCGTCATCGACAAAACGGCCGGTCTGGCGCTATGGCATGCTTCCTCCGCTCTTGCTTCTGCTCCATTCACTATTGAGTTGAATGCTATATTCTGAAGCCAAGCTATGTTTCAGATAGGTCAACTACTGTTGTAATTGCTGACAGACGCGAGATCAGCAGCCGCTCGAGGAGCTTCTCCGCAGTGTCTAGCACACGAAGCGGACGAGTTTTCCTAGTTTTTCTTTAACTTATCGTAGAGCGCCAATTGAGCAACTTTCAATTGCGATGGATAAAACCCCACAACTAAACGAATTATCTAGATTTGTTAAGTTTTATTTGCCGTTGTTAGTAGACATTAACATACCTTTATAGTAATAAATAGATTTGCTAATATTAGGAACCGTAGTGACTAGTATTTTCTCTGTCGAAATCTTATTTTCGTTTACTAATTTTGTAAACACATAATGAGCAGTTACATATTTCGGATTGAGCTTGTTTAAGCAGTCTGTTGTCTATTTTTTTTTTAAGCTGACCATATCACGTAACTTTAGAAGGAGGCAATGGCTGGATTATCAAGACTTAAGCCTAATTCTACGAATTGTCATCTCTTTGCAAAATTTATAGGTTATTCTTGCTTACAAGGATGTATGGAATAGAACTAGGTTTATTTGTTTTTAGAAACGTGTATAGTTTCAAATCTGATCCCCGACTTTCAATTTAGAAACGTGTATAGTTTCAAATCTGATCCCCGACTTTAGTTTTTCCAAAGTTGAATGAAATTTTCGCTATTATTATTGGCTTTAAGTAAATGTAATAATTATCCTCGTATTTCAAATTGGATTAATGTTTAGGTCTATCCCTTCTAAAGTTAAAACTCACTTTCTGATACAGTGCTTAACTCTAGGCTTAAAATAGGTGTAATTTTTGGAATTATTGTGTCCTTCCAAAGTTTTAGAAGTTATTCAACTTAAAAATAGTTAGGCAGTCAAAGCTTTGGGTTTTTTATTTATGTTTTTCTATTAGCCCGACCGATGAGATCCTTCTCTTAGGGTAGGTCGTCCCCACGACGTTAATGACAGCTGTGTGTACGGCCAGTCCCGAAAGTAATATCAGACGCAACTCAGCATTAGCCGCCATCCAACACCGCCATCGTCATTGAGAACTATTTCGTTCTGGCGTCAAAAATTATGAACCGATCCACACTATCACACATTTTGTTGAATCACGAAGATATGCAGGTACCAATCGCAAATTCTTGGATACTAAAAAAAGCTAGTCTTTTGTCGAATGTGGATCTAAGCAGATCTATTGTTTTTCAATACCTAAATATTTTTTTAAATTTTAAAGCAACTTTTTTGACACTCACGTCTTGCTCCCAACTCTCAGTTCAATTCAGCTCGAAAATTCATGTTTATTTCCATACCTCATCCATATAAGCATATAAATAGGAACTTAATTTAAGAATTTAGAATCCTTACAGCTGCTTTCAAATTTAATTTTTTTCGAAAATTAAGTAGTGTAGTGCTATGTATGTAGCGACGGAAGTCTTGAAACTGGTTGTAACAAGACAAGTTTATTTTCTTTGTCTTATCTATCTGACCTTGCAGCATTTTAATCTTGATTATTTTCGAGTACTTAATTACAGTCAAGTGAATCGATACCCCGAAGTGAGATCGTCGTCCAGCCTCCACAAACTAATTCGAACTGAGAGCGTTCCTACTTTGGATTACAGCAAACTCCTAACTGTGGTAGAAAAATAAGCGCAAACATCAGACCACCAAGCATTGCACTCACCATCTATTCTGGTCCTGATTATCTCAATCGTAATATTTTAAAACTTTTAAGTATCCTTGAAATACTTGAGAATTTTCAGGTTCTTCTATTTTGACTGACGGTTGTGTTTTAGTTTCTGCTAGAAATATGACTAACTTTACTGAGTTCACATACTTTGAAAGGTTCCAAGGTAAGCAAATTAGATAAAATCATTAGTTCATTGATTTAGTGCCAAGGCAGGTCAGTGGAAACTTCCACACATCTTGTTATGAAACACTAACTTATAACGGTCGAAAATATGATCGAATGGTTCACTGTGGTCTCTTATCTGAAGATCCTTTGACCCACGATTTAGTTGTAACTGTATTACTACAAATACGCGTTGTTAAAGCTAGCGGTGTAGAGTTCAAGTCTTGACGTCAAATACTTTTATACGGATACCGAATCGATTCCTATTCTTTGATGCTTATGTTCGCCATATGACTCCGACTCCACAGCCCTGGTTCTAAATTCATATCGTCTCTTCCACCAATGCTTCTTAGTGCGTAGTGCTTTGTGTTTCCGAATAGTGCCTCAAATCATTTCCTTACTGGTAAATCAAGAAAAAGACATCGAAAGCTTCCGCCTTAAAAGAATGAATGAAAAAAGTTTCTCATAGTTTTTACTTCCACGCCAAGTACGCAGTTCGGTTAAAATGTACATATTCATACAAACTTTACTAGAAGTAAAATCAAAAGCAAATATTTTGCCAATGATTTTACCAAATCAGTACGAAGATTCGGGGTAAAACTGACTACTAATACTAGATTGTAATAGATGGCGCTATATAAATTCTCCAATATTTAACAAGGCTTTTGAATTTCCGATGCAGTCAAATCGGAGTAAAGGGTTGAAATTTAGCAAAAATCAATTGGTCATCTTGAGTTTTTGAGTAAACTTCATAGTTTTAAGCACTTTTCTTTCATGTAGCGGGAAAATATTCAACATAAATTTTACTTATGTGAAAAAAAAAACATATTTGACCAGACATTTATTTACTGCGGTCAAATTATTTTCGGCACATAAATTCACCTTTGTGGAGAATTTTATTCAATTTCTCTGGTCCGATGAATTAACTGCTAGCATTGGGAGAGTTGGAGGCATTTTTTTTCACCAAATATCCGTACTTGGCTTAAGGGGAGATATACACCTAGGAGCCGGATAAAACGGTCATTTTTGTGCATTTTTTTAAGGAAAACCATTTGAAATATCGGATTGGGAGTTTAATTATCTAAAAGTATACACATTTAAAAGTATGCTTAATTTTTTTTTATTTAAAAATATAAAAAATATACAAGGATATTGTATGATCCTTGGAGCGCTGTAAAAAAAACAGCGTTAACGGTACCCACTGGCATTTGTTCAAAAATTATCTGAAGAAAAAAATGGAAAAAAATTATTAAATAAGATACTATAATCTAGTTCGTGTCATAGCCGATTTTGAAAATATCGATTAATGACAAAATGGCGGACGTTTGAACATGAATAGTGATTTTTTGACCAAAAATTAGATATTATTTAGGCTATAAAACAAAAACTAAGTAACGAAAAAGAAAAATCCTATGACAAGTACTAGATAATGTTATATAAAATAATCACAAAAAGAATTAAGGTAATCAGTTAATTGGTTTCCGAGAAATTTTGGGTACCGATTTGAAAAACGTGTTTTTAAGAAAAACGCGTTTGAAAATTTAGGACTGAATAAATCATTAAATTTGTCAACTAACATGGAATCATCGATACCAGGCCCATAGTGTAAGTCTTTTACTGTTTACGGAATATTCATGGCTTCTAAATTGTCTTGCCGACGCCGTATTCAACCTTCTTTCGTCTGTTCTGGCGCTTGCAGTTCGGCTTTCGCTATGCAAGTTTCGTCTTCTTGCGCTGCGTACAAGTGCGCTCCCGATCCGAACGATATTCTTAACACATTCATGACTTCCAGCGATGAGGTGAAACCATTGTTGAATGTACATGTTGCAAGATATACTGCAATGCTAACGATTTTGGCCCCGCTGTTCATTTTTTTTGGGGCTATTGTCCAAATAAGTTGGTTGCAGTTTTGGGTATATCGACCAACACAGCGTTCCAACAATTTTTCATAGCTGAGGTCTTCGTTTACTGGTTTGATGACATCTAACACCATTTTTGGCAATGCTCAAAAATTGTGACGAACATTTTCCAGTTCTCCTTTAGCCTTTGCTCGTTGCAACTGGCACCACGATTCGGGGCCTTCGGGACAGAAATGTTGTTGAGGCTTGCTGTCTGTTGAGCCGTAATGGTAAAATGTTGCCCGTATCGCTTTTTTCATTTCATCCTTGGAGGCACAGTTTCTGCAAATAGCTAAGCCATAGTAAATCTTCAGTATATCTATAAACTTTGCCCTCAATTTGTTTTTGCTGCTGATTCCAGGACTTTTTTCTTTCATTCGCGAAGAAGGGTTCACAATCGCTTTTGAACGTGACCCACTCATTCTTTTTTTGTAATTTCAATCTCGTTACCATACGGTTTCGCATTCACTAATCCCGTGTTCGTCTTAGAGTCATCATCCCCGGCGTAATTAGTGTACATAACTCTATACTTTTCGGCAGATTGTGAAAACAATTCTTTCATGGCGTCTATTTCCATTTTACCTGCCGATCCATCATCATTGGCCTGGCAATTTCCAGCGTGATTCGATTTCCATTCCCCACATTGCTCAGTATTTTCGAGTTTATTCCAATAGTTACATTTAGCACAATAAGAAGATTTTACAAGAATATCAAAAACTTTTCCTGTAAACTGTCCAATGAGAACCCCAACTCCCTACAATGAGGTAAAACCACGTTTCCGCCCCGTACTATCTCCAAAAACGGTTAGTTTGGTTATCCCAGCACTCGAATTTTGCTTTTATTTCCCGTTGTACTTCTTTTACAGCTTGTTTTAACACCAATTGAACAATACTTGAAGCAGCCTAATGAATGTTATTAACTATTGTATCATACTTCGTAAAACACGTTTGATTATATCGGCTGTAACTAGCTTATTTATAGAAATATTAACTTGGTGTTTTCACCAGATATTTTTGAGATCTGTATCTTCACGAAAATGCAATAAAAAATAAATCGATTTTGCCGACCATTCTAGGTGGATATCTCTCCTTAAAGCAACCCTAAAGTGTAGAAAAAATTACAAAAATCAGAAGTCAATTTTCAATTTAGTTCTAAAAACTTCATGGTCAATATTTCAACAGCCAGAATCATATGAGCCATCAATCTTTATTTTTCATATAAGTGTCTGTCGAACATTATAAAGTCGATTCCAATCCAGGCTTTGACTAATAAAAATTTTGATTGACTGTACGAATATTACTCGAGTATTGTAAAAGTGTATATAGTGCGTAGTGAAAATTTACGAAGTAAACAAATAAAACTAAGCTACCATGCGACCAACTCATGGCCCAGTTTGAATTTATGATTTTTCACTGATAATCACAAGCTTATAAACGGAGGATTTTTTTTCGTTGGGGATAGTTTTCATTTTAGTGAGGAGTCCTTGCATAGGCGCGCCGTAGGGGTGGGCCAGGGGGGGGAACGGGACCCCCCCCCCCCCCAAGACTCTGGGTTGGCCCCTCCCAGATATATAAATATTTCCAACGGTAGACACTTAAGTTTTCGCCTCATTGGTTTTTGTTGTCACAGCAAGAGTTGTGCAGTGCAGTAGTGTAAGCCTAAAGCATACGCACTACTTATAACATATAGACTGTGTTATTTGCGGTATTAATTACGATGTTATGGGACTTATCCCGAGAAATGCACGGCAATATTTAATTTCGACAAGTTGCACGTTAAGAAAAAGACGAAAAGCGCCTCGCCAATCATCCTTTTTTTATTAAGATTATCTATTCATTCCTACTAGGCAATATACATGTATTTAGATAAGAACACTTTTATAAAATGGCGTTTTATGCAATTATGTTTTTCACAAAACATAGTCTGAGTATTAAAATGGTAGGCAATAAGATAATTAACATAGAATACAATTTTCGAAGTCACTTGGCCACTTTTATGATATATATTCAAGACAATGTTGTTTATTGCGACCAATTTTCGCTGCGCTTACTCTTTCTTGATGGGATCACATACAATTAGCATATTAATGCCTACATTAAGCAAAACAAACACAGTCTCATTCCATATTTGAGAACATGTTTCTTTGACTTTTGCGTATGATAAAGTGTACTTATTAAGTTTGAGTCAAAAATTCCATACTGAATAGCTCGGAAAGTCCAATATTGCTGCTGTAAACATTTTGACACCACCACAACAAAAACTATACCAAATTTGCCTCCCGTTAAAATAACTTACTCTATAACTTTGGTTTTGACCCATTGAAAGCGTTGGAAGTTATAAGAAAAAAAAGGTGTTTGGAGTTACCTTCCGCGAATGTGTAAAACTTTTTGAAATTGAAATATTTTCGGCTTATTTGAAAATTTAATAGTACCGATTTCCAGGACAAAAACGAATCAAATCGTTCATGCTGATAGCGCGGACCTAACATTACAACCAAAACCGACGAGTGTTTTTTCATGGTGACACAACCGCCACTTGGTTCCTATCATATTCATCAAACTTTTTTCAGACCTGGATCTACTCAAGACCAATATATCCTGTGAATTTTATCCGGTCTCGAGATACCGTAAACGCAAGTTCCAGGTGCTAAAAATATAAATAAATCGGTGAAGGGCTATGATTTTTGTGCGATTAGGAATTTCACAAGTTTAGATTTGACTGTATAAATATAGTATCCAAGTCATCAATCATTCGCATTTTATTCTAAAAACCGAAAAAATACCAGAGAGTCAATGGCGTGAAAGATTTGTGTTTACGTACTTATGGTAGCTAAAAGGTTGCCCAGACATTATTCAAAAACGACAGAAACTTAGTTTTTATTCCCATTAATGGGTCTTGTAAATTTCGTGATGATCTGATGACTCGATGTGAAGTTATCACAATGCGAAATTTTACATAGAATTTCCATTGTTGCCAAAACTACACCAAAATTTCAGCTCGACCAAACTTCGTGATCCGGATCAATTATCCGGATAGGAAAATTCATGTATATAAGAACATATTGCATACAATAATAAAAACTCTACCATAATAAAACTCTAACAGTGCTTGGAAGACAGTGAGTGATATGGTGCTTGAACAGTCTTGAAATATTGTCAAGATGAATTGTAATTATTTGGAAAAGGTTTTCGACCTTACGACGTGTCTCAGTCGCCAAGGACTTGATTTCAGAGGACATGATGAAAGTGGTGCCAGTGATAACCGTGAATTGTTTTTTGGAATTTTGTGAATTATTCGCGAAGTATGATTCAACTTCAAAGAGAGTGCGGACTGATATCCATTATGGCAGACGAAGCAAGGGTCCAAGGGGTCGTGGTTGTCAGATTTGCTAAAGAGCTAGCAGTCGAAGAAAGGTTCTTAAGCTTTGTAGACTGTTCAGGAGCTAGAAATGCCTCGTATTTACCAGAAATAATTTTGAGCCTGCAAGACAGCTACGGACTTAGCGAATTGCCTGTCGTTGGACCATCTTATGATGGTGCTAGTGTCATGTCAATACAAAAAGGTGGTGTACAAAGCTAAATTAAAATAAAACACCCCGCAGCCTTATTTGTACACTGTCAAGCTCATAGAATTATCCTTGTTGTGATGGACACATTTTTCACAGTCGAAACGTATACATCCTTTTTCAATGCCATCGAGTTCCTTTACCTACACTTTTCGAAGCCATCACAACACCAATTGTTTAAGCAGCTTGAAGAGGCAGTTGGTCTAAATGCAAGGCGTAAAATGAGAAGTTTAAGCTCGACTTGTTAGTCGATGAGGTTTCACAATTGCAAATATGTGATCGATAGCTATGGGACTATAAAAAAGGCTTTAGGAAAAAATGAATGCATTGGAGATCTTTCAATAAGTCAGTTATCCTAAGTTTGTAGTAAATCTTTCCATCTTTCACTATGTTCTTTCTATAACGAACATGTTAAGCACATATTTTCAAACTAAAAATGCAACTTCTTGGGATGGGATGGATCTTGTGAATGGAACACTACTAATTGAGCGAGTAAACTTTTATGTAGTTTGCCTCGGACACGCAGTTAGGGCTACAAAGATATCCCTGCAAACCAAATGGCTCGAAAAGAGTAAGTTACAGCACTCTACATCTTGGCAAATTATTTGTGCTTTTTCTAGGTTTTCTAGGTAACAAAAATTTGAAGCAAGATATCAATTTCTTCCTTGAAAGCTTAATATATTCCTATTTAATATATTCCTAAGTATAAATTGAAATATATTTAGCTTCTAAACGAAAAAATAGTTTTTTATTTCTAATTATTTCCATTCTATTCCCGTATAATTCATACAAGCGTTCATTTCTTAGTGGTCATAGATAATTCATGTGTAGTTCATACTTACCATTCACATTATATGCATGTGGCAGTAGCTCATACGTATTCACAGACACGAAGTTTATATGATAATGCATTATGCATTAGCAAATAACAAAGAATAAATTAACCAACATATAATATATTAGTAAATTATATAAGTTGTATGAACAGTACGTATACCTTACGGAAGACAAAATTATCGCATGTTTTGAACCTTTCGATCCCTGGCCCCTGCCAGATTTTAGGGCACGGCACGCCTATGAGTCCTTGTTTCCAAACCAAATTCGTCAAGCTGTATTTTGAAAAATGCAAAATAAACACCGGACATAAATTTTAAACTTCGACCTGTCTCAAACAAATCCCAAATTCTTCTTTACATAGCTTTATTTCAGCTTTGTTAAAATAACATTGATTCAATCCCGGTATAAAAGCTTGAAACTAAAATAATCTTAATATCTAAAAAACAATTATTGTGATCAAAATGTATTCGTTACTTGATCTAGACAATTTCAGTCCTTGCGTATTGTTAAATCTATGAAACGTAAGATGAAACCCGTGTAAAGACAGTTGGTCAGCGTTCCCGATCCGAACGATGTCAAGCCCATCAGAATAGCCTTACCATTAGATGATTGAATAATCAATGGACCACCAGAGTCACCATGGCAGGTACCCTGTCCAGCACTGCCATCCAAACAAATATTGCTTGCAGTGATATACTGATTGAAATATTGTCTGCAGTAAGAGAGGTCAATTACACGTGACTGTGCATGGCGTAAGTAGCGTGATAGTTTTTTGCTGTCTGAAATGAAGGGACAAAATGAAAAGTAAGAAAAGGTATGAACTAAAAATATAAAATTAAGAAAAGTATAAATCAAGTGGTTTCGTCAAATTTTAGGAACGTTATATTTAAATCAAATTGAAGTACTTACTATCATAATGGCCCCATCCTGATATGATTGCTGATTTTCCTTCAGCGATGTCAAACTGGGATGGCAAAGAAATTGCTTGAATGGAATCTGAAAGTGTCGAAATAATAATATTGTTTGAATACCAGGCCGAGAAGCTCAACATACAACAATAAAAATAAAATAATAACATAAATAAAATAACACTCTGAATTCTGAAACCAAATTTACTTTCTGTGATAATGACTTACTTGTAAACTGAATTTGATTATTCAAACGAATCAACGCAATATCATTCCTCATCAAACTTGATTGCCATCCTCCAGACCCGGCCCTAATGTGTTTGGCGCCTGGTGCATAGGAGGAATTTGCCGCCCTCAACACAGGGTCTGCAAATTTACTACATTACTATAGGTCCTCCAAATTGGTGTTTTGGTCAGGTTTGAGAAGGTGGAAGATAATTAGAAAAATATGTACCCCCGAACTCATCTCGCTCGAAAACAAACTGTTTGGTGAGCTCATTGTGATGGCATTATTTAGTTCCAATCAAATACAAGTAGGTTTGGTTACTTGGCCTACATGATACTTTCTTACAGTGACAGGTGTACAGTTGGTTTTGAAATATTCTTAATGGTGGTTAGATATAGGGAGTGGCTTTAAATGAATCTGGCTGCATTATTGATTTTATCTTAATTACTATGATATACTATTACACGAATAATAAACTTAAATTTTAGCAATTTTCTTCGTAAACACTCTACGATATGTTTAATAGTTTAATGTTCACTTTTCGCTAAAGCTTCTAACGCTTCGTATGTATCAAATAGATTTTGCATCAGGAGATTTAAAATATTAATTCATATAAGGGCTTAAGCTCTCAACATTCGTATTGAGAATGTGCCAACTATTCATAGAACTGCAAAAATACATAAAGTTGTTTGATAAGGTCAAAACCATCTATTGTATCTTTAAAAAAACAGTTTGCTGCATCGTTGACAGCCAAATTGAAGGTTTTTGTTAAATTTTGCACGCTATATTGTCTGCGCTCTATATTGGAGCCTTTGTCGTAGATTTTTTATTTATAGCCCATTGTTCATGAATTGATCTAAAATTGTGAGTCCTCTTACGGTCGTAAATTTGGCTTCTAGAAAAACTTATTATATACTCTTATATAATGATTAATGCTCATTATATACTCCCTTTTAAAGTGTGCGAATTTGATTATCAAAGGTTGAGCAGAACCTGCTTTTGCCTGATGTGAAATCGACTATAATTGCATATTTCCATTTTTGTGTATTCAACAATTTTGTTTTTTAGCTTTGTGATCATATAAAGGGAGAGAGATATGGGTTATTATCCGGAGCTCCCTAATAAGAAATCCAATTAACAACCCAATCTAGGAGAAAATTATTAACATTTTCCAGTTTCCTATAATACACGTTTGGACTAAATTTCCGTTACATTTTAATTTGTACGAAAACATAGGTTTATTGAATTGACATTATTTTTTGCGGGATGATTAAAATTGAAAAATTTGTTATTTACATAGAAAATTTTATTTGACAAAGTGGTTTCGAAAGTATGCACTGGTTCTCATCAGACACCAGCACACAGTGCATACTTGACTGATGTGACCACTTGCAGTTGGAAATCATTAATTTTTATTTATGCTAGCATTTACCCATAAAATGAAAATGTGTTTTCACTTCATTAAAATCTAATTTTCCACACTTAAATTTTCATTACTCTCCAGAAATAGCAAATCAAAATGAGAACACTACTCTCTAACCGTATACAATGTCTCTAAATGAATCCGTCTCAATTTTTCTCCTCCGTGAATAAAAAAGAATATTTTTTATTTTCTCCTTCGAATTCATCTACGATGATCAGTCAAGGCGCACAAGTGCTCCATACCCACCTCCTTTTGTTAGGGTACGGACAAGACGGAGCGACGAGAGCGTCGCGAGCGTCGAGTCAAGCAACGCGCCGAAATCGGTCCTAGGCTTTCAAATGGAAGTGGCCATGTCGGAGCAGCGACCAAAGAGTGAAAATTTGATAGTACCCAGTGTGCCAAATTCGGCATTTCGTTGAGAATTCTTTCAGAAAATTGAAGCGAATTCAGAAAAAAGTTTCGGATTCTCAAACTTTTTCGTTACGAATTCTTTAAGACCGGTATATGGAAAACGTTACAAAAACGCCGAAAGTGCTCAAACTTTCCCCTCTTTAGCTCCTGAAAAGCTTTCGTACAATGGTTCACTTTTTTTCAAGATTCATTGCGAATTCTTTCGGAATTCCTTGTGAATTTTTTGTGAATTCTTTGCGAATTCTTTACGAATTCTTTGCGAATTCTTTACGAATTCCTTACGAATTCATTTCGAATTCTTTCCGAATTTTTTGTGAATTTTTCGAAGATTTTTGTGCAAGTTTCAAATAGATCTTTGAAAATGCTTCCAATACTTTTTGGATACATTTTAATAACATTTATTGAATAAAAGACTTATAATTTTTAATTCCAATAGAAATTTTTTTTTATTTGTTGTTTTATTTCATATCATAAATTTTAAATAACAATTTTTTTCGCCCGTTTGCTAAGCTTGTCTTTGCTGCTATAAAAAAACCTTTTTTCAAAAAACCTTCGATCTCGTCCCGTCTTCTTGAAGGAAATTTTCGCACAGCAGCTTCTGCATACAAAAAGGAGAAGTTACAAGAGAATAACAAATTTGAATAGCATAACGAACCTTTAAAATAGACACTGTTAACAGATCAAACAACACAACTTCAAAAAACTTGGTAGGCACTTGCACTTATGCATGAAAAACAGTTGTACGACTAAAGTACTGTTTTAATACTTACTTTACTAGGTGAAACATTAACGGCATTAGGTTCGGAATTGGTTGCGAATTCCAATGTATTTCGTAACAAACTCTTAACAATTTCCCTATCACAGATTCGTTCACACTTTGTTAGGAATTTGTTCGAACTCAGTGAAATTTTCGCAACGAATTCCGATTGATTTTAAATTTGTTTCTTCCAAACTTCAGAAGAGATTCTAAAAAAATATTCAAATGTTTCTCATAAAATAATGAACAGTAATACCCCAGTCAAAAGTTGTATTCATTTCAAGAGCTTTTTATATTTCTATCTCTTTCGCTCACTTTCGGAATAGTCGTAACCAATTCCGAATTCCGAATTCGGCACGCTGGGTAGCGACGACATCGATTCGAACCGATTTCGTTGCTCGACTGCTCGCAGCTGTAATGTATGTTGTTGTTGCAAAATGTGTTTTGATGGCATACAGTAAGTAGACGAATTGCGTTAATGGGTTTTTCGTGGTTAGTTCGAAATTTTGGGTACATTTTTTTTATGAATGAAAGGTGCGGAATCGCACACAGTCAATTAAATTTCTACCAGTGATTAGGAAAATCTAGTGATTTATATATATCAGCAGTCTATTGATTTCAATTTGGTATATTGTGGTGAGAAAAACTCTTTATCCGACACTGAAGAACTCATTATTTCGACTGCCACTGTAAAATTTCGTTTACAATTTTGCGTCTCGTCGCGTCTACATGAACACAATTCAATGAGCTGTTCCATGCTGGACTCGACGCTATGCTCGACTCGACGCTCTCGTCGCTCCGTCTTGTCCGTACCCTTACACGCAATGCTTTGATCTGTTCTGAGCGTAGTCGGTTCACGTTGAGTGCGTCTCAAGCGTTGTGCATTGCAGGCCTCAAGTCGAATGAGTAGTCGTTTTTGCAAACGCGATGGATGACGGCAACGTACAATTCGTGGGGGAGGTGGGAAAATGCCCCGAATTGTATAATTTTACGACGCATACTGACGTTTTCTTGACGACCCGTGTGCGGACATGATACGAGGATGACGACACTCGTTTTCTCACGAGCTTGACAAGTGTCAAACGCATCTCTCGCGTATCGCATGGCTAACGACCCGTGTGCGGAGTGTCTTAGGCGGCATCGGAGCGCGATTTGAAAGTGCACCAAATGAACTTGCTGGGGATGGGAGATAAGCACCCCACCTCGAAGTAAAAACGGGCTCCATTCGCACTCGCGGTATGTATACGTATATCCATGAGACATTTTGGTGTTTAAACACGCAATACATGATGCGAATCTGGTAGTATATTTTTTCTAGTATACACAAATTTCTATGCAAGAATTTGATGAATTCTAGAATCGCGTCAGCTAATCTTATGTTGTATGGATGGTTTTATAGTAAATAATAATACAGGTGCACACTGAAGGTGTTGCCGTAAGCGAAAAATGAATAAACTGAAAATTTAATATCTGCAACTTATTTTACATATAGATAAAGGTTATATGGTAGATATTTAAAGGAATTCTTGAATTAAATATTTTATTCTGCCGCCTTTTGTGCTTGTCTTATGGCGCCGCCTAGATTCAAAGCACCATGTGCACATTAGAAGAACCGGCCCTGCCATCCTCGATGACCAATGAAATTTCCACTACGGTCTTCCACTGCGGTTACAGTCTGTGTAACTCGTCCAGATTCTGGATTGTTCAATCGATCGTAAGCTCCCATCATTATTGTAGCAGCAACAGCACTGAAATAAAATATTTCAGATTCAAGCAAGCTTAAGCATTTGCCACCCTTAAGACACGTAGGACATTTCTTAGGAAGTAACTCAATCAATCAACCAATCTTAAGGGGTTACCCCCACTTGCATCTTTGAGATTTTTCTATTTTTTTTCGTTGAATTTTTTTCAAGTATAACTATCTGAGAATACGTCCTTCAAATTTCAAGTCGATCCGAACATAATTGACCGAGATATGAGCGTTGAAAGAGAAGAAACTGTTACTTAAACAACCGTTACTTATACTTATAAACGCGTTTTTCTCGAAATGACATTTTTGAAGTCGGTGACCAAAATTACTCAAAAACTGCTGAGTCGATCTTATTGAAACTTGACAGACTTATTCAATACTTAAAAATGTAGTGTTTGATCGTTCGGTTTTTCTTTTTAATAAAAAATGGCCGTTTTATAGCAAAAAGACGACCGTTTTTTTAAGTGAAAATCGAACCATTAACTTTGACTGTCCGCCATTTTGCAAAAAATGGATATTGTTTTAAATCCTTCGATCAAACACTAGCTTATACTGTCATTTAACTAAATGCATCGCTATTTTTTGCTGCAAATGATCCAGTTTGACACAATGCTGGTCACCGCAAAAAGTGAAAATTAAAATATCATTGTTTTGACGGCCATTTGTAATTTAACCATGTAATATTTTTCAATAAAAAAATTACTGAATGGTGCTTAATGTATGTACTTTAAGATAATAAAAAAACCTTTTAAAAAAATTTCGTAGTTTTCTTCAAAAAAAATCATGAAAATGACCAATTTTTTTCCGCTACAAGTGGGGGTAACCCCTTAACTCGCAATTCTTATCAAGACAATGAGCTGCCGTCAAAATGTAGTTCACCTCCTAAAACGCAATTACCGGCACCTACACCGAAAATACCTAGTATCAAACCTAATATATTTCCGCCAGTGCCCAATATCGCAGAACCGGCTGCTACGGTGCATCTTTCCTTCAAAATGAATTTTCGATTCTAGAGTATGATGTAGGAAATGATGACAAAAATAATGCAGGAAATGCTTGCAATATTCCTAGGTCCCTCTCCTAACAAAAGTCAATAATGTATACGGCAAACCACTTATCAATCCTCGATTGTGCTTACATATTCTCGTGCTCACAATGCTGGAGAGCTGTCGCAGTTCCTAAATGATAATAAAGTGGGCATAACGCTCACCCACAACATTTTTCTCAACCCTGCTAATCGCTTCATTTTCTGTAGCTATAATCTATACAGAAACGATAGATTAAGGGATTGTGATTTTGATGAGAACGGGCATTAATCACCTCCTGAATAATCCTAACGAAAAACACATGAAAGCAGCCAACGTAAAAGTACTCACGGGTTCTTTTGAGCTCGTAGCCATATTTTGGTCGAACTGTCTTCACTCTAGACCTCGAAAAACTTTTGACCACGAAAGCCCTCTTTCTGAAAAAAAACTGAAATGTGGGTACTTTTTAGTTTTTAAGGTCGTTTCTTACTACTCCAAAAGCATGACTCCGCCAACATTCATTGTTGACGCCAAATCTCAATCAGGGTATAATTGAAAAATAGTCCCAATATCCTTGGCAGCAATGGGGTTAAACTCATCCTAAACCACAGTTATACATTTCTCCGCTTTCGACCAGTTTTTGTCTTTTGAAAATTTTATTTCCATTTGACAATTATTTCAAATGTCATTCAATAGAAATTTCCATACTTCTCGACCTCTCTCTTTTGAATTAAAAAATTTAAAACCTTGACCCTGAACCTTTAATTGATAAACCTTATATATATTTGCCTATTCCGGCCAAACATAAGTAGCGCCTTTAAGTCGCCATAAACTATCTTTGTATTGATAATAAAACGATAATATGTTTTCTTTATCTAAATCTATAGCAGTTTACCGAAAAGTATGTCATCGTGTTGGTAATCATATCGTGTCTAGTTTCTGACGAGGACTTCAGGTAACTAGAAACGTCCAGATCCTACTATCTTGCGAATTTCAACTCGCTTTCGTTCATCGTAATAGATTTTGACAGATTTTAGATAAGATTATAAGATTTCTTGTAATCTTCATTAAAATATTAGCATGTATTATTAATGCGCCGGCTTTATTGGCCTTGTGCTGTGTTTTGGTCGTATATTGAAGTCGGATAAAAATAAGTTAGACCATCTTGGCGGTACTTCGAATGAAAATTTACTTTAAAAATTTCTAGCGCAGCAGAATCACTTCAATGAATAGTAGAGGAATAGTAGTGCATTTAAAGTTAAAGTCAAACACATGTTACTTATATTCGTTATCGGTAGCTTATCCTTTAAAACTTTGAAGCCAGTATATCTTGTTACATAAATGAAAAAAATACTAAGTGGTTGCAACACTTTGTCAGCACTGCAACAAAAATCTACCACAACTGTTTCACGTTAAAATCAACCAACCCTTTTAAAATCGTTATCTTCCGATGACTTCATCGAAAGTTACAGAGATGGAAAGATGTTTCAGCTTGCCATACGAAACATGGAAACCGCTTCTTGCCGGCAACCCTTTGCCAGCATCAAAGCCAAATATACGTGTATATCAAATCTGCCCCACGTTGAAGTCAACCTACCCTGCGAATTTTGTTTCGATCCGATGACTTCATTGGAAGTTGTAGCGATACAAAAAATTTAGGGATACCAAAACTTTTCAAATTTTCGAAATCTTAATATTTGTTGTTTATAGTCGCTACAAGATCATTACTATTTGAAAATTTTATGATAAAATCGCTTACTGTAGAAGTGAAAAAAACTACAAAAAAAATCATAGCTAGCAACCCTATCATGGTTTTTCAACCAGATTCCTGCTGAATATTGCCTACAATGAGTTCCATATTGCCTACAATAAGTTCCATATTGCCTACACTAAGCGCCATTGAATTTCTTTTCGATTTCATGACTGCACTGGAAATTATAGCGCAAAAAGTTTTATTTTGCTAAGCGAATTTTCAAAATTCAAGACACTAAAATTACCATAGCTGGCAGCTTCAACCTTATTTTTCAATCAAATTTCTACCAAAGGTGTAACTGTGGATGTGATGTAGACCGACTGTCGATCACAAAATTCTTCTTGCAAACCTTCGAAGCTATGGGGTGTCTGGCCTACTTTTGTTTTAGTTTTCATCCTATGTTTCTGGTTGTACTTGCGGTGTAACTGTGCATTCGTCCAACTCTTCCTCTCTCCGTTTCTTTTCCGGAACCCCTCAGGCCTTCATTCTGGGTTCATTATTATTCCTAGTTTTTATAAATGATCTTCCTTCCTTTATTCATTCTGCTTGCCTTTTGTCTGCCAACGACTTCAAGGTTTCCAGAGTAGTTGAATCTACCGACGACTGTCTCCGACTCCAAAAAGATATTTGTCCTCTGTGCGGCTGGTGCTCTGATAATTCACTTACTTTGAACATATCCAAATGTCATCAGAAGCCCTATACGTATAACATGTCACCCTTAATATATTCCTACGCTCTGTTCCGACTTCCTATCACGGGTGTTGACAATTTTATGGACCATGGTGTGCTCTTCAATCCAAAGCTCAGATTTGACCTGCTCATTGCGTATATAACCGCCAAGGCCTCTCGTTTGCCCGGTTTCAACCTTAGACACTTTGCTCCTTCATTTCTACCTCTCTCCATTAGTTTTTTTCGCTTGTTCGATGCTACTTGTTCGATGCATCCTAAAATATTGTTATCAAGTGTCTAGTTTCGCTGCCATAAATGTCTCAATGAGGCAGTAGAATACTTTACTACTCGCTCATTGTTGTTTAAAATCAACATCCTTTGCTGCGTTTACCTTTCCTTATATCGAATTCCTTGATTAGATTCTTTGACGCTCCTACGCTCGCTGATCTTGGCTATAAGATTTGCTTGCGTAACGCCAATCGATCAAATAGATCTCTATTAATGTTTACACTTCACGCGATCTGAAGTTTATTTCAACTCGCCGTTAGCTCGTATCCCTACGAAACACAAAGGTCTTCAGGATTTTTTTATGATTTCCTTGGCTCTTTGTTGCATTATGAGAGATTCTTTTTATAGTACGCCCTGTTTTATATAGTTTTAGCCCGGTTGAACTCCGTTCTTGCAGCTTGCCTAAACGTTTCTGTCTCCCTGTTCCACTATGGCACTCTTGTTTTGGAAGCACTGGTTTTCTCAAGCCAATTATCGAGATATGACCAGTTATCGAGGTTCGGACCACCCAGTATTGGTTTAGTTTGGGATTTGAAGAAAGTTAATGGTTGCGTTAAGTACCACTCTCTGGGTTTCTTCCCCTGATGCTTTGTTTTATATGCAAGCCACTTATTCTGCGTTTGTTTATCCAGGGCTCTAGTATTAGCCCAATTTTATAGGTACCTGGAGTTACCTTCATGTTGGTTCTCATATCCTTCATAGTGGTAGTTGGAGTAACCGCTAGCTTCGGTGCTTTTTCGGCTGGCTTTTTGACCGGAAGCTAATGTTACCGTCTCCGTCAGTTGTCTTGGTACCTGAGGACTGGTCCGCCGCTATGATTAGCATGGCGCATTTACTTTTGTTTTCTCTTACGTTGAGATCCTCATTCTGGCGATCTAGGAGAGCCAGAATCGTTTCCGTAGCAAAGTCCGATGCATTGGAGAAATAGCCAACAAGTGCCAAGAATCAAAGACTTCTTTGTGGCCCATAGTTTGGAACGGTCACACCACCTCATCTTTTTGGTCTCCGCTCTTACTCACTCCGCCATGAATTTGTCCCTACGATAGAGGGACGCATAACCTACTTCATAGGTGATGCTGAAAAGGTGAGGGGAAACGCTTCTCTCTATCTGCGTCAGTATCCTCTCCTCAAGGGCATTTCGCACCTTGCCCATTTGGTCAGTCGTGAGAAGTCCTTGGGGAAAGTCATTCAACATGATCGTCATTTTTACACCCTGCATAGCTACACTACAAGTTAGTTGTCGCTGCCTTTTGATGAGTTAAGAATGTTTTGAAGCTACATCGTTATTCTTCTATTTTTTTGGCTGCCTGTCCTCAGGGGTGCGATTCTCAGATCTGGGCTTTTTCTTCTTCGCCTCTGGTGCCTTTGTTAGGAGCGTCTTTTCACTAGCCTCTTAAGTGGACTTGCCACTTCGCATAAAGAATTTCTTCTTCTTCCCTATTGGAGTTACCTTTGATGGCTTATATGCAGTCATGTTCAGCGCTTCCATGCTTCGAAAGAGGGCTTCCGCGACTTGCAAGGAGGATCTGGCGCCAGAGGTAGAGTTTCCGATCTGCCTCTTCCTTTTTTGTGAATCTGACTATAATTGTTGGTCCTTGCTTGATTAAAACTGGTAATTCAATTGGTTTTAGATTTAACATTCGTCTGTAGATGAGCTAACCGTTTAGAGCAGCTATACTCAATCCGCGGCCCATTGGCCGCTTGCGGGCCGCGAAACTCCCAAGTGTCGCCCGAAAGTGAAAGTTATTGATTTCCAGTAAAATTTTTCATGTTCATAAATATACTTGTGTACAAAAGTACATATACAAACATAGTTTCATGTTCAAACAAACGAGAAATCTGAGAGACCAAGGCTACCATTGCAAGGTACACTCGGTGTACGGCCATTGGACCTCCAACCTTTGTCGGGGTATAGAACAGAATAAGAGCTTATATACAGAGCCACAGAGTCTAGAGCCGCTGGATGTCAAATAATCTCTTACGCAGTAAAAATAAAATAAAAGAGTAGTAGGTTGAAATTAATACTAATATATTTAAAAAAAAAAAACTTAATAAAAGGAAAATTTACATTCAATTTAATGAAAAAAGTATTCAGCTTCTGAAACGATTTGTTACGTATATGAATATTTTAACATAACTAGCTTATTGCTTTTATATCAAATTTTGTTCGAATGTGTTTCACATAGATAAAATAAAAGTTCCATGAATTATATTTTACTATCGATGTAATTTACCGTTAATACATATAATAAAATTGAATATATTGTTCGAATCTACCAAAAAATATTAATGGTAAATGCACCCAATTGCTTTGGAAATTTTAAATTTAGTCATCGTTTAAAGAGTGAGAAGCCTTCAAAACTAAAGTGAAACAATGTAAAAGATAGATGAAAAGATAGATAAAAATAGATAGATTAAAATAATAGAACAATTGACTGGCTTTCACTCAGCTGCATTGTGGTTGGTTTTTTGTAGACAAGCCAATTACATTAATTCTTTTCTTGTAAAGAAATGGAAAAATTAATATGAATCGATTTGTCTTTTATGAACGGAAAATATTTATCTTGTCTCGGCCGGTTTATCAAATATCATAATAGCAGATTTAGTTGCTGTTGGAGTAATTTTTTGGCAGGACAATAGTAGCAAATCTACTAGTTTATCAGCAAAGGAGGCTCATAAGTGCCTCTCCTTTCAAGCCATCCAGACATTGCTCTGTGGCTCGACCACTTGTTAAACATTCAATTGTATGATCGCGTTCAGACAATACATTTGTGGCTCATAGTTCTCATTGTTATCAAGTAAATTTGAATTCTACAGAAAATCAGAAATCGAATCCAGCTTTCGGTACTGAACATTTCATAGAGCTGACGTAAGAGACACCGAGTGGCAGTGGTAGCTGGTAGCTCGAGTTTAAGGCCACATTTACATATACCAACGATCAGCCAATCAGATTGCTGGCCTCCGACGGAAGATGTCCCGAAGATGAACTAAGTCCATCTCAAACTTTTGTGGAACAAACGAAGGCTCGGATATATAAATATGGTCTCAGGGGCCATACACTGGTGTCTCGTGTGAAACGAGCCAAACGATGATGATAAGAGATGACGCATATATATATAACAGTCATATGGAACTCGTATCTTTTCGAAACAGCCAGTAGGTACCTAGTATGAAATTCAAAAATACTATGTACGAGTATTTTTACTAACTATACACGTAATCAAGAAATTACCCAATAAATCTTCTCCATTTGATTCAGTTCATCAAAGTGGGGTGTCCCCACTCAATCGTTTCAGTCGCCAGCATAAAGTGGTGTGTGCAACAGCGTACGTTTTGTGTAAAAACCTATTTTGAAAAGGCCCATTCAATCATCCACGTACAGCGTGCCATTCGTTTGAGGTTCAATATTACCTCCCGCGGCCGTGTTCCCGATCGAAATCGCATTGTTTCGTGGGTGGATGCATTCGAGACTACTAGAAATGTGTCGTCAATCAGAAGGGTGTATCAGAACAACGCCACTAGCCCAGAAAACATTGAGAGGGTTTGGGATGCCATTGAACAGTCTCATCGGCGTTCAATACGGAGACCGTCAAGAATTCTTGGCATTTCAAGGGATTCCATTCATTGAATAATTAAAAAATATCTTTATATGCATCCTTACAAAATGGTAATCGTCCAGGAATTGCTGCCACGTAATTATGAAGCCACACAAACTCGCTTATAAAAACATGCTTGCTGCGCTCCCTGGGGACGCTATCATTTTCTTTTCCGACGAGGCATATTTCCACCTAAGTGGATGTGTCAATAAGAAAACCCCAGCGAGCTTCACCAGAGGCCTCTGCACTCCGACAGGCTTCCAGTATGGTGTGAAAAATGGGAGCATCGGCCCTTATTTTTTTGAAGAAGACAACCGAGCCGTTTCGGTCAATTCAGCTTGTTACATGACCATGATCCAGGGTTTTTTCTTGCCTGAATTAGATGAGTTTGAACTGGAAGACGTCTGATTTCAGCAGGATGGGGCCACAGCTTACACAGCATGTATTATCATGGACTCTTTGAGAGCAAGGTTCCACGGACGTCTCATTTCTTTAAGAGGAGATTAAACTGCCCAGCGCGTTCTCCTGATTTGGTCCCTTGAAATTTTTTCCTGTGGGATACCTTAAATTTAAAGTTTACAATGACCGCCCTCAGAACCTTGAAAGCCCTTAAAAACAATCCAGACCAATATCGCAGAAATTCCTGTCAGAATGCTTCAAAGAGTGCACGAATACTTCAGAAAAATGCTGAACATAAAGAGGTAAACGAGCATGTGGAATTGTGGCAACTGGTACCGGCAAATAATAAGTAAGTGAAAAGCTGCACCCAATTGCTTTTGACGTTGTTCACATCGACTTATCTGTGCGAATCATCACATTCGAAAATGAAGTATGTAAAAAATGTCTAAAGAAAAAGGCTTACTGATTTCCAATAAGACGATATCTTAAGAATCACAACAGCAATTTTCAGCTTGATTTAACTAAAATTGTCAAAACTTTGTCACACTGTCAGGGGTCATACTAAATTTTTACCGAATATAATTTTCACCATGACGTCTCTTGTTTATTTGTCTTGTTTATTCGCCTTTGTTTTGCAGCTATCACTAGACTGCGGCCCACGTAAATAACTACACATTTCTCAGTGGCCCTGAAATAAAAAAGGTTGAGTATGGCTAGTTCAGAGTATGGTACTGATCATGTTTCAGATTTCACTAAATATTCAGTTGGGAAAGTAAACCAACCATACAATTTGTGACTATCTCTTCTGGAAAGCTATTCATAGTTCAGAAATTATTTTGCATCACAACCCAGCCTAAAACTAGTGCAGCTAAATATTGTTACCTCTACTCCAAAAAGTATCTACTGAGAAACTCGTAAAAAGGTATATTTTCACGATAACTTCCTGTTGACTCCATCGCTCATATCAGGATTTCAAACAATGGGTTACAAAACAATCTTCGCAAACATTTACTTCACCCTATCATTTTTGGGCTCATATTCCAAAGAAATAGCATCTCATAGCATTAAAACAACTTTTAATATTTTACTTATTGTACATACATTTATTTGAAAAAGTATAAAAAAAATTAATTTGCTTATTAGAAAAATTAATCAAATAGAATCACCACTAATATCAATTTGGCGGAGAAACTCCCGTTATTTGTTGAATCCACGTCAAATATTTAGAAACTTCAGTGAAAACCGCTGGCAAATTCATGAAGCAATTCGTGCTTCCAAACGATACCAGTCCAACCAAAACTGTATTATTTGTGTTTGGCAATGTAACAACTAGTGGACCACCTGAGTCACCAGAACAGATCGAACGTCCTTCTGAACCGTCCCAGCATAAATTCGTTGCCTTATAGCAATCGCCAAAAGTATCCTCGCAAATTTCATCGCTTGCAATCGGTGCTTGAGCAAAACGAAGTATATCTGCTGTTGAGTCATTAGCTGTAAAAGATTGGGTATACTTGATGTTTTAGAATATCCAAATGATAGGTTTTTTTTGAAATTGAAAAAATAGAACGCGAAAAAAGTTCAAAATTGCAATCAAAAACACCCCACCCTGATACAGTGCCAGTCATGGCTGTGAAAGTCGCTGTTGCACTTGGCAAAACAATCGGCTGTATAGAAGCTGAAATAGAAATATAGAAATAAATTCGTTAACAAAAATCAAATTTTAGGCGAAAATGTATCGACTTACTTGTCGACTGAACTGGAAACAGTAACCTCATCAAGGCTATATCATTCTCGTACGTATCTCTATTGTAATTTTGGTTGATCACGAAACTTCGACGAGTTAAAACCTGCTTTTTACGACCGGCTTCAAGCACCTGCCTCCTATTATAGGCTCCGAGAAAAACAGCTACCACAATTGCTCTAGATATCATAAAAAGATTAAATGAATTATAGCTTCTTAAGAAAAATCAATGCAATCGAAGATTTTACTAACCTGTCGAGACAATGAGCTGCTGTCAGGGTGAATCGGGATGATATTAGTACGCCACCACATGCTCCTCGGGACAAATCAATATGATGTATTGACAAATAAAGCTGATAGGGAAATTGATTACGTGTAGCCTCTTCACCGCCAATGATTCTAGTGCTTAGACCATCCGGGTCGAAATCATGATTACCCATCAAATCACTAGTAAAAGGACCATCGAAATCAAATTTAACTTTGTCCTGTTGCAAGACTCCAGCTAAGGCGGGAGCAATAACAAATATTGCTATTAGTGAAAGACACGATTTATACTTCATTTTCACTTATATCTCAGTCTGCTTTCAAGTTAATATTACTTTCGAACTGCTTTTTTTGCATGCTTATATAGTTGTTTAGAGTTGCGATACCAATCGATGTAAATCCTTCTGATACACTATGATTTATGTTCTATTGCCTAATTTATTTAGCGCTAAAAGGTAGTAATTTTGTTTACAGATTAGACAGAAAAACACATTTGAAAGTCATCCGATAATTTTTTGCTTCTAGTTTTTATTATTGTTGTGAATTTAGTTTCTCTAGTCTGACTCACTTTTAGTCTGACTCACTTTGTATTTCTTAAAAAAACAACAAAAAAACAACAACAACAACAACAACATGCTACTTAGCTTGCTGCGTTTTAAATCGTATTTAGTGAATTTGACAAATCAATTCCAAATTCAAATCTTTTGAGTATTCATCTAAAAACTCGCCTGAAAACCGTATCGCTTGCAATTTACAAACTTAAAATGCAGTTTTTCTTATCAGCTTCACCTGATTAGAAATCTTTTTCAATTTAGCTCGGCCATATACACCAAATCGCGATACAAAAACATGTTTTGCTATTTTGTATCAAGCTTATCTTATATGATATATAAATCACTGACAATTGATGTTTATAATGAACCGGATGAACCGGATCTTCTTGAATCTCAGGCGAGCCGAAGCGCACTCAGCGGCTACAGGTCCACCATTTGGGGTGAGTGAGTAGCGCCCACACCCGCCACGACTGTGTTACGCGTCACGCAAAAAGGCCAAGGCGAGGATTTACCCTCCACGAGAGCCATCAACCTACTCCACCCTCCACCAATGTTGGCCATCAGTGTGCTCCGTGAGCCGACCGCTCTCAAAGCCCTATCAAAAACGGTACAATCCCAGTGGGTCATTTTAGCGTGCAGCTTCTGTCCCACGTGCCTTATGGACTTACTGCTTTGAACTTTTGTGGAGCACACCGTCACTTATATGACAGCCGGTATCCTCCGCTTTGTCAGCTTGACTATATCTGTGTTCGACAGCGACATGGTCTGTTTTTCACCGCTCCTTCCTCCTCATGACTTGGGTAAGTTTAATTTTTTAAATTAGCAGTTTTGAAAATGATTATCGCTACTACGTCATCAGCAATGCCCACCAAAAACACATGTTGGCATTTCGGGGCACAGCAGTCTATCGTTAACGATTTTGCATAGGTGAGGCCCGATGATCGACCCTTGTGTTGATCATGAGTTGATAACTTGCCTCTGAACAATCTTTTCGGTGTCTTGCTGTGCTCGCGATGCTGTATCATGATTGAGAAGTAGTCAGGAATGCGGAAGCTATGTTCGAGGCCCCAAAATACATCGCCACCTCGCCGAATTGAAGGTATTTTGGCCATTTATCGTCATCGACAAAACGGCCGATCTGGCGCTATGGCATGCCTCCTTCGCTCTTGCTTCTGCTCCATTCACTGTTGAGTTGAATGCTATATTCTGAAGCCAAGCTATCTTTCAGATAGGTCAACGACTGATGTAATTGCTGACAGACGCGACTTCAGCAGCCGCTCGAGGAGCTTCTCCGCAGTGTTTAGCACACGAAGCGGACGAGTTTTCCTAGTTTTTCTTTACCTTATCGAATAGCGCCAATTGAACAACTTTCAATTGCGATGGAAAGCATCCCACAACTAAACGAATTATCTAAAATTGTCAAGTTTTATTTGTGGTTGTTAGTAGACATTAAAATAGTAATTAGTAATAAATAGATTTGCTAATATTAGGAAGCGTAGTGACTAGTATTTTCTCTGTCGAAAGCTTATTTTCTTTTACTAATATTGTAAACACATAATGAGCAGTTACACGTTTAGGATTTAGCTTGTTTTCGGGGTCTATTGTCTATTATTTTTAAAGCTGACCGTATCACGCAACTTTGGGAGGACGCAATGGCTGGATTACCAAGACTTAAGCCTAATTTTACGAATTGTCATCTGTTTGCAAAATTTATAGGTTATTCTTGCTTACAAGGATGTATTGAATAGAATTAGGTTTATTTGTTTTTAAAAGCGAGTATAGTTTCTTTTCAAATCTGATCTTCGACTTTAGTTTTTCCAAGATTGAATGAGATATTCATATTTCAAATTAGATTAATGTTTAGGTTTATCCTTTATAAAGTTATATAAATTATCCCTTATAAAGTATTATAAATTAACTTTCTGATACAGTGCTTAACTCTAGGCTTAAAATAGATGTAATTTTTGGAATTATTGTGTCCTTCCAAAGTTTTAGAAGCTATTCAACTTAAAAATAGGTAGGCAGTCAAAGCTTTGGGTTTTTATTTTTCTTTTCTATTTGCCCGACCGATGAGATCCTTCTCTTAGGGTAAGTCGTCCTCACGACGTTACTGGCAGCTGTGTGCACGATCAGTCTCAACAGTAATATCAGACGCCACTCAGCATCAGCCGCCATAATGATTGTGAACTATTTCGACCTGGCGTCAAAAATAATGAACCGATCCATACTATCACACATTTTGTTTCATCAGGAAGATCTTCAAGTGCCAATCGCAAATTCCTGGATGCTAGAAAAAGCTAGTCCTTTGTCGAATGTGGATCTAAACAGATCTATTGTTTTTCAATAAATATTTTTTTTAAAACTTAAAGTAACTTTTTTCTTACTCAGTTCAATTCAGTTTCAATTCAGTTCGAAAATTCATTTTTATTTCCATACCTCATCCAAATTAGCATATAAAAAGGAACTGAATTTAAAGATTTAGATTGATATATTTACAGCTGCTTTCAAATTTCAATTTTTTCAAAAATTAAGTAGTGTAGTGCTATGTATGTAGCGACAGAAGTCTTGAAACTGGTTGTAACAAGACAAGTTTATTTTCTTTGTCTTATCGATCTGACCTTGCAGCAGTTTAATCTTGATTCGTTTGATTAGTCAAGTGAATCGATACCCCGAAGTGAGATCGTCATCCAGCCTCCACAAATCAATTCGAACTGAGGGCGTTCTTACTTTGGATTACAGTAAACTCCTAACTGTGCTAGAAAAATAAGCGCAAACATCATACCACCAAACATTTCACTCACCATCTATTCTGGTCCTAATTATCTCAATCGTAATATTTTAAATCTTTTAAGTAGCCTTGAAATATTTGAGAATTTTTAGATTCCTCTATTTTGACTAACGGTTGCGCTTTAGCTTCTGTTAGAAATATGACTAACTGTACTGAGCTCACATACTTTCAAAGCTTCCAAGGTAAGCAAATTAGATATAATCATTAATTCATTGATTTAGTGCCAGGACAAGTTATGTGGAAACTTCCACACATATTTTTATGAAACTTTAACTTATATCGGTCGAAAATATGTTCGAATGGTCCGCAGTGGTCTCTTATCTGAAGATCCTTTGACATATGATTTAGTTGTAACTTTACCAATACGCGTTGTTAAAGCTAGCGCTGTAGAGTCGGAGTGACGTCAAATACTTTTATACGGAGTCCGAATCGATTCCGATTCTTTGATGCTGATATTCGTCATGTGACTGCGACTCCCCAGCCCTGGTTCTAAATTCATATCGTCTCTTCAACCAATGCTTCCTAGTGCGTATAGTCCGGGGAAATTTAACATGGTGCTTCGGAAAAATTAGGGGAAAGCTGAATTTTGGTGTGAATCTTGGTACTGGCGTGTTGAACAAAATTTCAAAAGTCCCCATCGATCCGAGTGCTGCGTTACTTTTTATACGGGGTCAAAGGTCACCAAAAGTGACCGTTCCTATATATTTCAGTAACGGTCACGTCTTCAGAAAAACAATGTATGACGAATTTTTAGCTTAAAAAATCTCCAACAAAAAAGGTCTGAAAACTTTTTCTTGTAACCATAACCGTTTTTGAGATATATTGATCTAAACATTTGCTACTAACAGCATCCTCTTTCTCAACGGCATGTTGATATTATCCGGTTTTGATTACGACTTGGAATGCTTGTAAGTTTGTTTTTCTATGTTTAAGAGGAGCATGAAAAAAAACATGTAAACAAAATTATCTTCCACACTCCAGGGTAGATGGAAAATTGCGCTCCGAAAAGTTATACAACCCCTTTTCCATAAAGTGGTATCCCGGAGCTTCCATCCCAAATCTTCAGAAATGAGCTCGTTGCCTACTCTTTGCCCACTGTTAATCAAGATAAGATCACTTTTTATCCTGTTAATTGCCTGTTCTTGACATCGCAGGACCAGCCCTACACCCACAACCTACCCACACCCTGCCCACCTCCGCAAACGAACCACTCCTAAATACTCGGTTTTCTAGTTTTTTTTCCATACCGTCTTATCCCATGAACGATTGGGGCAAGGTCATGTAATTTCAGGTGCAAATTGGTTTCAAGACGTGCCATGTCCCTTTCGCGCTATGTATTCATCACAGGATTGGTAAAAAAATGATTATTCGTGGATAGTCTGCAGCGGGTTGAGCTCCTATAATGTCAAGAATGAGCGTTGATAGAATTATGCCATGATATTATCTTGCTTTTTCAGACTCCTAGGGCCATGATATGTTACCAAACCTATTTTCACCTGCAAAGTTTTGTCCTGCTCCTTCGTGGAGTATCCCATACATTATGCAGCAATACAGTTTATTTCCGAGAAGAGAGTAGCGAGCAGATGTCCCTACAAGTTTTATGGCAAAGGAGGGGTCGTGGGAATTTGTCGGAGCATACTTTCCCATCTACCCTAGAGTGTGGTAGATAAGTTTGTTTACATATTTTTTTCATGCGCCTCTTAAACACAGAAAAACAAACTCTCAAACATTCCAAGCCGTAATCAAAACCGGATAATATCAACATGCCGTTGAGAAAGAGGATGCTGTTAGTAGCAAATGTTTAGATCAATGTATCTCAAAAACGGTTATGGTTACAAGAAAAAGTTTTCAGATCTTTTTTGTTGGACATTTTCCAAGCTACAAAATCGTTATACATTGTTTTTCTGAAGACGTGACCGTTACTGAGATATTTAGAAAAGGTCACTTTTGGTGACCTTTGACCCCGTATAAAAAGTAACGCAGCACTCGGATCGATGGGGACTTTTGAAATTTTGTTCAACACGCCAGTACCAAGGTTCACACCATAACTCAGCTTTCCCCAATTTTTCCGAAGTTTCGCCTCTTTTATGTTGGATTTCACTGGGCTAGTAGTGCTTTGTGTTTCCGAATGGTGCCTCAAATAATTTCCTTACTAGTAAACCAAGAAAAAGACACCGAAAGCTCCCGCCAAGTACGCAGTTCGGTTAAAATGTCAATGTTCATACAAATTTGACCAGAAGTAAAATCAAACGCAAATATTTTGCCAATGATTTTACCAAATCGGTACGGATATTCGAGGTAAAACGAACTACTAATAATATATTGTAATAGATGGCGCTATATAAACTCTCCATTATTTAACAAGGCTTTTGAAATTCCGATGCAGTCAAATGGGAGTAAAGGGTTGAAATTTAGCTATAATAAATTGGTCATCTTAAAATTTTTGAGTAAACTTCATAGTTTTAAGCACTTTTCTTTCATGTAGCGGGAAAATATTCAACATAAATTTTACTTATGTGAAAAAAAAAACATATTTGACCAGACATTTATTTACTGCGGTCAAATTAATTTCGGCACATAAATTCACCTTTGTGGAGATTTTTATTCAATTTCTCTGGTCCGATGAATTAACTGCTAGCATTGGGAGAGTTGGAGGCATTTTTTTTCACCAAATATCCGTACTTGGCTTAAAGCAACCCTAAAGTGTAGAAAAAATTGCAAAAACCGGAAGTCAATTTTCAATTTGGTTCTAAAAACTTCATGTTCAATATATCAACAGCCAGAATCATGTCAGCTATCAATCTTTATTTTTTAAATAAGTGTGTCGAACATTATAAAGTCGATTCCAATCCAGGCTATGACTAATAAAAACTCTGATTGACTGTCCGCTTATTAATCGAGTATTGTAAAAGTGTGTATTTTCACTGTCCGTAGTAAAAATTTACGAAGTAAACTAATAAAAC
Source organism: Nemotelus nigrinus (assembly GCA_947369275.1). Lineage (NCBI taxonomy): Eukaryota > Metazoa > Arthropoda > Insecta > Diptera > Stratiomyidae > Nemotelus > Nemotelus nigrinus. The sequence continues at coordinate 159,400,930 of OX376373.1, forward strand.
TATTCTACCATGCGACCAACTCATGGCCCAGTTTGAATTTATGATTTTTCACTGATAATCACAAGTTTATAGACGGAGGATAGTTTTTTTCTTTGGTGATAGTTTTCATTATAGTGAGGAGTCCTTGCCTCCAAACCAAATTCGTCAAGCTGTAATTTGAAAAATAAAAAAAAAACACTTCACATAAATTTTAAACTTCGACCTGTCTCAAACAAATCCCAAATTTTTCTTTACATAGCTTTATTTCAGCTTTGTTAAAATAACATTAATCGGATCCCGGTATAAAAGCTTATAACTAAAATAATCTTAAGATCTAAAAAAAACAATTATTGTGATCAAAATGCATTAGTTACTTGATCTAGACAATTGCAGTCCTTGTGTATTGTTGAATCCATGAAACGTAAGATGAAACCCTTGTAAAGACAGTTGGCCAGCGTTTGTCGCATCCGGTTCCCGATCCGAACGATGTCAAGCCCATCAGAACAGCCTTACCATTAGATGATTGAATAATCAATGGACCACCAGAGTCACCATGGCAGGTACCCTGTCCGGCACTGCCATCCAAACAAATATTGCTTGCAGTGATATACTGATTGAAATATTGTCTGCAGTAAGACAGGTCAATTATACGTGACTGTGCGTGGCGTAGGTAGCGTGATAGTTGTTTGCTGTCTGAAATGAAGGGACAAAATGAAAAGTAAGAAACCGCCCTTGTGCAAATTTTTAAAGGTATGAACTAAAAATATAAAAGTAAGAAAAGTATAAATCAAGTGGGTTCGTCAAATTTTAGGAACGTTATATTTAAATCAAATTGAAGTACTTACTATCATAATGGCCCCATCCTGATATGATTGCTGATTTTCCTTCAGCGATGTCCAACTGGGATGGCAAAGAAATTGCTTGGATGGCATCTAAAAGTGTCGGAATAATAATATTGTGTGAATACTAGGCCAAGAAGCTCAACATACAACAATAAAAATAAAATTAAATAATAACATAAATAAAATAACACTCTGAATTCTTAAACCAAATTTACTTTCTGTGATAATGACTTACTTGTAAACTGAATTTTATTATTCAAACGAATCAACGCAATATCATTCCTCATCAAACTCGACTGCCATCCTCGATGAACAATAAAATTTCCACTACGTACAGTCTGTGTAACTCGTCCAGATTCTGCATTGTCCAATCGATCGTAAGCTCCCATCATTATTGTAGCAGCGACAACACTGAAATAAAATATTTCGGATTCAAACAAGCATAAGCATTTGTCACCCTTAAGACACGTAGGACATTTCTTAGGAAGTAACTCAATCAATCAACCAACCTTAACTCACACTTACTTATCAAGACAATGAGCTGCCGTCAAAATGTAGCTGTCCGATATAATAGATCCTCCACACCAACTAGTTCCTCCCGTAATGAACGTCAATGACAGTGCAACCTGATGGGGATAAGCGGTTCGCGGAGCATTCTGACCACCGAATATTCGCTGAATTTCCCCGTAGCTTTCCTCTGACGAACCTGAACCCTCTGAAGAATCATCTGAACTGTCGGAAACGCTAGCAGAGCTAGCGTCTGAACTATCGGATCGATCGTCTAGTTTTTCAGCGATTCGTTTCTTATTTTGGACAGGCATGAACTCTTTTTCTTGAACTTTGAAATTATAAGATGTCGCTGATAGCAATTGCCTTTTTATGCTTTCTCCGAATCCTTCCTCTGATGAGCCCGAACCTTCTGAGTCCGAACTACTGTCAGAAACGCTAGCTGAACTAGCATCTGAACTATCGGAACGATCGTCCAATTTTTCAGCGTTTCGTCGCTTGCGTTCAATAGGCATGAATTCCTTCTCCGGAACTTTGAAATGATGAGATGCTGCTGATAACAATTGCGCTGTTATGCTTTCACCAAATCCTTCTTCTGATGAACCCGAACCCTCTGAGTCTGAACTACTATCCGAAACGCTAGCTGAACTAGCGTCTGAACTATCTGAACGATTGTCTACTTTTTCAGCGGCTCGTTTCTTATGTCCGATAGGCATGAACTCTTTGTCTTGAACTTTGAAATTATAAGATGTCGCTGAAAGCAATTGCCCTCTTATGCTTTTTCCGAATCCTTCCTCTGATGAACCCGAACCTTCTGAGTCCGAACTACTGTCAGAAACGCTAGCTGAACTAGCATCTGAACTATCGGATCGATCGTCCAATATTGCAGCGTTCCGTCGCTTGCGTTCAATACGCATGAATTCCTTCTCCTGCGCTTTGAAATGATGAGATGCTGCTGATAACAATTGTGCTGTTATACTTTCCCCAAATCCTTCTTCTGATGAACCCGAACCCTCTGAGTCTGAACTACTATCCGAAACGCTAGCTGAACTAGCGTCTGAACTATCTGAACGATCGTCCAAGTTTTCAGCGGTTCGTTTCTTATGTCCGATAGGCATGAACTCCTTCTCTTGAACTTTGAAATGATCAGATGTCGCTGATAGCAATTGCCTTGTTATGCTTTCCATGAATCCTTCCTCTGATGAGCCTGAGCCCTCGGACGAATCGTCTGAACTATCAGGAACGCTAGCTGAGCTAGCATCTGAACTATCGGATCGATCGTCTAATTTTTCGGCAATCAGCTTTTTTAGTCCATCAGGCATGTAGTTGTTCTCCTTTATATTCAGATGATCAGGAGCAGCTAAGATCCTTTGATGCGCTGCTTTGCCAGTTTTCACTATCGGAATTTCCAGGATGCCATTCCGTTTACCTTCTGATAGTGGTAAATTCACCGTTAGAAGAACCCCGACGGATATTGCAATAAAAATTAAACACTTCATTGCTTTGGTAACTATTTTTACAAATTATTTACTGATTTAGTTCTACGAATTTATTTATTATTACTGATTTGCTTCAGTTTGCCAAAATTATTTATATATATACTTCGTTTCAGAAGCTATCAGGAAGATGGTCTTATTAACCGTTAGATAATTATTTTTCTAATTTGCGATAACTACTTTCAGTAGTGGTTCATATTATTTAGTTTTTAGTTCAGATAAGCCTAATGCAAATCAAATTCCAATAAAATACTATTGACTAACTAGGTCAAGATCATAGAAAATCGATAGTGAAGCCAGCATTTCTTCGATAAATTGTTTTTGGTAACAGTTTTAGTCATGTGAGGACTTATCGCAAATATTTCATGTGATGAAAACTGCTGAAATGGACGGTTCAGTGTCATTGTAGAAAAATGGTAGATATTGTGTCTCGGCTCGCGCAGCCTTGATGTATATTTTAAACTAAGGAGGATTTGTTGACAGACTTTACTGGAATAATTTGTATGACCTTTGATTATATTATGTTTTTTCATTCGAAAATCAAGTGGATTTTGGACTCACTATTAGCAAAATATAGATGTCGGGCATGTGAAACAATGACAAGGTCGCTCTGATTTTTGAATGTCCTCAAAGCTAATCAATACAAATCCATTTTGAACATTGGCATCGGCGATAGTATTTAAGATCAAGGCTCTAACATCTGTGTAGTTTGTAGTGAAACTTCGAATCACTGGTACAACTGTTTAGTTATAAAAGAACAACGAGTGGATTCGCTTCCTTTTTTCAACGCTTTCCAGCTTCGCCTACTTTGTATACGTTGACTCGCTTTTGATTTCTTGTGAGCATATTGTTGACTGTGAGTTTTCCCTACGCGAGCTTTATATTCGTTGAGTGACCCAAATATCATCTTAAAGTGTTGAATCAAAATTATAAATTTATTTTGCCTATGTGCTGCCCGTTTTTTCGCGACAAGTGAATAATTTTTGGTGCTGCCTCAAAAAAAAATGATATCGAATTTTTTTTTTATTTACCTAATCGAAGTTTTAGCCCCTACCATCCTCTTCAAATAGTTCACAGAACGCCAAAAACTCTAGGGCCGATTGAACTTGTCTCGTCACGCTGTCTCGTGCCTATATAGTAGGTTTTCTTCACTTTCCATTTTTACCGAAATGTACATGGTATGGGGACTAAAAACAGCGAAGTGAAACCGATTTTAGTCACTTGGGGTCTTGGGGAGGCTAACTCAACGTAACCCAGTGTACAGTCCGTTCCTGAATTCGAACAAGGGACCCAACACGCCAGAAACCAGTGATCTACCTACTAGACTAAACCTTGCTTTTGGGGACTAAACTTAATGAAATTATACTTACCTATACTCTTAATTATCACCTTTTTCAACCGAAAACCGTCCACATATCAATTGAATTTATGGAAAATACATAGTACAGGATAAACAATTCTTTTTGCTTGATTCAGTTATTCGAACAGACTAAGATCGCAATGTTTTTCCCAAAGTCAATGACGATGGAATCCTATCATTACTTTTGGAAATAACGATGTGTGCTAATTTAGCTGTGTGCTACTCCTTCGTGTTACACGGTTTGTCTTTTGTGTGCCCACCCTTGTAATTATTCTGCCATTTATATAAAAAAAATATTTTTGTGGAACTCTCTTGCATAATTCTTTCTCGTTTTCATCTCCTTATTTTTGCTGGCATTAAAGTGGTATATGTTGAATGGGATTCTAATAAACTTAATATACATCACTACAAAAACCGTTCTGCCATGAATTTTTACTTCCGTTTGTTTGTTCGCATTCAAAAACAAACTACCTTCACAATAGTAGCAACCTTTTAACTGATTTTTTTCAGTGTTGCTCTCAAGTGCTTTTTATTCTCCAGCTCGATTGTACCATGATTTGAATCACCTTCGATCCTTGTTGTTGATGTTGACTTCTATATCAGTATTAAATTACTTCCTTCCCAACTTACAGCTTCCATAATTCTAGCTTTCAAAAAATATTTGCTGAAACTAATCATATCAACTAGATTCCATTTTTCAGAAGTATTGGTAGCACATTTCTGTTCAAATCGCATCTTCCGGTTCATTCCTGAAATCGAGGCAATCATTCACTCATATTAAAAGTTTCCTATGATCTTAAAGCCGAAGAAAAAGTTTGTTAAAAAATTAAAAGACACGGTTTTGCACACTGATTTTACGAAATACTTTGTGTTCTGAGGTAAAAAAAAATAATCGATTTTGTTTGTACTTTTTGAGTAAGAAGCAATCTGTTCAAATCGACAAAAATTCGTTTGCTCCGACATTCGTTCTATTAAATTTGATTCCCATGTAGCCCAAAGACGCTAATGCGACAACCTCGCGGGCTGTTCACGATCTATTTGCTACTTTTCTACTCCACATTTAAACGTGTTTCGCTCCCTACAATTGTATTCCGCACCTTACCTATCCTATTTTTGATTAGTATAAAACCATAAGATGCTGTGACACTATTCCACAGCAAAGGCTCCAATGTCAGCCCTGGTGCTGATAATATTCTTGATATTTTGGAAAAATCCGTTTCACCTTGTCTTCTTGTTCCTTTTTACTTTTTAGCATCAGCCTAATACCTGGCTGAAATCTCTTCATCATAAAAAACCATTACTTTAGCCCAATTTTTTAATTCCAATTTTCTCAATGCTAAAATTTTAGATCCAATTTCGCTAGGTTTTATCAATCGTCCTATTCTTCCCCTTTACCATTTCAGTCACCTCCTAAAATTATGTGAAACGATGAATTCTGCGGATAATTGTTACCAGTAGCGAGGTGATTTGTTCCACCACTGGTACCACTGGTGACAAATGAAACACCTTGCCTTAAGCATATCAAAGTAACATCAGATACTACGTGTGTATTTTCCCATACTTTGTCTGGTATTTACTTTGCATTCTTCGTATGTGTTAACCAACTTTTCAGTTGTACTCATTGGTGTTCTTACTTTAGTATGTAGTCAAAATTTGAAAAAAAAAATCGGTCTAACACCAGCCTACTAAGCAGATTTTGTGTCTTTGCATTCAATGGAGACCCCCAACCTCGAGCTTCTTGGGCGATATATTGAAGTGTCTTATGTCTAACTTCAAATATGTTTCCGCATTGCACCATTAATTTCTGCTGGAAAAGCTTTGGTTGATTAAGTGATTACACTGAGTATAGAACTTTTTTGCATTTTAAGTCCTCCATCTGTTCAAATCAACAAAAACCCTTTTGGCATATGTCGGTCTCCGGAAAAGTTTCATCCGCTTTCCTGATTCTATGTTTTTCAATCATACTAGCCTCTATTTTGTATCTTTTGCCCGCAAATCAGACAACATTGGCTGCACTTTCAAATATCGCCTCTTTCTCCTTGCTTTAGTGAAGTACTCGGAAAAATTATTTACAATAGGCTGATCCGTATCATCTTTCCCTTTTTTGACGCAGAGCAACATAATCTCACTTAAGGTCGATATTATATTCTGAGTTTAACAACCTTCACTCAGTTGTTTCCGCTTTAAACTAAGCGAAACAACCTGGTGTTGTGTACGCTTTTAAGTCTATTTGCCAAAAGCTCCTTTTCAAAAAAAAGTCTCAAAGGTTCTGAGACATCTGGTACATGTGTGTAATAGTTCGCGTCCTTTGTGTGTCGTCGTATCTGTTGTTTATGCTTAAGTCCCTCTTCCACAATCAGCCTTCCTATGGAGCACCACATAGCTCAATATTTGGCTCATTACTATTCCTTCTCTCCTTTATACACACGAAACACACCCCCCCCCCCCTCCCCTTTCTTTTGTTATTTCATTATCTCCAGTGAAAGTTGGTCTACAAGCTCTTTATGATTGGATTTGGAAACATGTTATTACTTTAAATATATTTAAATTTCATTCCGATGTCTTACACATTTAAAACGATTGATTTGAATTGTAAAAACCATTGGTTGAGGAGGTAAAGCTTCTCGTTTGACCGGCTTTGCCTTCAGATCCTCCGATCCTTTTGTTAACATCCTACTTTCTTCCATCTGTAATAATATGAATAATGCTACCAAATCTGTTCGTTCAACTAAAATTATCTTGAGGATGTAAGAATAGGCTTACATGCTCATTATTGTTTAACATTTTCATCCCCTATTGTGAGTATAGCTACCGTTTATCCCAAAACTCTTCTCTTGGACCCCGATGGATGTTCCTTGACTTGTGGTTGCTTTTCGAGCTTCTCCACTGTCTTCTTCTTCTCTTTGAGCTTGATTCTAACCATAACTCGATTCAAGTAAACAACCTCATCGTTATTATATATGTTTTTTAACAGAAAGATCAAAAAGAAAAAGCTATCACCTAGTAGTAGCCCGCAAAGCATCCGCTATGATTCGCATTCGTCTGCTACCGCAGCTAACGCATTTCTTGATTACTGCGTACTGGCCGGTCGTAGTGTCTATTCGTTTGATAAAAATAACTAATATTGGTGCATATTTTAAAATGCTGTAGCAATTTCGAAAGTTAAATTGCTCAGTTTAAGTGCACTTCTTCTTATACTCGTCAAAGAAACAGCTATCGAAAGCTTAGAGATTTATTATTAGCGAATTTCTTATCGGTGGATTTTTATCAATGAACGGTTTTTTTTTGTGTTGCTCGGCCAATGTTTCCAAAACAATACCTAGAAGAGTTAGAGCCCTTAAATATTGAGCAAAATCAAGCTCGTTATATTTGGTTCTTCGAATTGTAGTTATTATTTCGGGCACTATTATTTGAATCAAAACTATTGGACATAAAACATAAATTTAAACAAATATTGATGCTAGTCGCGAACTAATTTTGCCATGAACTCTTTATTGTAAAATAATTAGTAGAATTAATTAGATGCGAAATGAAATTAGCCTAGAGTTGAAAGCTCCATCAATAAGCTCCCCGGTGAGCTATGAAGCATTTGAACTGTTGTTTCTACCTGGGTAGAAACGTATAGGGTGGAGCCGCAGAGTTTGCAATGTTTTAATGTAACAACGGAAATACTTCAATAGAAAGAATCAAGCATACTGGTGGAACGATGAAATCGCTGAACCGCGAAGCGTCGCTTTGGAGTGCAGGAGCAGGTCACAACTGAACAGAAATAGACTGCAAGCAGCTGAGCTTTCTGAAGGCCATACGCCATCCGATCATCGTCAGAACGCTGTTGTACGTCGAGGACGAATAATGGCCTTATCGTCCACCGAAGGCACGTTGCTGTCTATATAAAAGAAAAAGTGATAGACGTATTGTCTACGTTGAAAAAAAGAAAGGCACTGATAGAGTACCGATTGAGGTCTGAAAGCGCTTTGAACTGTTGATGCCATGTCGCCAGTAATTGATGCAGACGCAAGAGCGGAAAGAGCATATCCCACCACTTGAACCGGTAGTTTTAATGGTGACGCTAAATGTCCGAAATGCCTTCAGTTCGGTGAGGAACAAACATGTATTTTTAAATCCACATTCCCGAGTTCTTCTTCGTCATGAGCATAGACTATCTTAGAGACCGATGGCTGCTGGCTGTTGGACACTTACGATGGAGTTCAGTGGAAGCTTATTACCTCGTCCAAAACAGGGTTCGACATGACCCCAAAATATCAACCGCTTTTTTTTTGCGTGTCCATTGAAAACAGATTAGAATAGTAGCATTGATAACAATAACCACTCCTGGTATTATCATATCCATCATAATAGCATCAGTGGTGTTATCGTAACCTATTCTTGATAGAGGCGCAAAAAACGCGACTATCGATTACGATGTACGCCAACGAATGTATTCTAGCAGATCATGCTGATGATATGCCAGCGATGATCACTTCCAGAACTGCTGAGTTCACCGCATTCAGACTGTTCGCCGCTGTCGAAGACAGAGATCATCATGCTGACGTTAAAGAAATTCTGTGCACAGAGCGAGAAAAGGGTTGCCTTATCAACCTACAAGCTTTAGTAGCTTCTGAATGAAGTGGGCGTCGATAGGTGAGGAAGCACCATCGGATTAATGCAATAAGAGAGCCTCGTGGCCTGTAGGTGGACTTTTTATAAGCAAATAAAAATGTTACATAACCCGTTGATTTGAGAAACGGGTATCTGCTGAAAGTTTTGATTTCCCATCCACAAACCCTTTCCTTGATTCATCTTCAGTAAAATAAATCTCGGGTTATCATTCCACATTTTTATTGAAACTAATAAGTAAAAAAACTTATCAAATCACGGTACAAAAACTTAAAACTACAATCATCTAATCCATCTAAAAAAAAATCATTCTCTCAAAATCTATTTCTTTTTGCTTGAATCCAACACACCTAAATGCTTGCGTTTTGTTGAATCCACGAAAGAAACGATGAAACCCTTGTAAAAACAGTTGGCCAACGCATGTTGCATCCAGTTCCCGATCCAAACGATGTTAAGCCCATCAAAACAGCTTTACCAGTAGTTGACTGAATAATCAATGGACCACCAGAGTCACCATGGCAGGTACCCTGTCCAGCACTGCCATCCAAACAAATATTGCTTTCAGTGATATACTGATTGAAATATTGTTTGCAGTAAGACAGGTCAATTATACGTGACTCTGCGTGGCGTAGGTAGCGTGATAGTTGTTTGCTGTCTGAAAAGAAGCAAAAGCGTAAAATTAAAATTACGAAAATCCCACTTATTCAAAATGTGAAAGGAATAAATTCAAAAAAAGTAAAGTATAAATGAAGCGATTTCGTAAAATTATTAGAATATTATCTTTCATTCAAATTGAAGTGCTTACTATCATAATGGCCCCATCCTGATATGATTGCTGGCTTTCCTTCAGCGATGTCAAACTGAGTTGGCAAAGAAATTGCTTGAATTGAATCTGAAATCGTCGAAATAATAATATATTGTATAAATGTTAGACCAGGAGGCTTAATATAAAATAAAAAAGAATAAAATAAAATAATTCAACACTGAAAAATTTGTACCAAAAATGCTGAAAGAAAATTTACTTCCACTGATAATGACTTACTTGTAAACTGAATTTTGTTATTCAAACGAATCAGCGCAATATCATTCCTCATCAAACTCGACTGCCATCCACGATGAACAATGAAATTTCCACTACGTACAGTCTGTGTCACTCGTCCAGATTCTGCACTGTTCAATCTGTCGTAAGCTCCCATCATTATTGTAGCAGCAAAAACACTGAAATAAAAGGTTTCTCATTATAGCAGCAGCAACTAACATTTGTTCACAGAATTTGTTGAGGTTACTTTCTTTAAGTCATGTCTAGAAAACCACGGGTTATAAGTCCTTGTTTCGAAATAAGCAAATAATCCCAGCTTTTACTTACTTATCAAGACAATGAGCTGCCGTCAGAATATAACTGTCCGATATAATCGATCCGCCGCACCAGCTAGATCCTCCTGTAACGAACATCAAGGACATTGCAACTTGATGGGGATAAGCGTTTCGTGGAGCAATCTGGCCTCCGAAAATTCGTTCAATTCCCTTGACATCTTCCTCAGACGAAATAGAATCGTCTGAACGATCATTTAATTTTGCGGCAATCAATTCCTTCATCCCTTCTGGCATGAAATCGTTTTCTTGAATATCGAGTTGACTAGATTTTGCTGAGATCCTGTGGTGTACTTCATTCTTCCTCGTTCCTTCCTCTGACGATTCTGAATCTGAACGATTATCTTTTCCAGCAGTTAGTTTAACGTCCTTCCTCATTCCTTCCTCTGACGATTCGGAATCTGAACGGTTATCTGTTTCAGCAGTTAGTTTAGCATTCTTCCTCGTTGCTTCCTCTGACGATTCTGAATCTGAACGATTATCTTTTCCGGCAGTTAGTTTAACGTTCTTCCTCGTTCCTTCCTCTGACGATTCTGAATCTGAACGGTTATCTGTTTCAGCATTTAGTTTAGCGTCCTTCTTCATTCCTTCCTCTGACGATTCTGAATCTGAACGATTATCCTTTCCAGCAGCTAGTTTAGCATTCTTCCTCATTCCTTCCTCTGACGATTCTGAATCTGAGCGATTATTTTTTCCAGCAGTTAATTTAGCATTCTTCCTCGTTCCTTCCTCTGACGATTCTGAATCTGAACGGTTATCTGTTTCAGCAGTTAGTTTAGCGTCCTTCCTCATTCCTTCCTCTGATGATTCTGAATCTGAACGATTATCTTTTCCAGCAGTTAGTTTAGCATTCTTCCTCGTTCCTTCCTCTGACGACTCTGAATCTGAACGGTTATCTGTTTCAGCAGTTAGTTTAGCGTCCTTCCTCATTCCTTCCTCTGACGATTCTGATTCTGAACGGTTATCTGTTTCAGCAGTTAGTTTAGCGTCCTTCCTCATTCCTTCCTCTGATGATTCTGAATCTGAACGATTATCTTTTGCAGCAGTTAGTTTAGCATTCTTCCTCGTTCCTTCCTCTGACGATTCTGAATCTAAACGGTTATCTGTTTCAGCAGTTAGTTTAGCATTCTTTCTCGTTCCTTCCTCTGACGATTCTGAACCATCAGCAGAGTCATCGGAACGATTGTCTAATTTTCCAGTAATCAGTTCTTTTAGTCCATGATTTTCATGAATATTGAGACGATCAGGATCTTCTAAGATCCTTTGTTGCGTTGCTTTGATAGTTTTCGTGATCAACGTTTCCAAAATTCCCTGGATTTTATCTCGCGGCTGTGGCAAGTCTACCGTTAGAACAAATCCAATAGATATTACAATGAAAATCAAAACTTTCATGATTACAACTTCTACTCCTACGAATAATTAACTGATTCAGCTTTGTGAATTCAAATATAGTTTACTGATGTATTTCGGCTTACAAAAATCATTTATATACATCTTGTTTCGAATGCTATCGATAAAATCTTTGTTGCGTCATCAAATTTCCGATAACAATATACAATAAATGGCTTTCATTTTAGATAAGTCAAGTGGAAATCTTATGGTAATGAATATCTTTTGAGTAATTAGGCCGTGGTCGTGGAAAATCGATACTAAGGACAGAATTTCATCGATAAAAAAATTTGACAACGATTTATACAATGTGTGGGTTATCGTAAATAGTCAATGGGAAGAAAGCTTTGAGTCGAACGGTCAACTATTCAGTGTCATTGTAGAAATTTTTCCAGACATCGTACAATACCTTTGAAACGTGTTACCTTGGAACGTGTTTGAATTATCAGTATATTATGTTAGCGATTATGGTGGTTGTTTTGATCTATGGAGAATTTGTTTGACAGAGCTTAAGTGATTTTTTTTTGCCTTTAATTGCAGTATCTATTGTTTTTGAAAATTGCTTTTTAGGTCATTAACATTATAATATTTGCCATGAAAATATGACAATTCGGCTGCATTTCCTCTCATTTTTCAATTTCATTTCTATGTCGTCGCATTTGAAAAAAATATGAAAGTTTGAAAATGCTTTGGTGAAATTCCAGCTAAGCTTTTATTTATTTGCTGTTCCTTTAAAAAATATGTGAAAGTGGCAGTTAGACTCTTTTAAATCGACTATTTAGAACGTTTGATGTTTTGATACCTTTCTAGCCTTGAACTTCAAGGTCTAGCCGTGTGCCCTGTTATTTTCGACAGGCTCAACATACAAGGTGTGTTCATGAATTCTCCAAAAGTTATACCGGTACGAATCAATCTATTCTGCAAACCTTTAGGGATTCTATTCTGTCGCCTTCGTAAGTTTCGAAATAATCGGAAGTACTTAAGGAAGGTAAGGAAGAAGTGACTGACAATATCCGCTCTGAACCAGTCACACAATCGATAATTTGACTCCGATGACTCTAACCGTGGAATGAGTTTTAGGATAATTGCACTGACAGTAAACCTTCAAATATCTGTAGTCACTTTGCACACCATAGTAACAAACGGTTTCAACAGGCAGAATATGTGATAAGCTGGTGACCAAGTGGTGACGGATCGCCAATCGAGTGACCATTCCAAATGAAATTTCGAATCGTGTTCCAATTGAGCCTGGTTTATCAGACAGACTGGTATTAAAAAAAAGTATAATCCGATGAAAAATCGCATCAGAGCGCCAAATAGCACACTCTCCAAACAGGCTAAGGCAACAATATAATTGAAAAAAAAAATTTTTTTCAAAACATTAAATGTTGGCTTTCATGTTCATCTTTGAAACTGAAAATATCCCTTTAAAATAATAAGTCAACCACTTTTCTCGTAGCAACAAGGCCACTTTTCATAAAACGATTTTAAAAAACTCAACACTTATTTATTACAAGGTCATACCTAGGAAAAATGGCAGATAAAAAGCGTATACAATCCAAAAATTATACCATAGCTTATACAAAGTTATACCATACATTTTTCACCAAAAGTACCGTCGGATATTAACAAGCTGCCGAGCCTCATTGAACGAAATACCTCAGAATCAACTAGACTAGACAACAGAATCAACTAGAAAATCTTCAGATGACACCTTAACAACTGAATCTTTTCAAATGTAACACTTCATTGAGCAGAACACATCTATTAAACAGCTCATTTATTCAAAGATGCTTTTATAAATGCAATTGCCACCGCAACTCCAAAAGAAAATGACAAAAATAGGCTTACTCTTCTTTGATTGGAATTTTAGCCCCGGGGATAAGACAAGCACGAATAGAATCGCAGATGCACAAATCGCCTCAAACAAAGACTCTACAAAGCTTCCACGAAACTTCAGGTGAAATTCAAAGCAGACAATTACTCAAAATTTCTGTCGTACTTGGAGAATCTCACTCTCATCTGATCATTCGTTTTGAAAGATGGTCAAAAAAGTCAACAAGTCTACTTTCGATTAAACTCCAGAGAAAACTGCAAAGTCAAGCTGGGCAAGAAGCGACGACGACATTGACACTAGTTTTGAAACTCTTTCCTTTTCTTTCATTCATGATGCTCAACCTCTACCGTGTCTTCCTCTCTCATACAGCTGACATGTAGCATATTTTTTATGCATATGCTTGCGGCTCTGAAGAGATGACGCTAAACTGGTGACCAAAACTCGCCGAACAAGAACAGTTTAGGACATAATCGCGAGCCCTGACCCGGAGATTCGATGGGAGGTCTTCAAGAGCGCTTATATCATGGCTATATGTCAGCAATTCGTCGATATTGAAACATCTATTAGCGGACCTCAGCCTAAGTTGCCAATAATTATCCTAGCTGCTTCGTGAAATGAAATTTTTGGGTGGTTCTACAGCTGGGAAGGACCTGTTGGAAACCCTCTGGATATAGTGGCTTCCGTAGCCACCATAGACTGTTCCAGCTTGTTCAGCGGAAGCCAGCCTAGATAAGCTTGGGGAGGCGAGTGAAAAGATCCCAGACGCTTTGAACCCGAGTCGAGCTAGCTCAAAAAATGGCTAATCAGTCCCTGCAGACTAGGTCACATTCTGAATCCCGCACAAACTTACGGTCGCGATTACAGCTCAAAAATTACTTAGAAAAAGCGTCTACGATAATAAAATTTGGCTTTAAAGCGCAAAAGTGTACTCCTTCATGCACCTACAAGAGGGTTACGCGGAAGCACAGATACAAAGTCGTCATTGTCTTCAGACGATAAGAAAATGCGGCTTATCATCTAGTAATCGTCTTTTTCTGTACAACTGTTTGCCTAAATGACACTACTTTGTTTAGACAGGTGCAGATATTCATTAAAACCAACACCATGCTCAAGCAGGTGCCACCTATCGAATTCACTTTGCTTCCTTCCCTTTACAATGATCTCTTTAGAATCGGATATTTCCTAGAGGCATAGAAAACGGGATCGTATCAAAATCCCGTATGTTTCGAAATTCCCGTATTCCAAAATCCCGAAATACAAAATCCTGTACTTAAAAATCCCGAAACTCAAAATCCCGAAATTCAAAATCCCGAAAGTCAAAATCCCGAAACTCAAAATCTCGTGGAATGAAACCTATTCATATAATGAAATAACAAAAACATAGTGATTTAAGTTTTTATTTAGGAATAAATTTCAACATAAAGACATTGTACGCGATTCTTCTCAAATAGTCGATTGTTTCAGTTACAGACCTTTTTCTAATAATTTTTTTACTTTTTTGATACCTTGCCAAATTTTTCTTTTCTGATTCCCCTCCATTCATTTTAGCTATCGTCGCGGCGCCGCGCCTGATTCTATATTATGCAAAACTACGGGATTTTGTATTGCGGGATTTTGTAATACGAGATTTTGTAATACGGGATTTTGTAATACGGGATTTTGTAATACGGGATTTTGTAATACAGGATTTTGAAATGCGGGGTTTTGTAATCGAGATTTTGTAAACGGGATATTGTAATACGAGATTTTGTACCCAACCCATAGAAAACTACCCTAATCATAATGATTCCTAATTGCCTCAAAACTCGTCTCAGGTACAATCATGCAGACAAATAACCCTGGTATCCAACGTCTCCAAACTACTCGACAAACATTTTTTTTAAATTAAAATTTTTTTTTTACCCAGTGTTCGAGAATGCATGCCAGATTCCTAAGCTTCAATTTAGATTCCGAAAACAACATAGTACTATTTCACGGATTCATAAAATTGTGTTCGACATCAAAATAGTATTCGAATTTAGAAAGTACTCTTTAGCAGTAGTTTGAGGCGAAAGACAAGCCTTAAAGAAATCCTACCACCTAAAACCCCAAGTATATGTTTCCAAAGCACAAAGCACAAAATTACTAAATGACTGGACATTCCGGATTCGATATAAAATCCTTACAACTGACAAATAGGAAGTACAGGCTGAAGTTTCACAAGGGAGTATTTCGCGGCTTGTGCTTTATACAGTATTTATTTGCGATCTTCCAGTAAATTACTAAACAACAACCGCAGCTTTCGCGGACAATATCGCTATTCTACGCACTAGCTTACATTCGATGTAGCATCCCAAATTAAAGAATGCCTCATAAAATAAAAATTAAATAACTCAAGCGCATCAAAACCGCTAGAAAACTGATTTTCGAAAAAAAAATTGTCTTTGAGTGACTAAAAAATGTGGGAAGACGTAATACACTTTTTTGCAGTATTAAATCAAACATTTCTTACACAACGTAACAAAAACCATTTCTTGACAGCAACTCCTATGACATTACTAATGAAAATGTTCAGTTCTGACAACACTTCTCCAACGCAGCAGCAATAAGTGTTCCATAACAGGCTAATGCTGAATCCTATCCTGTCCTGTGAGTTTCGTTTTCATCCGAGAATTTCATCGAAAATTTAAGCAGTTAAACGATGTTTGGGGCCACCATCCGAACTCGGACGTTTTATTGTAAATGTTTTGCATATGAATATAAGATGTAAGCGTCTGTGCTGCAATATTTACGAAAATGTATCGTACTGGCAACCCTGTTTTAGCACCACAACCGAAAAATATACCAAATCTGCTTCACGTTAAGTTAAACCCATCTTGTGAATTTCGTTTCGATTGAATTACTGCACAGGAAGTTAAAAGGGTCAAAAGAATTTCATGGCTACCACCTCCAAAACTTTTCAAATTTTCGAAACCTATATACTTGTTGTTAATTGTCATTGCAGGATCACTCCCATTGGAAAATTTAAGGGGAGGTTCTTTCAGATTTTTTCATACAAATCGATTTTTTTTTGTTTGACAAAAAATTAAAGCTACATACGTGTAGAATATGTGTGCAAAAGAATATTCCGATCTGGAACATATTTATCGCGTAAGAGCGTCTCAAACGCACCTACCTCACGCGCGCTGGGGAACGCTCAGGTATAGCTTATTCACGGCATGGCCTCAGATGGCTTTCTATGTACCGGAACTAATTACGATCTGTACTATCGCATACTTGTTCGTGTTCGAATACACTTTATGTGCCAGCACATGGCGAAAAATAACCGATGTATCAGAAAATTGCATATCCTTAACGAAGAACATCGCCCACTGCTCGAAACGCCCGCCTCGCGCAACGTCTGCCGGAACAGGTCAACCAGGAGCGGTTGGAAATCGAGGAAGGATTCCTATGCGGCACAGGAATAGCCGACTTAGATCCTAATGTGAGTATAATGGAGCAAATTGACGATCGACGACCACGAAAATCTTCATATAGATTTTTTTTGTCCAAATTGGCAGATGGAAATTTTTTTGATCCGCCGTATTGGATCCACCATCTTGTACTATGTTAATTTGACTTCAGATTCGTAATTAGCGACCCCAAAACCCTTAAACCATTGGTACTGGTCGTGATAACTGAACAAAGAAGAAAGTTATCCCAAGGCAAACTTGCTAAAAAACGTTAAACCCGTTTTTCTCGAAACGATATTTTTCATCATAACTTGATTCACTTCATTCCGAGTCTGCCCAAAAGAAAATAATGTTTTATATGTCCTATACCTAAAATGAGCATGAAAAATTTCAATTCATAATTACTAAGCGAGGTCAAAGTGAAAAAAAAACCGCGTTAAAAGTTGCGTTTTTTTTTAAATGTTCATAATTTGGTTTATTTTTTGTCCCAATTCATTCTCATTAGGTATAAGACATGGAGATTTCCAGCAATTTTAATGACTTTAAACTATGACTGATATCAGTTTACTACGAGAGGCTACAGACTTGAAGTTACCGGAAGATACCCCGCGTGCAGAGGCAGACGGAAGCCACCATTTTGAAGCCACCACATTGAATTTCATCGTAATAAAAATTTGAACGATTTTAGAATGATCAACAAATGAAATAATCAAAACCAGAACTTCGTATGTTTTTGCGTTATCCCTCGAAAAATTCTCAAACTTTGCCTTATTTTCGACCGTATCTGAAAGAACCTTCCCCTAAGGACATCATCGCTTAATAAAGAAATGTCATTAAAAAACTTCAATAAATTACTATAGCTGGCAGCCCTTTCATGATTTTTTTACGGACTTGGTCTTACAATAAGGTCCATTTACTACATGAATTTCGTTTTATTTCATAGCTGTCTCGGGAGTTACTGCAAAAAAAGCTTTATATTGCTGAGGATATTAACAAGATTCAGGAGACAAAAATTACCATAGCTGGCAGCTCTAGGCTTATTTTGCAACCAAATGTCTACCAAATTTGGATTCAGTAGGTCCGAAATGAGTCTAAGACTAATTTACTTCGAAAATCTGTAAAAACTATCCCCTATTCGGACTCATATAATATTCGCCGATGGTAAAAATATGGAAAGTTGGAAATATATATATATATATATATATATATATATATATATAAATAAACGAACTAGAAGTAACGTTGCCGTTCGGTGTATGTATCACAATTTTCATGCTGTCATACCCGAATCTCATTTCATACCTCATATTGAATTTTTGACTGTTTTTGCTGTCTCCAGACGTGTGCAGTTTTACTTAATAAACGATTTTTTTTCCCCATAATGACTGCATATTTTTACAACAATCACTAACTAATGAGAACTTGCTGGTCTCTATTTCTTTTAATAAATATTGAAATAAAAATTAGATTTAGGGTAAATATGTATTTACTAATCAAAATATATCTCAAATCAAAATATCACCAAGTCGTCTTATCAGCTAAGTAAATAATTTTATCACAAAATGTTTGTATTTACGGCCAAACTATTTTGTTTTTAAAACTTAATCTAATTAAATTTTATATGATTCATTTTTTTGCAACTTTAGTCTTAAGAATTTAATTTAAGAAAAATAAAAAAAAAACTGCAATTTATCTAGCGCCGTAAGGGAAATTTTTTTCTTAAAATTAAAATCGTTTAAGTCAATTCTTCATCCGACTCGTTCGTATATTGTGTTATCCAGTGAAGAAACTGTGTTACGCGAGTAAATGCTGACGGATATATAAGATCACAGCATCTTCCAAACGAAACAATACCAACAACAACTGGTGTCTTATTCCCCACCCAAATTACAAGTGGTCCTCCCGAGTCCCCTTGACATATCGCCTGCTTCTTGGTGCTATCGAGACAAATGTGATTTACTCCTACTAATTTCGGATAAAATTTCTGACATTCGCTGTTGCGCATAATCTGACCTTCAAAGTAACGCACGATTGGGGATAGTTTTCTGCAGGCTGAAAAAGTCTGTTATTAGAATAACAATATCAATTTTGTGCGCAAATTTTAATGTGAATAATAACATTTACTTTTTTAACATTGTTTTTTTTTTTCATATGATGTCGGTCATTTAAATCTAAAATTTTTGCGTGTATAAAGTATAATTCAATTCAATTTCCACTCACTTTTCTTGAATCTTCCCCAGCCAGGTGTTGTAGCCTCATAGTTTTCAAAAAAATCATTAATAAGTTCACCGAACGGCAGTGCTATCGGTTGTATGGAATCTGTGCAAATTATGAACAATTTTACTTCATTAGCTTCCAACTTTCACTTTTCACATTCGAATAAAATATACCTGTATAATTGATTGCAGGTGATAGTTGTATCAAAGCGATATCTGCTTCATATGTTTTAGGGTCCCACATCTCATGGATTATACAATTCTCCAGCGTTACTTCTCTATGGGCACGTCCTGGTTCTAAAGCATCAGAACGATCGTGAGCGCCAAAAATGAGCGTCACTGAAAGGGCACTGAAAAGAAGAAAAATAAAATAGATATAAGAAATGTATTAAAATTCTGCTCTAATTCGTGTTTTATTAAATGTGGTTTAGTCATTCTTATATGATTATTCAAGTTTGATTTCATTATTAATAATTATTTTGTTTTTTTTTTGCAATTCTTCTGGTTTTTAATTATTTAATTATTTTATCACTTCTATTAGTTTACACTGTGCTTATATTAATTTTTTTATGTATGTATTACAATTTTTTTTATTAAAGTTGGTATTTACTATTCCTATTATACGATCACATTTCATCAAAACGGTTTTGAATGAACTTACTCTGCCAAGCAATGGGCGGCTGTTAGTACATAGTCTTGAGTTAATATCGAACCGCCGCACCAACTCTTCTTGATTTTCTTTGTTACTGATAATCCAACCAAGTATGGAAATTGATTTCGTGCAGCTATTTGTCCATTTATCATTCGTTCCATCATCCATTCTGCGTCACTATCTTCCTTAGACTCCTCAGTGAAACTTTCGTCAAAATCAAGCGGTATATAATCATTTTGATCTAATGTGAACTCTTCAATTTGAGTGTCTGGGTCAAACCCAAAAACTAGACTGAATTTAATTATTGCCAAACCCCAAATGATGCTCTTCATAGTTAAAAATATCGCAAATTTCGATGCATGATAAAGTTTTTATAGACTCATGTAATCATGAAATTACTGATAAAATTCATATGATTAAAAAATTTATTGATTTGGCACCGTTAATATAACTGATAATATTAATTATGCAGATAATAATATCAATCGCAACTAAGCACGTTTCCAATGTTTGATTAAAACGTGATTTGTCTTCAATAAAAATCACCTCTGCATTTATCGTATTCATTTTAATGGGATTTAATAAATGGCCGCCAAATTTTCAAGGCCTGTAATTGCTACCCAATACCTAACCTAGTTTGATCGAATTTTTAAAACCAGCTTTTTCAAAGTCACAATATATGTGAGCATCTGTTTTTTTTCTGCATACAAGTGAAAGATATTTTTGATTGTTCTCATTTGGGATTTATATTATAGATTCCCGCTTTTGATTCGTTTACGATTCTTAGAATAACGAATCGACATTGTGTCCAGTAATTTTGGAAAAAACAACTTGCTCTGTTTGCAAAAGGTGGAGCGTAATACACTCACCGAAAAAGCAAATTATTTAAGTTTCTACTTTTCACAGAAGAAAATTTCGACACCAATTTCCATTGACTTGAAATACTCTGCTCAAACACTTCTTCTAGATTTTAGGTCACCAATTATTGACATTCATGCTTATGAAATCGTGAATGACAATCATCAATGATGTACTCTTTTTGCATGCAATGATGTACTCTTTTTGCATGCAAATTAGCTAACCTGAAAAGATGAAATGTGCCAACTGCGATGGTAACCATACAGGCACGTTAAAGACTGTCGACTTTTGATCAAGTTATGTAAAACGTAGATGCTAGAAATGATGTCTAGATATAGAAACTATATCTCCCTGCAAATATAGCAGCTATATATCCCATCATAATTGGAGATGTTTAAACGTTCAAATAATGTTTGAAAATATCTTTCAACGAACTGATTTGCATAAATAAACCTCAAACTGAAACATTAATTTCAAAAATCCACACGTCAAAGTAGTACGCCGCCGTCGTCCAGTTCGCTATCGTCCTCATTTCTAAAGCGAGTGCCAGGCAAACAACCAGGTGCTGAAAGCTTCTGTCTCAAGTTTCGTCATGTAGTCGAGCTTCTCTTCCAACGGGTAGAATACGAACCCGTAAATACCAACAAAAGGCCACAGATAATTTAGAGTAGAACAAATACATACGCTATAAATTCATTAAAAAGTTGTTAGTATATAAGATCTATGGAGGAAATAAAAGCGGCGATCAGAGAATCAGAATTTTTTTATATTCTTTATATCCGCTTGCTCATTGGTTCGCCAAAGCATGCAGTCGACTTTTTGTGAATCTGCAAAAAGGCTAATCATGTAGTGTGACCAGCTTAGCGTAGATGCATACACACAGCAATGCTTGTTTGTGCAAAAAATATAAAAATTTACATTGCAGATGCAATGATATCTTATTATTAACCTACAATTTCTGCTAGTTTGGATGTTCTAATTCAGAATAATTGTTGTATTTGTGCTTTTTTTTGCTGTTTGGGTAAAAAAACAATGTTCTATAGAAGAACCCTAGGTACGCCAGCTTTTTCCTTGAGTATTCAAAGAGTTTTAACCTTGACTAGATGTTTTTGACATTACAGTACTCAACCTTTCCGCATGCTAGACGAGCCACACGTCGATATGACATTATTACTGTCATTCTCTTTAGACTTACAATAATCTGGCTCTCAAGGCAATTGCGTGGAATAAAATCCAGCTTTAAATATCGAACAAAGCCTATTTTTCTAATTGACTTTTTGAGTGACCAGTGGTTTTGCATCATTTGACAATACCACTTCTTTCATATCAGTTATTTATTGTTTCAAAATAGAATTTAACTCGATTTTGGGTTTGAAGCTAGGAGTCAAAAACAGCAGGCATATATGCTCTGAAAAAAATCCACATGGCGCCCAGAGCTATGTAACGTAGCGCATTATTTATGGCCCCATACGCTATGTACATAGTACTCTGAGCTATGCAATATGGTCCTATGTAACATGGCGCAGCATTTATGGTCCCACACGCTATGTACATAGTACTCTGAGCTATGCAGTATGGCTCCCAGCGCCATAATTACATGGCGCAGAAATTATGGCCCCACACGCTATATTACATAGTGCCATGAGCCATGTAATATGGCTCATGGCACTCCAATTATAACTCGCAGCCATACTGTGTGAGGGGATGTATAAATGTCAGCAAGTGCCTCTCGAGTATCGTCGATAGAAGTGCGCTGAAAAAACACGTAGCGCTAGACGCCATAGTTTAACGACTTCTGGCGTGTAGTTTTTAAATTGTTTAGTGGGTAAGCAAGGCTTGTAATGCTTGAGGCCCGTAGTTCGAATTCAGATGTAGATGAAGGACTAGGACTGACCTATCAGTTAATCTAGTTCTGAATTGGTATCTGAAGTCGTGGAATTCGTAACTTTTCACTCGTATGCATTGATCATAATTTATTGAATAAAGCTTTCTACCAACTTCAAATTATCTACCCGATAAGGATTCTCGTGGGTTTACTATCATTTTACTTCAATATTAAAGGACTACTGAAAAAACGCATAACGCCAGACGCCATAATTTATAGATTTCAGGCGCCATGTACATAGTCGTTTTCGGGATTGTGATAAAATATAGCGCCACACGCCATAGTACATGGCAAAAAATACATAGGAGCGGACGTACTATAGTTAGCGGACGTACTATAGTTCTCCACGCCATATACTATAGTTCTCCACGCCATGTACATGGCGTGGAGGACTATATTACATGGCGTGGAGGACTATAGTACATAGCGTTGAGGGCTATAAGCATAGCGTCCGCTCCTATGTATTTTTTGCCATGTACTATGGCGTGTGGCGCTATATTTTATCACAATCCCGAAAACGACTATGTACATGGCGCCAGAAGTCTATAGACTATGGCTTCTGGCGCTATGTGTTTTTTCAGTGTGTTGTGGGAGAAATTCATGTAAAATTTAAATCATGTATCTCATTCATGTAAAATTTAAATCATGTATCTCATTCATGTCTATCTAAATATATTTTTGAATCTTCTGATGAAAAAACCTGAAACTATCCTTTCGTGTCTCAAACTTCCACCAAAGTGAATTTCAAAAAAAACAGGCAGTGGAACTCTCCTTGCGACAGGATTTCAAATGATTTTCTATATATTACGCAGAGTATCAAAGACCTTCAGTAAAGTTTACTCTGAATTATAGTTATATGTTCATAGACCAAACTACAAAAGCTAGTGAGTAAACTTTAGGACCATGGCAAAATGAAGTGCAAAGAGTGGGTCCCGATGCTTCACCGTAACCTCATGCGTCTATAGTGCCTCCTTAGCATTATGTCCTATTCGAAATCCAGGCTTCGCTATGAACCTGGCTATGTTTCCGGACGGGACTTTTGGTTTGTCCCAAGTGAAGCAAGCGCAGAACTAAAGACCTCTAATCTTGATTTCGCAAGTCCTGAACAGTGCTTGCGAAAGTATACTAGACTTGTTGTCGTTTCTCCATGCGTTAGTTTTGGTGTTAACGTTGTTCAGTGTAAAGTGTTTGTGAATTGTGGATGTGTAGTTGTAGATGCATAATGATGTGTTCCCACAGCTCTATTAGCAGCAGTCGTCCTGCTCTTTATCTATCCTTTTTGGTGCTTTTTGAAGGAAGGTGGCCTGTAAAGGCCCCACATCATGCCTTAATGCCATTCTTGCAGAGAACTACTGCTTGTTTTGCTGTTTTGTTATTCTAGCTGGGTAGTTTTTCGAGAGTTCAAAATCCGCCAGATCAAGACATTAACTTTCGATACATATATTTTATCCCATACTTTGACTTTCTTGTTCTTGTCGGCCTTTGCGAGGCTCCAGTACTAAACAGGACCAATTGAAAGCATTTCTGGCGCTTCTTTTAGACTGGTATCAACTTCCTCGTTTCCTTAATCCCTTGACCAGGTAATACATATTTCATTTAGGACCTCTCTCGTCTCTAACGGTATAGCTAAGTTTATATCATTGTAAATGATAGCACTTAAAACTGCATAATTACCCAAAAGATTCAGTCCAATCATCTTATTATTCTTTTTTTGTTGTTGTGTGTCGAAAGAGATGGTATTTTTTTCCTCTCACTCATAAGCATTCTTCAAAATATTTGTCTATTCCGCTCTTAAATATTCATTATTGGCTCTAATGTTTATTTAAATAAATAAATCGATTTAAATCTCAATATAAGTATATTCCCTTTTAGACTGTACTCTTGTCTATCTTGCAATTTTTCTTTAAATATCGAGTGGCTGTCGATCGAGGTCACTAAGATTTTTAAATGCCCATGTTTGGCCATTTAATCGCTGATTGGCTGTATGTCAATGACAATGTGCCCAAAAGTACAATCAGACAAGGGAACTGTTAATCAGTCGGTAACCTTCAACCAAAATACCTGGAGGTGAATGGATATATAATTTACATACCACACATTTTGTTGGAAATTAACGTCTACGTACTATTTTGAGGAAGCTGAGTTAGTCCATCCCAATTTCATCGATAACATTTATATTATACACAGTTGATGAGTATTGGGATTGGAACTGTTTTAACGCCTTTCGTTAAATTTGCTAAAATAAGCAAAATAAAATTATAATCTAATTTAGCTAAAACTTTAAAAATTTTGAATTCGTCTGCTGCCAAGTTTTAAGTCAAATAAAACATTGACAAAAATCTTTAAAAAAAAAAAATAGGAAAATATAGGTGCAGCTGAGCTGAAAATTGAACAAATTAAAATTATAGTGAAAAAATGATGCGCAATTGAAGGAATATGATTGAAGGAAAAAGAAATAGCTGTCTAAAGAAAAAATAAAATGAGCCACTGAAGAATGAGATAAAATATTTTTTTTACAAAAATCCTGGCCGCGCCATGCTGCTGCGGTGGCAAATCTTCGATACGGTTCGCCCAATCGCATTTCTTTGTAACATTATTGTACGCATGGCCTTCAATATGGTGGTTTCCTTAAGGAGGCAAGTCTTTGCTTACGCGCTCGCTCAAGTTCAATGTTTTCATTACGAGGATCCCAAAGTGGCCCCTTAGGGCTCCTGATTTGTACCTGAAGCCATGCTGTAGGCTGATTGCCGGTTGTGTCGCTTGCTCTTTAGCTTCAAAACTTAGAGCCAGTCATAGGTCCTTCCTGTTAGCATGAAAGCCATCTTTTGAAAATAATTTAATCTAAACATCAATTTTTCCTTTAGAAGCTAGATATATTTTAATTTCTTGATAGATATCGATAGTTCAAAAGTAATTTGCGCTTTTCTTCACTGCCGATAGTCACTGAAGAAGAAGGCAGGTTATTAGACTGGGGAAGGGGGCATATTCTACCTGAGCAATCGCCAGAAAATTATGAAAATCTTTTTATATTGGCTAAACTAGGTACTACTTGAACTAGAAAAAAGGTTCCTTCTCGTAGCAGTACTTTTTTGATTAATTATTGCAGGCATTCGCTGCGAATAGCAGTCGTTCACAACGATTTCTCCCGAAATAGTTGGTGCGAAGAGGAAGCTAAAATTGTCCTTAACCTCTTGTGTGAATGCCCGGCCCTTACTGAAAGAAGAAAGCAGTCTCTTGGTGCATCGTTCTTCACAAGCCTAAGCTAAGGACTTAAAGAAGATCGACCGATTTGTTAAAGACTTGAAGTGGCTTTCTACTCAGTAATGGGTGTCATCACAGTGAGCGATTGTGTTCCTTTGTGAGCCTTCTCCGGAGTTTGTTAACAGGAATAGCCACGGAATCTAGCTAACGTGTTTGCCTTTGTGTGCTCCCATTTGATCTCCTAATTATATTTAGCACAAAAAATCATCCAATACTCTCCTCTAGGGAAAGAACTTTCCACTCTTATTTGCTTCTAAATCTATTATAATTACTTGCTCGTATTCCACCATCAAGCTCTCATCGAATCAATAAATTTCCTAACAAAAAAGTCTTCGCAAGGATAGAAAGCTTAGACTATTCTTGTCCTTGATTGCAGTCGCTCAAGACCCTGTTCCACTAGGGTAATCTAGTTTAGATACATGAAATTAATGTGTTAATCAATTTGACAAATTTATAGACTGTCGAAAGAAAATATTTTTTTAATAGGTCTACAAGCCCTTGATTATTTGCTATTCAAACCTTCAGCACGTTTTTTTCCTCTAACGATCTCAGAAACAAATAACCATGTCCTACTTTCATTCCATTCCACACGGTAAAGTCGGCCACAAACGTTTATTTATTATCTTAAGTCCGAGAGAATTAGCAAGAAAACAAAATTTATCTGACACTATTTCACGTTGCTACTTAATGTCAATTGATCTCTTCGATTCAGCTCGCTACTGTACTGATAAACCGCATTACCCTTATATTATCGTATATATAAAAGGTATTTTCGCATTGATTTTCACTTGTAAAGAAATCGCTGCGAGAAAAGTATTTTAGCTGCAAAAAAAATTAATTTAGTTCAATCAAGATCGAAATACGTGGCATTAGTTTCATCTAATAATCTAAAGGAAAAAGTTAAAATGAACTCGATCGTCTCTATTTTGTACATTGTAATCCTAATAACCTTCACACTGTGTAGTGCTGTGCCACCTCATCAACCAATTGATAACGGCGATGGTTTGCTAGATCCTTACCATAGTAAAGAGTCATCTGAAGATGACGATAGACTTCTCGATTGGCTCGAATCAAATCTCGACCGATTTCCTCAGCTAACTCCGATTCTCGAAAGAATATCGGGCGGAAGTTTGGCTTCACCCGGCGAAATCCCATATCAAATAGCTATCGAAGGCCCAGCTGACAGTGGTCGACCGAATTATTGTGGCGGAACGTTACTCTCATCGGGTTTCGTTATAACAGCTGCTCATTGTCTTGATAAGTGAGTATTTAAAGTTTAGTTCAAAAATGTTTAATAAAATTTTGCATATTAAAAAAAAATAAAATTGAAAATGAAAGAGAATGCGCATAAAATAAAACTTCGTCATTAGCTTTGTTTCTTTTTTTTATATTTTTTTTAGAAATAGTTTCCAATAATTATTATTTTAATATGAAATAATAAATAAAAAATAAATTAAAATGATACATCAAATGATCAGTAATTTGATCCCGAAATTGTTACTTAAATTTTGAAAAATTAAGTAGTAAGCTCCCAGGTTTCTTTTTTCTAACTATGCTTTTATAAAAAACAAAAATTTTTGTATTAATTTAATGTAAAAAAATTAAATAAATAGTTTTTTTACTAAAATATAATCGAACCAATTAATAGAGTTGAAGCAACAACCATTCTTCTTGGTGCTCATAATCGTAAACTCGCACAAGAAGATGGTCGTGTAACACGTGAAGTTACCGCAAAAGATTTCATTATTCATCCTGACTATTTGGAGGGAAATAAGGTCGCCAATGTTGCTTTGATTAAATTGGAACCGCCTGTAGATTTTACTGGTGAGTTGTTTATATCATACAGCGTTTAATAAAAATTCAAATAAAATCACTGCTATGTGAAAATCAATTTGTTTCACAGATCGAATCAGGCCAGTTGCACTTCCTACTGGAGAGGATGCCCTGAAGGATTTTGCTAATATGCAGTCGACTATATCAGGCTGGGGATACTTTAAAACCGGTACGTTTTGAAAATTGATATCCAAGCAGTAGAATTGGCATTTGTTTCGAATAATATATAGTTACTACAAGAAAATAACAGTAGCAAATTAAAGTTTCAATCCTTATTAACAACTAATTTCCAAAAAAATCCATTTCAAAGTTAGCTTCTTAATGTTTTCTAAGTAAAGCTCGAATATTATAATTTTATTTTATTATCTCACATCTTTTAGATGCTTTTTTTCTTTCTTTGCTTTATTAATTATTTTAATTATTTTCAAAAAATGTATGCTTCGCTCTTGTTAAATTTTTTAAAACTATTTGTATTTATTTCTGTATTATAGTACCCTTTTTTATATATTTTGGAACTGGTTCATTTGACCACTTTGTGCATTTTAATATTATTTTTAATTTATTTTTAAATTTATTAAAATTATTTTATATCCATTATTTGATTTTATTTTTAATATATTTCTACCTTTTTTATATAATTTTACATAAATTTATATGATTTTCTTCAAAATATTTTTGCATACATATTTTATTAATGCTATTAATATTTCCCCGATTTACAGCCGTCAACAAACGTGCCGCAATGCTTCGTCAAGCCAAAGGACGTGTTATGACCAATGACGAATGTTCATATTTCTATCCGGGTACGATAACAGATAATCACATTTGTTTGGATGGACGTAATCGTCAAGGAACGTGCTACGGCGATGCTGGTGGTCCACAGACTATTATTGATGCCAAGGGTAATAAAGTTCTAATCGGAATTGCTACGTTCCGTGCGAAAAAAGGATGCGGTACTCGAACTGCTAGCGTTTTTACACGTATTACTTATTATGTGGACTGGATAAGAGAGAATGCTCATATCGAGTGAAGTGGAAGCTATGTGGACGTGATCATTAGACTTAATTAGATATTTTTTTATATGAATTTTTGTAAGCTTTTTTATACCATAAAAATAAAATCTGATGAAAATTGGGAAAAAATTTATTGTATTTATTTGAGTATTTCTAACATACGATTTTACTTGAGCATATAATCATTTTGCACATTTTTGTGTTTTTTCCATCCGTCGAAAAATTGTCCACCATTAGTTTTCTCAATACTTAGGAGTTTGTGGATAGCTGATCTTACACATGTCCTTAAACTATTTCTTGTTACACTTGAAATGGGTTTAATCCTCTCTTTCTGTGTCTGAATGAAAGCAACATTATCTACACTCTAACGCAATTCAACTATTGATGTGTCTATCAAATTTAAAGGTAATATAAATAAGTATTATCTAATTCTGTTTTCATTTATTTAAAAAAAAAACTTCTGGAAGTTTACAAGGAAGTTTACTATGTTTACAAATTATTCCTAAAAATATCGATAAATAATCCGGAATTTCTTCTTATATTTCAGGTAAATGATGACAAATAAAAAAAGCGGTTGCAGCCACAAATGCAACAAGATGAGTAAGATCTAACCATTTAGAAATATTATTAGCACGAAAAATAATTATGTAAATTGAAAGACATTAGTAAGGAATGACTAAACGTTCTTAAGATTTATTCTTCATTTGTACAAAATTATTCTATTGTATAGAAAATTATTCTATCTATTTTGTAGAAAATCTTCTAACAGTGAGATGGTTATTTCAGACATTTTGGCTTTTGCTCAGGTAGAGTTAGTTACAAACAAACTTAAAATCAAAAACGATTGCCATCAACTTTTCCAAAACTTGCATATATGGTTGAGTCATCCTAACATAATTGAAGGTGCTGTTCAGTGGAAAACTCATCAAAAATGTAGCTGCAGCACAAACGTAGAGTTTTAACATGCGATAAACCAAAACGAGAAACAAAATGTTTAAACTGTTATGACTATCAAATGTCCAGCTGCAGATCGTGCCAATGAATAATCGATGTAAATATGTTTGAAAGATTATGATTCAGCATTTGTATCACTCTTGTTAGACTGCAATACTATTGAAAGCAACATATTTGCGTTCAACGATAATGCCACGTTGCTAAAATATGTACATTTGTAAAAATATGAATACTACATAATGTATTCCATCGATTTCCATATAACAGGATTTCGAGATTCGGGAATATAAGGCAAAGTTTTCGTTTGATGATTCCGTAGCTATTCCGTAGCTATGATATAATGTGGCGGATGTCGTAAATTGAACAGCCTGTGAAGCTGGTACCAGTTTTTCACATATTCACGTAGTGTAGCTGTGACCTAACAACTTGTTTATATTGAAGAACTAGGTTTTACTTATTAAATTTTGGAAAACTGAGCAAGGATTTGAAAAAATTGATGGTGTTTCTGGTAGTTACTCCTACTTTTATTTCGTTTTCCATTGTACGAGTAGCTTGCCGTCAAAAGTGAAACCTAAATATTTGGCTGTCATTCGCCATTCTTTGGACTCACTGTACACCTGAACGGCGATATTTGTCTCCTTTCCCTAGCGATATTAATTTTTATTTTGCATCTCTTAAAGTATTCCAAGAAGTAATTGATGGAGAGCAAAATCAATCTTGACCCGGTTTCGGTATGACAATTTTTGTGGTTAATTGGCCACAATTGGGTTATTTCTCACGAAAAAAATTGCATTCGTAATATCCGCAGTGTTTCGCAATCTTAAATTGTTATATCTAGTAGGTGAAAGAGAAAAAGGTAGTTGAATTTATTTATGACCCGAAGAGATGTGTTTCTCGAATTGTAACTCCTGAGCGTCAACAAATGCCTCGATTTTGTAGGGTTTTTCGTTTCATTGAATTTTAGACCGGCTGCACCGTGAATGAGAGGCATATTGCTTTCATCCTGAAGTATTTGGACAATCTCCAGAAAGAGTCACTACCAGGCTCAATGGCCTTTATGAAAAGCTCACATCATTCGTTTTTGACATTACTAATTTGTTTGTTAGACGATTCACCCCGAATCGTAAGCTTGAGTCTTCCGTGCTCCGCTGTCTCCTGATTCGATTTCTCTTTCTAATTAAGGAGCCTATAAGGATCTCAGTTTTCTTAAATTGGAGTTTCCAACGTGCACTTATATATGCCAGAGTAATGCTACTGGTCAGAGTCTCGATTGATTTCTCTAGGGTATTGGCTGTCTTCAGCGTTTCGAAGCTATTGTCATCCGCCAAAGTTGCACAGAATACTTGTCAGCCGCTACGTATACAATTTGATTTGAAAGTGGATTAAGATCGTATGTATACCCATACCGGATTGATTTGGATTAGTCGATCAGATCAGGAAATTATTTCATATCGGATTGAGTTCGGCAATGAAAATCCGGATCGATGGATTGAAGAATTGAAAAATTCTAAGCCCACTTAACTTCTGTTCATGTATGTGACTCTCCAATGCGGCATACCATTGTAGAACTGACTGAATTGTATTCGTTCGGCCCAGTCACATTGAAAACCTACTTCGACTTCTCAAGCATTTCAAATTCAATCCAAGTCAGTCCAAGTCGATTCAGTTTGTATAGTATATTAATGGGTAGATGATTGTTCTTTTCAAAGGCAGCTAAGAAGACATCCTCAATTTGGATAAGAAGTGTCTTACAATTTGCTGAAACCTCGTCGATATCATTGATATTTTGTATCAGTTCTTCTTTTTTCGGAATTATAGAACTCGCAATCAAAGTGAGGATAGAAATACGATTGTATTTATTCATGTACTGCGAGATGGTAGAGAAATCGCCGGAAACGACCGATTAGAGAACATCTCCTGTATCTTATTGGCCATCATGTCCTTGAACGTTAAGTGAAGTTATATCTAAATGATGGCCTGCAAGTATGCCATTTGGGCCGAAGGATTTGCAGACTAAGAGTTATGTAGAGATTTCGATGTACTTTTCTAAATGATTGAAGGCTGGTGATTGGAAGGATTGTCTTGGGCTATTAAGAAGAGCCATCATAGCTTGCGGAGCGCTCTGCCACAGTGAGCACAGTAAAGGTTCTGTTTTGGTTGTTTAAAACAATACTATTGGTGGTTAAGATTTTGTGTGTCAGTTGTTAGAAGAAAGGCCAAACTATTGGCAATTGTCGTATTGTTCTTGGTTTTTAAACTTCGATTTGGCAAACTAAGTGTCAAATTGCCTGATTATTAAATATTTTAAACTTTTATAATGTTTTTTTTATCAGTTTTTACTTTCGAAGTAAAAAAGCTGAATCGAGTTGAAACCCTTCCTATCTAGATCAAGTTTGGCCTTTCCTGTAAATATCGCATCACTTGGAGAAGATTGCAATTTTAGCTCTTTGAAGGTTCACTTCGTTTTTCTGTGAGCACTTTGGAAACTTGGGCACGATTCGAATGTCCAAGTATATTCATTTAGCTGAAACAAACTCGGCATGGAAAAGTTGGCACTGTTTTAATTTTTCTTTCTTTATGAATGAATGAATGTGAATTACTTGCTCACAGCTGCTCATTTGGCTTGTATACCTTAACAAAACTCTTTTGTTTTACACTAGCGCTGGGGACTATCACAGCCGGTTTTTGGCTTTCCAATCACATGGTATTTCTGTGGAGTCGACTTCTGAGGAGGAAGCTCTCTCTGAGGCTGACGTACCAGCTTCTTCGGAATCGGAAGAAGAGGTCGTCCCTGAAGACGAGCCTTGAAGCTTCGGTCTCTTCTTATTTTGATGCAGAGTACTAAAATATTTGAAAGTTTTCACGCTAAGTTTAACCTCGTCATAAAATAAAAAGTGCATCAATCATCGCAATATACCAGCTAAACATGCAAATGCTCTTAAAAGTATGGTTCAATGAAATGTATATCAGTGAGTACAGTAAGAGTGAAAGTGCTACGTTTAAGGGTAGTATGCTAAAATTTTCGGCAAATCACCGTGATTATGTGACAAAATGAACAAAATGTTTGAACTACTATAACTACCGTAAGTGTAACTATGAAGTGTGCAAGTGAAAAATTTGTAATGCACATTGTATGTTCTTAATTCAAATTTGAGATGATGTATGGGCTGAACAGAACTGCCTGAAGTGCCAGCGGAAAAAGAACCGTTCCTTCCTCGGTTCTTCTCGAATCCCTCCATAAGTGGCTCAACTGCATTTACTGAAGCTGAAATTACCTTTCGGACCATAATGGTTCAAGGGGAACAGTAATCAAAACTTAATTGGGACAGATGTATTAATATACTTCTCTCAGAGGTTGACCAAAAGATTACGACATTTCGTTTTTGGGGTCGTGAAAACAATCAGAAATAGTAAAAGCACTAAGAAGTGACTAGGATGCAGTCAACAAGTTGATCTTTCAGAACACTTTCTTTGATAGTCTTTAGTGTTCAGACGAATTGATTACCAATACTTCGATTTGAATGTCCTCCCAGATTGCTTCGAGAAGCGTGTTCTATTTAAAAGTTATTTTTGTATGAGAGCTGTGACGAGGAGATCTATGAACCCCTGAGTTACATCTACGATCTATCAACCCCTGGGTGCTACAGCACGCTGAAGACTATTTACCAAATATTATTGCGAATAGAATCATGTTCTCGTAGCCGGCTCGTTGTTCGATCATATGCGTACTCCGTTTTATTTGCTTCGAGCGTAACTCGTCTGTGAAAATGCTAGGTGTAAATTCTGAGAACATTATATTCCCTCAGATGGCTCTAGGTTAAAAGCACCTATGCTAGTTCTCAATCGTGTCTAGCAAACATTGAACATTTTTTGCAAAACTTTTTATGGAGACTAATTCTGAAACATCAAAACAATAAACTTACAAAGTACATCTAATTACACCCTCTTTCAAATTCAATTCCACGTCGAATCCCAAAATTGCGTGTTCAAACTTCTATCTGACACACAAACATTATTTATCAAAACCATATTCTAAAATACTTCACTGATCTCTATCAGATCCATTATTCTTTTCATTATTCCAAAATAAAGCAAAAATAAATCAAATTGCTGTCATATTATCTAACACAAAAAAATATACATATAAATCCTATACTAAAAGAAAAAATGCCTGAATTCGGTTAGAAATAATTCAGCTGAGTAAAGTAATTACGTTTTACTAGTTCATCCACGCCCACTATTTATAGCTCACGAAATCCTTCCACCATACTACGAGTACACAAAAAATTGTCACATGTGCGTGGTTAGCATAGTGTCACTTGAATATTTCAGGACGTATAAAAATTGGGAGTAACTGCTATTAAATATTCTGACTACAATTAGGTGATGCCTAGTTTGTTTTGTAATATAGTTGATGGGCAAGCGTGTGACAAAGCAATGTCTGATAAAGTGAGTAAGCTAAGGGGCATCCACAATAAAATTTGAGTCTTTCGAAGTTAAGAAACACTGATGTGTTTTGGATCAGCTAAATTTAAAATATTCTAACGGTTTGTTCAAAAAAGTTAAAAGCGAAACAGGTAAAATTTTTCAGCACCATTCAATCGCATTGCAAGTTAAGCTCTATAAGTTCATTGTAAGTTCAAAACTATCTTTTGCCAATAACCACCAATTAATCAAAAATATCATTTTCCTCACCATACCTAGACTGACCCTTCTCATTTAATGATAACATTTAACTTCAACCATTCGTGCAATTATTATCTTTTTCCAAATAATTTCAAAAATGGATTCATTCAATTAATTCATATCGTGTGAGCGCCGAAAATCCGTAATGCCTATAAAATCCAAAACCATAGCCTACGCACTTAATCATAAGGACGTGAACGCTATCGTTCCAACACCCATAGACACCACACCACAGCGACATTGTGAAAAAGCTAAGAAATAAGGGAAGCAAGCAGTATTTAATGACTCGGCATCCAAATTCAGTCCATCAGTCAACGAAAAATGTGACTATTCAGGATTTCGAGGGTTGAAGATTAATCATTAGAGGTTATCCCTCATTATTTATTCAGATAGTCCTTTCTTTTACGTTAGGCGTTTTGACGTTCGCCTTGTCTACACCTTAACAGTACCATCACTATTCGCAATTTCGTTATTGCTACCTATCGTCGTTATCGCATGAATTCTTGGTGCGTTCACGCTTACTCGTCGTCCTGTGTTAAGTGTAATTTTCTGATGGACTTCTTCAATTACGACATGGCCACAAGTTATTTTGGCGTTTGATTCATTGCGTGCAGTTACACGAGTGCGGAGGAATGAATTGCTGGTGGAGAGAAGAAGGAGAGGATGGGCAAAGGTGTGGTTGACTGTTGCTTTCCACGGAAATTCCTGATTATTCGATAAGTTGAACTGATGCGGCGAAGAGTTTAACACTTTCAGGAATTCAAGACATTCGTGACAGATTTCAGATTTGTGATGATGAAATGTGAGGAATGGTGGAAATGAAAATTGAATGTGAAATTGTTTAAGCTATGTAGTTCTCAGAAATAATGAAATGATCGATTTTTGCTTTGGATTAGTAGATAAATGCCGGTAATCAGCAATCAGAAAGAATAATCAAGTAATCTCAAGCTTGGGTCTTTTGATCTGGTTTATAGCTAATATTTACCCATTCGCCGAAAAACGCTCTTCAAACTCCTGTAAATACGACGGCTTCATGATTGAAATCCAAAGATTACAAAATTCATTTTTAGAGTCTCTTAAAATCAGCGCCAATTATCAAAACTAACAGTTTTAAGAAAAAAATGATTGATATCCATTGGGCCTTTTCACACTTGTATTCTTGATGCACTCCTCAAACCGGTTTACTGGGCAAGAGACGGAAGAATCAATACAAAAAGTAGAGAATTCCCCTTGATTCTTCCGTCTCTTGCCCAGTAAACCGGTTTGAGGAGTGCATCAAGAATACAAGTGTGAAAAGGCCCATTGTCTGGAAATGAAAATCTGCTTTTTAAATATAAAAAGTCTACAATTTATTACATAATATTTTGCCTCGGGGCCCAAGAAAAATCTACAGCTTCATTCACCAAAACCGTGTTTCGCTTATGAAAGTCGTCAGTTTGACTTAGAAAAACGCCAAACGATTGCAGAAAATCGTTAATTAGGAATGGAAATGAATCAATTGTCGAATTAAATCGTTTTGATCGTCTCTTCAAATTACAAACTCCTAGTTCAGAATGAACAGATTCTCTTTACTACTCGATTTTTTGCTAAGCTTCTGGAATATTCTTTGCAAACATGAAATTTCCCGCAGGCTCCTAAAATTATTTCTAAGGCCTTCGAATGTTATCTAGATTTGTAGTATTATCTTTACGGTCCACAAAATTGCCTTATGTTCCGATAATATTTTTGTACTCCTTGAATGTTTCCTACATTATTGAATTTCTCCCCATGCACTTTCGACTTTTTCCACGCTCCTGGAATTTATTCAGGCTCCTGAAACTTGCTTTAACCTCTTCGGAGTCTCCCAGAATTTCTTCGGAGCTACTGCGATTTTGCATGATTTCATTAAGTTTTATCCTAGATTTGTAGAATATTCTCTAGATCCTGACATTTTATCCTAGACGATCGGATTTTTTTCTCGATTCCTAAAACTTTTCCTCAACGCCTTGCATTTTTCTCAGTCTTGTGTAAGTTTTCTTGTTTCGCTGTTATTTTATCCTAGACTCTTCATCTTTGCTGCGATTCCTGAAATGTTTCCTTGACTCTTGGAATTTTCCTTAACTCTTAGAATTTTCCTTGACTCTCAGAATTTTCTTTGTGATCTTGATTCAAAAAATATAAAAATCAAGTTTTTTGTAACCTAAAAATTTTTTTTAGTCGTGCGATTTTCTTTAGATCTCTTTTTTTTCTATTCCTCGGAATTTTCGCTTACTTTTTAGAGTTGATTTTTATTTAAATTTTTTAAAGCTTTTAATGCTTCCAAATTTTCTCCGTCTCCTGAGTTTCGTCCTGGACTCTTGGAAGTTTTGGTAGGCCTAACAAGTTTGTCCTAGATTCCTTGAATTTGCCCTAGGTTCCTGAAATATCTCCAGAGGCTCGTGAGATATTTCCTAAACTACTGGGATGATCCGAAGACCTCTGCCATTTAACCTAGAGTCAGAAATTTCCCTATGTTCTTGAAATTTCCCCCGTAATCTTGACGTTTTCACTATGCTCCTAAAATTGTTCCTGTACTCTTAGAATCTCGTGTTTACTTTTTGAATTTCATCAATTATCCTGAAATTTTCACTGTACTGCTTTGATTTCCCTGTAAAATAAACCAATTCCACGACACCCTATGTCAGATTTAGGAGTTGAAGCTGGTTGAGAACTTTATTCACAATCAATGTACATGCGTGTGGAGTAATAAGTTTCACGACTCACTTTACCCCTGATATAACTCTGATATCCATTCAGAGCTAGGTTAACTTGAAACTTTATGTGTGATCATGGCCTTGTGAACCTTGTGTTCTTCTATTTTCGTACCCTCCAATTTCTCTGTATTCCTGAATTTTAATTCGGGTTTTTAAATCCTCGGATTCAGGGATTTTACCCTAACTTCAAGAATATTTCTAGGCTGCAGGATGTTTTTATAGACTTCGGAGCTTTCTTCTAGGCTGCAGAGCTGCCTCTTGGCTTCGGGAATGGAACCCATAGAAGTCATCGTTGTATCTGATTTTTTATTTAATTTAGAAAAATATAAAATCCTAGAAGCAAATCATCAACTTTAATCGACATTGAAGTGGGCGCATAAAACGCATTTGCTCCTAAAATTTTATATAAACTCCCTGCACTTTTGGAATTTTCCCTGCACTCCTGCAATTTTTCCTACACCTCTAAAACCTCCTTTCCGTCACTACAAGTTTTTTCTTCATATCTGATACTCCTGGAATTTTTTGGTTTTTTTAGACTCCTGGGCTTATTCTATGGCCACGGAGATTTTCTTAAGGCTACTGAAATTTTCCCTGGGCTCCAAATGTTTTTCCTTTATTACGAAAATGTTTCCCGTCCTCATAGAATTTTTCATATGCTTTCGAGATTGATCTTAGGTTTGTGAAATATTCTATAGACCCAATTTTTTTTCAAAACCGCTGAAATTTTTTCTTGGTTACTGGAATTTATCGTCGACCCGTCCAAATGAGCTTCTGGAATTTTTTCCAGCCTCCTGACATTTTTCTTCATGGACTCTTGGAATTATTTCTTTATTTCTTTTTCCGAAATCTGAAATATTTCTATGACTTCTAAAATGTTGCATAGGCTTCAAAAATTTTCCTTTGTCTCTTCAAATATATCCTGAAATTCAGGATTTTTTCCGTACTCTTGGAGCTCTCTCAGTTTTCTTAGTATTTTCTTTACTCCTAATTTTTTTACAGATCCTCCGGAATTTTTCGATGTCCTCTGAAAATTTTGTATTTCTCGAAGGCTCTACATTTTCCCCTTGTTCGACTCAAGCCACCATTGCCCAAGTTTTTGCGGTTTCTTGTGCTTATGAAATAATTCGTGTACTCTTAGAATATTTCATTTATTTCTTGAATTTCACTTATGCTTCTGTAATTTTCACTGTACTCCTTTAATGTTTCCTGTTTTCTAGAAACTCTCCTGGAATTTTCCTTGTGTTCCTCTAATTGTGTACCTGAATTTTTCCTGTAGTCTTAAAACTATTAGAATTTAGGACTCCTGAATTTATTTCCTTTTTCCTCTGGACTTTTAAATCTCCGGATTCTTCTTAGGGTCCAGGAATGTTCCTTCAATTTGAAGAAAATTTTTGAGCATGTTTCGCTAGACTTGAGCACTTTCTTGTAGACTTCGGGAATGCTCTCTAAGCTGCTAAAGTTTGTCCACCCCCACAAAAAGTTAAAGAGAATTGCCTGAAAATGAAACTCATTTTCTCTATCTAAATGTCAAAAAATCCATGCACCCATGTTTTCAAAAACTTATAGGTTTATGGAAGCAAACGTTATTTATAACGCGAAAGCTTTTATTTTACTGTAGAAAAACCTCAAATTGTAGAGAATCATCGTTAAATTGAAATGGAGTTTTCGCTGTACTTCTGAAATTTTTCGTGTACTCTTGGAATTTTCCCTGTACTCTTGGAATTTTCCCTGTACTTTTTCCTGTAGTTTTTCCTGCGTTTCTGAAATTTTCTGTAAGCCCCTATTTATTTTTAGCTCTTGGAATTTTTTCTCGTCTGCTCTGATACCTCCTGGACCCTTGGAATATTTGCCAGACTACTAGAATTTTTCGTAGATTTAAGAGATTTAGGCTCCTGAAACGATTCACGTGGTCCTGCGATTTTCATTGAAATGAACCCTGGAATTATCGTTATATTACTCTACTTCTGAAAGGATTCTTTTGTTCCTAGAATTTTTCCAATGTTCCCAAAATTGTTCTACACTTTTTTCTACAATCTTGAAGTATATATTGTACTTTTTGAAAATATTTCGGGTTTCCTCTGGACTTCCCCTAAAACCCGATGACCATTTTTAACTTGAAGTCTTATAAAATCCACAATTTCATTCCATGTTACTCATGTAAAAGCCATTATTTTGATTGAAACAAAACGGCGAATCGCAGAAAAAAATCGTGTGTTTAAAACGGACAATTAAATTGAGTTTTTTCCTGGCTCTTAGAATATCGATGAGCTTTTGGAAGTCTATAATTCAAAAATATTTCTTTTGAATGAATTAGTATGTATTTTCTGTACTTTTGGATTTTTTCTGTATCCTTGTACGTTTTCCTAAGCTTTTAAAAATGTTTAGTCCTATATTTGTTTAGCTCGTACAATTTTCCTTCAACTGCTAGAATTTTCTACAAGCTTCTTGGAATTTCCCCTAAACTCGTCGAATTTT
The DNA here is from genome assembly GCA_947369275.1 of Nemotelus nigrinus. NCBI lineage: Eukaryota > Metazoa > Arthropoda > Insecta > Diptera > Stratiomyidae > Nemotelus > Nemotelus nigrinus. Next base: position 159,440,324 of record OX376373.1, read on the forward strand.
CCCTGCATTCTTGCAGTTTTTCCGAGGCTCCTAATATTTACTTAAGGCCAGTGGCCTTTTTTTTGCTAAACCTCTAGAATATCCCCTCGTCTCCAGAAATTTATATTAGATTGCTTGAATTTTCCAATAATTTTTGAAATTTCACGGATTCTTTGAATTTTTCCATGCACTTGGAATTTTGCCTAAGCTTCTCCAATTTCGCTTATATTACTATGATTGAATCCCTTCTGAACTATTAAAATTTTCTCTGCGCTGTTGTGTATTTCGTATTCTGCTAGAATTTTTAATGTGCTCCTGAAATTTTTCTTATGCTCCTGAATTTTTCAGTCCAAAACTTGTATTTTTTCTGTACTTTTTTCTCTAACTATTTCTGTCTTCCTGAATTTTATTATTGATTTCGTCTACCCTCACCATTTCTGACCCTGTATTCTCACGTCTGAAGTGTTGCTTTCAAGTCAGCGCTACTCAAATAACAATAATAAATACAATCCCGACGCGTATTTCACTCATCTTCTGCATCAACAAAAACGTAAAATTAAAATCCCGCTTTTCTCCTAAGTGAAATACAAAAAAGGATACATTTAATCACCCCCAACGACCATAAGTCAAGATACCATTTAATAAAACTAAAAGCATATAAGATGAACGGATCCAAAACAATTGCAAAGAAGCGGAAATACCTAAATAACATTTCAAATATCCTCAGACATCCAGGCTTGGATTTTATTAATGTTTTCGATGTAACTTCAACTGAAAGACTAAGCTATTCGACATTGGTATTTTCAGGTTGTCCTTCAATATTTCTTGTATTCTGACAAGGCAAAAACTCAGATTAGACAATTTCCTATTTTTAGCTTCGCCAATTTCGCCACCCTCAAAACAGACCTCATCTGGCTATTGGACTTAAATTCAACATCACTTCACCAGAATAAAGTCAAATGATAAGGTAAATCCAGAACAGGAACGAAATCAAACTCCAAAATGAAATTAACATGATATTTGATTTGTGTTTCCTTGATGTCCTCGCCATCGCAAGGGCATATTATTATCATTATTGCCGACGCGAACCGGCCAAAGATGCTCTTGAAAGATCCTTGTCATTTCGCCCTCATCCATTCCGGTTTCGACTGATAAACAAACAATTTTGCGTTTGATTTAATTCCATTTAATTCCGACTCGTGAACTCCCTGGAAAATCACCAGTAAAGTCATTTCCATGAGCATGGGGACGTGAAATCCTCGCGAAAGGTTATCGAAAATGTGATTCTTCTTGCTTACCAATTCCCGTACACTTCAGAAACAAGCACTCGCAAAATAAGAATCGTTTGTTTTCGCTATCTTCTTAATATTCGCAGGACACTGAAGCTGTATCTATCACATCACTTGCATGCACTGCGAAACCTATGGGACTCACTCAATCCGCGAATGGATTTTAAGTAGAAGATTACAAATGTTTCAAGGATCCAATGAAATGATGTCGAAATGACTCTCGAACAGGGTAGATCGGCTCAAATGAGACCATCGAAAGGGACGAATGACATGCAGAGAAGTCACTTCTCTAAAGGTACCCTTCCTTCCCTCACTAAAGCCAGAGGAAAGAATATTAAGTACTCGAGATTTTTTCTTTGTTTATGTTTCTCTCCACTCTCGCTAGTGTCTTAGGTTTTTTTTATTTCCATTCAACTTTTTTTTTATTCGGGAGGCCATTAGTCCTTCAGTAATAGGTCGTGGTGCTGGTCGTAGCGGTGGGTAGTTTGGTGATTGATTGAAATGTCACATTAGTCAAGAAAAGCCGAATGGAAAAAGGACGGCGAATGACAGCCAGTCCGTGACAGTTGTCGTTAGTTCTTCGGGTATTCGAAACAAGAAAATTGAAATCTCGAACGAACGATGACGGCCGGAATGAGCAAAAAAGCGCGTGATTTAAAAAATGTGAAAAGAAGGAAGCATCAAATTTTTAGACCTAGAAAAATGACATACCATTTAGTTTTAAGATATATAAATTGCTTTGTGAAGCTCCGGCGTTCAGTGAAATGGTCAGGATTCGAAGTGGTTGCTATTCAATTGTCTATTGCCGCAAGGGTATTTGAGCGGGAATGAGGATTTCGACATGCAATCAAATTAAATTGTTAGTAATTGTTTTCTCTTTGTTTTTCGAATCGTATTACATTATTTTCTTTGTTGGAGGAAAATGTACGCTATTTGTGTTTGATTAATGCAATTCGTCTAAAGCTACTTATGGAATCTGTCTTAATATTTTTTTATATTGAATAGGTTGACTCATTGGTACTGATATATGATTAGAAATTTCATGTAAGTTAAAAATTATATTTCATGACTTTCTGACTGTTTCACCCTGGTTTTGTTAAATATTTATTTACTACTATCTTTAACATAGTGTCATTTCTAAAAAAATGCTTGTCTTCTTGTTACGTTCATAAATTTCGGGTAATCAGAAGCAGTTAGATGACGAATTCTATGGTCGCTTCTGAACAGAAGGCTACTTTATTGTTTCACTGACGTAAACAAAAACTTTGTGACATCGGCCTACCTATTTTTACATACCAAGTTGAAGTGAGACCATTTTAACATTTAAATAACTGAGTCGTTTGTATCAGGCAAATGGTTAAAATTCCACAAACTTTTAGGCAAACGTTGAAAAGTCTAAAAAAACATGCCACACAGTTTTTCGCTGAATCCAACAAGCATTCCAACAATATCCTCAACCCAATCACATTGCTAAAGATGAGTTAATGCCTGAAACGTTTTCTGTTGCCTAGCCGCGTAGCTTTACTGAGTTATTAGCTTTACTTATGTTTTTTTTTTTTTTTTTGTTAAATGGATGAAAAACGCTCGTCTTGGATCGTCGAATGTTTCGGCACTACCAAAAGTTTTCTCAGAACCCTACCGATTAGCTCCTAACATTCAAATTCATTTTATTTCATTTCACTGCCATTTTTAATGCAGGAAAGTCGATGTATTGAAGGTTTTCACTTTCAATGCCTGCCATAGCTGCAGGGTTGGCAGCACGTTCATAAAACGAGTTTACAACTTAGTAATATCAATATGTCCTCTAAGTTTCATAATGATCTGATAATCTGGTCACAAGTGATCGTAATTCAAACATTTTCAAATTTTCCCAATCATATTTCATAGCGCACAAATAGGGTTAAAAATTTCAAGAATATTATCATATTCACATTAAAAACACGTTGAAAATTCATCCCATAAACTTTGTTTTTCCAAAAGTTATTTGTTGACAGAATAACAGGTATATTTAAAATATCACTAAAATGGCCGCGGGCGGCAAAGGGTTAAAGATTTTTAACCTTTTGTCAGACCTGGCACTATTCCTCCATCGTCCAAAAATGCCTAAAAGAGCCAGAAAAACATTTGAAATGTGCTATAAGCGTAGCTGTTTGAATAGTAGTATCAAAATAACTTGTTTCTACTTTCATCATCCAAAATAATCGTATTGGATCAATTTAGTAAAATCCTGGTAAATTTATTAGTACCATCTAAGATGAGCGTATACTCCGAGACACAATCAATTATGCCTAATCCTCAAATGGCCTTTTATAATTTAGCTAGGCTTTCAGTTTTTACTCACCAGACTGTAAAATATTCGTTTATTTCTTATTAAGCTAATGTCGATCGAATCAGGCACCCTGAATGTAGGTCATCCCCACGTATGCTACGATTAATATCGATTTATATCTTGAATTTATGGTTTCCACTCTTAGTCATTTCCACGATTTGAACTGCGAATCGGAGAGATAAATATTCAAAATCATCCTGCAACATAATTATTTTATGATTAACGAGTATATTTGAACGTAAATAAAAAAACGCGGTTTAACCTTTGCGATTTCTGCGTCTAAATTTTACAAACGTTTTGACTCCAAACATCAATCTACATTACTGGTCTACTGAAATCCATAACATCCTGCAGCGTGTAATAATTTGATTCCTTATACGTATCTACCTTTCCAAAAATTCATTCCAAACTCTGAAATAATCCATACAACATACAAAGTGTCCAAGAAATATCCTCTCACGACAACAATATATTTCCTTCATAAATGCACTGAAAGGATAAGAAAACAAAAATCCAATACCAAATGAAATAAGAACTCAGTTGATTCCGACTATTTTCTAGACCAGAATGGAAGCGCACCTTACCTGGTATAAACGAAAAACTGAAAACTGAATAAACGAAAAAATACTATAAAACACTCTTCTCTCTCCGTCGTTCATACACACCGAAAAAAATAGATACAGATGAATTCATAAAAAATATACCATCCGAACAGCATCACCAACAGCAGTATGAGAAAAGAATAAAATTCAAAGGACCATATTTCTAGATTATGGCTATAAAGGCTAATTATGACCATAAATCCCCGAGTACTCGTAATATGCTCCTTCGTTGAGCATTAATCAACTTTTTTCTCTCTGGCGTTGCTCTACCTTCAGCGTTACAGTTTCGTTTCTTCGTTTCGCTTTTTTCCGATGCAGAATAATTTTTATCGGTTGCAAATACCTTAGCGTGAGCATTTTATACTCTTGAATGCCGCAATCTTCGCCGCCGTCGCCATCATTTTTATACCCTTTTGCCAACTCAGAGTAACTATATTCCACAGTTTTCTCCTGGTATCTTGGTGGTGTCTTTGACTCTATCTCCATTCCGCTTCTAAAAACGATTTTCACTTCCTTATGTTGGTCGTCTCAATGCGATAAAGCCGTTAGATTTGAAATTTTCCCGCCAAACTCATTTTTCCCACACTACTCCTTTACGGGTTGCTCTCATTCGTGCCCCCAGGTGATTCCGGGGTGAAATGAACTTATGCACACCAAGGATAAAGAATGGGGTGTCGTCCTTTCTCTGTCGTTTACCGTCGCGACCAAGAACATATAAGAACTCACTGATAAAAGTCGGGATCGACCAGGAGCGGGTAGTTGAAAATGGTAATAAATGCCACCCATGCATTTATTTCGGTATGGAAATTGGAAAATTTAAGGTTAATAAAAACCATACACACCACATCGCATCGCGGCAAGCATACGAAACCAAAACGTAACGAAAAATATTCCTTTTCGGTTCTATATGCGTTCCTCACGCCACCATCACATCATTTCATTCGTGCAATGTGCAATGAGCTATGAATATTGGCTGAGGTGGGAATATATAGGCAAGTTGGGCTCATTTCATATTATCTATGCCGCGAAAAAAGAAGAAGAATGGATAATGGTAGTTTATACATACAATTTTCGGGCAAAAAATGAAATATTGTTGTTACTCGTTGGAAGAGTACTGGGAGCTATAGATCTTGAATATGAAGCTTTATCGTAATTGATCCTAATAAATGTGAATTATTAATTTCGAGGATATATATTGGAGAGAAGTAATCAGGAAAAAGAATTAGAATTTAAAGGCAAAGTGCTCAGAAAGAGAATTTATTGGCAATCGAAAGATTAGAGGTGGAATGAGAAGGTCGTAAAAATGATAAAGGGACAAATGATGGTTACACAAGCTCTGTGAGTTTCATTTACTTCAGATATTTGATGGAAAATATGAATCATTCGAAAAGTTATGAATATTTTCAGCACATACATGTTGCCGTATAAGCGAACCTAACCAAGCCGGCAGAAATATTCTGGAGCTAATGTCCATACATATGGCCCATTAGCTCAGTTGGTTAGAGCGTCGTGCTAATAACGCGAAGGTCGCGAGTTCGATCCTCCCATGGGCCAGTATTTCTTTTGTTAATGTATTTCTTTTTTTATAAAGGAAGAAGTAGATCGTAATTGTATTCCAAAATTCAAACAAAAATACACACATTGCTAATGAACATAATATAATATATATAATTGCGCTGTCTTCAGAAATTCAGTTGTGATTTATTTGATTTTTGCCTTGATACTTATTTACAAATTTTAGCTAGCCATATTTTATTGTTGTTCCCAATTGATTCAAAATAATTTATTGGCCCATGGGAGGATCGAACTCACGACCTTCGCGTTATTAGCACGACGCTCTAACCAGCTGAGCTAATGGGCCATGTATAAGCGAACTAGCTTGCGAATACTGTTGCCCGCTTGCTAGCCACACCGTACTAGTATACAATGATAGCGAAATATATAAATAGATTATCGCTATAACGCAGCAATATTTGTGTGAAAAGAAGCTGAAATGCAGTGTTTTACATTATGTATATTGAAATTTGATAAGTATGCCCATATGAATGTTAATGTGGATTAAATAATGAATTAAAAGAGTACACTGTATCGAAACAATTGAGATCAGTATTTGATTTCTCATTTGTGTCTTATATTAATGTATTCTGGTTTGATTACTTAGTTATCAGAATAATGAAGTAATCACACCTTAATGACATATCATGTCTTCATACTATCGAAAAATACACCAACTAATTTATCCCAGCGTTACTGTACAACAGTGTCTAGTTCGTTCATGAAATACAATGTATGATTAAATACATCTGCTAGATATGCAGCCACAAAAAAAATCGTAGCCTGTTAACACTAATACTAAATATTCGTTCGTGTTAAGTGAAATGCCCCTGAATAAGTGGTTCTAAAATCTGTTCTAACCATCCTATGATCATACTGTTTCTAATCTCTTTATTTTTTGCTGACTTTTGTATTTATTCTTCTCAATTATTCCAGTGTCTTGTTTAAACTCTTATTTTTACTGCTCAATGCTGTTAACCAAACTGTTGAAGGGTCTGTCAAAGCAGTAATAAAAACAACCTCAATCAAAGTGTTTAGATAACAAAATGTTACAAAGCATAGTAAATGTTATGCCTTTAAAAATGCTCATTGTTAGATTTCCCATTAAATTTAGAATAATGAATCATTAAAATTATCCAATATTAAAATTTAGCTTCCAATTGAGTATTCCCTCATATATTTGACGGATTTTCTCACAAGCTCAAAGGTCAAGGAAAAGAGAATGATGTTTTTCTAAAAATATTAGAATTCCATGATTTTTCGTACTAATAACCTCAATCTTGACAACCAAAGATTCGAATTGTTTTTTGTGGGATGGTTAAAATTGAAAAATTTAACTAAGTGGTTGCGGAAGTATGCACTGATTCTCATCAGACATCAGCTCACAGTGCATACCTGACTGATATGACCACTTGCAGTGGGAGATCATTAATTTTTATTTACGTTAGTTGATAATTTTCTACCCCAATCGTAAACTGTCGACAGAATTTTTCAATCGCAATGGCCTCTTTGGCAAAATGTAAACTCCCGATATAAATTAACCTATTTTAACCATGATTGTTGCAAGGAAGTATTTTCTGTTAAGTAACTTAAAAATATATTATGTAAAATTCATCGTTATGATTTTTCTCTGAATAAACTATTATTAAACAGTTTTGCTGCATTTTACTCCAATACTTTGCAAAATTTGTTTGTGTCCAATGGTTTTTATTCAGGAATATTTCAGATAAATTTTGCTGCTCGGCTCATCATTGCCAATTACATCCACAATAAGATCTTTCTATTGCATTGTTTTAGTCCTTACTTATTTGCGAGGCCGTTGATGCAAGCGAAAAAAACATTCAATCTTAAAAATATTTCCATCAATTTTTATTTTGACTGGAAAAAAAAATTGTCTGATAATTATGGCAACCTTTACTCCAAAAGTAGCGTTCTTCCACGTAATGTTGATTCGAGAGTTTAAGTAAAAGAGAGTGCATAGATCTCTGATTACTCTTAAAATAAACAGAACTCTCTCCAGAAAATACCATTGCCGAGATAAGCTAGTGACACAAAAATTCAGCAAAAAGAACATTCGTAAAATATTTAGCTTTTTGAGCTCATTCTCAATATTTTTATAAATAAAGCATAATGTTAGTACTTCAGACGCTGAATGTTTGACGTGCTTATTTATAAAATTTTACACATTTCCGAAACTATTCACAGTAAATCTGCAGAGAAAAAAAATATCAAGTTTAAAAATAAATCGCCTGTGAAGATGAAAAGTTTGCATCTCTTTTTTTACCTAAGATTTTCTTATTTTTTTGGACTTAAAGCAAATTCAAGTTATGGAACGGGATGAAATTCGACCAAGCTCATTGCCGAATCGTTTCTTTCTGGGTGAACTAATTAAAATCACGGCTCAATCTACCTCTCACTTTGATTCTGCTCTTACTTACTTGTCACGGAAAGTGTTAAAAAGCACACAAGACTCCTATTTTGTAAAGAAGCATTTCATAGAATACTTTTGAATTTACGCACTTTATTGCAGAAAATAATCTTTATGTATAGTGATATCAATCAACCTGTTTTAAATTAAATATTCTAGTTCTTTTGTATATCTTTGATGTTGCTTTGATATATATTTCATAGGATAATCTTTGATTACTGTGGCTGTGAAGCTAATATTGATACTCGAACTACTCGACTCGATTTGTGATTTTCCGTATAGCTTTCATCTTTCATATCATTCAACAGCTATGAGGATAATTAGTATAAAAAAGCGATAAGAATAATTCTAAATGGTTTACCGGTAACTAACCATGTCATTAACACTAGTCAAACTTTGCAAGTGATTAACAAACACCTCGGTTAAATTCAACTGAATGAAGCTATAAAGAAAAACACTCTCGACCATTTAATTTCATCTCCTCAAGCTAACATATGGTTATGAAGATCATCCGATCGAAAAACGTTAGAGGAAACATGATTTTTTTTTCGTAAATAATCACATCAAATTCTTATGCAAAGAAATCACTTCACCAATCTGCCCACATAGCTGGCTCAGATTCAGAAGTCTAGCCCAGAAGCGACTACCAAATGTCGTAACATTACTCCAACTGTTGCTCATTCTCAGGTATCAAAAGACTTAGAATTAATATTCATCTGCATTATCAAAATACTCGAGGACTTATCACTAAAATACAAAAATTCAAGACGCCTTGGTTTCTTGCTATTAAGATGTTATCGTTATTACTGAAACTTGAACGAAATCACAGTCCTTTACTACAGAGCTAGGATTATATATGTATATTTTTCGCTGTTTTCACAATGTTCTAACGTCATCGAAACATCGGTGTCGCGGAGTACTTATTGCAACCAAAAAATTGAAGTGCAGAAGTGTATCAAAGAAGATCTTGATCAACTAATTGGTTTGATTGAATTACGCTAACTCAATTTTGTTGTCTCTGCGTGTACCTATCGCCTGAAAACACAGCGGTTCTTTGTAAAACTATAGAGAAGAGGTATCTTTTCCAAGGGCATATTTCGTCTAGCCAGGGGACTCCAACTCTCCGAACGTGAAGTGGCAATCGAGCCAAGTGATATCAACTAATAGGAGTATCAAAAGTAGCTACATGATTGAGTACTTAATTTAAGAAAGATTTCTTTTCATTTGCTTCAGAATTACAAAAATGTTAGAATAATTTTCCATTGGCTCCTAAGGCCAAATATGTTTACCACTTATTTCCAACAAGTGTACACCAGTCAAACTAATCACTTTAATGCACAAAAAGTCCTGCTAGTTTCTCAAACTATTGTATCGATCCTTGTCCTGATGGCATTCCGCTCCTCTTTTTAAGGGGGGAAATACATGTAAAATCGAAAAAAAATTGTTAATTTCAGATTGAATTAAAATATATATATTGTTCATTCAGAAAATGTTTAATATTAAATCCATAAAATGCATGTTTCACAGTAAATGAAAATCTTTTTTTAATAATTTTTCAACACAAAATGGCGGCGATGCGAGCGAATGAAAAAAACACATCAAAAACTGCCTCGTAAAACTTAACGCCTTTTCCGGGGAACTTGCAACATTCAGAGAAAAAAAAATATGCTAATGAAATATGTAATTCATAGGTGAACCAATAAAATTTACAAAAATATTTTAAATTTTTACATTAATTTTAGATTAAACATAAAAATCGATTATTTTTTAAAAAATCAAACTTGAAACATTAATAAACAAACTTATTTTGTGAAATCACAATAACATTTAGGTTAAACGAGGAGATAATACTCTTTTGTAGATGTTGTATAAATTTGAGCCGAATCGATTCAATATTTTTTGAGATATCTTGTACGGCAGTTGAAAAAGTACTACTTTGAGAAAAATGCGTTTAAAGTTTTAAAGCTCCACCGACCTGGGGAACGCCGCGCTGCCTTCAACTGACTATAACTCGAGAACTAATACGAATATCGCTTCAAAACTTTTTTTGGTTTATTTTAAGAGCATTTCAAACATTTTGATGCAATAAAAAAAATCGATTTTTTATTAGCGGTTACATGTATTTTCCCCCTTAAGTAACTGCGCTTCCCCAATATCAATTCCTTTACTTATGATATTCAATATACCGTTCTAGACAAGTTCTTTTCCTGCAACTCTGGTCATCATACTATATTATATATTTCCGGTTTTCAAATTAGGTGAAAAATTACCGCCTTCCTGTACGAGCCAGTTCAAAAGTGCTTGAAAGCTTGGTTTCCAATTACATCACTTTTTTGATAAGGGTATTAATTATATCAATTCAAAAATCTTATTTGATACTTACAGCTTTATATGTAATTCTTTGACCTCCTCTGGCCATATACATTCCATTTGTGTCGATTCTTGTACCGTATTTCAGCAAAAAGAAAAACCTTTGATTCTACGTCTCGGTTTATGAAAAATATTGTAGATATGCAAATGACCAGCCGCAATTTGTAAAATTCGATAACAGCTTCTCGAATCCTTACATTTCTTAATTCAGTTGTACCTCAAGGTTCGTATCTTGACCTCAAGACGTTCAGTTTTTACTGCTTGCAGACGAAAGTAGAAAATTTTACCGCCATTAATCGTATCTACCTACTACCTGCATCTATTGATCGTGCAAATTGAACCAAATCATATGTTAGATGTATTTATAACTTTGATATCACAGAGCCAATTTGCATTACCTTACATTATTACGCTTACATTAGTTATACAGTTACTTTCAGAGTTAGTTTGAACTCGACAACTATTATTTCAGTAAGCAACGCTCATAAAGAAGAACAGTTTTCGGTTCAACTAATCTTTTTATTTTCACCGCCTGATAGTATTTGAATTTAATTTTTACTTTTGCCGACTTATTTCACTAAAAATCAATTACCATTCACGATTTCCTAAATTATTTTAACTTTATTCAGATCTACATCTAAATAGATTTAATCTAATTCTGGATCTCCAACTAAATCAATAATTTTTAAACTTACAAGTCAAGACAGTATAAATTTCCCAAAATATGTCCAATGGTTTTTATTATATAGGTTTTGAATTGATTCAAATTTTACATGGTGTTTTACTTGTAAAAAAAAATCATCAAGCTCTAAGATCTTTAGCTACGATTATTTAGCTGGCTATCGTGAACATATGTTAAATCACTCAAATCGCTTGTCATAGTAAAGGGCTTATGACCCAAGGGCTATTAATTTTAACACTACCGCAGGTGCTAAGGAGATCCTTGGTCTATCTCGGAAGATTGAACCATACCTGTGAGGTGAGCTCTCTAGTGAAACCATTGTGGTGGCTGTGCTCTGTATCTTATCCATACGGTTCACTTCATAACATATTGGCAGTGACCCTCATCGTGCTAGCTGGACTAAGGATCGCTCACATCCTCCAGCATAGTGTCTGGGTCTGGACCCAGCATGAGCTGATAGATCGTAGTTGCAAAGATCTTGCTCTGTGTAGGCTTCAGTATCCATTTTTTACGATTTCAATTTGGTCCCTAAGATCGAGTGGTAGGTTATGAATGTCCACATTCTCCATTTGAAAAAGCACCACCTCTTAGCAGTTGTCAAGGTATGAATTCAGCACTACCCGACTAAGTGCAGCTCAAGCACGATCGTGTTTTGTGGTAAAATCTAATATATCTACAGTACGCCCTCGATAAAAGCAACCGATGAAAATTCGAGCAGTTACGTTAATTGAGGTTGTTGCAATAACCGAGTCACAAAAAAGTTTTACGTTGAATTAGAATTTAACATGAAAACTAAATTGTGAAAAATAACAGAATATTGTTCGTCGTAAAAGAAAAGTAATATAATTTAATTCATTAAAAAAAATATTTACATAATGTAATACAGTATTTGGTTAAATTGGTTTAAAAAATTGGGAAATGTTCGTTATCTTTTTCTTGGAGGATACATTAATGTCAACGACCAGCTCTCGCAGTTTTTGAAGAGTCAAGGTATCTTCTAGTGAGATCGAGTTTTCTTCAGCCCATTGAAGACAAATGCTAAATGCTTGGATAGCATGTTCTGTTTTGATTTTTGGCCGTGGAGGACTTACACTTGCACCTGTGCTTTCTTCACTCTCGATTTCTTCGGCTTCTAGATTGTTGCAAACAGGCACCTGCTCGACATCGTTTTCCGCAATCCAATTGCTTAATCCCTCTGTGACAAAAATTTCAGTGGCAAATAAATCTTGAAGCAAGTCATTAATGGATGTTATCATTTCGCGGTCACTAATGATTTTATCGCTAACGACCCTCAACGGCAGCTCACCCTCCTCATCCCACTTACTATCAGGAGACATCAAAGGCTTCCAGCACTTTTGTATAGCCGAAGACTTAACCTTGTCCCATACAGTAGCCAGGAGGCATATAGCATGCCGCAAATTAAAAGCCTTTATTTTACTCTCCAACTCTGAACCTCGGCTTCCGACCAAATGTGCCAAAATTCCTTTTTTGTAGTACAGTTTTGTCAAGTTGATGACATTGTGGTCCATTGGTTGCAGAATAGCGGTGCAGTTTGCTGGTAAACACATGGTAACAATCTTTCCATCATAACTTATCATCTCCCCGTCTTTTGGATGACACGTCGCGTTGTCCAATAGCAGTAGACCCTTTTTTGGCAAATTTTTTGATCCCAGCAACTGTCTTACCTAAACCAAGAAAAAAATATGAAAACAATTTTAAAATTCGACGAAATCAATTCGAAAATAATTTTACCTCTGGCACGAAAGTTGAATGAAACCAATCTTTAAAAAATTCGTGTGTCATCCACGCATTTTTGTTGGCCTTGTAAACGACGGGCTTATTTCCGAAATGCTTAAATGCTCAAGGATTTACAGCTTTTCCTATAACGAACAATTTAACTTAGTGCGTGCCAGACGCATTAGTGCAAGCAAGAAAAGTGATGAAGCATTAGCTTCTTTGGAACCCACAAACGTTCTGTTTGGCAAAAGCTTAAAAAATAGGCCAGACTCGTCCGCATTGTAAATTTGATCTGGTAACAAGTCAACCTCTTTAATTTTATTTTCGAATTTAATCAAAAATGGTTCCATCAGATTTGGCTTATTTGACAGCTTTTCTCCGCAAATGTTAAGCATTCGGATTAGTGATGGGTAAAACCAGCACACTTTACTGTGCTAGCACACTTCGCACACCACACTTAAGTGTGCTAGCACTGTGCTCCCAGCACTGACACAGTGCCGCACACTGACACAGTGCCGCACACTGACACAGTGCCGACACACTGACACAGTGCCGACACACTAGCACAGTGCCCGCACACTGACACAGTGCCGACACATTAGCACAGTGGCGACACACTGACACTGCCGGCACACTGACACTGCCGACACACTGACACAGGGTCGACACACTGACACAGGGCCGACACACTGACACAGGGCCGACACACTGACACAGTGCCGACACACTGACACTGCCGGCACACTTGTACTGGCAGGCACACTCGACGGGAACGAATGCTGTACGAGTGGCGTTGATTTTGCCCATTAATATGATGTGTTTCGGTAATAAGGCGTTGTTTGCATTGCAGAATGTGTACACATTTTGCGGTTTCGAAAGCATTAGCTATTGAATGCATTAGCTGATGAATGAGATAATTAGGGAACGAAAAAAGGCAGATAAGATTTGTTACTCGTATATTTTCTGGGTGAAAGTTTTAATTTTGAGTATACTACCGATGATTTGTGCTTTTCTAAATGCTGCGGACGTCGTCAAACGGGATGAGAGTTTAAACACAAAACAAATACGTTTATTTGCGGTACATCTGATACAAATGCTTTCACGTTGAAAATATTTGTGGAAAATAGATTTTGAGCAGATAGAAGGGTTTTGGCGTAACATGCAACGATAAAATGATAGCGATAAAATTATCTGCTGCAGATAGAAGGTTTATGGTAAGTAATGCTATGTTTTTAAATATTCAAATATTAAAGGAGTTTTTAGGGCAAAAGTACCTGAAATCGGCTAATTTTGGGTTAGAGTGATTTCGGACATAACGGGCCAAGACCTATTGCTGTGATACAAAGATTTCGGTTTTGTAGGGGAGTAAGGGGTTTTTTGGGCATAGTTTGGCAAAAATTGTCTTTACGGCGCTTTCGATGATTGAACGTGGTCGGGGAGTACAATAGTGATATTTTAAGGACGAAAAAATTTATGAGAGGGAATATTGGGCAAAAACGTCATTTTCCCAAAAAAAATTTTTTTGGTCTAGCATGAATTCGGGGACCTTTCTGAGTTGTATCGAGCGAAATTTCCATACAAGTGTGGGAAAAAGTGGCCTAGTTTCGAAGATACGGCAAAAGTAGCTGAAATCGGCCAATTTTGGATTAGAGTGGTTTCGAACATAACGGGCCAAGATCTATTGCTGTGTTACAAACATTTTGGTTTTGTAGGGGAGTAAGGGGTTTTTTGGCCATAGTTTAGCAAAAAATGCCTTTTCGGCTCTTTCGATGATTGAAAGTGGTCGGGGAGTAGAGTAATGATATTTTAAGGACGAAAAAATTTGGGAACATTGGGCAAAAACGTCATTTTCCCAAAAAAAAATTTTTGGTCTAGCATGAATTCAGGGACCTTTCTGAGTAGTTTTGGGCGAAATTTCCATACAAGTCTGGGAAAAAGCAGCCTAGTTTCGAGGATACGGCAAAATGATATCCTCTGGAAAACCGTCCGGAAAAATTGAAAGTAGCTCTAAAAGTTTTAAGTAAGAAAAGGTTCAGATCCTTTTTGGTTCGATAGTTGGCTTTTCCGGCTGTGCATTTTGCCGTATCTTCGAAACTAGGCCACCTTTTCTCACATTTGTATGGAAATTTCGCTCGAAACAACTCAGAAAAGTCCCCGAATTCATGCTACACCAAAAAAAATTTTTTGCGAAAGTTTGACATTTTTGCCCCATGTTCCCTATCAAAAATTTTTTTGTCATTAAAATACCACTATTGCACTCTTCGAATACTTTCAATCATCGAAAGCGCCGTAAATGTAGTTTTTGCCAAACTATGGCCAAAAAACCCCTTACTCCCCTACAAAACCGAAATGTTTGTGTCACAGCAGTAGGTCTTGGCCCGTTATGTCTGAAACCACTCTGACCCAAAATTGGCCGATTTCAGCTACTTTTGCCGTATCTTCGAAACTAGACCGCTTTTTCTCACACTTGTATGGAAATTTCACTCAAAACAACTCTGAAAGGTCCCCCAATTCATGCTAGACCAAAAAAATTTTTTTTGGGAAAATGGCGTTTTTGCCCAATATTCCCTCTCATAAATTTTTTCGTCCTTAAAATATCACTATTGTACTCCCCGACCACGTTCAATCATCGAAAGCGCCGTAAAGACAATTTTTGCCAAACTATGCCCAAAAAACCCCTTACTCCCCTACAAAACCGAAATCTTTGTATCACAGCAATAGGTCTTGGCCCGTTATGTCCGAAATCACTCTAACCCAAAATTAGCCGATTTCAGGTACTTTTGCCCTAAAAACTCCTTTAATATTTGAATATTTAAAAACATAGCATTACTTACCATAAACCTTCTATGTGCAGCAGATCATTTTATCGCTATCATTTTATCGTTGCATGTTACGCCAAAACCCTTCTATCTGCTCAAAATCTATTTTCCACAAATATTTTCAACGTGAAAGCATTTGTATCAGATGTACCGCAAATAAACGTATTTGTTTTGTGTTTAAACTCTCATCCCGTTTGACGACGTCCGCAGCATTTAGAAAAGCACAAATCATCGGTAGTATACTCAAAATTAAAACTTTCACCCAGAAAATATACGAGTAACAAATCTTATCTACCTTTTTTCGTTCCCTAATTATCTCATTCATCAGCTAATGCATTCAATAGCTAATGCTTTCGAAACCGCAAAATGTGTACACATTCTGCAATGCAAACAACGCCTTATTACCGAAACACATCATATTAATGGGCAAAATCAACGCCACTCGTACAGCATTCGTTCCCGTGGAGTGTGCCTGCCAGTACAAGTGTGCCGGCAGTGTCAGTGTGTCGGCACTGTGTCAGTGTGTCGGCCCTGTGCCAGTGTGTCGGCAGTGTTGGTGTGCCGGCAGTGTCAGTGTGTCGCCACTGTGCTAATGTGTCGGCACTGTGTCAGTGTGCCGGCACTGTGCTAGTGTGTCGGAACTGTGTCATTGTGTCGGCACTGTGTCAGTGTGTCGGCACTGTGTCAGTGTGTCAGTGTGCTGCCGACACAATTATAAAGTGCCGCACTCGCACAGCACACCGAAGTGTGCTAGCACACTGTGCTAAGCACGCACAGGTGCTGCCCATCACTAATTCGGATTCCATTCCGTTTTTTGAAATTTGAAAACCAGCCATTGCTGGCATCCTTTTTTTTTTTTCTTTGAGTTTTTTGTGGAGCGTGCATGCTTTTGACTTAAGGATTTGTGCGGAAATGTGTACGTTTTGCCTGCGTTGCCTCTGGAACCGATTGCACAAAGCTTTTTCCATCCTTGGATACTCGCAGACTTTTAAAGTTACACGTTTTCCCGGTCCAGCCTCAGAATTCGATACGAATTTGTTAAGCAAATGTTTTCTCTTTTTTATTCTGCTAATGCTTGACTTCTTGCACTTGTATGTTTCACAAAGCGATTTACTGATGCAATGTCACTCAATTTGGTTAAAATCTCTGCCTTCTGCTTTATAGACAGTATGGGAACTTTTTTTACGATAACCCTGATTTCTAAATTAAAACAATTACCGACCGCTAGAATATTTGCTGAACACTGGTAAATTAAAAAGCAAATCATAGAGGAAAAAGAAGGAATGTAGTGTAGTCACACAATTTCATTTTGCCCACAAGCTGAAATTCGGGTTAGGTGAGAAAATGTGGGTAAAACACATGCAAACCCTTTCATCTAATTTTAATGTTCACCTTTGTTTTGTTTTTGATTTTCACAAGATTATTCACGGACACGAAATATAAAAATAACAAATAGGTTTTGAAAGAAATACGAAATATTTTCCTCTTCGTTTCTTCTCATTCCTTTATGACGCAAATACAATGCATGCACCCACGATCTATGAGTGTTAAAAGTTCTGAGAGATATAGCTGTAAAATAACTGCCAGTTGTAGTAAAACCAAACAAAAACAAAGACAAAACGAGATAAGAGCATAGATGGAAAGTTGCGTTTACTGAGTGACATTTTTTTGAAAAGTTGCAATTACTGAGTCACTATGGTATAAATTTGGGTGTTGTTTTAACCGAAGTATTGCGTTTATCGAGGGTTGCTTTTACCGAAGGCGTACTGTATATAATCTATATGAATTCCAATAACCTTTCTTAAATGAATATTCTTGAAATCAAACAAAAACTTCTATTATATTCCAATCTTTATTTTGAAATTTTGATCTGCCGAATTTTAACCCTATAAGTACGGTGTATATAAAGAGATTTTTAACAATATGCATCACAATTTCATTGATTTTTGGCATAAATATGCTTCATGCCTCGGCTGCCGCTGAATAAATGTTAAACTGAAACATCATACATAAGGATAAATACACCAGAGCTCATGAAAAAGACAATAATGTCCATACCTCAATGGTTTAACCTTTTAGAGGACAGGAAGAATTTCTCCAAATATTTAATAAATAATGTGATTAGCATATGTATTTCAAAGAAATTCGTATTTCTTTTCCATTGAACATACTTTATCTCCCTTCAACTTAGTTTAAGCAGAATGGTTAAACGGTGGCTGAACGTTTATAATATTTCAAATAAGTCTTTCCGTGAACATTAAACTATGATTAGAAACACATTGTCAAATTAGCATGCAAAGCGAAACCAAGTCAATTATTTTAAAGTACTCATATATCTGTACACACACGCTGTAAACGTCGATGAAACTCAATATTATCAATAGTAAGGTACCGAAAAAAAACAGTCCAGATAAGACTGATTCACTGATCACTCAGTCATTATTTTTTTTTGAAGCTATGTAACTTACCATCAATTTGCTCTGCTTATTGTGATGTTACTTGCAAGACACCTTCGAAAGCCTTATCTCGTCTATCGCTATTGACTTTTATTTCGAGTTCATAGCGTTCTTAAGTTAAAATAATCGCCCCCGGGTGGACTCGAACCACCAACCTTTCGGTTAACAGCCGAACGCGCTAACCGATTGCGCCACGGAGGCCATGAGTTTCAGTAAAAGCAAGCTTGAAATATTCTACGCTAAATCATCTATTGTGTTGTGGTTTTTTATGAATTTCCAATACTGAAAATAAATTTTAAATAAATAATAAATTTAAGCTGAAGAGTTTCAAATTCTTTCCATTCCTTTTCAATCTGAGCTATAATTGAAAAAAAAATATCTTACAAATCTTAGGCGGTGGCTCCACCAGACAGAAAATCTAGCATAACATAAATTGTGATAGAAAATATATCTTAACAGAAATTTCGCAGTGGGCACTTCACGTTATGATATTTCATTTTGAAATCGAACTTCACCTTGGCAAGAAACAATCACAAAAAATCATATCTCTCAGATTTATGATAGATTTTAATTACAAATGGAATTGTATGATAGATGAAAAGCGGACATTTCATTATTTAAACGTTTCATTCATTTAAACGCTGAATATTTGTCAATTCGATCAGTTTCTCATGCCTAAGCTTAGTTGGTGCCATTTTGAAAAGATACTTGCCAAAAAAAAAGTCCGAGAAAAAATTAGTGTAGCTGTTAAGACATATGTCTTAACATTTCTGTCATGATAGAAAAAAATGTCATAATATATGGCGTCTGCACGAGACATTTCGTAGACATAATATATATTATGACAGAAATTATATCTCGTCGTGGCACCCACTAACTTTCATTGTCAGCTTTGGGGAATGCTTTTTTATTTACAGATGGTAAAATGCTAATAACATCAAATTCATTCAAACTTTTCATTAATATTTCCACATCCAACCCACACTCCGCAACTTCCCCCACGGCAATTTGCACCCCGAAAGAAAGAAAACTAAATAAAGCGAGAAAAAAATCATTCAATGTACCTTCTTAGGGCATTAAGCTAATTGAAATAATTCGAGGTTGAAAAATTATCCGCTAAGTGATAGCACGAGGCAACCGTTAGCTAACCAACTAACTAACTACCAGGTTGACGGAATAATTCGATAAAGAAATAAACCTTTAGCCATATTTCTTGATGAATTTTTCGCAGTCGTGTCTTTTCAGCTACAAACACAATACCTTCTCATCGACTACGTCACATGGTCATCATATATGAATCCGAGGGCGGACAGGCCAGCTGCTAATCAATTAATCCCAATCAAAATAGGTTTTTTTCGGTTTCCCTTTGCAGAGGCTTGGCTCGACTAATTACTGAACGAACGGTCTTCATATAACCTAGATGAACTAAAGCAGCCTTGTAGCTCAGGAAGCTAGAGGCATCAATGTAATAAGTTTATTGTCGAGCTAAGCTCTTGTTTCCTATCTCGACTATTTTTCGAAGGATAATGTGGTGAATTATTGCATTCGTGTCAGGTAGTTGGCTATCGGATATGTTGCTATACCACCCTAACTTGCCCTACCAGTGCAATTGCTCTCTTATTCCTGGTCGGCTTAGGTATGGAAATTTTTATTATCAACTGGTGATCAATTAAGGGCGTCCGAGTTAATTAGTATGCATAATAAACATTGAATTGGTATTAAATGATCAAGTATCGAAAAAAGAAAGAATAGTAGGGTGTAACATGTGAAGTTGGTTGATAAATGCGATGGTTAGGTAGGGATATGTGCATGTGATGAGGACATGGAATGCTAATTACTTGCAGTGGAAGGATTGCCGCACATATGCTAAATAAGCCTCATAAATAATAAAACCCTTCTCGTAGTGAAGGCTTTTAATATGAGTTGATGCTTTTATTTATCATGTAATTGGTGTTAAACTACCTCTCAGACGGAAATAGCTACTGCAGTATATTAAAGGGACCAAGTGGACTCCAGGAAAGAGTCGTTCTGTCGAGCTAAACTTCTTAGATTCAAGACTTCTATACTAATCTATAATCCCTCAACGTCTTTGAGGATCTTCCCATCGCCATCGGATTGGACTCTAATATTCAGGATACATTGGTATTAATGCAGAATAGCGCCAGGTTTCACAAAAAGTAAATAATCTTTAACCCTTTGGCGCAGGCGGCCATTTTAGTGATTTTTTAAATATACCTATTATTCTGACAACAAATAACTTTTGCAAAAACAAAGTTTATGGAATAAATTTCAAACGTGTTCTTAATGTGGATATGACAATATTTTTGAAATTTTTAGCTCTATGTGTGCGCTAGGCGCCTAAAATGAAATTGGGAAAAATTTTAAATTATGGTAACTTTTGACCAGATTATCAAATCATTTAGTCCGGTCAAAAAATTTCAACAAATGAGCCAACATCCGGATAAATCCGAAAGTGTAGTTTTGTATGAACGTGCTGCCAATCCTGCAGCTACGGCAGGCATTAAAACTGAAAACCTTCAAACCATCGACTCTAATGGAAAATTCTCATCTTTTATAGTGAAAACCAACTCATATAGAAATCTTATGCTTTGTTTATACAACCAAAGTAAAGCTTTTGAAATTTCACATCGGACAAGAACCGTAACCCTCCTTGAATTTACCTATTTTTAAAGCATCGAAAACTTCTGTGCACGAGAACTCACCACCCAATTACCAGATATAGTTGAAATCCACAGAATGTATTGTTATTAAATAGGACCAGGTCTGATAGAAGCGATTTGGAAATGCAGGCAACTCTGTGCCAGTGGTGCCATTTTGCAAAATCGTAAAGAAAAAAACTGCTTTTCGCCCTATGAATTCTGATTCACTTACCAGATTTTCATGAAATCGACACAGTAGCTGAACCTTACTCTACGCCGTGTTTGTTAGAAATTTGGTTGAAAAATTCGGTTGGAGCTGCCAGTTATGGTAATTTTTGTGTTTTGAAAATTCGCTCAGAAAAATAAAGCTTTTTGCCCTATAATTTCCAGTGCAGACATGAAATTTAAACGAATTTCATATCATAAATGGAACTTATCATACACTCCGCATCAAAATGATAGGACACCCCTGAAATATTTTCATTTCTCAAAACCGATAAAAGGTAGAAAAAACTTTGATTGTGGGTCATATAGTACATGCAAGGAATGTTCAGAATGTTTAACGTAATGGCTCCTTCAACTAATATTCTCGGAATTTTTCGTATTTACCTGAAAAACAGATAGGACAGCTGACAGCTTCAAAAAGATAGGACAGCTGAAGGTATTTAAAAAAAAATGTGGATTTAAAGATACATTTAAGTATATTATTTTATGCTTTAATAATGTGTTGCCTTTCCTTGTTTTGCTAAAACAGTTGTCATTCGATTTGGTGGATATTTATATAAATTTTTCAGATATTTCTGCGGAACTAGCCTCCAAGCTTCTTGTATGGCATCTTTTAGCTCCTGGATTGAATTGAACCGTTTATTGCCCCGATATACAGCAGGGTATAGTTGACCCCAAGCATTCTCTATAACATTTAAATCTGGAGATCTAGCTGGCCATTGTAAAATCTTAATATTTTTGGAGGAAAAGTATTCCTTCACAATACGCACTGTATGCACTGCTGCGTTATCCTGTTGGAAGATAAAGTCCTCTTGTTTGATGTGTCGTGATTTGTTCATCTATTAATTTTATGTAATCCGGATTTTTCATTTTTCCATCTACAAAGCAGATTTCAGACTTCACTTTGTATAAGATCCTGCCCATACCATGACACCTCCACCACCCATTTGTCTGCGAACTTGGAAAAGGCGATCTTTCCTTAAATCATGAAAATAATCTGACCAACCGTCGGCTCCATCCAAGGTGAATCTTTTCTCATCCGTAAAGATGACATTCTCCCATCTTTTCTTCCACCTTACATGTTCCCGAGTGAATTATAATCATTCCTCAATAAACTTTTTTGTTAGCGGTGGTTTTCTAAGAAGTTTTCTTCGTTGAATAGTGGGTGTTTTTTTTTCAAAAGACGTTGGACATTTAAAATGTTTGTGTTCGCACCAGCTTTTTCCGCAATTTGTCTCCCTGTTGCTGTTGAGTTTGTCGCTACTCGTAATATTGACTGCTTTTCACAATCATTTAGTGCACTAGGTTTGCCTGGACTCTTCCTTTGCCCGTAATTTTCAGGATCTTTTAGTAAACTCATTACAACATTTCGGCTTCGTTTTACAATTTACGCGATTTTGCGACACTGAACTATATTTTTCAGATTTAAAATCGGTTTTATTTCACTTTCACTTATTTTTTACCGCGACCCATTTTTGCAACACAATCCACTAGTCCGTACTGAAAAAATATCGAAATTTTTACGAAACGACCTCAGTTTATCTAAATCCGCAAACACTAAACAAATTTCAAACTCACTTCTTGCACAAAATGCTTGCAACTGGCGATTTATATCTTTTTATCTTTCATATCTTTTTGAAGCACCTTTTTTTCAGGTAAATACGAAAAAATCCTAGAATATTAGTTGAAGGGGCCATTACATTAAACACTCTGAACATTCCTTGCATGTACTATATGACCCACAATAAAAGTTTTTTCTACCTTTATCGGTTTTGAAAAATGGGAAAATTTCAGGGGTGTCCTATAATTTTGATGCGGAGTGCAGGCAGACGGAATCTGGTTAAAAAGTAATTATAGGATTTCCAGCTATTGATTTTGTATTTATTTGCAATATCTGTATTAAGCGATTTTATCGTAAAATTGTTAAACGGTAATGATTTTGTAGTGACAATAAAGAACAAGTATTAAAATTTCGAATATTTGAAAACTTTTGCGACTGGTAACCCTAAATTTCTTTGCACCCCTATAACTTCCAATGCAAGCATCGGGATATTCGTCGGGTAGGTTGATTTCAATGTGAGGCGGGTGTGATATAGTTTTGGCTTTGATGCTAGCGAAGGGTTGCCAGCGCGAGGCGTTTTTTGCTATTTTCGTATAAATATAATAAAATATAATAAATGCTTACATTAAGTATTAATATCGCAAACATTTACAGTGAAAATTAGTTACCGATGTTTAAATTTTCTAAGTTATAGACATTTTTCGGTCCCAAACATCTTTCTATCCCTGTAACTTTCGGCGAAATCATCGGATAAAATCGAGAGCGATAGAATTATTTTACTTTGACATGAGGCAATTGTGGGAGACTTTTAGTTGCAGTGCTGGTAAGGTGTTGCAAGTACTAAGCATTTTCTTTGTTTATGGTATGTTATACTGCTTTCAAAGTGTTGCAGTATTTGGCTTTTCTCAATCTTGAAATTCATGCAAGTGGTAATCCTGAAATCCTTTCCACCCTATGAGTTTAAATGCATTGTTAAGATCAAGGTAGTTTTGCACTCGAAACAGATTGGAGCACGTGTGGTATCTGCACGATTCTTCTATTGTTCATCGAACATTAGTATTTCTAGCGGTTCAGGTGCGCTAGACTTTTTTCAATTTTTTTTTTTTTACTTCAATACCACATCGTCTCCAAGTTCCTCATCATCATGCCGAGTAAAATAATTTCTTTTTCATCCACTTCAAATACATTTTATTTTAATTCGTTCTCCTAATACTATGAATAATTGCCACTAATTAAACATTCAAAGCATCGCAAAGAACCGAGCCTGATTAACACTCACAGAAATACGAAGAGACAGTGAATGAGACGTGGTGGTTATTCAAAGTGCAGCAATACGAGCAACATTAACATCCAACCAAAGCATCTCTCAGCAACAAAAAAAAACAACAACAAAACGAGTAAGGGTAGTAGTGTCAGTTCCGTCGAAATAAAATGAGACAACATCCAACCAGCAACGACGAATGCGACAACGTGCTCGCGAAAGCTAGTGACGGGAAAATGGACGAATTTTAATAGTTTTCAATTAAGCATTGCTGCAAATGATATATAACTGAGTCACGATCTCGGTGCTCGGGTCTATTCCGTTTTTTTTCAATTTTGATGAGAGAAAGAGGAATTTATAGGATACGAAGAGAAATTAAAGAAATAAATAATGAGTAAGAGGGTGAAAAATTGTCGCATGGAATTGAAAGGATCCGAAGGATTTTCGTAGAGTTTCTTCGAGCTGTTTGTTTTTATATTTTTGTCTCTTCGGTGTCGATGAAAAAGTGGCCCAGAAAAATAAATAGGTTGGAGATGTCGTTTCGAAATTGAATTGGAAGACGTTTTTTTCATTTCTAATTGATTGTGCCAGATGGTTATAGAGGGTTTATCCATTTGCTACTTCAACTTCTTTAGATCAGTTCAGGTAAATTGGTTTTAAAGTGTATTTGTTTATCGAAAAATTATGATTTAATACTGCATAAAAACTAATTTGAACAAATTCCACAAATGTCACCAAGTACAACTTGAATTAAAGAAAGGTACAGCGATAAATTTTTTTTTTAATTTAAATTTCTTCATGATAAAAGTCAATACATCACCCATTAATAAAATGTAAAAGGCTTATTTGTAAATACATTTTTTTCAGTTTTCTGCCCAAGATAATAATTATTCTCGAAAAAAAATAATACGAACTAATCCAAGGCAGTACGTAAAGAATTAGCTTTGGCTTGAACAAAAGGTAGGTTTGATAAATCAAAGATTCGTTCGCTAATAAGGTTTTACTCTTGTGTAATTTTGTTTCGTACCGGAATAGTTACAGTCTCATTAAATTAATTTGTAATTTCTCCATATTGCCTACACCAACTGAAGAAATCCAGACGACAGATTGACATTTTCTTTTGTAAATCAGCTCACCAATACTAAAATTATTTATTTTTTAACCTCAAATCTCTAAATTAGAAAATTTAAAAGCGAAATACAGAGCCAAATTTTTCGCGATACATTTCGGTGATCAGTGCTCTGAGGAATCATTGAAAACTCATCATTTTAAATTTGTACGCCTTATGATAAATGTCCAGCTGGTACTCATCCGCTTACGACTTTGTCCAATTTCACT